>CM031240.1:195901455-197141455 GCA_018340775.1 Taxus wallichiana var. yunnanensis | reverse complement strand
TGCAAATATAATTTTCAAAATCCCTATGAAAAATCCTATAGCAGACACAGTTACCAGTCCACCTTTCTATGTTTTTTTCACCCAATGCAAATGATGGAAAGTGTAGCCATTCCTGCTCCCATGAATTCCCATGTGTGTTTTCTGCAATGTACCTGGGAAAACCTGCATGTGTGAGTTTCAGTCCCCTTAGAAACCCACTCTAGCTCATCATCATCCTTATTATGGACTTGAGAATCCATAAGACCCTATTTAAAAGCTGTTCTAAGCACAATATTTCCCACATGTGTGGCTTTAATCTTCATATAGATCCACTTTAAGTCATCATCATACTTACTATAATCTTGATTGCCCATCAAGGATCTGTTTGAGTGCTGCTTTAATATCAGCACGTGTGAGAGTCTTATTCTTAAAGACCCACTCCAAATGCTCATTTATCTTACCCCGAATTTACATGCTGATAAATATCCGCTTGTATGTTGTTTTGAATCTGTTCAGGAATGTGATCTCTATTATCCCAAATAATGTGATTAACATTTATGCCATAATTAGCCAATGCATCTGCCACCTTGTTACCCTCCCGGTAAGTATGCTTGATCCGAATATTATTGAATGTTTGGAAAATACTTATGGATTCCAAGATGAAGTCCTTGATGTTCCAACTTGGAGGTGAACACTGATTAAGATGATTAATGATATTAAGCGAGTCTCCTTTTAGAATGACATTTTGGATATTATGAGTTTGAGAAATTCTAAGGCCCCAAAGAGCGGATAATGCTTTAATAAAATGATTAGTTTGTATTCCTATTCTACCAGCATAAGTAGCAATCAAAATTCCTTTATGATCTCGGATCACTCCTCCCCCAGCTGCAATTCCAGGGTTACCCTTAGAGGCCCCATTAAAGTTCAATTTCTACCAGCTTAAGATCAAGTGGATACCAATGTATCGTAGATCTATCAATATTATTACTAGAATTATTTCGGATATTGTCAGCTCCAATATGCCATTGGGACAAGATATGCTCTTCATTTTTTGGATAACTCTTGTTCTTGGGGGGTTTAAATCTAACAATATTCTCTTTAATAGCATTAGAAATTTTCCCAATACTGAGCTTATAATTTTGTTTACTATTTCTAAAGATAATATCATTTCTATCTTTCCATATCCTCCAAATGACATGGGGTATTACCAAATTCCATAGCCTTCTTACAACACAATGTTTATAGGGTGGGCTCCATTGGGTCCAGAGCTGACTGAAGTCCTTCGGAACCACCCAGAAAGCTTTAAAATTAGAGAGGGAAAAACTCCATATTCTGGTAGCATAATCACAATGGATAAACAAATGACTGATATCCTCAGAGTCTTTTTTACAAAGATGACATCGATTAGGCATTATGAATCCTTTTCTAATCAAGTTGTCAGTGGTAAGAATTCTACCCCTGAGAGCAAGCCAAAAGAAAAAGTTAATTTTTGGAGTTAGCTCATTCATCCAAATTCTACTCCATTTAAACTCAGTTTGACTATTGGCGAAGAAAGTATTATAACCAGTTTTGACAGAGTAGTCCCCATCAATAGAATTTCTCCAGACCAATTCATCCTTAACATCCAGCTGACTTAAAGGTATAAGGTCCAACTGATCCTGTAGGGAGGAGATAGTTTGGATCAGATCATCTCTATCCACATAAAGTTTTTTCCATTTCTTTTTGTTGCCATTTCTATCAATATAATCCTTGATTCTAGTGCCATACTTGTTTTCAAGACTGTCTTTGGCAACACCAAATCTATCCATAAGGCTGCCATTAGACCAGTTATCTTCCCATAATTTTATATCACAGCCATCTCCCACTTTCCATTTACTTCCTTGTTTGATGAAATTTCTGCTCTTCACTAAATTATTCCAAAAAATGGAACCATAGGGAAGGTGCTCATCTTGAAGAAAAGAAAAGACTGCTTGTTGGTTAAGGTATTTAGCCTTAATTAATTCAATCCAGGTTGCTTCTCAGAAAGCATTCTCCAACCCATTTTCATAATAAGAGCCTCATTCATTTTCTTGATGTCTTTTATGCCCAGTCTCCCTATAGATTTTGGAGTGCAAACCTTATCCCAAGCAACTAGGTGGTATTTAAACTTCTCCTCCATGCCTTGCCATAAGAAGTTTTTCTAGATCCTCTCAATTTTTTCTCTGAAGGTAGAAGGGATCTTATAAAGAGACATGATATAAATAGGCATATTTTGAAGAGTGCTTTTTATGAGCAGACACTTACTAGCACTAGATAGAATGGCTCCTTTCCAACCAGCCATTTTTTTAAAAATCTCTCCAACAGATTCTCCCACACCTTGTTAGAAAATTTTTTAGTGCCAAGAGGGAGTCCTAAGTAAGTGGCTGGAAGTGCACTTATTTTACAGCCCAGAATTTTTGAAATTTTAAACTATCTTTCCTTAGGAGTGTTGAAGAAGAAGATGGAGCTTTTATCATAATTGATCTCTTACCCAGAAGTAGATTTGTAAAGTTGCAGAATAGCCTTGGTAGCCTTAGCTTTAGTGAAGGAAGCCAATAAAAGAAGAATTGTATCATCCACAAATTGCTGATGAGAAGTTGCTTGGCTGATGGAAGTGGGCTTTGAACCTTTCAAAAGACCGTCAATGACTGCTTTACCAATTTTTCTACTAAGACTGTCTACCATAAGAATGAAGAGTAGGGGAGATATGGTGTCCTCTGCTACTTGTGAAAAATCCCACCGGCTCACCATTAACCACCACCGAGAATCGACCGTAGAGATGCAAACCTTAATAATTTTTCTGAATTTAGCCGGAAAACCAAATTTAATTAAGACTTTGTCAAGAAAAACCTAAGAGATCTTGTCAAAGGCTTTATTCATATCAAGCTTAAGGACCATATTCACTTTTTTATTATTCTCCATAGAGTGTATGCTTTTTTATACTTCATGAAAATATTATTTAGGGAAGGTTTTATGAATTTTTCACTAGTCTTGTAAATAAATTCATCTTTGGTGCTTTTTTTTTGAGGAAAATATGTTCTCGGTTGTCGAAAGATGATAAATTTGTATGTAAGGTTTTAGGATCCTTGGGTGGTGTCAATCCCATATCATAGTCATTGGAAATATCTCAAGGTCTATTACATGGTGACATATGAAAGAGAAATTTTTAGAAAAATCGAGAGTGGAAACCTTTCAAACACTTAGGCATAAAGGTATTTCTGAAGGAGAGAACTTGAAAATAAGGTTTAAAGAACATTAGGTGGATTAGGGAGCCTAAATAATGGCCAAATTGAATCTTAGGATTCCTATTCATATATCAGTGTTAGTTTTGGTCATACATATCTCAAGTTCATTTAAGAACTCAAATCATTGTTACACCTTCCTATGCCAAAATGGTGAGTTGAATTAAATTTTTCAATATTTCTAAATGGTTCCAATGGAATTTATTTCTCATTTCTAGTCAAAATGACATATTTTTTTATTAGGATGAATAGTTTTGAAGGGACTATACCCCGAATACAAAAAGGATCAAAATCTAGATATAACAGTAAAAGTAGAACAAAGAAAAAAGGGACTAACACCCTATACAAGGAGGCTCGGTAGCTAGATAAAACAGTGAAAATAGAAAAAATGGGATCAACATCCATGAATATTAAGAGAACCAACTACAGTTCAACCAAGAACTAAAATATGAACCAAAAACAACAGAGTAGCATCAAAGTAGCTTGAAAACTTCAACTTGACAGCAACATAACAACAAACTAGGAGCAACTCTATTTGACTTCCTTGTCAATCTTTATCTTGATTTTCTGCAATGAACTGAAAAGTGCAAGTGTCGTGACTTGAGAGGGATCATTCTTATCAATTTGTGAAAAGAACAAGTCCCTTATAGCGTCAGACATCCAAATGGTAGCAGGAATGTCACTTAGGATACAAACACTCTTCACATGTTGTTCCATGAAATTGTATACCACTTTTAGCATGGAGAAGGTACAATCATTCCATCATTTGGTACTACCCAACCTATTATCCAGAGAATGAATTTTCTTGAAGATTTTTGTATTTTTCTCATTATCCCCAAAAGTCTCAACCTGCATCTTCCTTTTACCTGTATTTTTATCAATCCTCTTGATTTATTCCTTGAGGTTCATGACCTCTCTCTCTAACTTCTCAATCCTACTAATAATCCCTTAATCTTTAAAGTCCTCAATGGGATTGCTGATATGGAGCAGGTTTTTAGCTGACTCTATCTCCTTATTACTGTGAAGAACCCTCTGAGAAGGAAGTAGGGGATAATGGGTATTCTTAATCCTTGTTTTGTGGTTAATGGAAGCAAAAAAATGGTCTTTGATGATGAATGGAATAGGAGGGTCAGTAGGGGCCACAAGAACAAAGTGAGAAATGGATAGAAAGTGGTGGTGAATTAACAAAATAAGGCCTTGATGAAGGGGTACAACATGAGTATGGTTTTGGACCTCAAGAACAGAATGTTCCAGAGAGTTCAATAGGTAGTGTGGGAAATTCATAGTTAAGTTCCTTCTAAAATGATTAAGAAATACCAAATGCTTTAAAGGGATAGTTACATATCTTCCCTCAAGAGTAACATACCTGACCATCATGCATGATATTTCAGCAAAAGGCTCCAGGATAGAAGACACTTTGATGCCAGCCATGAAAAATTCAAGGTTTTCACCTTCTTCAAGAAATTTCTTTACTTCAACATTCTTGTCTACCTGCTTGCTGAAGAATTTCACCCTCCAAACTCAAACCCATGACTTGAGAAATGAGCTCTTCAATAATTTTAACACTGATATCTCCATACTCAACTGTTCGTTTCTTCCATCCATTCACAAATTGCACTAAGATATCTTGATCATGGCCCTGCATTCTTTCTATGAGGTTTGAAATTCCCCCCATTTGTAAATACTTCCATAGTATTTCGTCATTCTTCTAGGTTGGGTTGTGTATGGGCTCTGTTTTGCAAGGAGGCCCCCATTCTGCTGCTTTTTCCCCTTTGTTGCTCAATGGTAAAGTTTTGATTCCAATACCACCTTTCACTACCGCCTCTATTTTTGGAAACCCATAAGGTGTGTGAAATTTTAATAGCATCATTAAACCTACATGCGGAGTTAATAATCACATCCTCAACGATAGAGGGAGATATTTTAATGATTGTTTTGAATATCATGCTTATCTTTTATGATGTCATCAAGTACCTTAGCTGGGAGAAGATCACCGCTAAACTAGTTTTGCATTTTGTTTTTAACTTCATACTTGGCCAAAATATCTCGCCACTTTATTACCTTCACGGTAGGTATGTATGATCTTGTAATTATAAAAAGTTTACAAGTCGTAATAGATTCACAAATAAAATCTATAATAGTACAACTTGGGGGTTGATTTTTGTTTAATAGATTTATGATGTTTAAAGAATCCCCTTCAATTATGATATTTGAAATATTACAATCTCTCGCAAGCCTTATACCCCATAATGCTGCCAAAGCTTTAGAATAATGGTTTGTTTGATGACCCATATTTACACCAAAAAAGCAACAAAGAAGACCCTAAGATCTTTGATTACCCCACCTCCTCTTGAAGCTCCGGATTACCTTTTGAAGCTCCATCAAAATTCAATTTGTACCATGAAGTGGGTGGCTGAATCCAATGCATTGAAGATCTGTCAATGTTGTTATTGCCTTTATTCTGAATGTTGTCAGTGTCAATGCTCTAGGAAGTAAGGATGTGTTCCTCTTCCTTGGGATATAATATATTTTTGTAGGCTTACATCTTTCAAAATGACATATTATACACCTATAAAGGTCAAGTTTTGGTCATGTACCAAAAAGTGTGTTTCATGTTCTAATTATCCATTGAGTTGTTGATGTCAACAACTTAAGTGATTTAGGAAAAATTCAAAATCTTGGTGGCATTTTGGAAGGTGGAAATAATTTTTAATTTTTTTTTTGTGATTCTCTTCCTCTATAAGTGCACCTTCATCCCATTAGTCCATGCCAAAAGTAAAAAGTAACACAAAATAAGAACATAGGCTTATTTTGAGTGGTGAAGTTTCCATCCCCATATCCTAGGAAACATCCGGGTTTGCCTCATTCCATTGGAACAATTTTGAATGTCCATTGCACTTCAAAAATGCACCCCATCCAATTAGAGCATCCTTTTGAGGCATGAGTTGTAAAAGCTGGTGTATTTCCTTATTTGCTAAAGAAAAACCCAAACTCCTCCTCCACTTACGTAATGATTTCAAAGTTAGATTTCCCCATAAAACCAAAAATTTAAATTAGATAAATTACAATATTAAACTCCATTAAAACATCATTTCTCCTCCTGTCATGGTAAAGAAACTAGTTGTGTTCCCTAGTTTTACAAAACCTTATTTTTTTCATATCTCAAGCTCTCGTGGGTAGCACCCTTTGAAATTTTGAACATTTACCCTCATTGGAATCATATTCAAGAAGATGTAAGAAGAAAGGGGTGTAATGAAGTTATTTTTTCAGTCATCTACTTGAATTGTTTTGTCATGAAAACCATTTTTTCTCATGTTTTCTACCAAAATTTTAAATGATCACAACTAACCCCAAGGCCAAATATTATGAAATTTTACCCATGAATCCTCATCTAATATGCCCTAATTTTAATCCCTTGATATTTTATATCATGGAGAAAATAATTCCACATCATATAATCATTTTTTCTTTATGTTGTCATTAAAATGTGCAACAGGGAAATTGGAAGTTTCCAAGCACGACAACTATACCCCTATGGAGAAATTTTCATGTTTTATCATTCTTAGGCATCCCGAGTTAAATCCGTCACCCAGATCACTTCATATTTGATGTCCATTTTGTCCTCTAGGTGATTTAGGAAATTCTATTCATTCCACCTAGGTGATTTTAGGGAGTTCTAAAAAGACACTATCTTTTTGCACTATAGGGAAGGGCTATCGCTAGCCTTCCCAGCACTGGATTCAAATCCCTGGAGCGGAACAGAAGGGAAAAATTCATCACAGAGATAACATGAAGACCTTAAAACATAATAGAAATGATTTTTGAAGGTTTGGGAAGTTTTTCAAGACTTGGAGCAGTCTGAGTAAAAATAGGGTTCACAAGCCTAGGCGGTACACAGGCCTAAAATAACTACTAGGATTCAGAAGAAGATTTTGGGAGCTCTAGATGGAGTTAGTAGAAAAAAATCTCCAAAAAGAGTATTCCAAGACCTACATGATGGTAAAATAATATTTTTCACAACACTTTGGCGCATCGGGTCTGTAGGCAATTTTCACACAGGCATAAGTGGAGTACAAACTCAAAAATATGATTTTTAGGGAGAAAGTGGAATAATAAAGACATGAAACCCCCACCATTTGATTTAGAAGGACATTTAAATTTAGGATCATATAAACATTTTCCAAAAAAGTCCATCGGGAGCTCAAGTTATCACTGTTACATGTTTAGGACTTAGCCAATTTTTTGGGAGGACACATGTCAAAGACTAAGAGCTCCGGCAAGATTTTTGTGTCCCTCACGTCCCCAAAGGTCAGGGACATAAAGGTTGTAAAAGTTTTCCTAGTCCCCTTGAATCCCTCTCAGACCTCATATGACCTCTTGAACCCTCATGTGACCTACAAACTTGAAAGTTCATCCCTCAGGTGCTTATTTGGAGTAGGGATTCCTGCTAGTAAGATCGGGCACCACGTGTCAGCTCCAGAACCACTGTGGAATTTTATGTCCCTTGTGCACCTGAGGTGGGGGACATAATAACTTGAAATTTTTTCCCATTCTCCATAGGGAGTCTTCTGGACACCCACGTGACCACCTTTTAGTTTCCAGTGCTTTAAAGCAACTTTTTCCTCCTTCATTCCCCAACGTTGGATTAAATGCCACATGTTGCCATCTTGATCATTGTGGAAATTGATGTTCCTCATGTCCCTAAGGTCAGGGAAATCAAACATGAAAAAATTCTCCCAAATCCAACTCAAAAATTTGAAAAATATTCTAACTGTTAGTTGCTTCTCCATCACCAGAAGAAAGTTGCAGAGACCACAAGTCCACCACTCCACCATTGCAAGAAACTCAGACCAGATCAGAAAAGGAACTGAAATACCTTTTCCATGGCAATACACAAGTCTCAAAAGGAATTATCATCAAGCTAAGAAGGAGAAACAAATAAAAAATAAGGAGAACAATGGAAATCCCCATGGCCATGAAAATGAAGATTCAAACATATCTTGCAAACCGGTGCTCAGTTGACGAACCGTATGTTGCTGAGTTTTAATATCTTGAAGGCCATTAAACTCATATTCAAACCTCTAATTTTCATCAAGGAATTATCACAGCAAAGAAACCCTCTTTATGGCTCTACGAAGGAAAAATCTTGATTTTCTATCAAACCGGTCACCGAAATGAAGAGAAATTTCGAGTGAAGCACCATAATGAAAAACCTATCGCAATGGAGTTGATTTCATCACTAACAAGACAAAAACCAGACCTGTAATTTTCAATATCAATTAATGGCCACCATGACACAGTAATGGAAAAAATCAGTGAGTAGCCTCTCCACTTCTCAAGGTTCCAATGGGTGAAATTACCCAAAAATTGGAGGAAACGATCGTTGAAAAATCTAGTTTCTCATGAACTATTTTTGTGCGGTGAAGCCCTATTTTTAGAGATATGGAGAGCTGTGTTTTTTTCAGTATTCTACCCCCACCAAAGGAGACATCATTTTCCCACTTGTTCAAATGAAGGAATTACTCCAAATTCAGAGCATGGAATCTGGAATAAAAACCAGAATTTCAAGACTCATTTCGACACAATTTGACATTCGTGGCACACTTAATAAAAATAGCACGTCTCCTTGCATAGGGAATGTTACTTCAGGTAAGCCACCATTTTAATATTCCATGAAGAAGGTGGTGAAAATAGAGGGAACATCATAGGAAAGGTCATAAAAAAGGGTCATCTCGGCTCGCAATTCACACTTACTAAAAAAAGGTAAGTTACACTCAAAAAGTAGTTTTGGCACAATGGGTCACATAAGGATAATCATTCAAGGGACATAATTGTTCGGGATCATCCTAGCCATTTTTCAAAGGAAATTCGAGATCCACCTTAGTTCATTCAACTATGCAAACGCTCGTGAGATAATTTAGAGGAGTTTCACAAAGGTGCAAGGGGTTCAAAGATTCAGAGTTTCATTGCATTTAGAGCTTTCCATCAATGAGGATAAATGAACTTCATCGGGTGACATATCGTCTTCTTCTTCTCTCTCTCTCTCTCTCTCTCTTCTCTCTCCTTCTCCCAAGTTTCTCTCACTTTCAAATGTTCTAAATCTTCGTTGGGTTTTGCACTTTTTGATATGCCTTTAAGTCACTTAAAAGTGACTTTAGAAACATAATGTAAATTAAGTCACCTTGCTATTATAAAAGGGACTTAAATATTTAAAGTGGAATATGAACAATCTTAAGTCATATTAAGGCATATGGAGGGTCATGAGGAAGATGATAAGTCACCTCTCATTCTATAAATTGTAACGCCATTCCCATTGCAAAGGGTTGGAAATTGATCTTGTAGACTCAAGAGTGCATTGTACCTAGAGAAAGCAAAGGAGATAGCCATTTTCTTCTATTCCCCCTTTTCTAAATCTCCTCCATTCCCACATTATGTACAACTTTGATTTGAGCAATCAATATAAGAAGGAGTTTCTAGCTTTCTTTGACTAAGGGGTTTCTTGATAGTTGGTGATCAATGAATTCTATTTGGTCTTGTTGCTTTATTCACAGAGCTATTTTCTTCTAATAAATACATGTGTTGAATTTTATAACTAGTGTGTGTGCGGAATATGATTTTCTACCTATAGCAATTAGTTCTCCTACCTCTATTCTCACTCCCTTTCCCACTCTTCAGACAAATTCCTCCCTAGCAAGATACTACTATCTTTACCGCAAGGTCGGTGGAGTGCTAGATCCTTGGTCAAAAGGCCACCATAGAAATCCACCTTTTCACATGCATGCATATATGGTAGTTTCACCGGTTTAGTAGAGGGACTTAGATTCCCAGAGCATTAGCAAGAAATCCACAAGTTTATCCACCCGACTAATTTTATTGCCAACATTTTTTGGCACCCACTATGGGGTAGATTTAGTAGCATTTGCACCCAATATATGACCGCAAGGTCCAAAATACAAAAAATCAAATATTGAAAAAATAAAAAAAAGGAGTTCATGAAAGTCTATTTCTGAAAGATACACTGCTGATTTCTACACATGAATTTTCACATTCCACAGTGCCCATTTGTGTTCCAACTACAAAATTTTTCAAAAGCTAGCTGAAAGAAGATACACCAGGTTGAGCAGGTCGAGAGGTGTTGTTGATTCCAATTTTAAAGCTTTGAAAAATCAATGAGAATGAATTAGAGATAATCCATACTTCTTCTCTCAAGCCTCCTCTCCATCCAGCACTTCGAGAAGTTCATGTGGTAATCTTGTCCAAACTCCAAATTCTCCCATTTTTCAACCACCTTTGAAAATCGAGTTCACGAAAGAAGAAGAATTTGCAGAAGTAAGAGCTGAAATAAAAGCAAAAACAACAATGGAAGACAAAGAACAAAGACCTCAACCCATTTTTCCATGGGGAAGGAATACATGCCCATTTTCTCTTAAACCTCCTCTTCATGATCTACCAATGGGTTCCCACAAGAACTTTCCAAAGTTCAAAGGTGAAAACACACAACATCTTGAAGAACACATTTCTTCTTTCACGAAATCATGTGGAATTCTTGGTGTCCAACATGAAGATGTTGCTATAAGATTGTTTATGGAGTCCCTCCAAGAAAAAGTAGCAGAATGGTTCTACCTCCTGCCTTCCCAATCCATCACTAGTTGAGATGACATCAAGGCTGTCTTCGAGGAATGATTTAAATCAACTAAAGATTGTCAAGACCTCTTGGTGCAGTTACATCAAATGAGGAAAGGAGAAATTGAAATTATGAGAGACTTCGTGGCTCGTTTCGAATGGTTACTTTGCAGGATACCGAAAGAAGATTCACCCTCTTAGAACAATATCAAAAGATTCTTTATAAATGATCAATCACCGGAGGTAGGATATTTCCTACGATGATTTCAACCAAGGAACATTGTAGAAGCACAAAGGAGGGACATTGAATTGGATGACAATCTCATCCTCTCTAGAAATATCAAGAATCCATCAAAGGGCAAGGCCCAATGTCCTGAAGATGAGAGAACCAATCCATCATTGTAAAATTTGGTGAATGAGATAGCATATTTGAAGAGGGAAATATTTGAATGTGTTTCTTCCCAAATAAGCAATAGAAATCAGATTGTGGGAGCACCCCAAAGGCTTGCCTCGGAGGCCCCACCCATGAACATAAATTGCAGATTTCAAGAAGATGAAGAAGAGCTTGAAAAATAAAGTGAAGGTGGCGGTTTCCTAGAAAGTGATGAGTTTGAGAATGATGCACAAATCATATTTTGTGAGTATTCTGGATGTTATGAAGAAGATGATCCCATTTTCTCACACGCATGGTATTCAATCGTTCTCGCCGAGAAAAGAGCATCTCCCTACACTGCTGTAAAAGAAAATAAGGTTGATGATCCTCCTATGGAAACTCCAAAAATAAATTAATCAGTCAGGATCCCCACTTCCATCTTCCATGAAGTCTCGCATTGTTGGATCCTCGATCTCAGTAAGTAAAGAAGAAGACACCCGCAATCCCAAGTAAGTCTTCCAATGTCTCTTCCATTTCTAAACCCAAATCTACTCCTACAAAATCTAATAACTTGAAATCTCCTAGTGTACCTTTTAAAATACCCTCCATTCCTCAAACATCAAATCCTACTCCCAAGCCTATCCAGACCCCAAAATCAGTCCCTTCATTCCCCTTGTCTACATCTGCTCCCTTTGACTTCATAGAATATGCAAACAAAGCCAAAGTGTAGATTACTGAAACTGAATATTTGTAGACTCATCCTGAACAATTTGAGAGGTTCATCCAATACATTAGGAGTGGTAGTCTAACACCCAATGTTGTAACTTATAGTTCCAAAGGCATGCTACCAAACTCACCTACACCTCCCTCACAGAACATGCTTTCTCTGAGTGCATCAAGACTGATAAAGTTGAACCTTTCTATGTCTCCCTTCTTGTTGGAGAATATGTACTTGAACAATTGCATAATAGATTCTAGTGCCTCAGATAATGTGATGCCTTTGAAGGTCACCAAGGCTCTTAAACTTACAATGACTCCACCTAGTGGCTCTTGTTACTCTTTGGAGTCAAAAAAGGTCCCACTTGTAGGGAAGGTCAAAGATGCACAAGTGTCTCTTGCCAAATTTCTAGACAAGAAAATTTCAGCGATGATTTTGATAGCTTATGTCTCGGCCTCATTCGAATGTTATCGAGTAGTTTTACCAAGACTTGGGAGGGAAAATTCAGATGAATTGGTCATCCGCAACCATACCAATGAAGGGAGACATGGAGAAATTTCTTCCCGAGAAGAAAATGAGGTACACGATATGAAATTCCGAAGCCCGAAGCTAACATCTTATATCAAGGTAGTAGGAAGATGAATCACTTTGTGGCAACCAAGGAGGAAGAGGATATCCCCATCTTGATAGGCCCAGACATGCCTTCCCAAGAGATTTGGATTTTGAAGAAGCATTGAGGAGATTCGAGTTACAAGAGGACAACCCCGAATCACCAGATGATGCAGACCATAAGGAAGAGGAGATGGTTATTGATTATTTTCAAGAAGAAAATTAGTTTATATGATTTTAAAAGATGAGGAGTTATTCTCATTCCCATTTAGGGGATGAAGATGATCTCAGTCAAGCCATCTATGGAGAGACAAAATCATCTTGTGATGAGCCCGTGAAAGGTTTGAAAGAAATGTTTGTATAAGAAATGCTTAGAGCTCAAAAGAAACTTGAAGATCCTGAGCTCAGTCTCGAGCTCCTGATGCAAGCCACAAATTTGCAAGACAAGCGTGAAGCTGATTTGGAAGCCTTAACTAATGTGAAGGTTGGCCATATTGAGATAAGGCAAGATGAAACATATGATGCCGCTCTTGAGCTAATGATTGATGGATGCAATACCGAAATGGAGATATTTTCTTTCCCATTTGAAGATGAAGACTCTTCCCATGACAAAGAAATTGAAGAAAGGAGTTTCGAGACCTCTAAAGATGAAGCTCTTTTTGATGAAGGATCGATAGAGTGCAGTGATTCTCGAGATGATGAGGTAATCCCTCCAGATAGTTTCCTTGAGTTGTAAAATAAATATTCTTCAAAGGAATATCAAGATGAGCTGTAGGAAACGATGAAGCATAACTCTGTGCAAGAAATCTTGGATGCAATAGAAGTTGTGGAAGACGCCGAGCTGATTCTTGATCTCTTCACTAGTGTCATGGACATACAAGACAAATATGAGTTTTCCTCCGATCCTCCCATTAGTACTCAAATGCCTCACAGTGAAGTAGAGATAAAGGATGAATCAAATGTTTCTCATGGAGAAGATGTCAATGAGCATAGACCTAGGAAAGAGAAGAATCAAGAATGTTCAAGTATTTTGAATGAAAAGCATCCCAGGGTAGTGATGAGATGCTCAATGGAGAATCAACTATATGGATAAACATGGAAGGAAACTGGCACTATGAGACCAAATTCAAAGAACACAAAGGCAAAAATTTAAAAACAAGGAACAGAGCATTAAGAAGCTGACATGGACTCACTCCTATAAAGGAAAAGGACAATCATGGAATCCCTGGCTTCCATAAATAATTAAGGAAAGGAGGCTACTTTATGGAACCCGTTAACGGCTTCGCAGAACATCATCATCTGGTGTTGCCTCTTTAGAGGTAACTATTGAGAAATGAAAAGGATTTCAGTGAAAGTGGGTTGTCCCCCACCTTTTACCATAGGTGATTGATAGGTGTGTTTCCCTTTTTGTTGTGTGTGTTTCCCTTCCTATTGTTATGTGTCGTGTGTTTCCTTTCCTTCGTTTTGTGTGTGTGTGTGTGTGTTTCCTTCTAATCTTCCTTTCTAGAAGTTGTACATGACTCTGTAGGGCCCAATGGATAAGGCACTAGTCAATGAATTATATGGTCTAAAATTGAGATTATAGATTCCCATGTCATGTCTTTGCTGCACTCAGTCCATGTCATGTCCCCAAGCTAGAGCCAGTTGTTTTTGTGAAAATGTGCAACAAGGAAATTGGAAGTTTCCAAGCATGACAACTATACCCCTATGGAAAATTTTTCATGTTTTATCATTCCTACACCCCAAGTCAAATCCATTAGTTTGATCACCCCTATTTGATGTCAATTTGGTCCCCTAGGTGATTTAGGAAATTCTATTCATTCCACCTAGGTGATTTTAGGGAGTTCTAAAAAGACACTATCTTCTGGCAGTATAGGGAAGGGCTATCGCTAACCTTCCCAAGACTGGATTCAACTCTCTGGAGTGGAAGGAAAGGGAAAAATTCATCACGAAGATAAAATGAAGACTTAAAACACAATAGAAATCATTTTTGAAGGTTTGGGGAATTTTTTTAAGACTTGGAGCAGTTTGAGTAAAAAATAGGGTTCACAAGCCTAGGTGGTACACAAGCCTAAAACAACTGTTGGGCTTCAAAGAAGATTCTAGGAGCTCTAGATGGAGTTAGGAGTAAAAAAATATCTTCAGAAAGAAGATTCCAAGACCTACATTATGAATAAATAATATTTTTCACAATACTTTGATTGCATCATGTAGGTAGTTTTTACTCGCGCAAGTGGAGTACAAAATCAAAAATCCTATTTTTCAGGGATCAAATGGAATAATAAAGACATGAAACCCAACCATTAGATTTATAAGGACATTTCCAGTCAGGATCATATAAATTTTTTCCAAAAAAGTCCATCGGGAGCTCAAGTTATCATTGTTACAAGTTCAGGACTTAGCCAAATGTTTGGGAGGACACGTGTCAACACCAGGAGCCTATCGAGATATTGTGTCCCTCACATCCCCCAAGGTCAGGGACATAAATGTTGGAAAATTTATCCCAGCCCACTTGAAGCCCTCTCAGCCCTCATATGACCTCTTGGACCCTCATGTGACCTCCAGACTTGACAGTTCAGCCCCCAGGTGCTTATTTGGAGCATGCATTCCCTGCCGTCGGATCGGGCACCACGTGTCAGCTCCAAGACCACCATGGAATTTTATGTCCCTTGTGCACCTAAGGTGGGGCACATAAGACCTTGAAAAATGTTTCCCAAACCCCATAGGGAGTCTTCTGGACACCCACGTGACACCCTTTTTAGCTCCCTTAGTGCTTTAAAGTAGCTTTTTCTCCTTCATTCCTCGCTTTGTTAGTTAAACGCCACATGTCGCCATCTCAATAATTGTGGAAATTGATGTATCTCACATCCTAAGGTCAGGGACATCAAAAATGAAAAAATTAACTCAAATCCAACTCAAAAAGTTGAAAAATATTCTAAATGTTAGCCCTTCTTGCTTTTCAAGCTCTCCATCACTAGAAGAAAGTTGCAGAGAACACAAGTCCACCACTCCACCATTGCAAGAAACTCAGACCAGATCAAAAAAGCAACTGAAATACCTTTTCCATGGCAATACGCAGGTCTAAGAAGGAATTTTCATCAAGCTAAGAAGGAGAAATGAAGAACAGAGAAGGAGAACAATGGAAATCCCCATGGCCATGAAAACAAAGATTCAAACATATCTTGCAAACCGGTGCTCGGATTGACGAACCATTTGTTGCTGAGTTTTAATCTCTTGAAGGAAATTAAAAAATCATATTCAAACCTGTAATTTTCATCAAGGATTTCTCGCAGTGAAGAAACCCTCTTTCCGGCTCTACGAAGGAAAAAGCTTGATTTCCCATCAAACCGGTCACCGAATTGAAGAGAAATTTCACGTGAAGCACCATAATGAAAAACCTATTGCAATGGAGTTGATTTCATCGCTAATGGAGAAAAAACCAAACCTGCAATTTTTTAGCTCCATTAATGGCTGCCATTATATAGTAATGGAAATAATAAGCAAGCTACCGCTTTGCTTCTCAAGTTTCAGTGGGTGAAATCACCCGAAAATTAGAGGAAACGATTGTTGAAAAATCTAGTTTCACATGAACTAGTTTTTGCGCCATGAAGCCCCTATTTTTTAGGGATATGGAGGCATGTGTTTTTTGTCAGTATTCTTCCCCTACCAATGAAGACATCATTTTCCCACTTGTTCAAAGGAAGGAATTACTCCAAATTCAAAGCGTGGAATCTGGAATAAAACAAAAAAATTCAAGACTCATTTCGGTGCAATTTGACATTCGTGGCACACTTACTAAAAATAACATGTCTCCTTGCCTAGGGGAATGTTACTTAAGGTAAGCCACCATTTTAATATTCCATGAAGAAGGTGGTGAACATAGATGGAACATCACAGGAAAGGTCATAACAAAGGGTCATCTCGGCTCGCAATTCACACTTACTTTCTAAAATAGTAAGTTACACTCAAAAAGTAGTTTTGGCACAATGGGTCGTATAAGGATAATCATTCAAGGGGAATAATAGTTCAGGGAGCATCCTTGCCATTTTCATAGGGAATTTGAGATCCACCTTAGTTCATTGAATTGGGCAAGTTTTCGTGAGCTAATTTGGTGGAGTTTCATAGTGTGTAAGGGGTTCAAGATTCAAAGTTTCACCGCATTTGGAGCTTTCCATCAACGATGATCAACATACTTCATTGGGTGACATCTCCTCTTCTTATTCTCTCTCTCTCTCTCCTCTTTCTCTCTCCTCTTCCCCCAACTTTCTCTCACTTTCAAATTTTCTAATTCTTCGTTGGGGTTTGCACTTTTTTATATGCCTTTAAGTCACTTAAAAGTGACTTTAGAAACATAATGTAAATTAAGTCACCTTGCTATTATAAAAGGAAATTAAATATTTAATGTGGAATATGAATAGTCTTAAGTCATAGTAAGGCATATGGAGGGTCATGAGGAAGACGATAATTCACCTCTCATTCTATAAATTTTAACACCCTTCCCATTGCAAAGGTTTGGCAATTGATCTTGTAGACTCAAGAGTGCATTGTACCTAGAGAAAGCAAAGGAGATAGACATTTTCTTCTATTTCCCCCTTTTCTAAATCTCTTCCATTCCCACATTATGTAAAACTTTGATTTGAGCAATCAATACAAGAAGAAGGAGTTTATAGCTTTCTTTGACTAAGGGGTTTCTTGATACTTGGTGATTAGTGTATTCTATTTGGTCTTGTTGTTATTCGCAAGTTGTTTCTTCTCATAAATGCATGTGCTAAAGTTTCTAACTAGTGTGAGTGTAGGAATCTAGTTTTCTACCTATAGAATTAGTTCTCCTACCTCTATTATCACTCCCTTTCCCACACTTTAGACAAATTCCTCCCTAGCAGATTTCTAGCTTTTCTTTGCGGGTCGATGGAGTGACCCTATTGGATCCTTGGTCAAAATGCCACCATAGAAATCCACCTTTTCATGCACATACATATATGGTAGCTGCACCGATTAAGTAGAGGGACTTAGATTCCCAAAGTGTTGCCAAGAAATCCACAAGTTTATCGACCCGAAAATTTTCTCACCAACACTTTAGAACCCATTTACAAATTTCACGGTCAACTTTGAGAATTTGTTTTTCATTTCCTCTATTTCCAAAAGAGATATCTTAACAAAATTTGGAGCCCTAGGAATGATATTCAATATTTGTCTCTAGATATCCTCCTATTGGGAATAGTAATGTTGAACATATGGACTTTTAAGAACTAAAAAAAGATTGGAATAAGGAACCCATATTGCATGAGTTGACAAAATATTTCACAATGGACTATTGAGCCATTGGCTTTGCAAATGGAAAATCCAAGATACATAATTTTTCTCATTTATACTCAAAATTATGAAGTATAAAGTAAAACCATCATCATTGATGATAGTTCCATCATTGTGATATTATGTCTAGAAGGGATCTCAAAAATTCCTATGGATTTTGAGACCCAAGAATGTGTTGATCCCGAAAAGGAAAATTATTTTCTCAAGTGGGAAAGAAAGGAGTCTTATCTACAAGAAATAAAATTTGGAAAATAGATGAAGACATATTATAATATTTCTCATCTTTTGAAGACCCTTCCCCATTTTGAATACATTGTGGAAATATTTTATGTGTAGTCATGCTTGGTAGGTTCATGAGAGAGACATAATGTAAGGACTTCCACCCATGGATGTCTTATTTAACCTTGATTGCCACTGAAGGAACTCAAATTATTTTCTAGAGCTAAATTATCGTGTCATTTTATATTTGTAGTTGATAAACCTTGAGAGACAAAGAAGTTCATAATGACTTCTTATTTGATATATAATTCCATAAATTTACATAAGTGTCCCATAATATCCTATGAAATAAATTTATTGAAGGTGTATTAGTATATCAATTACATCAAAAATTCACTTTAAAAGGAATACATGAGGCATTGTACCAAAGTAATCAATGTATTTATAATGACCATAATAAATAAAATGGAAGGGGATATCAATTGAAGGTTGTCAGGGGAAGCTTGTGAACTCATTAATAAGTACATAAGCTATTTCACATGGCTCATTCTTATTCTTATATATATATATCAAGAGGATTTTATGGTTCTCCAATGAAGCTTCCTTGGTACCAAGTTAAAAATTTGATCCTCATTTAGCTATGTTGGAAATTGTGAAGAGTACATATCAAGTACTATAAAAGAAAGAAGAAAGGAGTGACATTCCCAATTCAGTTGGGTATTTACTCTCACAATTATTCATAAGATCCAAGTAACATCAAAGATTCCTTAGGATCATTCAACATATATGCCTATTCCACCAAGAATTCATATGAACGTAAGCGGTATATGAAAGTTGAACACAATTATCTCAACATTTCTCATCAATCAAAATGGAGGATTATTGGGAAGATTATGTTGATGATATAAACTCCATCAACGAGATTTTATCTAGAGTGACATTGTAAAAATGAAATAATTTCATCTTGAATGAGTCATAGAGGATATAGAAGATGATTCTAGGGAGGTTTTTGAATTGGGAATCTTGGAGTCTATTCATTTCACACCTCTTCCTCCTAATACATTGGTTATTTTTGGATCTTGTTGACATTCGACCCATAATTGTGATCTTTCAAAGGTTGAAAATGTGCATTCTTAAGAATTTTTATGGACGTAACTATATACCTTTACATTATTATAGAAATTAAAATAATTTAGGAAACAAAGTTCATGTAATAGAATTGAGGGGCCCTAAAGGAATGGTAAAAACCCTCAAGAAAGATAACTTCCTTTAAAAGGAAAGACAATGAGTGTCTTGGCATGCTCATAAATGAATAGAAAAGGGGTACATATAGGGTGCTGAGTAACCCTAGTGCATGACACATATGAAACCCTAAACCTAACCCTAAACCTAACCCATGTGAGATGACCCTCCAACATGAGAGGAGGACACATAGGATAACTCACACTAACACCCCCTTCATCGAAGCTGGGTAGTGGTTGTGATGAGTCAGATGGAAGAGGAAGACACTCCTAAACAACTAAGAAAGATGTGTCAATGGGGCCCGAAACTAAAGGCCTGATAAGGTGCCCATATACAAACACAATCTTCCTAGAAGAAGAAGAAGAAAAGAAGGACTAAATAGCCCTAAGAAGATGGGCAACTGCAGAAGACCTCACCCCAAGAAGAGACCGTAAGTGAAGAAACTTCATCTCAGTGAAAGGCTTGGTGAATAAGTCTGCAATCTGATCAGCTGTCTGAATGTACTGAATGTCGATGATACCATCATGAATAAGCTCCCGTATGAAGTGCATATGGATCTCAATGTGCTTCATCCACTGATGCTGAACTAGATTTCTACAAATAGAGATAGTGCTCATGTTATCACAGTAGATAATGGTAGGCCACCGAAAGTGGATGCCAAACTCGTCAATAATACCCTGTAGCCAAATAGCTTCTGTGGCAGCGTTAATTGCTCCTCTGTATTCTACCTCTATAGATGATATCGCAATTGCATTCTCTTCTTGCTAGACCAACTAATAGACCCAAACCAAGAGAGAAACTATAGCCAGAAGTAGATTTCCGATGATCTAAGTCACCGCCCAATCAAATCTGAATCCAATCAAGTCAATATCAACCCCTCCATGATAGTGTATGCCATCAGCATAAGTGCCACAAACATAATGAAGGATCCATTTAGCTGCTTTCCAATGCAGCTCATGTGGCTCCTACATGAATCTGGACATGATCCCAACAACATATGATAAATCCGGTCGAGTGTGAGTCAAGTAGATCAAGCTCCCAACTAACTGTCGGTAAAGAGTACCATCAACCAAGGGAGTAGAGCAATCTGAAACCAACTTAACCCCGAAAGAAAAGGAGTAGGAGAAGACTTGCAATCAGACATCTAAACCGAGCTAGCAAATCAAGAGCATACTTAGGTTGTGAAATCAAGATTCCCGAGTCAGATTGTGAAATCTGATCCCAAGGAAGTAATGAAGCAGACCTAAGTCAGTCATGGAAAACTTGTTGGCTAAGGTGATCTTCACATAATCAATAATAGAGGAAGAGCTACCTGTGATCAACAAGTCATCAACATATAGAACAAGAATGAGTATGGAGTCATCTTTCCATAGAATATAAACATTTGGATCAGAGTGACACCTAGTAAACCCTGATGTAAGTAAGAAGGAGTCCATCTTGGCATACCAAGCCCGAGGGGCTTGTTTAAGGCCATAAAGAGACTTCTTTAACTTACAAACGAGGGAGGAATCTTGGACATAACCCGAGGTTGTTCCATATAGATCTCTTCCTCTAGGTCACCATGAAGGAAGGCACTCTTAACGTCCATTTGATGGACTTTCCATCTGTTTGTTGCTGGTAATGGCTAGGGTCAGTCGAATAGAAGTCATCTTCACAACCGAGCAAAGGTTTCTGTATAATCAACCCCAACTATCTGGGAGAAACCCTTAGCTACTAATCACGCTTTAAAATTTTCGACGTCTCCATCTACTCCATACTTTGTTCGAACACCCACTTACACCGAATGATTTTTCTTCCTTTCAGAAGAGTGGTGAGATCCCAAGTATCGTTCTTCATGAGAGAGGAATACTCCTCATCCATGGCAGAATCCCACTCAGGAATACCAGAAGCCTCCCGAAAGACTGTGGATCAGAAGTAGAGGTGAAGAAAGAGTGGGGTCCAATGAAATCTGAGTGAGTACGTCTCATATCCGAAGTATCTCCAACTAAATCTCCAAAGACTTTGCAAAGTTTTCCTAGCCCAAAGGGGACCAGAGGATCAGGCTCAGAGTCGAAGATTCTTCACTTGAGTGAGAAGGGACATAGTCCTCATCATCACTACTATCAGAATCAGAAGACTCAAAGATCTGATGGTCGGGAGGATCCGAAGAGGAGCACGCTCAACAATATCATCATCTGATGAGTCAATCCAAATCAAAGCTGAGTCAAGAACCTCAATAGGTGGAGAAGTAGAAGTCAAGAAGACTCATCAAACTTAACACTTCTCTCAATATATAGCTCATGAGAAGTAGAATTCATCAATCGATATCCCTTCACGCCATCAGGATACCCTACAAAGATACAAGGTTTGGATTGTGGTTCCAAGGCCTTGCATTTCTTCTTGGGAATCCGAGCCATAGCCTTGATCCAAGACTCAAAGTGCTCAACATCAAGCTTGTCCAAACCAGCTTCAAAGGGTGTCATCCTCTTACTACGCTTTGTGTGGAACATGGTTCTAATGTAATTTGCACAATTCACTACGCTTCGCCCAATACTCAGAGGAAGAGACTTCGAGTGAATCATACAAGTGGCCATCTCCTTCAAGAGTACTTTCTTTTTCTTTCTACGACTCCATTCTAGCGAAGGGCTATAAGAAACGTATGTTGCAAAGAGATCCCTTCAGAAGTACAGAAATCCATGAACCTATTGTTTACATATTCACCTCCATTGTCAGTTCAAGAACCTTGATAGACCATTCCACCTGTTTCTCAGCAAGAGCCTTAAAGTCCTAAAAATGTTCAAAGACTTCAGACTTAAGCTTAAGAAAATATACCCAAGTATATCGCGAATAGTCATCAATGAAGGTTAGCACATAAAGAGCTCTAGTAAACGAAGGAGAAGGAAATGGACCAAAAACATCACTGTGAACAAGATCCAAGGGACGAGTGGCTCTCCAGATTTTCCTTTGTCAAAGTTCTTTTCAGGATGCTTTCCAAGGGTACAACCCTCACAAAGACCCTTAGAAAACTTGACGCGAGGCAACCCGTGACCACCATTTCATTTTGACTCAATTGTTCAAGGTAGCGATAATTTAGATGTCCAAAATGCTCATGCCATAGCTTACTAACCTCATTTGCATGAGTGAGCAAGGCAATGGGCGTGTAGAATCAGAAGTAAAGTGGGAGAAGGTGTACAACCGTGAACGGTGATCTACCTTTCCCTCAGCCACTGTAGTGTCATTGTTAAGCTCACGAATAATCACCGAGTTAGGACCAAATTCCACTCGCATTCCTTCACCAAGGTGAGTAATTTGGTAAACCGATAGGAGATTGGTAGAGAGATCAGGAACACTCAACACTTGGTTAAATGTTCCCCCATCCATCTCTACCGATCCACTACCGAAACCGACACTGTCGTGTCATTACCCATCGTGATTTGGGACATTCCACAAGGTTCGATGTTGGAAAACTCAACATGTGAAGAACCCATGTGGTGCGAGGCACCGAATCTATAATCCATGTCGATGAAGGAGCAACTTTGGCTACAAGGGCCTTTCCTTTCTTCTTATCATTTTTAGCACCTTTTGCAGCAGAAGACTCGGCCTTCGGAGCACTTTGTTTTATGGATTCAGGAACACTTATTTTATTTTTCTCAAGTAAATGAGATAAGTGATCAATCTATTTCTTAAAATAATGTTGCTCATCATGACCAGTCTTCTTGTAATAGGAACACAAATACTTGCTTTTCTGTGCCTTAGGCTCAGAAGTCAAAGTGTTTGTGTCATTTTTAGGTTTGATCTTGGTTTCTTTCTTAGGTTGATCCTTAGTTTCTTTCTTCTTTTCAGTCTTCTTTCCCTTGCTAGTACTTGCTACAAGGGCATGTGACTTGGACTTGAGAGACCCCATTTGAATGAGTTTGTCCTGTTCTCGAATGAGTTGGGATGAAAAATAGTCAAAGGAGGGCATTGTCCAAGTATCGCCCAAAGCAAATTTTGTAGTGTAGAAAGTTGACACGAAGACAAATATTCGGGACCTAGCTTAGAGAGAATCGACAAGATCAGTTGAGAATCTTTCTTTTCTACTTGACATCCTTTTAACAATAATCTAATGTGGACAAATTTTGAGAAGAAGGCTTGTAGGTTTTCAAAGTCACTAGGATTTAACCCTAGTAGTTCATTTTCCAACTCATGCGCTCTCATGTCATCTAGTTGTCCAAACATCACATCCAACATTTTCCACGTAGATGTAGGTGTTTCAGATGCCTCAATGTGGAAGAGCAAGTCAGGAGAAACACATGCAAAGAAGACCTAAAGCTTCATCACTACGGTTTAACCACTTAGATTTTTCAGGTTCATCATCTGGTTCAGTCTCAGTTCCCATGGTGATGCGGTATAACCCTTTACCCCTTAGTTTCATTATTATTTTTGATCTCCATTCAAAAATTTGAACGGCGTAAGCAAAGGAATTGAAAGTGCATCCATAGTGAGAGAGAGAGAAAGAAATGCAAAAAAGAAACACAACCACCCAGGACAATAACAACCCCCTACTTTCGGCACTTTATAGTTTAGTGCGTTGATTACAATCGTCCATGCGTGTGTGGTTTGAAACACTTGGTAACTCATCTTGCAATTAGCGTAATAACGCGCAAGAGAGGAGACCACAATAATGTTTCGTGGAGCGCAACAAAAAGGACACCGTAAACAAGCACAAGCAAAAAATAGAAAGGAGGTGAAAGCCAACCCTGGTGGTGAGAAAAAGTGTCTCACATCACACAAAAGAATCCCTTTGTCATAAGACTATGGCGGACGCGCTCACAAGTCCACGAAAAAAAGGAATAGAACAAAGCTCAAAAAATGAGCTGAAATTAAGCAATACAAAGACACCCCCCCAGAATGCGGCACTTTATAAAATTAGTGCATTTACAAAGCTAATGATCCCATCATCTAGAGTGTGAAAAAACATGCAACTTTGACTAAAGAAGTGCTCAAAACCGAGCAACGAGTCAAAAGTTATAGCAAAAACCAATTCCCGCAATTGATGAGAAAAAGCCAATAAGCCTGCAAACGGATTAAAAAAGTGCCCTAAACGCATGCAAAGGGTGTCGTATGTATGCTCGTTGGAAATGACATGGAATTTGAGATAGGGTTTGTTTGTATTGCAAGGGGGATTAGCCACCTGCCAATCCCGACCTCACCCTTCGTCTTCGGCACTCGACGGAAGGTTAAAAAAATACAACAAGCCAAAGACCAAATTATAATGCCAAAGAAATATAGTTTAAATAATGTGAAATTAAATAAAATTAGATCTAATTTAATTAAATCTAATTAATTAAAAAGGCTAATTAATTAATCAAATCAATTTTTTTAATGAAGATTTTTTTTTTTAAATATATATGAAACTTTTAATTAAAAACAAATTTCTAAATGGGTTTTAGAAACTTGATTAAAAATCACGGTAAATTAGAAACTTTTTTTAAAAACTTACCAAAAAGGTTTGAGTTGTTTTACCAAACAAAACAAAAAAAAAACTTAGCATGAAAAAAAAAAAAGTCGTTTTTTTAAAAAAAGAGAGATTTTTGTTTTGAGGAAGATTAAAAAAAAAAAGAAATTAAAACTTACCAAAAAAATGACTTACCAAGTGAAAATGAAAAAATTGAATGAGTGTAAAACGTGTTTTAGGTTGCCCACACCTAAAAAACACCGAAAAATGGAAAAAAAAAAAAAAATTCCAAAAATGCAAGTAAAAACAAAAAAAAATGCCAAAGCCCACAAAAAAAAAGTGAGTTTAAAAAAAAAAAATAAAAGCAGTTCAATGCAAAAAAAGCAAAAACAAAAAAGTGTTTTAGCTAAAACCCTTTTCAAGCAAAAAAACGTGGCAGATGATTAAAAATGCCCTGTGAAGCAAAAAAACATGTGGCAAAATGTTAAAAAAAAAATGTGGCAAGCAAAAAAACAAGGTGAAAAAAAATGCCTAAGTCAAAAAAAATGTGGTGAAAAAGTGCAAAAAAGAAATGCAAAATGAATGGAAAAAAAAAAAAAAAATGGTCCAAAAATGGTCGTAGGGAAAAATTAGTTGATGAGCAACCACGATCAAGAACACAAAGATCCTAAACCACAAAAAATAATGCATGCAAAAATATCCTGCAAAAACCAGAGATCTTAAAAAATTTCACTTCCATTTTAATAAATGAAAGGAATCTCTATTTTGGATTTTGATACATCCAACAAAAAAGTAGTTTAAAAACCTTGATTTCTCAAGGTATTTTGAAAAAATTTCACCTCGCACATGCACAAGAAAAAAACAAAAAAAATCCGAGAAAGCTTGTTAGAGATATTTGCAAGATAATTTCCAAAAATAGTGATCAAAAAACTTGCATGCAGAGTAAAATAACAAACCAAGAAGTGAGTAAAATTTTTTTCCAAGAAAGCTTATTTAAAACCCGACTCATGCTCTGATACATGAAAAGAGTTTGCAAATGAACAAAGTAGTTGCACTCCAAAATCATGAAAGATCTAGCGATAGCAAGAAAAATGATCAAAAAGAATCTTGCTCAATAGAAGCAAAGCAGAGTAAAAAAAAAATGAAACCAAGTAAGAGTAATAAGAACAAAAAAATCGAGTGCACGCTTTACCCGATCTCACTTTATACCATGAAAAGAGTTTGTGAGAATCGAATCGAAACGAGGCACCACGAAGTAGTTGCACTCCAATGGAATCGTGAAAGCTCCAAACAAAGCAAGAGAAAAAGGAAAAAATGATCATATAAAATGAAGAACTTGCTCAATGAAACAAACCTAAAGTTCCAACATAGAGGAAAGATAACAACTAACGAGTGTTGGCATGCTCATAAATGAATAGAAAAGGGGTACATATAGGTGTAACTGAGTAACCCTAGTGCATGACACATATGAAACCCTAAACCTAACCCAAACCTAACCCAGATGACCCTCCAACATGAGAGGAGGACATATTCCAAGAGGAAGAATAACTTGTAAAAGACCCAAAAGGAAGTATCAAAACCCTAAAAAAGAAGATGTAAATGAATGGGTTAGACTGACCTCAAATGCCAAAATAGTGGGCTTAATAAACTTTGTGTTGCAGTATATTTAAGACCCAAACATAATTTTGGTGAGTGTGTGCATGTCATGCCCTAGGTTCTCTTATGTCGGTTGCACTTTGCAAAATAACAAGAAATAGATAAATATAGAAAATGTAATAGCATGTGTACATGGAATAGAATAGAATCCCTCCCCTATGAAGTGTGATGCGAGAATCCATAGATTATGTCTTGATGATGGAGCTATGTGGATGCAAATGTAATAGATGGATGCAACTTTAGATGGAGTGATAATAGTAAATGATGTTAGGTCCCTCATTATCATATCATAACTTTATATTTATAGGGTTATCTTTCTCTAATTTTGTAATTAACCCCGAAAAGGACAACCACAAGAGAGATAAAGATGGAAATGGCCAAAAGAGGCCCAAAAAGTGGCAGGAAAGTGCTAGAAGGATCAAGGCACCCATGGGTGCCCCAGTAATAAATTTGGGTGCCCCAAACAAGGCTAAAATAACGCAGGATGTCAGAATATGGATGGGAATATGGGTGCAATAGGTCACAAATTATGAAATAAAATAAACAAGATGGCCAAAAGGACAGGATAATTAATACGTTCTTCACTCAAGAAACTTCTAAATCGTAGTTTGAGATCGAGATAAATAATTATCTAAAGTGCATGATTTTGTGACTACATTTTGCCCCCTCTTTATGTTGGTGAGCGGAAAGCTCAGTAACATAAAGTAGATAGAGATGCATACCTAATGTCCATGAAGAGTGTAGTAGAAAATGTGTCAAGGACTATACAAAAACGTGGATTGAAAAAAATATGGAGGACCGTGGAAACTATAAATGAAAAATATTAAAAGGAAAAGTGATGAGAGTGAATCTAGGGTGGAACATGTCTATGTAGTTGCCACAATATGTAGTGTACCTACATGGTTAGTAAAAGCATGTGTTGTCACAGAGTATTGTTGTTGTTGCCCCCAATTTGAATGCTTGTTTCTCATAAGGCTAGACCAGGAAGGAGAAAATGATCAAGTAGTCAATATTTATGTATGTAAGTGTAAAAATACTATTTAAAATAGACATGTATATGAAAGTGTGTAAAATACGTGAAAATAAAGTGTAAATGGAAAATTTTCACCGATCCATGTTCGGAGAAAGAGTGTAGAAATATATCTCGTATTGCAAGTTTTTGGGTCATCTCATGCCACCTAGTTGAAGAAGTGTAGGGAGAAAATGTTGTGTCCTCCATACTCTAACCTTCTGCTGAAATGTCGAAGAGATCTCTCGTATTGTCCTAGTTTTTTGGGTGATCTAACGCCACTAGCCAAAGTAGTGTAGAGAGGTGCGCCCACTGTTACCTCCAAGCCAACTACTTCCCGAAATTCTAAGGACACTATATCCTATAAAATATGTTGTGTATGGGGATCTTAGATTGGTTTGAACCCACTAGTGTGTGTATGATTGAACTCGTATAAATATGTTGTATTATTTTATAAAACCCCCAAATAATGCCCCTTATTTGGGGGCATATGCGATGTCGCCGATAGAAGATATGCGGACCCAAAAGAGGACCAACCGTATGCCCGATATAACCTTGGAAAGTGCTTGATAGAAACCAAAGCATACACAGACAAGAAGGTTAGCCAAAGATAAGTGTAATTAAACAATGTCTTTGAGTTGTGGAGCTCAATTACTTTATATTAGCATGCAATTTAAAACTTGCTAGAAAACATGAATGGCCGTCATCGGTTAGGAGGGACCGCATCGTTCACTTAGGACCGACATCACCAAGCAAGGAGGAACCAACATTGGTTAGGGCTAACCGACATCAACTACTTTTGCAAGGATTTTTAATTAACTCTCTAGAATTAGATTTATTTTTAGCATTAAAGTATATATATTATTTTGAATTGCATGGCTAAGTGTCATAAGTCTATAAATGACTATATACACATAAAAGCTAGGGTTTAGAAGTAAGTATTAACAAGAATTAAGAAGAACTTGCAAAAGTTGGTAAGAGAGAGAATTCTTGGAGGAGAAGCAAAATCTTGAGAGAAAGAAAGTATTGTACATCTGAGAGGTGTGGAAGATTGTAAATCTTCAATTGTATATCTTGTCAAAGCTTTGGATAATAGATTGGCTTGTTTCTTGGTGAACCACACTTAAATATAGTGTTGTTTACATATATTGTTTTGTATATTTATTCTAGTAGAATATCCACTTTTATTTGCATGTATGCTTAGATCTAATATATTATCTATACAACCAAAGGTGCTAACCCCAACAATTGGTATGAAAGCGTTGTTTGAGGGTTTTGTGTGTTGATAGATTTACTCACAAAGGGTTTTCTAATTGAGTGGGAGCTACAACAATGGCGAAGAAAAAAAAAATACAAGGTAGAGAAATTTGATGGCCAAAATTATCAATTATGGAAGATAGAGATTGAGGATTATCTATATCAAAGAGATTTGTATTTACCATTGGATGAGAAGTCTTGACCTACGAAGATAACTGATGAAGAATGGAATATTCTTGACATAATGGCTTTGGGATCTATAAGATTGATCCTGGAAACATCCTTGGATTCCAATATTACAGAAGTGACTTATACGGTAGGGTTAATGAAATATCTTACTAATTTATATGAAAAACCTTGTGCTTCAAATAAAGTTTATTTGATGAAGAAACTATTTTGTTCTAAGATGCATGAAGGTGGATCTACATATAGTCATTTAAATGATTTCAAATCTATTGTAAATCAGTTAAAATTAGTTGATATACTGTTTGATGATGAAGTGAAAGAAATTTTATTCTTATGTTCTTTTCCTGATAGTTGGGATAACTTGGTAATGGTTGTTAGTAATACAACATCTGCTAATAATATTTTGAATTTTGATGATGTGGTTAGTATAATCTTGAATGAATAAATTCACAGGAAGAGTATAGAGGAATCATCATCTGGGAATGCTTTGAATGTAGAAAGTAGGGGCAGGTAGAAGGAAAGATCCAAGAGTAAGAGTAATGGGAAATCAAAGTCAAGGGATAGCAGATCTAAATCCAGAAGTAAGGGAATTACTTGTTGGAAATGTGGAAAGAAAGGACATGCAAAGAAATATTTTTGGTCAAAGGACAAAGAGAACCAACAACCAGAAAAAGGTAAAGAAGAAAATATTTTTGCATCAGAGGTAATGTAAGATGATCTTATTATTTCTTTAGATAATAGAATTGAATCATGGGTTTTAGATTCAGGAGCTTCTTTCCATGCAACCCCTAATAAGGGTTATTTCAGAAATTATGTCCAGGGAAATTTTGGGCATGTTTATTTGGGTGATGATGAACATTGTAGGATTACTGGTAAAGGGAAGTTCATCTAAAATTGTAGAATGGAAATACATGGGTATGGAAAGATGTGAGGCATGTGCCAAGCCTTAGGAGGAATCTTATTTCTATGGCAACTAGGTGAATCTGGTTGCATGGTTACTTTTATAGGAGACTCTTGGAAATTCACCAAGGGTGCTCTTGTTGTGGTAAGAGGTAAGAAGGTAGGAATGTTATATTTATCTACCTGTATTACTGATTCCTTTTCTGCATTATCTACTTTAGATTCAGATGCATGCATGTGGCATAATCGGTTAGGCCATATGATTCAAAAAGGAATGCATATCTTAAAGGCTAAGGGTAAGTTATCAGATTTTAAAGATTTAGATCTTGATTTCGAGAGCATTGTGTCTTTAGAAAGAAAAAGAGAGTGAGATTTCTCAAAGTTGGGGCAAATAGGAGTGAAATTGAAGCTTGTACACTTAGATGTGTGGGGACTAGCTCGGGTAGCTTCTCATGGTGGATCCCAGTATTATGTTACCTTCATTGATGATGTTGTAAGAAAGGTATGATTTTATTGTATTAAACATAAAACTGATGTTTTTGAGACTTTTAAAAGATGGAAATCCCTTTGTTGAGAATGAATCAAATTCTAAGTTAAAGTTCCTTAGGTTTGACAATGGTGGTGAATACTGTAACAAGGATTTCAATAATTATTGTTTAGTGAATGAGATACGTAGAGAAAGAATGGTTCCAAGAACACCATAGGAGAATGGTGTTACAGAAAGAATGAACATGAAAATCATGGAACATGTTAGGAGTATGAGGATATATTCTAGACTACCCTTACATTTTTGGGTAGAAGCGAGTTGATAGAATGGTTTATTTGATTAACCATGGGCGTTTAAGTTCACTAGATGGAGGAATACCAAAGGAAGGTTGGACCAGAAAAGAGGTAGATCTTTCTTTCCTTAAAGTCTTTTGTGCATGTTGATAAAGAAAATAGAAAAAACGTTGGATGCAAAATCCAAGAGATGCACTTTCATTGGTTATGGATATGGTGATTTTAGATTCCATTTTTGGGATTTAGAGAATTCTAAAATTATTAGGATTCGTGATGTTGAATGGAATGAAAAGAGAATGTATAGGGATAAAATTTTGGTACCCAAAGATGAATCGGTTGAGAAAATTTTGAAATAAAATGAACTCTCAAATTTAAAAGTATTACCTATAAGGTTAAAATGTAACCAAAGTGTTAGTTTACCCACTGACCAACATCGGTTAGTATTAATAGTATTGGTTACGAAGTGCCAAAATGACATTGGTTAGCGTAACCAACACCGCTTGGCAATCGAATGGTGTCGGTCACTTTGTCGATTTGGATACAAATGTTCAGGAGGTCCAGATTTAGCCTTCGGTACCCCAAAATCCTATGAGAAGGCCACAAAGGGTAAGTAAACCTCCAGAAAGATTTACACCTTCTTTATTTTATTTATTATTGACAAATAATGGTGAACTAGAGAGCTTTAAAGAAGCAATGTAGGATAAAACCCATGTCTAATGGGAGCATGACATGGATGAGGAGATGTACTCCTTGGAACAGAAAAAAACTTGGGATTTTGTTAAGTTTCCAAAAGGTAAGAGAACATTGTAAAACAAGTGGGTTTACAGGATCAAGGAACAAGAGGGTAGACATAAAAGATACAAGACAAGGCTTATAGTAAAAGTATTTGCACAGAAAGTAGGTATTGACTTTGGTGAAATATTTTCTCTCATTGTTAAAATGACTTATATTCGTACTGTATTGAATTTAGTTGGAGTAGAAGATTTAAATTTAGAGCAACTAGATGTGAATATGACTTTCCTTCATGGTGATTTAGATGAAGAGATTTATATGCAACAACCGCTTGGGTATGAAGTCAAGGGTAAGGAGAAATTAGTGTGTAGGTTGAAAAAGAGCTTATATGGGCTCAAGAAAGCTCCAAGGAAATGGTACATGAGGTTTGATAGTTTTATGCATGAGCATGGTTACTTGAGATGTGAATATGACCATTGTGTTTATTTCAAGAAGCTTGAAAATGGGAGCTATATTATTTTGTTACTGTATGTGGATGATATGCTTATTGTAGGATCTAATATGCATGAAATTGGCGAGCTTAAAGAAAAAGCTAGCTCACACATTTGATATGAAGGATTTAGAGCTGCAAAAAGAATCCTTGGTATGTAAATATATAGAGATAGGAAAATAAATAAATTGCATTTGTCTCGGGAGGATTATATCTACAAGATGTTAAAAAGGGTTAAGATGCGAGAATGCAAAAACTATTAGTAAACCTATGGTGGACACTTCAAATTAAATAAAGATCAGTCTCCATCATCACATGAGGAGGTCAAGTACATGACACGAGTGCCATATGATTCAACAGTTGGGATTTTCATGTATGCTATGGTTTGTACAAAACCAAAAATTTCAAAGGTAGTGGGAGTTGCGAATGTACATATATGGCCAATCCAGTAAAGATCATTGGAAGTAGTCCAATGGATACTCGTATTTGAAAGGGAAATCTAACATGAAGTTATGCTATAGAGGTATGGATATTTCATTATGTGGCTATGTTGATTCGGATATGGATGGAGATCTAGATGGTAGGAGGAGCACTACTGGATATATTTTCATAATAGGTGGGACAACAATTAGCTAGATTTCAAGATTACAGAAGGTTGTGGCTTTTCTACTACAGAGGCAGAGTATGTTGTAGCTACAGAGGCTAGCAAGGAGATGATATGGATGAGTAGGTTCATGGAATAGTTGGGAAAGGAGCAAGATGATTTTAAACTATTCAAAGTGACAGTGAGTGAAATAAATTTGGTAAAGAACTCAATGTTTCAATCTAGAATGAAACACATTTAGTTGAGGTATCACTTCATACGACATGTATTGGAGGATGGACAGTTGAATGTAGAAAATATGCATATGAGTGAGAGCCCTGTGGATATGCTAACGAAGCCATTAGAAAAGGATAAGTTGTAGCTATACTCCAATTCATTGGTCTTCGACTTTGAGAATTGAAGAGGAAGAAACAAAGCTAAGGAAGGATCCAAGAATGACGCCTTTGTATAGGTATGGTGCGAGTAATTAATCTCTAAGTGGGATATTTTTGAGTTGTGGAGGTCAATTACTTTAGATTAGCATGTAATGTAAAGCTTGTTGGAAAATACAAGAACTGTCACCGGTTAGGAGGGACCGAAATCGGTCACCTAGGACCAACATCGATCAGGAAAGGAGGAACCAACATTCGTTAGGGATAACCGACATCGGCTACATGTGCGAGGATGTTTTAATTAAATCTCGGTAATAATATCTATTTTTAGCATTAAAGTATATCTATTGATTTTAATTGCATGGCTAAGTGACCTAAGTCTATAAATGACTATATAAGCATAAAAGATAGGCTTTATAAGTAAGTATTAACAAGAATTAAGAAGAACTTGAAAAAGTTGGTAAGAGAGAAAATTATTGGAGGAGAAGAAAAATCTTGAGAGAAATAAAGTACTATACATATGAGAGGTGTGGAAGATAGTAAATATTTAATTGTATATCTTGTCAAAGCTTTGGATAATAGATTGGATTGTTTCTTGGTGGACATAGCCCACACTGGGTGAACCACGCTAAATATGGTGTTGAGCTATATCTCTTATTTTGTATATTTATTCTTGTAGAATATTCACTTTTATTTGCATGTATGCTTAGATCGATATATTATCTCAGTAAACCGGTGTGCTAACCCCAACATAATTCATGCATATAGAAAACATGTGTAACATATGAAGACAATGTAAATACACAAGAAAGTAAATAAGCTGCACAAAGTAGGCTACAAACATGATACATCACTCACGATGTCACAAGACATGCAAGGCCATTATGGCCACAAAAAAAAACAAACAAGTGTGTGTACAAAGCATAGGGAAAAGCTCACATACAAGAGGAAACAATGGAAGACAAGTACAAACAAGAAAAGAAGAAGTCATGGAAACATGTAATCCTACAATAAAAGTGCTACACGTGGGATAATTTTTAGGTTGCTAAGGAAATAACCAATATGTAAAATCATATATAATAGAGTAAGATGTTAATTACAAAATGAAACAATAACACCAGGAAGAGACGAATGTGGATACCCCAACAACCAACCGGTGAAGGAAGGGTAGAAGGTGAGTATTTATTCCATGTGTATGAGTCCTATATATATGATCACACTAAATAAATACGTGAGCGCACATGTGGGGATGGTATAGATAAGAAATCAATCTAACATATGTAGCAAAGTGACCATGTAAAAACTAGTAAACAAGAGTAAATGCCCCCAAGAAAATATGTACAAGAGTGTCATGTGGATGGATGGAATGGAATGCAAGATGGAATGATAGGATCCGTGTGCCCCCTAAGTGAATGGAAATGTATGCAATGAGGTTCATTTCCCCCTCGGTATCCAAGAATGAACTGTGAATTAGAGTGCATCATCGGGAAATGGTCAAATAGTGTATGAATGTGTAAGTGTTGTGATGAAATGTGACCTAGGAATAATGTGTGTGCGTGAAATCTATAGCTAAAGAGTATATCATGACTATATGAATGTGTAAGTGATGATTTATCCTAGAAGTGTATATCACTAGAAGATGAAATGAGGGAATGGTGATGTAACCTAAGGTGTATATCACTACAAAATGATAGAATAGGTGACGATTTAGCCTAAAGTGTATGTCAAGACAAGATGAAATGAGGAAGTGGTGATGTAACCTAATGTGTATACCACTATCGATGAATGGATGATTGATGATTTATCCCTAAACATATATCACTATAAGATGAATGCGGGAATGATGATTTAGTCCTAAGCGTATATCACTATATAATGAATGATGAGGAGTGGTGATGTAACCTAAGGTGTATACCACTAAAAATGATATAATGGAGGTGGTGATCTAGCCTAAAGTGTATACCACTACTAGATAGAAAGAGTGAGTGACGATTTATCCTAAAGCATATGTCACTAGCCTAGGAATGTCGTAAGATGAAATGTCACATTGTGAGTGTGAGGTCCATTTTATTTGTAAACCCTCGGCTTTTGAGTATGGATTGAAGAACTAAATTCTATCATAGGGTGGTGAGTGTAGCACGTCGAAAACAATATAGTGTATGTAATGATCATGTGTTGAGTAAAATATGTAAATACATGGTGTGTAGAAGGAAATGAAAGGTGTGTAGAAATGTGTAAAATGGAATAAAGATAGACTCGAGTGTAATGAGATACTAGTATAGTATGTATAAAATCTATGATATAGACACACACAATGTATGAGGTGTGATATGTGACTAATCATAGAATAGGCGTAAGTATTATTATAGTTTATGATCTAAAATGTGAAAGGTGAGAAATAGTATAATGTATGATGTATGAATGTGGAAATGGCATAATGTTGTAGATGAACAAATAAAACTTATGGTAGGTATGTAATTCTTAGAGTCTAGTGTGTGGGGTTCAATGTAGTTATAATCCCTCAAAAATCAAGTGTGAACTGAAGCATAAGAGTGCATCATCAGGTGTCGATGATATTGGTATGTATTATTAGAATGAAGATGTGAAAGATGTGATATAATAATATGTAACTATGCTAGAAATGGGGGAGTAAATAATGTGCCTCCCCATGATGTAGATGGAAGTATTGGCCAAGTAAGATCATCTAAAGAATCATCATTGTCATTATTGAAGTCATATTAAATAACACGGGATACCTAATAAGCCATAATTGATGGTTGGTCATTCAAATAACATTGAATACATAAGTTATACATTATCATGTCGTATTGTTCATCGGTGAAGGGAGGTAATGTTCATCCATGAATATAACGAATATTAAAATTGGGTGAGTAACAAAGAAAAGATCTATTGCAAATGCACAAAATTTTAAATAGCATGGGAAAAAAATATCAACATGACTAGAATCAAGTGTTCCTCTAATATAATCTAACTAAGATTGGCTAAGAGTAAGTGGAGAGGAAGTATGATAACACACAAGGTGAACAACAAGATGGAAAACACGAAGTCCATATGTAGTAGTGAGAATAACATATCCATGATACAAATGTGGATTGTATAAAGGAGAATGGAGGTCCTCGAAGGAAAAACCAAGCTGAAGGAGACCATCGTGTGAACATACAATGGCTTTGCAGGAAGTATCAAGTGGTATATGCTCCCAATAAGAATTATTCATGAAACAAGTGCAAGAAAATGGTGGATACATTAATGGTGTTAGTGAAGGTGTGGATGATATAGCGATGTCCATGGACTGCAAAAAACCCCAAATATGAAATGATAGTAGTAGTAGTAACATGTGGCATAGAAGGAACTACATCCATCATATAGATAAGACCCTCAAAATGTGATAAGTGAGGAGTTTCATCCAAAAGTTTAGGAATTAGAGGGGTAGGTAAAGAAAAATGAATGTTCTAGAGCTGACCTTGTATAAAGTATCATATCATCCGTGCTAGTAGAAGGTGGTGAAAAATCGAAGGAACCATATCAACCACACAAATAGTAACATCAAAGTAATGTGAAATTACATGAAAGTGTTGTTCAAGAGCATAAGTTGGAGAGGTAGGAGTAGTCATTATATTATTAGAATTATTGATAACTAAGGTGGGGGGTGGATGGGTGAATGTGGAAGAGAGACATCTTATGGTTCAAGAATTATAGGAGCTGCAATTATGTGAGAAGGTTGATAAGATTGTGTCTCTTCTAATATTTGTGCTAGAATTTCAGGATCGATGGTACACATAAATAACAATGACATCATCTAAATCTTGAGGATTCATATCAGAAGATGAAAGTTGAATAAGCAAAGGGAAAGGTCTATAACCAAAAGGATCAACATGAGTATCAAAAAAGGCATTGCCAAAGATATCAAACTATAAAATTATTGGAGATTTAGAGGAGTATTTTTATCTCGTGATAAGATGATGGGTTCACCAAAATGATTAACTAAAATTTTAGTAAACTATGTAGTACTACGGTACTTAATCAAATCTAGGTGGAAATAAAACACACTAAATAAATATATTAAAGAGATATGTAAAGTAAATAAAATAATTAAGCTAATAGAAATAAAACCCTAAGTGTGCAAGAGGGAATAGGAAAGAACTAAAACAATAATTGGTGATTGTCATATAGTGTCAGTAGAGAGGTGAATGGAGAAAAAACAAGAAGGAAAAAAAGTATCGTGGGGTCCTACGGAGGACAAATATGGGTGATATGGTTGGAATGAGGCACCTAGGAGAGGAATGGGGTGCCCACTGGTCCTATGGTAGGCGAATAGGTGCCCTATTCTAGCAAAAAAGGTCCATAACTAGTCTTCACAGGGGTTATAAGATGATCTAAAACTTTCACTATGTGTTGCATTAAGTTCTCTGTACTACGTTGAATGCTCTCGAATATTCCAAGAGGAAGAATAACTTGCAAAAGACCCAAAAGGAAGTATCAAAACCCTAAACAAATAATATTCAAATGAATGGATCAGAATGACCTCAGCTACCAAAATAGGGGGATTACTAAACTGAGTGTTGCACTACATTTCAAACCCAAATGTAGTTCAAGTGAGTGTGTGCATGTCATTCCCTAAGTTCTCTTGTGTCACTCAAACTATGTGAAACAAAGAGTTGTATCTAAATGTAGAAAATGTAATAGCATGTGTGCATGGAATAGAATAAAATCTCTCCCCCTATGAAGTGTGATGCAAAATCCTTAGCTTGTGCCTTGATGATGGAGCTATGTAGATGAAAATGCAATAGATGGATGCAACTCTATATGAAGTGATAGTAGTAACTGATGCTAGGTCCCTCATTATGGTCTCATAGCTTTATATTTATAGGGTTCTCTTTCTCTAATTTTGTAATTAACACCGAAAAGGAAAACCAAAATAAATATAAAGAATAAAAATGGTTCTAAGAGGCCCAAAAAGTGGCGAGAAAGTGATAGAAGGATTGGGGCACCCCGTGTGGACTAAAGGCGCCCATGGGTGCCTTAGTACTAAATTTGGGCACCTCAATTAAGGCTAAAATAATGCAGCATGTTAGAAAATGGCTGGGCATATGGGTGTAATAGGTCGTAAATTATGAAATAAAATAAACAATATGGCCAAAAGGATGGGGGTTAATTAGTACATTCTTCACTCATGAACCTTCTAAATAGTAGAATAAGACTAGGATAAATAAATGTCTAAAGTGCATTTTGTATGACTACACATGGGTTAAAGATATTATAAAATATTGACAATGTACTATTTCTAAAGTACATGATTTAGTGGTTTAAATATATAAGATTTTAAAACTCACACCCAATCCTTGCAATGCCAAGATGACTTCTTAACTCACAAATGATGCTTTAGGGTCTCATTTCATTTATTTTTCTCACCCAAAGGGTGGATAAAGATGAAGTTGAAATGTAAATTTTTATTACAAGATGAATTGGTAGCCTCTTAGAGAGATAGGTTAAGAAGGATAAATTTACAACTTTGAGAAAATAACTACCAAATTGCTTTCTCGTAATTAAAAATTCAACTATATGTGTTGAAAACATATGTTCAAACCTTATTGGACCTAGAGGCTCCTCCTCTCATCCCATTTGAGTCAATTACTCTTTGATTGAGGAAATATGGGAAGGATGACCAATGCATGGATTTACTCCATCATGAAAAAGGGTTGTGAACTTCGCCTTTAAGTAAGTAGGATATAAAAGATCTCCACTTTTTTTATTGAGAACTTGTAGGATGTTTTCTCTACACTCCAAAAGGAAGTTAACCATTGGAATAATATTTTTGTAGTCATTCATGAGATCTCTATTGACCTGTAAGTTTTTTGACAAGAATGTGTTCTTAAATCTAGAATATAATTGTTCATAAACATGGATCGGGACAATCGGTGGAAAATGTGAGCCCTCACCGAGGTCATTGAAGATTTCCTATATCACCTAAAATGAGATTGAGAAATCAAAGAAGAGGTTAATGATTTAACAAATATTAAATTTTTTGAAATCCTAATTACAAAGTTACAAGACAATGATAAGAAATGAAGTACAGATCTGATCTAATCAATAAGCTAGATAAAATAAAAACCTTAAGTGCAAGAGAATGATAAAATAATTAGCTGATTTCACAATTAATCCTGAAGTATGTCGAATTGAAGAATGATGAACATGAGGAGGAAACTATCACAACCGCACACAAAAATTTCATAACAATAAGAATAACTTGGATTGGGGTTCTGGAATGGGTTAGGGGTATCTCGGGAACTAGAGATCTCTGTTGGGTGCTTGTGACTGTGAAAATGGTTAGAAGTAGATTTATTCTCTATCAAAAAATGTTGCCAACCTTCACTTTTTGTCACTGTAGGTCACTAGAATATCACCGAGTTCTCCTATAACATGTAAAACAAAATACCTACGCTTTTATGCATGCATTCAAAACCTCGTAGTCCCATGTCCCTTGAACGAAGCTAGATGAATGCTATGATGCTCTTTAAATTTGTTTGGATACAACCTTGGGTGATAGTAGTAGATGCTTAGAGATTTTCCTTTATTATGGTCATATAGATTTATATTTATATGATTCCCTTGTTCAAATTTTGTAATTGATACCTAAAAGGTTGACCTATAAGAAAGTAAGACGCGGAAAATATGAAATAGGACTAAAAGGGGCGAGTAAGCTACAAATAAGTTGGGGAACTCGGAGGGGATGAAAGTGCATGGGCACTAGAAACCTCATTAGGTGCTTTGGTGTCTAAAGCCAAGAAAGATAAATCGAGTTAAATTCACACTATAACTACCTGAATTTTTGACTTTGTATTAAAAATGAAACCTTGTTTGGTTGTTTCTTCTTGGTTGCAGTTTCATGTTTCATTAGTCACACTTTGATAGTGATTGATGGTGTTTGTGGAAACTTCCAGTGTGATATTATTTAAGGTTAGTTGCTAACCTAACTAACCTAAGATCTAGGTTAAGTGATCTAACCTAAGCCTAACTTACGATGGTAAGTTAGTAACCTAACCGAGTGTCAAAAGATCATTTAGATGTATTTGAATTAGGCTTAATAAATTTATATCATTTGATTAGTATAAGGTATTTGAACTGGTTAGGTGGCTTGGTATTTGTTTTGGTCATGTATTGACTTATGCTCATATGAATAATAATATATTGGTGAAATTTTCTTGTGATTTATCTTAGCATTAAATCATGTTTTAACAATTCCTTATGGAATATGACACATAATGTTTATTTAAAAAAGAAATATAAATCTTAGAATAAAGATAAGTGGTGGCATTTTTGGAATCCATGGAATAAATGGGATTTAGGTTTTATTTTTTCCATTTATCATGGCATTAAGAGAGGGGGAAAATCTCTAAAAACAATTCTAGGTGGATTTTATGGAGGTTGTTACGGCCATATGGGCCGACTTTGGGCCTTTATTATGGGATATCACCTTTTTTGTTGCTGTCATGTTGTGGATAATTTTTTTGGAAAAGTAAATAAGGTTTTGGGGTTTCATTTCATGTGGTATGGAGCTAAGAAGTAAGAGAAAAAATTAGTTAAGGAAGGAAGAAAAGTATAGAGTTTTTTTGGTCTTCTTCAACTCAAATTTCTTAGGTAAGGGTTTTTTTAATTTTTATCCATGCAATATTTTATAAATGAATGCATTTTTAGTTTTATCCCTTTTCAGGGTAATGAGAAATCAATTTTTCTCATTCAGGTATTAATATTTTCAATCTATCCTTTATGGGTATTGGGAAAATATGGTTTTCTCATTATGGGCATTTTAGATTTCTAATTTCTCTAGTATGAGTGCATGAGATTTTGTTTTACCTTCTTTTTTGATAACTAGAATTAATTATTCTATTCACTTGGGTATTTAGAGATGGTTTTGACATTTATACTTCCATATTTTGGTTGATTTCCAAGCTGCAATTTATCTATTAGATCGTTGTTTTTTTGGGTTGATTCCATGCTTTATTTTAGTTGTTTGTTACTACAAAATCAAATGTTAGAGCACTAGGTTTTGGCTGATTCATTGCTGTATTTTAGCTATAATTTTCTACATCAAGAACTACCGATATATGTGTTTTGGGGTTGATTTCTACATTGCAGTTTTATTGTTAGTTAGTTGTGTTCTTCATTGCGGTTTTCTATTAGTTATTTCCATTTTGTAAACAAATCGTAAGCAATCATTTGATTGACATATTTAAAATATTATGTGTTGTGACATTATGTCAAACAGTTAGTGTGCAATCTTTTGATTGACATATTTAAAAGATTATGTGTTGTGACATTATTTCAAATAGTTAGTGTGTAATCTTTTGATTGGCATATTTAAAAGATTATGTGTTATGACATTATGTCAAACATTTAGTGTGCAATCTTTTGATTGGCATATTTAAAAGATTATGTGTTGTGACATTATGTCAAACAAATTGTGTGCAATCTTGTGATCGACATATTTAAAAGATTATGTGTTTTGACATTATGTCAAATAGTTAGTGTGCAATCTTACGATTGACATATTTAAAATATTATGTGTTATGACATTATTGTAAATAGTTGGTTTTCAATATTTTGATTGACAAATTTAAAATATTATGTGTTGTGACATTATGTCTAATAATTAGAGTGTAATCTTGTGATTGACATATTTAAAAGATTATGTGTTATGACATTATGTCAAATAGTTGGTTTGCAATCTTGTGATTGGAATATTAAAAAGATTATTTCTTGTTACATTATGTAAAAAAACTTTATATCAAATGGGTTAGTGTACAATCTTGTGATTGATATATTTAATAGAGTATGTGTTATGAAATTATGTGAAATCTGTTGGTGTGTAATGTTGTAATTTACATGTTTAAAAGATAATGTGTCGTGACATTATGTCAAACAATTAGTGTGCAATCTTTTGATTGACATATTCAAAAGATGATGTGTTGTGACATTATGTCAAACAGTTAGTGTGTAATATTTTGATTGACATATTTAAAAGATGATTTGTTGTAACATTATGTCAAATGGTTAGTGTGCAATCTTTTAATAGGCATATTTAAAATATTATGTGTTAAGACATTTTGACAAACATATGGAATGCAATATTTTGTTTGGAATATTTCTATGAAGATGTGTTGTGACATTTTTTCAAATAGTTTGTGTGTAATCTCTTGATTGACATTTTTATAAGATATTTTGATAAGACATTTGGACAAATAGTTGGCATGCAATCTTATAATTGGCATAAATACGTGAGTATGGATTATGGAATTTTTCAAATAGTTTATGTGAATCATTTTGTTGGGAAAATGTATGAAATATGTTATTTTGACATTTTTTCATACTATTGACATGTATTCTTTGGAATTTATGTGAAGTTCATTTTATGGAATTTTGTCATGTTGTTGGCATGCATTCTTTGGACTTTATGGGAAGTTATTTCTATGGCATTTTTTCATGTTGTTGGCATGCATTATTTGGAATTTATGTGAAGTTATTTCGATGAAATGTTTTCATGGTGTTGGCATGCAATCTTTAGAATTATGTGAAGTTATTTCGTAGCATTTTTTCATGTTGTTGGAATGCATACTTGGACTTTATGAGAAGTTTTTCATGCAGCCGGTATAGTTTTGGCAGACCATGGACACATGGAGGGTTGGTGCTCATTTGAGGATCTACCTCAGGGTCCCACCTTAACAAATGTGACCGAGAGACATGTGGAGGCTTCTACTAGCTTTGCTCTATACTTAAAATTTTTAAGATAATTTTGAAAATCCTGGGACACCCGGAGGGACTCATGTGCTGTTATTTGGGGACCATCCCTTAAGTTTTATTTTGAAGAAGCACAAGGAGGAAAATTGGAGGCTTCCGCTCACTCTACCCTTTGCTTGGAATTTTCAACGGCTAAAGAAAAATGTCTCAGACCCTAGAAACATGGCGCCTTCTACTGAACCTTCAAATTATTTAACAAAATCTACCAAAATGAGAAACGTGTTGAGCCCATGCTTGTTTGGGGTCTTTACTTTTGGGGACCATCTCAAAATGTGAGACACGTGGAGGATAACGATGGATCCTTTTATAGTGAGACTTTTCAAAGGCCAAAAGGAATTTTTCTTAGGCCCAGGGCAAGTAGAAGGCCCGTGCTTGTTTGGCACTTGCCTATGTGCTTCTCCTTTATAGTTGCACCAAGGAAACACATGGATGGCTATGATATAAATTGGAAAAATGGACATAATCAATGGTTGTTGTGTATTACATCTATTTTTTCTATAATTTTTTCTCAAGACTTTTGGAGATGCGAATACGTAATGTTTTTCATTATTCTTTGGTGAAATTCCTTGTCGATTCTCGTCTGTAAAGTTCCATTTGATGGATTCGTAACATAATTTGTGAGTCTAAGGATTGTTAAGGTCGATTTTTTTGAAGTTGAAATTTCTCAAGAACATGTAAAAATAGGAATTACTAGAGGAGATGGATGCGGGGTAGAATTACGAGAGGAAAGATAAGGAAAAATGATGAAATGATGAAAGTGTAGACACAAAAGATGAAAAAGGTGTTTCCTCGAGAGTGAAAAGGATTACCTGTCGTCCAGCTATGTAGAGCCTTTGGAAAATGATTAAAAAGGGAATTTATTACATGATAGAATCAAAATGATTAAAAGGAATCCCTAAAATTTGTGGCATGACATCCTAGTCATTACTTGAGGGCCCAAGAAATGTGATCAGTTCCACAATTGGTCCACTGGCAGCTTTCAATCTAAATTTTTACACGTCATTATCTAAGACAACTTGTTAACAAGAAAAGGTCCCTCGAATATTATTCTCTTTTGGTGAGAAAATTTGAGTGAGTGAAATCTATAAATGCAATGATAATACTCTTGCAAAAGGTTGGGGTTGAATTAATAAGAGAGAAAATTTGAGAAAGTTGTCTTCCGAGAGACCAAGATGAGATAACTTGTTATTTTCTTCCATGTTATATTTTCTATCATGTCAAGTTGGTTATAGATTTATAGCCATTAACGAGCACTGAGATTTCTCTAGAAGCTTTCCCTTGCTAATGAATCTAAGCAATTTTGAAATTAATTTGTGTCCAATCTCTAGCAATTTGTGTTTTCTTTGTTTCATAATGTCTGCAAATAGTTTCTTTCATTCCTATTACAATCTTACATTGAAATATTTGTTAAATCACATAGGATCTTTTCCCTATGACAGTTTAATGGTATTTGCAATTTCATTTAAAGAAGATCCTTAATCTTGGATGAGATAAATAAATTTAAAATCAATTCAATGTCATATGTAGATAAAGATTTTTTGTAAGTGTTTGGGTGTACCTTAGGCATGATGGATCTGAGAATTTGATGATTAATTGAGTCTTTAAATTTGAGCCTTCATGTTAGAGTATCAAATATTATGTGAGAATGTGCTGATCTAGGCCTCCATTGAAGCACACCTTCTCGTCAAGGAACATCTTAACTTTTCTGAAGCTTTATGTTGTTGAGTTATTCATTTTTGTGAAGTCCCTTCGAAGATTTGGTATAATCAACTTTATCCTACTTTATCTACCACCAAAATTATTCAAAAACCATGAATCCACCCCGAACTACCCTTGTTTTCCCATGTATAAATAAAGTAAAAAAATCTATTTACGGAATATGCAAAACAATCAAGATTTCTTAATGTCTTCAAGAACCATAGCCTTGTGTTGAAATTATCTCCATCCTTTAGAAGTGACAACTCGAAGAGTTAAATTATGCAAGATTGATAGTATTTTCCCAAGGCTTTCTTCATAAAATATGTGAAAAAGAAGGATATCTCCATCTCCTTCATCAAACAGAGGTTACACTAAGGGTCCTCTCACCCTAGTTGAAAGGCATGACCTAAAGCAGTGAGGACAAGTCAAATCCTCTTGAAGGTGTTATCCATCTCTCCACAAATATGAGTGACAAAGGGCCAATTAGATCTCATCCCCAGCTACAAAACGACACACACTATGATCTATCTGTCTCTAAGCTCCATGTCCAACTGTGTTGCTTCTCGGCTTGAAAGGGAGAACAAATTTGGATACCAACACTAGTGGCACCATTAGCGGGAGTGATTTGCATTTCTGGGGACATGATTTGTGTTTCCGAGGAAGATTTATTGATTTTTTTCTAGTTCATATGCATTTGGCCCGTCAACAACACTTGTTGCACCATTCCTAGGGAATCTTTGAAGTATTTTACAAATACACTACATACAAAACCTGGTAATAATTCTTACACATGCTGTGTGCTAATACATTTGATGAAACATCATTCTTTATTTAGATTTGCAAGAATTGTTCAAAGTTGTGAGTTATGAGTGCAATATTTCTAGCTTATACAGTTATTGAACTAAGATTTTTATCATCATTGATAAATTTAGGTAAAAGAAGAGAAAATATTGTAAGATTTGCATGAATATGGTATGGACAGACATTTGATAGGTATTTCATAGTGAATTTTCACAAACTAAGGTGAAAATCCTAAGTGGTGAATCCGTGTTGTTTAAATTCTTTATAAATACTAGTGTTTTAACAGATATATCAAGTAAGATTTTTCATTAATATCTACAAAGATGGAAGGAAGAAGATATTTCTTCACCAAGGACCCTAATAGAAGGTTGTTTCAAGAGATGGGAAAGTCTAATTCAAAAGGAAGAAGAATTTTGAAGGTCATGGAGATAAAGAATCAAGAAAAGAGATCTCCATTAGTGAAACTGATTAGCTTGTGATTGAAGATTGTAGTACTTCCTCAAGTGCTTCTGAATCAGGTCGTCTCTTTGTTGAATTGAATCATCCATCTGGAGAGGGTCCTTCATCTATATTTGAAACATTTTCTTGTCAATCTACCCCTGTATTTTCAAAATCTAATAGAGTTTTCTAAGAAATAGAGCCTTTATAGGGTAGTCATATATAAAATTTTATCCTTGTACCACATAGACCCCTCACTCCTCATCATTTTATTTCTCCTATAAGATCACCTCCTTAGAATGATATGCCTCAGCCTTCACCCAAACCTCCATTTGTTGTTAATACTTTTGGTCCCATCAGTTTTAGAGGTATGGTTGGTTATCCAAATTTTTTGCCACGAGATGTAAGAAAAAGATTTCCTACATTTCAAGGAAATAATGCAATAATTAGAGATTAGCACTTGAAACTCTTTGTCAATATGATGGAGGAATTCAAAATAGATTTTGAGGATGTATACATTATATCATTTATCCATGCTCTAGAAGAAGATGCAAGGGACTGGTATAAATCTTTTCAAATAATTCCATTGACTCCTAGACAGAGATGAAGAATGCTTTTAGAATGTAGTATGGTGATAAAATGACCCTAGGTTTCTTTTATCGAGTTTGAAAATATAAAAAAAATCCTAATGAATGAGTGTATGATTTCAATACAAGATTTAATAAAACATTATGAAGACTACCTATTAATTTGAGGCCGTGTGATGAATCATGTCTGATAAAGTATTCAGATGCATTTGATAAGAAAGTTGCTTTTATTTGAGGGATAAGAACCCAGGAATTTGAGGGAGGCCTTTACCATGGATTTGCAAATTGAGAACAAAATTAAACTAGTTGGAAAACCTCCTAAGAGGGAGGGTGTTAAACTGATCAACCCTAAGAAGCCTCAATCAAGTGAGGTTATGGATCTTGAGGAAGTTGTAAAGAATTTGGCTGGTTAGTCAAATAAATATCTTACAAGATGGCTAGGAAGAGAAAGGAATTGGACAAGGATCTCAAAGTCAGCATAGGTAACAAGGATAAGAAATACTTGCAAATCATCCTAGAAATGATCGAGGTCCATGATAGAGGTAAAGGACCCATGGGTGCTAGAAAATCCCAAGCTAGGGAGAATAGAGTATTGCCCGATCCTCTAACTACCAGAGTTGTTGTTGAAGAGACAAATAAAATGGATTGGTGTGACAAATGCTTCTTACCCCACCCACCATGTGAAATAGATCAAAAAGTTGAAGAAGCTGATGATGATGATAACACTGATGATGATGCATGCATGGTGGACTGCTCTACAAGCTCACAACAAGGAGCAACTTCAACTGAGGTAATAAGTGCAAGAAATGCTGCAAGTTTTTGGGATTGCATTCATCGGGTACCTCTTCTTCCTCCCTCTCATGCTTTAGAAATAGATATGGTACAAGCATTTGAACTTCCTAATAATGATTTTGAGTACCTAAGAGCTCTAATGATTAAGAAGTACGATGGAGGAATCCCATCGGAAGAGGATAGACAACTGCTAATGAATGTTGTTGTGGGCCAAAAAAGAGTATAAAACAAGAAGTAAAGCTGTCAAAGAGGTAGGTCTTCAAGCCAAACCAAATACCCCAATTATCGACAATGTCCCAAAAGAGGATCCAAAGAGAGATGCATTTGATAAAGGCCTTGTTGTCTCAAGTAGAACTGGTGTTCCCACCCATGCCCAAAATGTGAAAAATCTTGTGCCATTTGACGAGTTTGTCAATCTTACGTTTCTCAAATATATTCCCTATGACATTGCCCAAGTCTTGAGTTAGATCAAGATTTCTGTCCCAATTGTTAAATTGTTTAGGATTCATGAGCATAATAAAAGGGCTTTTGAGTATTTGGGATTGGAGGAAGATAGGAGTGCCCAAGGCAGAAATATAAATAATGTAAAGACTCCTCCTCCATCCATTACAAGCCTAGAAAAACCACTAGCATTAGAAGAGATAGGTGAAGCACCTGAATTTTACTTGGGAACATCTTTAGTCGAGTCTCAATTAAATGTTGATCCATTTTTTACAACACTGATTATTAAAGACAGACTGATTGCACAATTGTATGTTTAATGTCGAGCATCCTACAATGTGATGACTTTGGAATTCATGAATGAATTGAATATTAAAGTGACAACAGCTTATGGCAAGTGTACTACAATGGATTCTAGAGAGGTGCCTATTGTAGGATGTGTAAAATGTTTGGTGGTACAACTTGCAGCTTATCCGGGTAAGAACTTGAAACTTGATGTTTTCATTATTGATTGCCCTACCAAATGGGGCATGCTATTATCAAGAAAGTGGGCTGCAAGTGTTGGTGGAAGTGTTCAGATGGATATGTATTTTTCCACCATTCCAATTGAAGGCAGCCTTGTAAAGCTGTATGGAGAGAAAAATATGTTGCACCTCATTAATGATTCAAATAATGCTTCTTATGAAGTGTTGTATGCTGATATAGATGCAAATAACTTTGTGGGGTTTGCTGATGGCAAGGAGCACAAGATTGATCAATGTAAATGTCTTGAACAAGTGGGTTTACCTTATACCTTGTTATTCAATGGAGCTTGTTCCAAGTTTGGAAATGGTGCTGGCATTGTTCTAATTTCTCTAGGCTAAGAAGAGTTTGTATTTTATTTCAAAATCAACTTTGAATGCACTAACAACATTGCTGAATATGAAGCATTGTTATTAGGCTTGAGAATTGCATGGAAATATGGTATAAAGGATATCATTGTTAAAGGGGATTCACAATTGATTGTCAAGTAAATTAGAAAATTGTATGCTACTAAAAATCAAAGAATGAAACAATACAAACATGCGAAATTGGGATTTGATTAATTTTTTGACTATTTTAATACTTATGCACCATGATAGAAAGTTTAATGTTATTACATACAAGTTAGTAGTCCTAGGATCCAAATTTGGGAATTGTACAATGTCTCCATTTTGTGAGTATGATGTTGAAATACTAACAAGGCCATCTGTCCCTGATAACCTTAAAAATGGCAAGTGTTTGATGATGATGCCCATGTGAAATGGTTTCTACGAGAATCAAGGTGAGTTTGTTGACAAAAATATAGATTGGGAAATAATGGTGTGTGTTACTAAAGGAAAGGAAAATCTATTTTGCAAAGACATCATCCAGTGAATACAAACACAATTCCCAAAGGTTTTGTGGCACTTGAGTCAAACTTTGATAATGTTAATTGCATTATTAAAAGAAGTATGTCAGTTTCAAGAGATGTGGAAGAGCATGACCTGGGAACAAAGGAAAAACCATGTAAAATTTGGTTAGGAAGCCATCTCAACAAGGAAGAGAAGAAGTCCTATGTTCAATTGTTGAAGAAATATCAAGACTGCCTAGCTTGGTCTTACTCGAGTTGAAGTCATACATAGAATATTTTTTCCAAAAGATTCCTATTGAATCTAATGCCAAGCCTTTTAGGCAAAAATAGAGGCCCATCAATCCACTCCTTTCTTTGAGGATGCAAGAAGAACTAAAGAAGTTGAGGGATGGAGGGAACATTCAGCCCACAAGGTACTCATCTTGGGTTGCAAACCTAGTGCATGTTAGGAAAAAAATAGTGATATAAGGCTATGCGTAGACTTTAGGAACTCGAATAAAGCATCATTGAAAGATAATTACCCTCTACCAAATGTGGAGAATATACTACAATTAGTAACAAGCTCTGAATTGTTATCCACTCTGGATGGTTTCTCTAGCTATAATCAAGTTGCTGTGAAGGAGTCAAAAATAATAAAGACTTCCTTTACTACTCCTTGGGGAACTTATGTCTATGTCGGGATGCCTTTTCACTTAATGAATTCTGGATCAACTTTTGAAAGGGAAATGGATGTAGCATTTTCTTGTTTTGTTAATGACTTCACTGATGTTTATCAAGATGATGTAATTGTGTTTTCCAGAAAAATAAATGATCACTTGCAACACTTGGAGAGAATGTTGTTAAGGTGTAGAGAGTAATGCATATAATTGAATCCCAAGAAGTTCCACTTTGGAGTGCAAAAGGAAAAGTGCATGGTCACATTATATCAAAATAATGGGTCATGATTGATCCCGAGAGAGTGAAAACCATCAACAAGGTTCCAATTCCAAGAACTAAGAAGAGAATTCAATCCTTCTTTGGACAAATAAACTTTATCAGAATATTTGTGTCTAACTTTGTTGAGATGACCATCCCCATTACTAGTATGCTTGAAGAAGGACCAAGTTATCAAATGGGAAGAAGCTTCCATTCAAGATTTCAATGGGATCAAGGAATCACTAAAGCATGCCCCTATTTTGGCAGCCCCAAATTACAAGAAGCCTTTTCAAGTGTTTTCTTTTGCTTCAGAAAACACCATTGCATCTGTTTTGTTGTAGAAGGATGATGAAGGGGCTAAGAGACCAATTTCCTTTTTCAATAAGGCATTGCAGGGAGTTGAGTTGAAGTACACCATCATGGAGAAGCAAGCATTTTCCTTGGTGAAAGAAACAAAGGTTTTCGACTCTACATCTTGATCTCTAAAGTTGTTACTTATGCTCCCCACACCATGGTGAAAGACATTTTATCGAGAGATAGAGGTCTCAAGAAAAATATGCAGATTGGTGAACAAGTTGCGGGAGTATGACATGGATATCCAAACCAAGAAATTTGTAAGAGGTTTGGGCTTAGCTAATATTATGGCTTGAGAAAAACTTGCAAAATATTGAGGTGAATGAAGTATAAGGAGAAAGGGTTGATGTCCTTGAAAAATTGGTAAGCTCTGGATGGTACAAGGATATAATCTTTTATCTTAGAATCCATGCTACCTAAAAATTTGAGTAAAAACAAAAAGAGCTCTTAAGTTAGCCTCTCCAAAATATGTCATTACTAATTTTGGGTTAGCTTGGAAGAACCCCAAGGAAGTTCTCTTGAGATGCATTACTAAAGATGAGGTCCCCAAAATAATTGCTGATCTCCATGGAGGAGTTTACGGGGACATTTTTCTAGGAAGAGTTACAACACATAAAATCTTTAGGGCTGGTTATTGGTGGCCAACTCTCTTCAAAGATACAACTCTATTGGTTAGGAAATTTGAAAGTTGCTAGTGTTTTTCGGAAGAATGAAAGCTTCAGGCTCCCTTCCTTTGCAACCTATGTCATTTGAATCCCCATTTAAGCAATGGGGAATGGATTTCATTGGAGAAATTTCTGATCCTTCTAGTGCTGGTCATAAATGGATTCTTGTAGCCACTGATTATTTCACTAAGTGGGTGGAAAAAATCCCCACCAAGAAGGAAACACACCAAGTTATCATGGACTTCATGTTGAATCAAATCATATGTATATTTTGAGTGCTAGCTAAAATTTTTTGATAATGCCATGAGTTTCAAGGCCAAACCTTTGGTGGCAATGTCCAAAGAGTATGAGATCAATTTGACATATGCTTCTAACTACAATCCACAAGGAAATGGATATGCTGAGTCCAATAATAAAAACTTGTTAAAGATCATTAGAAGAACCTTGGAGGTGAACAAAAAGAATTGGGGTGAGAAACTGAAGTTTGATGTTTGAGAGACAAAATCAATGTCAAAAGAGCTACTTGGTAAGAGCCCATTTGAGTTGGTATATGGAACTCAAGCTTTTCGACCCTTCATTTGCAATTGTCTTCATTTTAGTTTGTTCAATAAATTGAAGATCAGGAAGTTAGTCCATATGATGCTTGAATCAATCGATTATTGATTTGGATGAAGAAAGAAGGGCATCCCATCGCTGACATGTGAAGTTAGAAGAAAAGTTGAAGAAATTATTTGACAAGAAGGTGACTTGAAGAGCTTTTAGCATTGGGGATCTTGTTCTATTATGGGACAACATGCATGAAGATAAGGGAAAGCATGGTAAATTTGATGCATTCTGGATGGGCCCTTATTCAATTGATATTCAAATTGGTGAAAATACCTTCTTCCTAAAAGACCTAGATGGGGAACTACTTGAATTACTCAGTTAAAGGCGAGGCATTTAAAACATTTCCTTGATTGATTTCTTAGAATCAAGGTATACTCTATTGTATAGTGTATAGTTCTTTGTTTTTTTTCTACTTTTATGTTTTTATTCTTTCTTCTCCTTGGTGACCTAGTTTTGTTGGTTCCTTGGTTTGTATTTTGAGGATGGTTATGGTTTCTCTACTCTATAATCTTATTCTTTGACCCCGTTGCCCAATGGTATATTTTTGGCACTTGGTTAGCTATTTGTTCTTATGGCACTCACAGGGAGTGCCCATCCCCAAGTCGGAGCCGATGTTGGTGCTCAAATTACTCTCACCCCATTTTTCATTGAATTTCTTCAGTTTACGGGCTCTGTTGTGTTTTCTATCTCCCCGTATTGATGCATTAAAATTCTATCATCTATTTGGTTACCATGATCAGTCCCTTCCTTGGTCGAGGATCACTTAAAATTCCAAAATTTATTTTTTGTTCCTTTGTCCATATGAAAGAGTTTGTAACTTGGGTGTAAAACTCAAGTTTTCCTTTCCTTCCATTTTCCATAGTCATGTTTTGTTGTCCATGTCATTTGTGTCCCAAATATATGTGGAAATGTGATTGGATGTGGCTTGGAGGATCACATTTGGGCCTTATATCATTTCTAAATTATTTTTCCTTGAAGAAAGATTCATTTCCGGCTCAAATGGTGTTTTTTCTGCATTTTACAATTTGAAGGGTGTATTTTTCTTTGTTTCTACCCGGTCAAACTTACTTCTCAAAGATTAGTGGAGATGTGGCCCTTTTTGGTTAGATGTGGCTCACCGGGGCACTTTAAAAACTATAAGGCTTCACTTCAGACTCAAATCTTGTCCACGTGGAGGGCCGACACTCATTTGAAAATTTTCCTTTTGGTTTGGCCTTGAAGTTACGTTGGGGAGACACGTGGAGATTTCTAGTGCCTTGCCTAGACTTAGACATTTTTTTCATGCAGCCAGTACATTTTTAACAAACCATGGACATGTGGAGGGTTGATGCTCATTTGAGGATCTCGTCGTGGTCCCACCTTAACAAATGCGACAGAGAGACATGTGAAGGCTTCCATCGGCTCCGCTCTATACTTAAAATTTTCAAGGTGATTTTAAAAATATTGGGATACGTGGAGGGACCACACTTGTTGGGGACCGGCCCTTAAGTTTTATATTGAAAAAGTGCCAAGAGGACACTTTGAGGCTTCCGCTCACTCTGACCTTTGCTTGGAATTTTCAACTGCCAAAGAAAAATGTCTCAAACCCTAGACACATGGCACCTTCCGCCGAACCTTCAACTTTTTTAACAAAATCTACCGGACTTAGACACGTGTTGAGCCCACTCTTGTTTGGGGTCTCTACTTTTTGGGACCATCTCAAAATGCACCATTGAGACACGTGGAGGCTTCTGGTAGCTCCTTTTTACACCGAGACTTTTTAAATGCCAAAAGGTGTTTTTTTGGGCCTAGAGCATGTGGAAGGATCACACTTGTTCGGGACTTTCCTCTGTGCTTCTCCTTTGTAGTTGTGCCAAGGAAACACATGGACGGCTATTATATAAAGTGGAAAAGGGGAAAAATCAACGGTTTCTATGTATTGTGTCTATTGTTTTATGCCATTTTTACTCTAAGACTCCTGGAGACATGAATACACACTATTTTTCATCGTTCTTTGATGAAATTCCTTGTCAGTATCTATTTGTAAAAGTACCATTTGATGGATTCGAACTTAATTTGTGTGAGTTCAAGGATTGTTAATGTCAATATTTTGAAGTTAGAATTGCTCAGAACTTGCAAAAATGGTAATTACAAGAGGAGATGGATGCGGGAAGAATTACAGAGGAAAGATATGGAAAAAGGATGAAATGATGAAAGTACAGGTGTAAAAGATGAAAAAGGTGTCACCTCGAGAGTGAAAAGGGTTACTTATCGGTCCAGATGTGAAGAGCCTCTGGAAAATGATTAAAAATGGGATTTATCGCATGACATAATCAAAATGATTAGAAGGACTCCCAAAAAGTTGTGGCATGGCATCCTAGTCATTAGTCAAGGGCCCAAGAAATGTGATCAGTTCACAATTGGTCCACCTGACAACTTTCGGATCTAAATTTGTTAAACGTCACTATCTGAAACAACTTGGTAATAAGTAAAGGTCCCTAGAATATTATTCTCTTTTGGGGAAAATTTGAGTGAGTGAAATGTATAAATGCAATGAGAATACTCTTGCAAATGGTCGAGGGTTGAATTATTAAGAGAGAAAATTTGAGAAAGTCGTCTTCCTGAGAGACCAAGCCAAGATAACTTGTTATTTTCTTCTATGTTAGATTTTATATCGTGTCAAGTTGGTTGTAGATGTATAACCATTGAGGAGCACTGAGATTTCTCTAAAAGCTTTCCCTTGTTGATGAATCCAAGCAATTTCGAGATTAATTTGTGTTTAATCTCTAGCAATTTGTGTTTGCTTTGTTTGAATGTATATAATTAGTTTCTTTCATTCTCGATTGCAATCTTACATTGAAATATTTGTGAAATCACACAAGATCTTGTCCCTATGATAGTTTAATGGTATTTGCAATTTCATTTCAAGAAGAGCCTTCATCTTGGATGAGATAAACAAATTTAAAATCAATTCACTATCATTTGTTGATAAATATTGTCTATAAGTCTTTGGGTGTACCTTAGGCATGATTGATAAGAGAATTTGGTGTTTAATTGAGTCTTTCAATTCGAGCCTTTGTGTTAGAGTCTCAAATATTATGTGAAAATGTGCTGATCTGGGCCTCCATTGAAGCACACCTTCTTGTTGAAGGAATGTCTTAACTATTCTGAAGCTTTTTGTTGTTGAGTTGTTCATTTTTGTGAAGTCCCTTCAAAGATTTGGTATAATCAACTTTATCCTGCTTCATCTCCCACCAAAATTATTCAAAACCATGAATCCACCCTGAACTACCCCTATTTTTTCCTATGTATCAACAAAGGAACAAAATCTATTTATGGGAATATGCGAGAACAATCAGGATTTCTTAATGTCATCAATAACCTTAGCCTTGTGTTGAAATTATCTCCATCCTTTAGAAGTGACAACTCTTAAGAGCTAAATTATGGAGTATTGACCATATTTTCTCAAGTATTTCTTCATAAAATATGTGAAAAAGAAGGATATCTCCATCTCCTTCATCAAACAAAGGTTACACTAAGGTTCCTCTCACCTTGGTTGAATGGCACATCCTAAAGGAGTGAGGATAGGTCAAATCCTCTTAAAGGTGTTGTTCATCTCTCCACAATTCTGAGTGACAAAGGGCTAGTTAGATCTCATCCCCAGCTACAAAATGACACACTATGATCTATCTATCTCTAAGCTCTATGTCCAATGTGGTGGCTTCTTGGATTGAAAGGGAGAACAAATTTGGATCGCAACATTACTCGAATCCGTTGTGTGATACATTTTGTATGTTTTCTTATGATGGTTTATGATATTACTATTGAAGGCATTTTGTCATATTGATTGTATGCTTTCTCATGATGGTTTATGACATTATTATTAAAGGTGTTGTGTCATACAATTGAAATTCTTTCTCATGATGGTTTATGAGATTAATATTGAAGGTGTTTTTCCATACAGTTTGTATGCTTTCCCATGATGGTTTATGAGATTTTTAATGAAGGAATTTTGTCATACTATTTGTATGCTTTCTCATTATGGTAATGAGATTAATAGTTATGAAACTTTTCCAAACAATTAATATTCTTTATCTTATGGGCATATAAGATGTTAATGTTGGAATCTTGGTTAAAATTTGTTTGCTTTTCTATTTTGGCATAAGGATTCATATTCCAACATTATGTCAAAATAGTTTAAATGTTGAATCTTTTTGGAATATCAAACTATTGTGATGGAATTTGGATAAAAGTTAGTGTGCTATTGTTTTGGATGCATACGATTATTAAGATATGCATTATGTAATCAACCTTACTTGTTATAATTTTTATGAATTTTTTGTACGTAAATTAAAGGTTTCTACCTTGAATGAGAATCAATGTGATTAGTTTTAGAGTAGGTATTTACCTTATCTCATGTTCACCTAGGTACTTTATTTACCTTTACTGTATTTATCCTCACCTAATTATGTGTGTGGATATTTCCTTTTATTTATTTCGATATTAGGGGATATTATCTAGTTGTTAGGTATAGTTCTTTCCTTGATCTATGGTATTGACTAGATCCTTGATGTTTTGTTCTATCATAAATCTATGGACTTAAGTAGTTCTTTGATGACTAGTTGTTTCCATGATTTATGGCTTGATATACGACCTTGAATGGTTCTTCGATTGTTATTCCTTGCCTATATAAGCAAGGCCCATTCTCATTGTATTTCATTGAGTTCCATATATGATATTGCTGCTCATTTGTTTGCAAAGGTTTTATGTACGGATATTTTGGCAAATTGATTTCATTTTAAAGATATTTGTGTTTGATTAGCATCTGTGTTCTTGGCTTGGTACAATCTAGTTATCATTCCTTTTATGGTATCAGAGCAGGAGATTGTTGTTGACATCCGTCTATAAGTTTCGTTTTGCAAGCATTTTTTTGTATATTCATATATTCAAGGTTTGTCTGTATTTTATTTCTATGTGTGTTTTTATGCAAAACAAAGGACACCATTGGATCCGTAAGGCATGAAAACCCTAAGATTGACTGTAAACTCAGCCATTTTTGGAGGCAATCAAGTTTTTGGTTTTTTTGGTGGTTTGTAGAGAATCGCACTAGTTCACCTCGGGATTCACGTTAGATAGCAAAGGAAAAATGATTTTTTTGTAGGTTTTGCTGGGTTTTGAGATCTAACCTATTTTTTTTTATGGTGTAGCATTTTAAGTTTGTGCGTATGAGGTGTTTTTTAGAAAGATGTTTCTTTCCTTCTTAGCCCCCTGGTCATATGAGGGCTTAAAGCTTGTGATTCCTACTAGTAGGTGCTTAATTCCATCCCCCTTTCATTTTATTTGTGTGAAATATTTATTTTTAGAATCGTACTATAATTATAAAGTTCCATCTTATAAGATGCACTCATTATAAAGTGCCACAATCCGAGGGAGATCTTGTTCCATTATTTGGGGGTCTTTTTGCATTGCTTGGTTCTTGAATTTCTTTTGGTGACTTTTTGAGGATGGTATTTTTATCTACTTTTGCATTAGATCATGTTGAGCCATTAACAACACATAATTAACACAAATGAGAAATAAGAATGGAAACAATAATTAAGAGGAAAGGATTATGGGCTTTAACTTCTTTAGAAGAACCATTGTTCACTACATAATATGAGAAATTTAAGTACCAGCAAATTTGATGAGTGTATGGGTTTGATAGGAACTTATGTAAGTGACACTCTTTTGTTTCATTTGGAAAAGTGTGACTCTCCTTTCAAAATATGGGAGAAATTAGGGATTTATTTGGTAAGGTGGATCATATGAGAGTCATGCAACTTGAAATTGAAATAACCTCTCTTAATCCTAAAGATTTTCCAACAATTATAGACTATCTTACCAAGTTCAAGCATTTTTGACACAATTGAATGGGAGTGGAAGAGATAAGAAAGATGAAGAGTATGTTTACTTGATTCTATCAAAGTTGAGAGGACCATTCCAAACTTTTACTTGTACCTTTTTCTCTAGCATGGATGCCTTAAATGACACAATCAAAATGCCTAACATAGAAACATTTTGTGAAAGACTTACTAGGAAGAATCTAAATTGTCTCACCTTGAGTCTTCCACCTCTCTAAAGGCATTAGTTGCATCTAATCCTAAGGGCAAGGGAAAACCAAATGTAAAACCAAATCCACACCTTCTCAATCTCAAAATGCCCCTAAACCCAAAGAAAACAACTCAAAACCCAAGGAGTCTTCTAAATACAAAAAAATTCTAGTAGTTTATGCTCTTTTTGTGGGGGTAGTAATCATGAAGAACATAGGTGTTATAAGTGAATGTAAGCCTTAGAGGATGTAACCAAGAAACAAAAAATTTATATCTCCATGCCACCTTCTTCTAATCAGCATGGCAAAGCACTTAATGTTGTCGGAGATCTCAGTCACCACTTGTAGACAGGTTAGGTTATAGATTTTGGTGCTTCTCATAGCATGACTTCTTCCAAGGAGTCTTTCATTTCTCTAGGTTTGATTTCTACTTCAAAAATTGAGGTTGGAGATTCTTACTTTATTTCGTTAAAGGTAAAGGTGATATACAACTTGATGGTGGTAGTATCCAAGATGCACTATATGTTCCTAACATGACTATAAACTTTATTTCGTATATCAATTTTTTCATTCTAGTCAAGGAAAACATTGACTTTTACACCACATGGAGTAGAAGCACGAACTTTTTGGAGCCTCATTCACTTGTTTCTCGGGTATTGTTGATCATATTTATAGACTATATCACTTTGAGGGTTTTGATGACACTTATTCTATAGGGACAAGGTTGGTTTCTCATGCAGATTTAGAGAGTAAGCTTTGGCACGAAAGATTTAGACATCTCAATTATAGATATTTGAAGGAGTTGAGCACTTATGGTATGGTAGATGGAATTCCTAGATTTTATCTTCTTGAGGGAATTTTTCATGGTTGTGCATTAGGAAACAACACCAAGATCCTTTTCCTAAGAATTTTTCTAAGAGAGCTTCTTCACCACTTGAGCTTGTGCATAGTGACTTGATGGTTTTTCCTACCCCATCTTTCAATGGAGCTAAGTATGCACTTACATTTATTGATAATTTCTCGAGGAATACTTGGGTTTATTTTCTCAAGTACAAAAGTGATGTTTTTCACACTTCAAAGTCTTCAAGGCTTTGGTTGAGAAACAATTTTCTAGTAGCATAAAGAACCTTCATATTGATAATGGGGGAAGTACTTCAACAATGAGTTTTCTGAATTTTTGGAAACTCAAGGCATTATTCACCAACATTCTGTTCCTCATACTCCACAACAGAATGTCTTAGCAAAAAGGAAGAATAGAACTTTGAAGGAAATGGCTAACTATATGATGCATTCTAGAGATTTACCTCCAATCATCCGGGCAGAGTAGCATTTATTGAGCTAACTACATTCAAAATCACACACCCCACAGAGATATTGAGCATTTGACTCCAAAGGAAGTTTGGTCCAACACTAAGCCAAATGTCTCATTTTTTCGAGTCTTTGGGAGCCATGCTTGGGCCTTTGTGCCAAAGAAGAAAAGGAAAGCTTTGGATAAGAAGAGAAAACCCTTGATCTTTGTAGGGTATTGTGAGGACATGATAACTTATCAACTTTTAGATCATGATACACATGACGTTATTTTTGAACACATGTTCAATTTTGATGAACGCTTCACTCTTTATGATTCTTCATCTTCTTCCATGCCTCCTTCTTCATCTCATCTTGAGGATTCTTTATTTGAGGAGATTGATGAGGAGGTTATATATTTTTTTGAGGATCCTATTCCCACTAATGTTGTCACTATGCCTAAGTGGGCTCATACTACTAGTTTCTAAGGAAACACCTTTCATAGAGGATCTTCCACCCACTAGGAATCATCACACACATTCTACAGGTTCTGGACTTTTGTGTCAGGTAGTTTATGAGGATCTATAGTCTTTTTCAAAGGCTCATGGGATACAGAAGTGGGATGATGTGATGAAAGATGAGTATTCTTCTTTGATTAAGAATCATACTTAAGATTTGGTATCTCTTCCTAAAGGAAGAAATATGATTAGGTGTAAGTGGGTATATTGAACGAAATACATAGCTAATGGGTCCATTGACAAGTATAAGGCTCATCTTGTTGTAAAGGGTTTTTCACAAGTTGAAGGTATTCATTACTTTGATACTTTTGTACCTTTTGCCAAGATGGATTATGTACACCTTGTACTTGCTCTTGATTCATCATAGGGGTGGCTAGTATACCGGTGGATGTGAAGAGTGCCTTCTTACATGGAGATATACAAGACAAAATATACATGGAGCAACCAACTGGATTTGTTTAGTATTCTTCTCTTGTTTGTAGGCTCAAAAGGTCTCTCTACAGTCTCAAACAAACCCCTAAGCCTTGGTATGAGAAGATGGATTCTTTTCTTCTATCTACTGGTTTTTTTCATTGCCACTCCAATCATACATTGTATCTCTAGCAAGTTAGTGAGGATATTATGATACTTGTCTTATATGTTGATGATCTGTTACTTACTGATATCTCTTCTTCCCACATTTAGAGTATTTAGAGGGCTCTTTCTACATAGTTTGACATGATAGATCTTGGGTTATTGCATTATTTCCTTAGTTTGTAGATTTCTCAGACAAATTCAGGGATTCATTTGAGTCAGCAAAAGTACACCCATGATCTTATTCGGTGCTTTGATATGGCTGATTACAAGCCAAGTCCATCTCCTTTTCAGTCTGGGGTTACTCTTACTTCCACATGTACCACACCACTTTGTGATCCTACGTTGTATAGGCAGTTGGTTGGGAGTCTCATGTACTTGACCCATACTTGCCCTAATATTTCATTTGCAGTAGGGGGCTTATATCTCGGTTTGAACATTCTCCTCATAATAGTCACTATCAAGTTGCTAAAAGGATTTTTCACTATTTATAGGACACTTCCCACTTTGGTCTACACTACACTAGGGGTTATACTTAGTTGGTTGGGTATACAGATTCATATTGTGCGGTTCTATTCATGAAATGTGCTCGCATTCTCTTGCTATCTTTTCTATCTTGGTTCTTCTCCAGTTTCTTGGGTGTGCAAAAAGCAATAGGCTATTACACTTTCATTTTTAGAGGTAGAGTACAAGGAAATGGTTACGTAAAGTCGACAGATTCCCGGCATCGCTAGTTATTGAAAGATTTTGGATTCCCACAGGATTCACCGAATGTACTTTGGTGTGAAAACCAAAGTGCAATTCACATTTCTTGTAACCTAGTTGAGCACCAACAGACCAAGCATATTGAGATACACATCCACTTCATTTATCAACACATTCAGATGGATTTATTTGCTTAGAGTACCTTCCAACTTAGTAGTAGGTTACAGACATCTTTATGAAGCCTTTTGCATCACCTTACTACCTTGAGTTGCGTGGAATGCTTGGGGTTTTAGAATTTGTTCTTGGGGGGTGTTTGTGAGAACATCTTCCTTCTTATTCTTCTTCTTTCTCTTTTCTTCTAGCAGGATTCTTTCCTTCTTTTGGTTCGATATTTCTTCATGGATATATTGTACATGAGTACCTCATCAGCCTAGTTTCTAGGACTCATACTGTGGACATGCCACTTTTATTTTGGACCCTAGCTTCACTTGAGGGGGAGTGTTAGAGTAGGTATTTACCTTAGCTCATGTTCACCTAGGTACTTTATTTACCTTTATTGTATTTATCCTCACCCACTTATGTGTGTGGATATTTTCTTTTATTTATTTAGATATTAGGGGATATTATCTAGTTGTTAGGTATAGTTCTTTCTTTGATCTATGGTATTGAATACATACTTGATGTCTAGTTCTCTCATAAATATATGGACTTAACTAGTTCTTTGATGACTAGTTCTTTCCATGATTTATGCCTTGATCTACGAACTTGATTATTTATTATATTTTTATTCTTTTTCTATATAAGCAAGGCCCATTATCATTGTATTTCATTGAGTTACATAATAATATATGATATTGTTGCTCATTTGTTTGCAAAGGTTTTATGTAAAGTTATTCTGGTGAATTTCTTTCATCTTATAGATCGTGGTGTTTGATTAGCATCTGTGTTCTTGGCTTAGTACAATCTGGTTATCATTATTTTTAATTAGTTCATGCATGAAGACATGCTTATCTACATAATTATTATAATAATGGATTATTTTGTATGCAGATGAATGAATGAATATTTATGTTATGATTATTTTCAAATGCATTGTGTAATCAACCTTACATGAGGTAAGTTTTATGTATTTTCATGTATGATGGTTGAAGGTACCACTCAAGAATGATATTCTGAACTTGGTTAGCTCATGCATGTATACATGCTTATTAACATCATTATTATAATAAATGTTGAATTTGTATGCTGATGCATGATTATATATTGTGAATATGTTTTCATTTGTAGAATAATACATGTATGAAAATGGAAACTCTTGCCCTTGTAGTTTGAACTTACCCTTTGTGGAAAATACAAGTCACTCGAGAGAAAAGGGAACGAAAATAACATGAATAGGATTTGAGATGAGTTTTAGACCTTGTTTAGTTACTTTTATATTTCAGTTCATGGAATAAATTTTACTTGATGTACTGCAATAACTAGTTATATTGCATAATCTTATGAGGCTCTTTGAAATTGTATGTAAACTTGTATGTTTAGTGAGGTATTGAAAATAATGAAACATCTTTTGGATTTAAATTTTATTTGTACTATTGTATCATTCATGTATGATCTATTTGTTTAGTTGTATGATTTGATTATGTTTGAAATCAACATATCACTTCAACAATGGGAGTTGTGGAAACAGAATGGATCTCAACTTTCAAGTTCCTTACACTTGGTATCGTAGATGAGATTGTAAATGCTTCACCTCTAGGAAATTTAACTAAATTTTTGTTGTACTTACCAAGAGTATTGGTAAGAAATTTAAGTAGTGGTGGTGTGGATAATCAAAACCAAGGTCATGGTGGCTGAAGGGGAAGAGGTACCCTAAGGAAATAGAGAAATAGATCCCTTCCTCAAGGAATTGAAGAAAGTTCTTATTCCCAAATTCAAACCGTTATCCACCGACTCGGGTGAAAAAATTGAGGATTGATTGTTTAACTTATGAAAATAATTTGGGATTCATGACGACAACTCCAACACCAAGGCCCATATTTCAGTTTATCACCTTGAAGAACATGTTGTTCTATGGTGGAATCATTTGAAGCAAGTTAAGGGTTATCCAGACTCCACCATTACTTGGGAAAATTTTGAGAAGAAATTTAGAACTAGATATGTCTTGGCTAATCACCGAGAAAGGAATTAAACTAAGTTTCATAGTTTGAAACAAAATAATATGACGATAGTTGAGTATGAATCTCAATGTTTTTAGATCTAATCCATCTTGTGGATTAGAAGGTAATAAGAAGTCTCTTATTTCCTATTCCAGGACCGTACTAAAAATATGGTTTTAAAAGGAGTGCTTTTAATTGAAAGTATAATTTGACACAGCTTAAGAAAGTGAATTTTTTTAAATAATTAGATCAAATATAATTTGATTTAGGAATGTTTAAAACTAGATTAAATCTGCATGTTCTGCCACTGGGATCTTATGATCTTATTATTAGTATGTCTTGGTTATCATAAGACAAATAATAAGGTTGCTAGTGATAGAAAAAAGAGCTATGCTCATTAGAAAAGGACCAAAAAGAAAATTTCAGGTGGGATAATTTTTTTTTTTTTGAGGTTCAAACACCATAAAATTTTGTTCATGTTTAGTAAGGCATCTAAACTTGCACCCAGATTTGTTGGTCCATTTGATATATTTAAGAAAATTAGTGTTATAGCCTACAAGTTAGCTTTGCCTCCTTCACTTTCTAAGATTCACAATGTATTACATGTCTCACTTTTTATAAAATATGTGCATGATCGTTCACATGTAACTAACTTGGCAAAATTTGCAAGTAGATGATAAGCTGAATTTTCGGTTGAGCCGTAAGGATATTATCGTAGTGAAGCATTAAGTTGAAAAATAGAGAGATTCAAAAAGTTTTTGTCCTATGGGATAGCATAAGTGAACCAAGTGCCACTTGGGAAGATGTTGAGTATGTAAGAAAGAATTTTCAAATTTTTTCAAGTCTTAGTAATTGGAACATTACTTGTTGTTAATAGGGAAGATGTAACATCTCGACTTTTGGGACTTCGTATTAAAAATGAAACCTTGTTGGTTTTTTTCTTCTTGGTTGCAATTTCATGTTTCATTAGTCACACTCTGATAGTGATTGGTTATGTTTATGGAAACTTCTGGTGTGATATTATTTAAGGTTAGTTGTTAACCTAAATAACCTAAGATCTAGGTTAAGTGATCTACCCTAATCTTAACTTACGATGGTAAGTTAGTAAACTAACCGAATGTCAAAAGATGATTTAGATGTATTTGAATCAGCCTTAATAAATGCATGGCATTTTATTACCATAAGGTATTCAACTTGGTAATGTGGATTGATTTTTTTGGGTCATGTTTTGACTTGATCGTATGAATAATAATATTTTGTGGAATTCGGTTTTTGTTTTATCTTAGTGTTAAATAATGTCAGAACCATTCCTTATGGAATGTGGCACATACATTTTATTAAAAGAAAATATAAAACTTAGACTAAAGCTAAGTGGTGACATTTTGAAGTTTTAATGTCACTTGAATAGATTTTGGAATCCATAGAATAAATTAGATTTAGTTTTTATTTTGGCCATTTAACATGGTGTGAAGAGGGGAAAACTTTGTTAAAAAAATTCTGATGATTTTCTGAGATTTTTACACCCATCCGGGCTGATTTTGGGCCTCTATTAAGGGATCTCACCTTTTTTATTGTAGCCATGTTGTGGATATTTTTTATGGAAAATTCTAAAAGGTTTTGGGGTTTCATTTCATGTGGTATGGAGGTTAGATGCTTTGAGAAAAACAATAGAGAAGAAAAGAGGAAAAGTATAAAGTTTTTTTGTTCTTCATCTCAAATCTCTCATGCAAAGATTTATGATTTTTATATATACAATATTTTATAAATAAATGCATATTTAGTTTTATCCCTTTTATGGTAATGATAAATCTGGTTTTCTCATTCTAGTTATTAATATTTTCAATCTATCCTTCATGGGTATTGGGAAAATGTGGTTTTCTCATTATGGGAATTTTAGATTGCTAATTTATATAGTATGAGTGCATGAGATTTTGTTTTACCTTTTTGTTTGATAGTTGGAATTAATGATTCTATTCACTTGGGTATCTAGAGATGATTTTTGACATTTTACTTTCAAAGAATTTTTGTTGATTTTCAAGCTTAAATTTAGCTATTAGATTGCTATTTTTCTAGATCATTACATGCTTTGCTTTAGCTATTTTTGTTGTGTTTTTAGTGTGGTATTGGCTGTTAGAGAAATATGTTTTTTATTTATTTGTTGCTGCATTTTAGCGTTTATTTTCTATTTTATTTTCTACATCATTAGCTAACAAATCTCTATGTTTTGGGGTTGATTTCTACGTTGCGCTTTTGCTATTACTTAGCTATGTTCTTCAATGCAGCTTTTGCTATTAGTTCATTGATTTTTGTCATCAATTCATATTCAATCATTTGATTGTTTTATTTTAAAATATTATGTATTATGACATTATATCAAACAATTAGTGTGCAATCTTTTAATTGGTATAATTAAAAGATTATGTGTTATGACATTATGTCAAACAATTAGTGTGTAATCTTGTGATTGACATATTTAAAATATTATGTCTTATGAGATTATGTCAAACATTTAGTGTGCAATATTGTGATTGGAATATTTAAAAGATTATGTGTTATGAAATTATGTCAATAATTGGTGTGCAATCTTGTGATTGGCATATTTAAAATATTGTGTTGTGAAATTATGTCAAAACGTTAGCGTGCAATATTATGATTGACATATTTAAAAGATTGTGTTATGAAATTAGGTAAAAATGTTGGTGTGCAATCTTGTGATTGACATATTTAAAAGATTATGTGTTGTGACATTATGTCAAATAGTTGGTGTGAAATCTTGTGATTGGCATATTAAAAATATTATGTGTTATGACATTATGTAAAAGAGTTATTGTGCAATCTTGTGATTGAAATATTTAAAAGATGATGTGTTGTGACATTATATCAAATAGTTAGTGTGAAATCTTGTGATTGATATATTTAAAATATGATGTGTTGTGAGATTATGTAAAACAGCTTAGCATGTAATTTTTGATTGGCATATTTAAAAGATGATGTATTGTGACATTATGTAAAATGGTTAGTGTGAATTTTTTTGATAGGCATATTTAAAATATTATGTGTTAAGGAATTTTGAAAAGTAGTTGGGATGTAATATTTTATTTGGAATATTACTGTGAAGATGTGTTTTGACATTTTTTCAAATAGTTTGTGTGCAATCTCTTGATTGGCATATTTTAAAAGATTATGTGTTGAGACATTTTGATAAATAGTTGGCATGCAATCTTTTAATTGGCATAAATACGTGAGTATGGATTGTGGCATTTTTTCAAACAGTTTATGTGAATCCTTTTGTTGGGAAAAGGTATGAAATACATTATTATGAAATTTTGTCATATCTTGTTGACATGCATTCTTTGAACTTTATGTAATGTTCATTTTATGGAATTTTGTCATGTTGTTGGCATGCATTCTTTAGAATTTATGGGAATTTATTTCTATGGCAATTTGTCATGTTGTTGGCATGCATTCTTTGGAATTTATGGGAAGTTATTTTTATGGCATTTTTTCATGTTGTTGCATGCATTCTTTGGACTTATGTGAAGTTATTTCTATATCATTTTGTCATGTTGTTAGCATGCATTCTTTGGAATTTATGGGAAGTTCTTTGTATGACATTTTTCATGTTGTTGGCATGTATTATTTGGAATTTATGGGAAGTTATTTCTATGGAATTTTTTCATGTTGTTGGCATGCATTATTTGGAATTTATGGGAAGTTCTTTCTATGGCATTTTGTCATGCTATTGGCATGCATTATTTGGACTTTATGGGAAGTTATTTCTATGGAATTTTGTCATGTTGTTGGCATGAATTATTTGGATTATATTTGAAGTTCATAATATGACATTTTTTCATATGGTTGGCATGCATTCTTTGGATATAAAGGTTAGGTTCATCCTTTTGAAAAATATTTTATATTGCTGATTCATTTTGGCATTGTGTCAATTTGTTATGTATGCATTCTCCTTTTTGCATATAAGGTTACTATGTTGAAATTTTATCAAGTACTTGGCATACTGCTCCATTTTGGGCATGTTAAGATTATGTGAATGTTGACACATTATCATACTCTTTGTATGCTTTCTCAATATGGTTTAAGAGATTATTACTGAAGGCATTGTGTCATACATTTTTTCTCTCATGATGGTTTATGAGATTATTATTGAAGGAATTTTTTCATACTTGTTTGTATGCTTTCTCATGATGGTTTATGAGATTATTATTGAAGGCATTGTTTCATATAGTTTGTATGATTTCTCATGATGGTTTATGAGATTATTATTGAAGGAATTTTTGTCATACACTTTGTATGCTTTCTCATGAGGGTTTATGAGATTTTTATTGAATCAAATGTATCATACTATTTAAGTATGATTTATTATTATGGTTATGAGATTATTAGTTATGGAATTTTGCTAAGCAATTAGTATGCTTTCTCTTATGGGCATATAAGATGTTAATGTTGGAATCTTGGAAAAAAATTGTTTGTTGTTCCATTTTGGCATAAGGACTCGTATGCCAACACTATGTCAAAATAGTTAGAATGCTAACTCGTTTTGGAATACAAAACTATTGTGATGGAATTTGGTTAAACAATTGGTATGCTATTGGTTTTGATGCATACAGTTATTAAGATATGCATTATGTAATCAACCTTACTTGTTGTAAGTTTTATGCATTTTCTGTATGTCAATTAAAGGCTTTTTCCTTGAATGAGAATCTGAACTTGATTAGTTCATGCATGAATACATGCTTATCTACATCATTATTATAATAATGGATGATTTTATATGTGGATGCATGACTAAATATTGTTGTTATGATTATTATGAAATACATTATGTAATCAACCTTACGTGAGGTAAGTTTTATGTATTTTCATGTATGATGGTTAAAGGAACCACTCAAGAATGATATTCGAACTTGGTTAGTTCATGCATGTATACATGCTTATTGACATCATTATTATAATAATGTTTATATTTGTATCATGATGCATGACTATATATTATGAATATTTTTTCATTTGTAGAATACTACATGTATGAAAATGGAAACTCTTTCCTTTTAGTTTGAACCAACCTTTATAGAAAATACAAGCCACTCGAGACAAATGAAAGGAAAGAATACGAAAGGGATTTGAGTTGATTTTCAGACCTTGTTTAGTTAATTTTATATTTTAGTTCATGGAATAAACTGTACTTGTATGTCTAGAATAACAAATTGAATTTCATAAGTTTATGAGGATCTTTGACATTACATGTAAAATTGTATGTTGACTTGAGGTATTGAAAATAATGAAACCTATTTTGAATTAAAATCTGATTTGTACTATTGTATCATGCACGTATGATTATTTCTTTAGTTGTATGATTTTATTATGTTTGAAATCAACATATCACTTCAACAATGAGAGTTGTGGAAAAAAATTGGATATGAGTTTTGAGGTCTTGAAACTTGGTATCGTAGATGAGGTTATAAATACTTCAACCTCTAGGAATATTAAATAAACTTCTTGTTGTACTTACCAAGAGTAATTCTAAGAACTTGAAGTAGTGGTGGTGTGGATAATCCACACCAAGGTTGTGGTGGACGAAGTGAAAGAGTTACCCTAAGGAAATAGAGAAATAAATCCCTTCATTAAGGAATTAAAGAAAGTTCTTATTTTTAGATTGAAAGGGTTAATCCACTACATTAGGTGACAAAAATGAGGATTGGTTGTTTAACTTACAACAATACTTTGGGATGCATGATTGAAAATTCAACACCGAGGCCCGTATTGTAGCTTATCACCTGAAGAACATATTGTTCTATGGTGGTATCATTTGAAGCAAGTTAAGGGTTATCTTGACTCCACCATTACTTGGGAAAAAATTGAGAAGAAATTCAGAACTAGATATGTCTCGGCTAACCACCGAGAAAGGAAGAGAACTGAGTTTCATAGTTTGACACAAAATAACATAACCGTAGTTGATTATGAAGCTCAATTTTTAGATCTAATCCATCATGTGGATTAGAAGGAAGAAATAAGTCTATTGTTTCCTCTTTCGAACATTACTCAAATCTAATTTTAAAAGGAGAAATTTTAATGCTAAGCGAGAATAATGTAAAGTAGAATTTGGCACTACTAAGAAAGTGCATTTTTTAAATCATTAGATAAAATAGATGTTGATCTAGGAATGTTTAAAAATAGATTAAATTTGCATGTTGTGTCATTGGGATCTTATGCTTTTATTATTAGCTTGGATTGGTTATCATAATTAAAAACTAAGGTTGCCAAAGGTGTTAGAAAAAAGAGCTATGTTGATAAAAAAAAGGAATGAAAAAAATAATTTTAGGTGGGTGAAAAATTTGTTTTGAGGGTCAAACCTCATAAAAGTTTAATTATGTTTAGTAAGGAGTTTAAACATGCACCTAGATTTATTGGTCTATTTTAAATTTTGGAGAAAATTAGTGTTGTACCCTATAGGTTTGCATTGGATCCTTCAATTTCTAAGATTTATGATGTATTTCATGTCTCACTTTTGAGAAAATATGTGCATGATCCTTCACATGTACTAACTTGGTAGAACTTGCAAGTAGATGATAAGCTGAATTTCTAGCTTGAGCTGGTAAGGATATTATCGCAACAAAGCATTAAGTTGAAAAATAGAGATATTCAACATGTTTTGGTCTAATGGGACAACCTAAGTGAATGAAGTGCCAATTTGGAAGATGTTGAGTATGTAAGAAAGAATTTTCTAATTCTATTCAAGTTTTGGTAATCGGAACATTACCCTTGTTAAGGGGGGGAATGTAACATCCTAAATTTTGGAACTTCGTATTAAAAATGAAACCTTGTTTGGTCATTTATTCTTGGTTGCAATTTAATATTTCATTAGTCACACTTTTATAGTGACTGGCGGTGTTTGTGGTAACTTCCGGTGTGATATTGTTTAAGGTTAGTTTCTGACCTAACTAACCTAAGCCTAACTTATGATGGTAAGTTAGTAACCTAACCGAGTGTCAAAAGATCATCTAGATGCATTTGACTCAGCCTTAATAAATGCATGGCATTTGATTAGTATAAGGTATTTGACTTGGTAATGTGGCTTGGCATTTGTTTTAGTCATGTTTTGACTTGGCCGTATGAATAATAATATTTGGTGGAATTTGGCTTGTGATTTATCTTGGCATTAAATTATGTTTTAACCATTCCTTATGGAATGTGGCACATAAGTTTTATTTAAACAATATATATATATATATATATATATATATATATATATATATATATATATATATATATATATATATATATATATATATATATATAACATAGACTAAAGCTAAGTGGTGGCATTTTTGAGTTTTAATGTCATTTGAATGGATTTTGGAATCTATGACACAAATGTAATTTAATTTTTATTTTTGCCATTTAGCATGGTGTGAAGAGAGGGGAAACTTTGTCAAAAAATTATGGGAGGATTTTCTAGATGTTGTTATAAACATTTGATTTGATTTTGGCCCTCTATTATGTGAACTCAACTTTTTTGTTGCAGCCATGTTGTGGATAATTTTTCTGGAAAATTAAATAAGGTTTTGGGGTTTCATTTCATGTGGTGTGGAGCTAAGAAGATGGAGAAAATAATAGATAAAGAAAGAGGAAAAGTACAAAGTTTTTTTGGTCTTCTTCATCTCGAATCTCTTAGGAAAGGGTTTTTTATTTTTATCTATGCAATATTTTATAAATAAATGCATATTCAGTTTTATCCTTTTATGGGTAATGAGAAATTTGGTTTTCTCATTCTCGGTATTAATATTTTTATCTATCATTTATGGGTATTCCTAAAATATGGTTTTCTCTTGATAGGTATTTTAAATTGATAATTTCTCTAGTATGAGTGCATGAGATTTTATTTTACCTTCTTGTTTCATAACTAGAATTTACAAAGCTATTAATTTGGGTATTTAGAAATGATTTTTGCCATTTTTACTTCCGCATTTTTGTTGATTTCCAAGATACAATTTACATGTTAGATTGTTGTTTGTTTTGTTGATACCATGTTTTGATTTAACTGTTTGTTGTTGCATTTTTCTCAGTAGCATTGGCTATTAGAGCCTAGGTTTTGGTTGATTCGTTGTTCGTTTTTAGATGTTATTTTCTACAACATTAGTTGAAAAATCTCTATGTTTTAGAGTTGATTTCTACATTGTAGTTTTGTTGTTAGTTAGGTGTGTTCTTCAACGCATTTTTTTGTTAGTTCACCGCATTTTTTCATCAGTTTGTAAACAATCATTTGATTAGAATATTTAAAACATTATGTGTTGTGACATTATGTCAAACAGCTAGTGTGAAATATTTTGATTGACATATTTAAAAGATTGTCTTGTGACATTATATCAAATTCTTCAGTGCAATCTTGTGATTGGCATATTTAAAATATTATGTGTTGTGACATTATGTCAAACGGTTAGTGTGCAATCTTGTGATTGGCACATTCAAAAGATTATGTGTTATGAAATTATGCCAAACAAATTGGTGTACAATCTTGTGATTAGTATATTAAAAACATTAGGTGTTACATTATGTCAAATAGTTAGTGTGCAATATTGCGATTGGCATAATTAAAATATTATGTGCTATGAAATTATTTCAAATAGTTGGTTGTGATTAGCATATCTAAAAGGTTATATTTTGTGATATTATGTCAAATAGTTAGTGTGAAATCTTGTGATTGGCATATTTAAAAGATTATATGTTATGACTTTATGTCGAATAGTTTGTGTGTAATCTTGTTATTGACATATCTAAAAGAGTATGCGTTGAGACATTTTGTCAAATAATTAGAATGTAATCTTATGATTGAAATATTTAAAAGATGTTGTGTTGTGACATTATGTCAAATAGTTAGTGTGTAATATTTTGATTGGCATATTTAAAAGATGATGTGTTATGACATTATGTCAAACGGTTAGTGCACAATATTTTGGTAGGTGTTATCCCAAATTCACCCCTCGAGGTAAATTGGATAACCTGCGTAATCTCCTCACGTTTGAGCAAGAAGAAATGATGAAAGGAAAAAAATGGATTTTAGGGGCCCCTCTGGTTTCTTTCTAACCCTCCATCCAAGGAAAAAATTCAAGGAGTTAGAAAAAATTGAGAAAATCCAAAAAATTGGCTTCTGATGTGTATTATGGGTAAATCATGTATTTTTGGCCTAGGCCACATAGAGTACGCATGCGACTTGGGACCCAAAACCCAAATGGTTGCATTCCTTTGTTGTGTGGAAAATCATACATTTTTGTCCCGCGCAGTGCTGCAAGGACATTGGGAAACGTGGGAACCGCAGAGACAAAATGGCTTATTTACATGAAAATCGACAAAGTCGAAGTTTTTGTCCCACGCGGTCCATGGGACATTTGGGACATAGGTACGCGCGGGCTCCAAAAGGCCAAATAGCTCACTACAAAAGAGATACAGGCAGAAGAGCAGAGTCAGTCAATGATCCTCATAGCCCGGCCAACAGTGCACGCGCGGGACATGAGTTCCCAAGAGGTCAATTTTCCTCATTTATAGGGTAGGTTAGGTATGATGTGGGTGGAGCAGAGGTTTTCAGCCCAAGTCAGACAAGGGACATCTGGGACACTTGGACCCAAAATACCCGATATAGCCGCATGCAAAGGGAAAACACTGCAAATCAGACCCCGAACTTCGAATGGCCATAACGTTTGACCTCGGGCTCTGATTTTCACAAAATTGGATTTTATTGAATGAGCACGACATCCTCTATGTCACATATTCATCTCCAAGTAAGTAAATGCCTAGTCCCGTCAAATGACAAAAATGCCCAGAGACCCAAAATAGCTTCCTACACTCGTAAACAACATAACTTTTGCATTTCTCAATCAAAATGCACAAAATTGGTACCGCTTGAATCGTGTTTCTAATCCTGGTGCACAAAAATAAATAAATTTAGAATTTGGTGAGAAATAAATGGTGATTTTATAGAAAAAGTGCATATTACATAACAATGATTTTATTTATTAGTTGGGATGCATTTAATGGGGCATGAGCTGACATTTATCACTACTTGCAAGTCATGGGATAGTATGGTGAGCCTTTTATAAGAAACATAAATCTTATTTCACTTCATTTACTACAACTTGAAAGTTGTGAGAAGAAAAACTTTATGATTTTCATTTTCCCTCTCTCTCTCTTCTCAAATTTTTATAAATTGGAGTGTTGGGATCATTGTAAAGGATATAGGTTTTGAGTAACAAAAATATGTCAAATTTATTTTGTGAAGAAAATGTGTTGTAGACCCTTGTAGTGGAATCCTTGCATGGTTATCCAGGCCCTTATCATGTAATAGATTGAACTGTGCATACTTATGAAGCAATAGATGTAAGTTTGTGGATGTATCTTCCCCTGTTGTGTTTGTTTGCATTCCTCTTTCCCTTTCAATCTCATTGCATATATATTGTGTCTATCTTATGCTATTGCAGGGATCCATTATCATTGTGTGTGCATGAAATATTGTTGTGAATGCAGTTGCTAGATTGTGGAGAATTGTTATCACCCCTTCTAGTTTGCATTTTACTTCTACTTTTCACACATTGGAAGACTATTCTCACACTCTCCTTTTTTGGTGTATCACCACTTTAGTGTAGGCTTTGTTTTCATGTACTCTCTCTCCCTAGTCCCTTGGAAAGTTAGATTAGGATTAGATATTTTTGCATGCATTAGAGTAGATTGTGGTAGGTAGTTTAGGCGTAATAACTAGCTTTCTCTGGAGGTCTATCTCAAGTAGCAAGTCCCATAACTTGGAGATAGTACCCATGTTATCCAATCACACTATGAGCTCAAGCACACACACTTGTGCAAACCATAGGATGCTGTGATTTGGTATCAATAGTACGCATATTTATAAGATTATGTGTTAAGGAATTTTGACAAAGAGTTGGCATGAAATCATTTGTTTGGAATATTTCTATGAAGACATGTTTTGAAATTTTTTAAAAAATTTATGTGTAATCTCTTGATTGCCATATTTTAAAATATTTTGTGATAAGATGTTTGGATAAATAGTTAGCATGTAATATTTTAACTGGCATAAATACATGAGTATGGATTGTGGCATTTTTTCAAACAATTTAGTGAATCCTTTTTTTTGGGAAAAGTTATGAAATATTTTATTTCGACATTTTGTCATATTTTTGGCATGCATTCTTTGGACATTTTGTGAAGTTCATTTTATGGAATTTTGTCATGCTATTGGCATGTATTTATCTGGAATTTATGGGAAGTTATTTCTATAGAATTTTGTCATGTTGTTGGCATGCATTCTTTAGAATTTATGGGAAGTTTTTCTATGGTATTTTTGATGTTGTTTTCATGCATTCTTTGGACTTGTGTGAAGTTCTTTCTAGATTTTTTTTTATGTTGTTGGCATAAATTCTTTGCACTTTCTCGGAAAGTTCTTTCTATGGAATTTTATCATGTTTTTGGCATGCATTCTTTTTCTATGGTATTTTTTCATGCTATTGTCATGCATTATTTAGACTTTATGTGAAGTTACTTCTAAGGATTTTGTCATGTTGTTGGCATGCATTATTTGGATTATATTTTATGTTTATAATATGACATTTTTTCATATGGTTGGCATGCATTCTTTTGGTATAAAGGTTATGTTGGGACTTTTGACAAATATGTTATGTTGCTGATTTGTTTTGTCATGTTGTTCATATTTGAGCTTGTAAAGTGATATACATGTTGGCATTGTGTCAATTGTATATGTATGAATTCTTATATTTACTTATAAGGGTACTTCATTGGGATTCTATCAAGTGGTAGACATACTTGTTCCATTTTGGGCATGTTAAGATGATGTGCATGTTGGCACTTTGTCATACTCTTTGTATGCTTTATCTGTTAGGAAATATAATTTATTAGTGCTCCATTATTATAGATATTGTAAAGAAAATAATTACGTGAGTAATTATTCACATATTTGGTTGTATTATTTGATAGTTGTGATATTGTTATGAGTTACAACAATATCATGGATATAGGTAGATTGTTTAAAGCAACTTCCTAGAATATAGGAATTGCATCTCATTATATATTGTATGATCCGGATTGAAGAATTTTTGAAGTATTATTCCTTGTAAATCATTCTCATGTGATTTTCATTTAGTTTTAGAGTGATGCTATGGTCCCTGCTATAGAGCTAAAGGCATATGTGTACAGCCATTCTTTTCTCAAGACTTGTGATGGAATAAGGAAAAATATTTTCTTAGGGGTATTATCAAATTCATGGTCACCCATCTTGATCGAGATATTCCAGCAGTATACATCTTTGACCCTATTGAATAGATGTATGGATAACTAAGTGGACACATGGACATACCTCACTTCATTGATCTAGACACCATTCATGTTTTTCAAGCGTTAGTTATATGGTGAGATCCTGAAGGACGTCAAAACATTGCCAGTTCATCATCATACAAAGGTGCATTCTCCACTAACAAATCAATTGCAGATCACTCTACATCAGCATCCATATCACATTCTTTGCACTCGAGATATCAATGCTACATTAAAATAACATCCGACGCTTTGCATTCTACCGTGTAGGCAGACAAATCAATCAAAGGTTTCATAAGCTCCTTGATTTGGTATTCGATACCATCACTTTCAAAGATTAAGTTCAGAAGATCCAAATACACATCAAGCTATGAGTTTTCCAATATATGATGAGTGTCATCTACATAGAATTCAACACCAAATTACATCCATCGAGTTTGATCATATTTGGTTCTACGGTGTCTTCACTGCATCTACTGTCAAAATAGTCACATTAAAACTACCTTCAAATTTTCTTTGCTGGGAATCAAAACCACGATTTTCACATATTCGTGAGTTGTGTGCTAGAAAAATGTGAAGGAGAGAGAATTTGGTTTCATGCATCTGATTGGAGTTTGTCATTCTAGAGAAGTTGTTATTTGGATCAAGCTTCAATTAATATTTCATGGTTGCAAGTTCTGCAGATCCATGCAGATCGTTATCTTCTATATTGACATCTAAATGAATGTTTTCTCATCTTTCCAGCTCAAGCTCGCAAATATGCATGGGATTCTAATAAAAAGGTGTGGTTTCTTTTGAATTACAAAAGCCACGGATCTTAGAATAAGATTATTTGTAATTTATTAGTCAAGGGATTAAATCTCGTAGTGTTTCAATAGTAGTGGGTGGTCTATAATTTATAATCATGTGTCTTTTAGTTTAATTTGTGTATCAAAATATTTAAATATAGGAAGTAATTAAATATTACTTTCCGAGTTTAAGTCTTTAGTAATTAATTAAATATCCATGTAAAATTTTAAAAGTAATTTCCTTTTATTACTTTTTAAATATATAGTGTAAATTGGGAGAAATATCGGTTGAAGCCGAACCCCCTAAGAGTGCATTTTCGGTTGAAACCAACGCTCTAAGATATAATGGAAATTCCACTAAAAAAATTCAATGGTCTTAATTTTCACACATGGAAAGTCAAGATCTAGATGTAGTTGATGAACAAAAATATTTGGAGGATAGTAGATGGAAAAGAACCAACACCTTCAGATCCAACTATATTGGAAAAATGGGAAACACGGGATGATAAAACCAAAGCCATTATTGGCCTTGCCCTTTCGGACTCTGAATTACATTATGTTGATCTAGATAAAAACTCGAAGGAAATATGGGATAATCTGAGAAAATTATTTGGTTCAAAAGTAGTCAATGCAAATTTTCCTGAAACTTCAGTTGTTCAAGCTCAAAATGAGTGATGGAGATATAATGTCTAGTCACATCAACAATTTACAATCTCTTCTGAAACAACTTGTAGAAGTAAAAGCTCCAGTAGATGACAAGGATGCAAAAGCTATTCTGCTTAATATTTTACCACCCAAATATAGTAATGTTGTTTTCACTCTTGGTTAGATACCTTCTAACTCATTGGAAGATATGATATCAACTCTCCTAGCTGAGGAAAAATGGACCAAAGAAGATGTAGAAGAAGAAACAACAATGTATGTAAAAAGGAAGTACAATTTTTTTCTAAATATAAAGAGGAAAGAGAATGTTTCTACTGTAAGAAAAAGGGACATACAACTTCATTTTGTAGAGCTTCGAGCTCAAGATATACTTAGTGGAAAACTCAAAGGAATTGAGGCCAACTTTATTACTGAAGAAAGATCAGAGAATGAGGAAGAACAAGTAAATGAAGATAGTGGTTCTGAAGACTTCTTGTTCTGAGCATGAAACCGGAGGCAGGAGGCATCGAGGTTGGAGGTCATTCAGTGACCTCTCGTCAGTTGCCAATGATAGGGCCACACAAATGGTTTGGTGACATTTTTGTGGTGTATTTGCTTTCAGCTTGTGTCGTGTGCTTCTTGTCATATTTTTAGAGTTCCAGTATCAGTGTTCCTGTTTACAGTGTTCATGTTTCAATAAGTGGAAATTTCACATTGAGGGGGAACATGATTCCAATGTTCCATTTCCAGTATGTTAGCTTTTTCTATGTATGTATGAGCAACATATTTCAGCAAAATTTCCTATGTTATTCCCTACAGTGAGATGTGATGAGGGTTGAGAATAGTACTTGGCATATCATGATGTGGTTGTAGGTAAACCACTTGAAAACCTTCATTTGTGGTTTGTGGTAAACCAATTGCAAAACCACCATTCTTGGTTGTTGGTAATCCATTTGCAAAACCATCACTTTTTGGTTTGTGGTAAACCAATTGCAAAACCACCATTCTTGGTTGTTGGTAATCCATTTACAAAACCATCACTTTGTGGTTTGTGGTAAGCCAATTGCAAAACCACCATTCTCGGTTTTTGGTCAACCGTTTGCAAAACCATCCTTGAGGTTTGTGATCATCCTATGAAAATCACCAGATCATGAGTAGGTGCAAGTACAAAGGTAGGTTTTCCCCATGTTCGCACTAAGGGGGGGAATGTTAGGAAATATAATTTATTAGTGCTCCATTATTATAGATATTGTAAAGAGAATAATTACGTGAGTAATTATTCACATATTTGGTTGTATTATTTGATAGTTGTGATATTGTTATGAGTTACAACAATATCACGGATATAGGTAGATTGTTGGAGCAACTTCCTAGAATATAGGAATTGCATCTCATTATATATTGTATGATCCGGATTGAAGAATTATTGAAGTATTATTCCTTGTAAATCTGTTGTTGTGCTTTTCATTATCATGATGGATTATGAGATTATTACATCTGAAGGTATTATTTCATACTTTTTATGGTTTGTCATAATAGTTTATGAGATTATTATTGAAGGCATTTTTTCATATTGTTTTTATGCTTTCTCATGATGGTTTATGAGATTATTATTGAAGGCATTGTGTCATATAGTTTGTATTCTTTCTCATGATGGTTTATGAGATTATTATTGAAGGCATTTTTTCATACATTTTTATGCTTTCTCATGATAGTTTATGATATTTTTATTGAAGGAATTTTGTCATACTATTTGTATGCTTTCTCATTATGGTTATGAGATTACTTGGTTATGGATTTTTTCAAGTAATTAGTATGCTTTATCTTATGGGAATATAAGATGTTAATGTTGGAATCTTGGCAAAAATTTGTTTGTTGTTTTGTTTTGGCATAAGGATTCATATGCCAACATTATGTCAAAATAGTTTGAATGCTAACTCATTTTGGAATACAAAACTATTGTGATGGAATTTGGTTAAATAATCGATATGCTATTGGTTTTGATGCATAAGGTTATTAAGATATGCATTATGTAATCAACCTTACTTGTTGTAAGTTTTATGCATTTTATGTATGTCAATTAAAGGCTTCTACCTTGAATGAGAATCTAAACTTGATTAGTTCATGCATGAATACATGCTTATCTACATCATTATTATAATAATGGATGATTTTGTATGTGGATGCATGACTGAATATTGTTGTTATGATTATTATGAAATGCATTATGGTAAGTTCTATGTATTTTCATGTATGATGGTTGAAGGCACCACCAAGAAATATATTCTTAACTTGGTTATCTCAAGAATGTATACATGTTTATTGACATCGTTATTATAATAATGGTTGAATTTGTATGATGATGCATGACTATATATTGCGAATATGTTTTCATTTTTAGAATACTACATGTACGAAAATGGAATATCCTAACAATTTAGTTTGAACTGATCCTTTGTGAAAATACATGCCACTCTAGAGACAAAGGAAAGGAAAGAATATGAAAGGGATTTGAGCTTATTTTTAGATCTTGTTTAGTTACTTTTATATTTTAGTTCATGGAATAAATTGTACTTGATGTACTGCTGAAATAACCAGTTATATTGTATAAGCTTATGAGTATATTTGGCATTGCATGTAAACTTATAAGTTGTAATGAGGTATTTAAAATAATGAAACATATTTTGGATTTGAATATGATTTTTAATGTTGTATCATGCACATATGATTTGTCTGTTTAGTTGTATGATTTGATTATGTTTGAAATCAATTTATCACTTCAACAATGGGAGTTGTGGAAAAAAATGGATCTCGGTTTTGAGTTCCTTAAACCGATTGGGAAGTGACGTGTGTAATACCATAGAGAAAGAAAAGAGGCTAAAAACATATGTCAATTACTAGTTTTCTCTCTTAGGAATCATATGAATAGTTATATGTGATTAGGACCTAGAAATATACCCAAAGTGCATGATTTAGTGTCTAGATTTTCTCACCGCTTTATGTTGTTCAACGAATAATTGATAACATAAAGTAGATAATAGATGTGTATGTGATAAATATGTAGATCGATGGTGAAAGGATGCTAGTGAGATAAGAAGAAACATGGAGTGATAAAAATGAAGCATGAAAGCTAAACTAGGAAAGAAGAAGTGACCTTAGGGGTGAAAGCGTATGTGTTATGCAGTGTTGTACCTTGTTTTCATTGTTACTTGATGTGTTTGATGATGTGACTGCTCCATCTAATAAGGATAGACCAACAAAAAGAAGAGAAAAATAGTAGTAAAATATGTGTTTATGAAAAAATTTATTAAAGTATGTAAAATTATGTAAAAAATGTTAAAAGGAACATATGCACCTGATCTGTGATGAGTAAGAAGGATCTAAAGGATCCTGAAAATTTTGTAGAAGAATGATTTTTTTGGGAAATCTCATGCCAAGTGTGAATTTTTTGGGTGGTCTCACACCACAGAAGAAGAAATGTGGGAGAAAAATGTCTAGTGTTATTCTCCAATCGACTACTTCCTGATGATTTATACACCACTACAGATGATGTGATCCTTCTTTGTTTAAGTTTGATCCATTTTGATCTAGTTCAATCCAAAGTAAATATAAGAAAGAAGATAACATGCATGCTGATTGTTAGAGGATTGTTCATGTTATGTTAAGACCAATGTGTAAATTGTTGAAAAATGTGTTGATCTAAGAAAAAATATGTAATTTCCCTTGGTCATAGGCAACTAGGAAGGGTTAAGAGCGCCCATGAAATCATATATATATCTAGGTTCTAGTTTGTGTGTGTTACATGTTGAGGACACAAGTCGATTCCGAGCCCTTTCTATAACGTAGATTGTGATGTCCCTATGCTAAAATGTGTTGTAATATGACTGTTAATTTTTGTATAGGGTAACCGATTCACCCAATATATGCCCCCCTCATTTGAGGTACATGTGACATCACCACGAGGATGCATCCAAAAGGAGGACCCGATGTACATCTAAAACTAATGCTCTACGGGGGTATGTGCATGGTAGAAACCAAGGAAGATGCATAAAAGTGGTTGAAAAACATGTGTTTATGTAAAAAGAAAAATATATAGATAAGAAATAAGGAGTAATCTAGCAAGCAAGCAAATAAATTAGACCATGAAAAAAGTTTCAAACATGGGAGATCGCTCATAATGTCTTAAAAAAATCAAGCGGATGAAAGCATACAATGTGCACACATGACAAAGGGAAAAGATAGAAAACAATGGAAAATAATGGAAAATAATGAAAAATAATAGCAAGAAAAGTGTCGACAACCATGGTAGAAAATAGTTCATAAAAATCAAATACGCATAGAAGCACCCATTATCATGTTAGAAATATAAAATGCATGTCAAAACATGCATGGTTTGATATTAAGTAGTGTGCTATGAAATATATGAAGTAGTACAAAATGAAACAATAACACCCGTAGTTTGTATGAAAGTAGAGGCCCCTAGGAGCAAATGTGGGACTGGTAAGAGGTATAATGCTAAGAATCGGTGTTGCATGTAAAGATCTGTGTAAACTCTACATTCATAACTAGAAGGAAAGTCAACATGCATGTGTACTTGATAAATATAATGACATATTGAATATAAGAGTAACATAATAAGAAAAGTGTACATCGTAGTATAAAAAAGAAGATCAATGTGAAACTAAGATATGAAATGTGATGTGAATGGAATGGAACTCAAAGTGAGTGTGATAGGAGAAATGTGCCCCTCAAGCGAATGTGACTGAGTATTCATAGGTTCATTTATAAATTCCCCCTCAATAGCCAATAATGAAGCATATAAAAAATAATGAGTCGTCGGGAAATGGTTTGAATTGTGTGCTAGAAAGATATGATCAATGAAGTATAGAGTGTGAGATTATGAGTTTGATAAGGTTCATTTCATATTTATACCCTCTCGTTATGTTTGTGTAGCCTATTTTCATGTTAGAGTGTGGTACACCTTCTATGTGTTACACTCAGGTATTTTTACGGTGGTCCCGCTCACCGGTGAGCGGGTCAAGGGGGTTCGGGGGCAAAGCCCTCAAGCAAATTTTCATGGGTGGTTTATTAACCCATGGGTAATGGGTAACTATTATGGGCTGTTTTTGGGCCCATGGTTTTTGGTACCCATTGTTTTGTAAAACCGCCTCTTCGGCTACCCATGGTTTTTTTCCCATGGTCTTTGCCCATGGTTTTTATTAAACTACTTCAGTAGTTTTCTATTTATATGGTTTTATGCATGATAGATAAAAGTAAATGCATTGCAGATGTGCTTTGAATTCAAGCGTGAATTCTATAGAGTTTGTTGAGCATAGCTCAAACATATCTGGGTATTGTATTGAGAGAGTGGAGGCTTGTAAAAAACTTGAGCAAGTGATTCTTGGTGGACATAGCCCAAATTGGGTGAACCATGTTAAACACTTGTCTCTCTATGTTGTGTTATTTATTCTACAATTTTATTTGAGATTTGTAATATTTTTTGCATATTAGTTTCTACTATTGCGATTCTGTGAGGGATTATTCTGCATATTTTATCCCTTATTTCCTAATAATTGGTATCAAAGCCTGGTTTGGTTTGCTGAAGTGTTAAATCACAGGGAAAGTTTTATCTTGATTGGGAGTTATGACAGATAATGGAAGATCTAGGGTTGATAAATTCAACATGCTAGAATTTCAGTCTTTGGAAGATGCAGATGGAAGATTACCTTTATAAGAAGGATCATTATACTCCCCTGTTTGAGAAGGTGAACAAACCCTCAAGTATGACAGATGCAGAATGGGATTTTTTTGATCAGTAGGAACTTGGAAATATTTGGCTATGTCTTGCATCTTCGGTATTATTTAATGTTTCAAAGGAAAAGACTACAAAAGATCTAATGGATACATTAGGAAGTTGTATGAAAAACCCTCTACCTCTAAGAAGATATTTTTAATGAAAACATTGTTTAATATGAAGATGTCATAGAATAGTTTAGTAGATCATTTAAATGATTTCAATATGGTTGTGAATATGCTATCTTTGGTTACAATAGAATTTGATGAGGAAGTTAGGGCTTTATTAATTCTGTTCTCTTTACCTGAGAGTTGGAATAGCCTGGTAATGGTGGTAAGCAACTCGGTTCCAACTAACTCAAAGTTGAAGTTTGAGGATGTTGTAGGGGTGATTCTTAGTGAGGAAATGTGAAGAAAAAGCTCTGGGGAATCTTCTACTTCAGGGAATGATTTGACAGTGGAAACTAGAGGGAGACAAAGGAATAGAGGAAACCGTGGAAAATCGAAATATCGGGCAAGGTTAAAATCCAAGAGTAAGATTGTATGCTAGAATTGTGGAAAGTATGGGCATGCAAAGAAGGACTGTTGGGAGCTTCGAGATGAGAAGAAACAACAGGAAGAAAAAAATGAGGCAAATGTGGAATCGGGTAATGTATGTAAGGATGCTTTGATTATTTCTTTACATAATATTACTTGAATCTTAGGTTTTAGATTCGGTGGCTTGATGCGGGAGCATAACTTTTAGAGACCATAACTTTTGATCCGACCGTTGGATCATCCTGAAATTTTACAAGGTGGTAGATATACATTAGTACTATGATGGGGTCAACATTTCTGTAAGGTTGTGCTCATTTTGGCACGTTTTTGGGCTCGAATTCCTTCATCTAGTGGCCTAAAATTGGCTCCGAATGTTTTTTCCGCTTTTGACTAGGTCTTAGAACTTTAATAACTTTTGTTGTGCTTGTCAGAATAAGTCCAAATTTCACGTGAGCCCTAATTTATGAATGCATATTTGGAATTCAAATTTTGGGGTCAATCCAATTTGTTTTTCATTTTAGGGTTTTTTGGCATTTTAGGGTTTGTTGGTATTTTATGGTTTTAGAGTAGTCTTGAAATAAAAGGAGATTGTAATGATGTAATAGATTAGTGTGAATTCCAGAAATGAGAAGTAAGCTATTTTGAAACTCCTGGTTTTATTTGCAAAGCTGTTTATGTGTGTTTTTGGAGGTATTTCAACCTCTTGCAGCTGGATTCACATCAATTGGTATCAGAGTAGGATTTTGATCTTGTGGAAATAGTTAAGGTAACATATTACATTTTTATGTGTAGTTTTTACCTCTATTTTATATAACCATGGCTAGATGGGAGGGGAGGTTATGCCTAGATGAATAGGCATATGCAGGAGCTACAGAGACAAGTTGCTGAGCTCACGGGGAAGTTACCCGCCTTAGAAGGAGACATGCAAATGGGGATGCAAACCCAGATAGTGATATTGAAGAAGAGACTCCATTAATGAATGAAGGAGGAGATGAAGAAGAAAATGAGAGAGACAAAGAAACCTTGAATGAGAGACCATTTGAGGAGAGATTGATCAAGGCTTTAGAGGGAAAGAATGACGACATCAAGATTAATGTTCCTGATTATGGTGGAGGGTTACGACCAGAGGAGTTGATTGACTGGTTAAATCGCATGGAAAAATTATTTGAGTGGAAAACCCTTTCAGAGGAGAATAAGGTTAATTTTGCATGCACTAAGTTGGCCGGACATGCATTGATCTGGTGGGATCACCTACAAAATGAAAGACAAAGGAATGGAAAGGGCAAGATCCGAAACTGGAATAAAATGGTAAAGAAGCTGAAAGAAAAGTTTCTTCCTATAGATTATGCTCAGACACTCTTTCGAAGGTTCCAAAACCTAAGACAAAAGGATCTCAGCATTGAGGAGTATACTAATGAATTTTACAAGTTATCAATTAGGGTGGAACAAGGAGAGTCTGAAGAACAAAAGGCTACACGGTACATAAATGGGTTGAGTTACACCATACAAGATGAGTTGAGTATGCTCCGAGATCCATAGCCTAGATGATGCTTATCAACTTGCATTAAAGGCAGAGGAAAAGAACAAGAGGAATAATTTTAGAAGAGGTGTGAAGAGAGGTCCATCATCATCTCCAATGAGGGCAGGGGTAGATTTGAATCTACAAAAGGTGAATCCTCTAATACAGAAGGGCATGAAGATTCTGGTCAAAACCATGGTAACTACTAAAGAGGTAGGGGTTTCAGAGGGGAAGAGGTTATAATGGAGGACAGGGATGGAATAGCCCCAAAGGCAATATACATGTTACAAGATGTGGTGAAGAGGGTCATAGAGCTTTTGAGTGTTTGCACTATCCTACACAAGATAGATGGCAAGGAGAAAAACCACGAGTAAATATGGTTGAGGATGAAGAGGAAGAAGAAATGGAGGTTGCTGCAGACTTGGGTGAAACCCTCATGATAAGGAGGATGATGATTGTCCCAAGGAAGGAGAAAGAACGTGATGTTGCTGGAGCTGATTCATGGCTTCGAACAAATATATTTCAAACAAGATGCACCTCTGGAGGAAAGGTATGTAAAATTATTATTGATGGTGGTAGTTGTGAAAATATGGTTTCAACTGTAATGGTTGATAAACTAAATCTAAACTGTGACAAGCACCCATATCCCTATCGTATATCATGGTTCAAGAAAGGAAATGAAGTAACCATATATAAAAGATGCCTTATAAAATTTTTATTGGGAATACCTACAAGGATGAGGTGTGGTGTGATGTTATCCCAATGGATGCATGTCATATTTTACTGGGTAGGCCTTGGCAATACAATAGAAAAGGTTACACATGATGGAGGAAAAATACATATACCTTTTGGAAGGATGGTGTAAAGGTGGTCTTGTTATCCTTCAAGGAAGAAGAGAAGAGTGAGGGCTTATTGGATACAAAAGAGTTTGTTATAGAAATGGAAGAAGTGGATGTTGCTATGCACTAATGTCAAAGAAGCTAGAGAAAGAAGGATTTAATATAACTATTGTAGCAGAAAAGATACTAAAAGAATACAAAGATGTCATACCAGATGAGCTACCAGATGGGTTACCTCCAAAGTGAGATATTCAACACCATATTGATTTGATCCCAGGATTGGCCCTTCCAAACCAGGCAACCTATCGGATGAGTCTAACATAGAGTGAAGAGTTGAATAGACAAGTGACAAATCTAATACAGAAAGGGTTAGTGAGAGAAAGTATGAGTCCATGTGCAACTCCAGCATTATTGACTTCCAAAAATATGGAGACTGGAGAATGTGTGTAGACAGTAGAGCCATAAACAAGATCACAATTAAGTATCGGTTCCCACTTCTGCGATTAGATGATATGATGGATGTGCTAGCGGGAGCCCGATATTTTAGCAAGATTGACCTATGGAGTGGTTACTACTAGATCCGAATCCGTGAAGGGGACGAATGGAAAACTACTTTTAAAACAAAAGATGGATTATACGAGTGGATGGTGATGCCATTTGGGCTATCTAATGCACCTAGTACATTCATGAGGTTGATGAATAGAGTACTCCGAGAATACAATGGTAAGTTTGTTGTTGTCTATTTTGATGATATTTTGATATTCAGTAAGACAGTGGAAGAACACTTGTTACATCTGAAATTGGTGCTAGACTTGTTACGTAAAGAGAGTCTATATGCAAACTTAAAGAAGTGTAGATTCCTTCAAAAGAGTCTTGTTTTTTTGGGATTTTTCATATCAGAGGATGGAGTGAGGATGGATGAGGAAAAAGTAAAGGAAATTTTGGAATGGCCTATTCTAAGGAATGTGACAAAGGTTCGTAGTTTTCATGGATTGGAAACTTTTTATAGGAAGTTCATCAGGAATTTCAGTAGCATTGCACCCATAACAAAGTGTACAAAAGGGAGGGAGTTTGTATGGACCAAGGCAACAATAGATAGTTTTGAATTGTTGAAGAAGAAAGTATCAGAAGCACCTATTTTGGTATTGCCAGATTTTAGCAAGGTCTTCGAGGTTGACTGTGATGCCTCACATGTTGGGATTGGAGCTGTGTTGAGTCAAGAAGGACGACCAGTGGCATTCTTCAGTGAAAAGCTAAATGAAGTCAGGAGGAAATATTCTACTTATGATGTGGAATTTTACGCTATTGTTTAGGCATTAAGGAACTGGAGACATTACTTGGTAGCAAAGGAATTTGTACTCTTCACTGACCATGAAGCCTTGAGGTATGTAAACACACAGAAGAAACTAAATAGTAGGCATGCAAAATGGGTTTCATTTTTGCAAGAATATACTTTTGTTTTAAAGCATAAGTCTGGTAAGCAGAATCAAGTTGCTGATGCCTTGAGTAGGCGTGTAGCCCTTTTGACAACAATGGAAAATAAAGTACTAGGGTTTGAGGCAGTTAAGGAATTGTATGAAGGTGATCCAGATTTTGGTGATGTTGTCAGAAAACTTAAGGAGCCTACAGTAGGTAGTGATTCTTTTGATTATTTGATACAAGATGGTTATTTGTTTAGGGGGAAACAATTGTGCATCCCTGTTGGTTCAATGAGAGAAAATATTATAAGAGAATTGCATAGTGGGGGTTGGCTAGACACTTTGGTATAAGTAAGACAATTTCTCTTGTCGTAGAAAAGTATTATTGGCCAAAGATAAAGAGGGACATAATTGTAGCAAGATGTAGAGTGTGTCAAATGGCTAAGGGTCATGCATAAAATATTGGGTTATATATGCCATTACCTATCCCTACAAGGCCATGGGTTGATTTGAGTATGGATTTTGTGTTAGGGATTCCTAACACACAACGAGGGAATGATTCTATCTTTTTGTGGTTGATAGATTCTCTAAGATGGCACATTTTATTTCTTGTAAAAAAACTAATGATGCTTCCAGAATTGCAGATTTGTTTTTTTCAGAAGTGGTTAGATTGCATGGAATTCCAAAACAATCACTTCAGATCGGGACACGAAGTTTTTGAGTCACTTTTGGAGGACTCTGTGGAAGAAATTGGGGACACAACTATAGTTCAGTAGTGCATATCACCCCCAGACTGATGGGCAGACTGAAGTAGTGAACAGAAGCTTGGGAAATCTCCTACGTTGTATAGTTGGAGAAAAGCCAAAACAATGGGACTTAGCTTTACCTCAAGCTGAGTTTGCATATAATAGCTCGATAAACAGGTCAACAGGGAGGTCTCCTTTCCAGATTGTGTATGGTAGGAATCCCAAGGGGGTCCTAGATCTAATTGTTCTACCAGGTGAAGATGAAACTAGTGATGATGCAGAAGCATTTGCAGAACACATTCTACAGCTGCAAGATGAAGTGAGGGAAAAGCTAAAAGTGAGTAATGCACAATATAAAATAGCTACAGATGCCAGTAGGAGAGTAAGTGTATTTGAAGAAGGAGATATGGTGATGGTTCATCTTAGAAAAGAGAGGTTTCCAAAGGGGACATATAATAAACTCAAGTATAAGAAGATTGGGCCATGTAGGATTCTGAAGAAAATGAGTGATAATGCCTACAAGGTGGAGCTACCTGAAAACTTTGCTATCTCACCAGTTTTTAATGTTTCTGACTTATATAAGTTTCCAGGTCATGATGAAAATGTTGCAGAGGAGGAAGAAATAAACTGGAAGCAATAGATGCCAAAGAAGAAAAAGGAGAGGGTAATGCGTGTCTTGGACCAAAAGACAATCACTACTAGACATGGGAGCTACAACAGATATTTGGTATAGTGGGAAGGTTTGTAGCAAGAAGAAAATACTTGGATTCCTGAGTGGGAGTTGAGGAAAATTGACAGTGCAAAATTAGATGAGTTCTGTCAACAGAATTCATAGGAGCTGAATTCTTTTCAACCAGGGGAGAATGATGCGGGAGCATAACTTGCAGAGACCATAAATTTTGACCATTGGATCGTCCTGAAATTTTACAAGGTGGTAGATATATAGAAGTATTACGCTGGGGTCAACATTTCTTGCAGTACTGTGCTCATTTTGGCATGTTTTCGGGCTCTGATTCCTTCATCTAGTGGCCTAAAATTGGCTTCGAATGTTTTTTCCACTTTTGACTAGGTCTTAGAACTTTAATAACTTTTGTTGTGCTTGTCAAAATAAGTCCAAATTTCGTGTGAGACCTAATTTATGAATGCATATTTGGCACGCAAATTTTGGGGTCAATCCAAGTTGTTTTGCATTTTAGGGTTTTTGGCATTTTAGGGTTTGTTGGCATTTTAGGGTTTTAGAGTAGTCTTGAAATAAAAGGAGGACTGGAATGATGTAATAGATCAGTGTGAATTCCAGAAATGAGAAGTAAGCTATTTTGAAATTCATGGTTTTATTTACAAAGCTGTTTATGTGTGTTTTTGGAGGTATTTCAACCTCTTGCAGCTGGATTCACATCATGACTTCCTTTCATGCTACTCCACATAGGCATTATTTTGTTGATTATGTTCAAGGGGATTTTGGGCATGTTTTTCTTGGTGATGATGAGCCTTGCAATATAGTTGGAAAAGGTTACATTTAGGTTAAAATGCAAAATGGGAATACATGGCTATTGAAGGATGTCGGACATGTGCCTACATTAAGGAGAAACTTGATATCGGTGGGGCAATTAGGGAAGTGATGGTGGTATCGTGATATTTATAGCTAACTCTTGGAAGGTTACCAAGGGTGCTCTTGTGGTGGTAAAAGGTAAGAAGGTTGGAACCTTGTATATAAACATTGATAGTACTATTGATTATAATCTTGTATCTTCGAGATGCATATACAACATTACGACACTATAGGCTCGGTCATATGAGCCATAAGGGCATGGACATTATAAAGAAGAATTTTCCTAGATATACATAAATAGGTTTGGATTTCTATGAGAACTGCATATATGGGAAACAAAAGTGAGTAAGGTTTCTCAAGGTTAGACCTACGAAGAAAGAGAGTAAGTTAGAGCTGGTACATTTTGATGTGTGGGGCCGGCTCAGGTATCATCTCTTGGGGGTTAAATTTATTATGTTAATTTTATTGATGATGTAACAAGGAAAGTTTGGGTTTATTACATTAGAAACAAATCTGATGTATTTGACACTTTTGTTAAATGGAAAGCCTTGGTAGAGAATGAAACAGTCGTAAGCTAAAATGTCTCGGAGTCGGATAATGGAGGGGTGTATTGAGCAATGAATTTGATGATTATTATTCTAAGAATGGAATCCACAGGAAAAATATGGTTCCAAGAACCCCACAATAGAATGGGGTGTCAAAAAGGATGAACAAAACAATAATGGAACGTGCTAGGAGCATGAGGATACATGTAGGACTACCTCTTTATTTTTGGGTAGAAGCGGTGAGCACAACTGTGTACTTGATAAACAGAGGACCCTCAAGTGCCTTGGATGGAGGCATACCTGAGGAGGCTTGGTACGGTAAGAAATTCAATTACTCATTTCTTAGAGTCTTTGGATGTGAGGTGTTTGTTCATATTGACAAGGATGATAGGACCAAGCTAGAGGCTAAATCAGAAAAATGCACTTTTATTGGTTATGGTGGTGATGAATTTGGATTTAAATGTTGGAGTATTAAGGACAAGAAAATCATTCGGTCTAGGGATGTGGTCTTTAATGAGAAAGTCATGTATAAGAAATAGTTACAGGAAAACAAGGAAGAATCCAAGAAAGAATATGTAGTGGTAGAGGATCTTCCAGGATGGGATAGTGACTCATGAATCGGTTTAGGAACCTCCTCAACAGGAACCCCAAACTCCTATATTGAGGAGGTCTTCTAGGGTAAGAAGAGAGACCTAAACATTTTCTCCTTCTCTTTATTATTTATTACTCACGATAGTGGAGAGCCGGAGAGATTTCATGAAGCAATGCAGTAGATGCCGGTAAGAAGTGGGAGCAAGCCATGGATGAGGAGCATAAGTCTCTCATGGAGAACCAAACTTGGGACTTATTGAAGATCTTTGGAAGGCAACGAGCATTACAGGAACAAGTTGGTTTACTGAGTTAAAGATGAAGAAGGAGGAAATAAAATATATAAGGCCCGGTTGGTGGTCAAGGGTTTATACGAAACAGGTATAGATTTTGATGATATTCTTCTCTTGTAGTAAAAATGACTTCTATCAAAACTGTTCTTGGAATAGTGGCAGCAAAAGACTTGCACTTAGAAACAGCTTAGATGTAAAGACTACATTTCTTGATGGTGATTTGGAGGAGGAGCTATATATGTAGCAGTCGAAGGATACAAAGTCAAAGGTAAAGAGGAGATGGTGTGGAAACGAAGAAGATCTTGTATATCCTAAAACAAGCTCCATGTAAATGGTATAAGAAGTTTGATAGATTCATGATGGAGCAAGGTTATATTAGATGTCATTTTGCCCATTGCGTGTACAAAAAGAAATTTGAGGATGGAAGTTATATTATCTTGTGTTTGTATGTTGATGACATGCTTTGGTTGCAAGTAAAAACATGCAATAAATAAAAGTACTCAAGAAATAGCTAAGTGAATCCTTTGATATAAAGGATTTGGCGACAAAGATCCAGACAAATCCTTGGTATGTGGATAAATCAAGATAGGAAGGAATGGAAGCTGAATTTATCTGAGGAAGAGTACGTTAAGAAGGTATTGGATAGGTTTAACATGCAGGATGCTAAACCGGTTGGGACTCCTTTGGTAAGAAATTTTAAGTTATCAAAGGAGCAAAGTATCCCAAGAAAGAGTAGGAAAAAACCATATGTCCAAGGTACCTTACTCATCAACGGTTGGTAGTTTGATGTGTGCTATGGTATGGACTAGGCCTAATATTTCCCATGCAGTGGGAACTGTGAGTAGATTTATGAGTGATCGAGGTAAAGATCACTAGCAGGCAGTAAAGTGGATCCTTCGATATTTGAGAGGGACCATGGGGACAATTTTGTGCTATAGTGGATCAGACATAACTTTAAGTGGTTATGTAGATTTATACATGGTTGGAGATGTAGACAGCGGAGAAGCACAACGAGTTATATTTACACCGTAGGTGGGACAACAATAAGTGAGATTTCACGACTATAGAATTTGGTGGCTTTGTCAACCACGGAGGCGGAGTATGTTATTGCCACATAGGCAAGCAAAGAGATGATTTGGTTACAAAAATTTCTTGAGAAGTTGGGACATAAGCATGACGAATGCAAGTTGTATAGTGATAGTCAGAGTGCTATACACCTAGCTAAAAAATATGTTTTCCAATGTAGGATGAAGCATATACAGTTGAGATATCACTTCATCAGGACAACTTTGGAGGAAGATAAGTTGAAATTGGAGAAAATTCATACTAGTCGAAATCCTGTAGACATGATGACCAAGTTGGTAACAAAGGGATAGACTAAAGCTATGTTCAGCTTTGGTTGGCCTTCGTGGATGACAGTGAAGGGTTGAGAATCTTGCTCGGTGAAAATCAGTCTCAAGTGGGAGATTGTTATGTTTGTGGAGCCTATTTTCATGTTAGAGTTTGATACCCATGGTTTTTGCCCATGGTTTTGATACCCACAATTTTTGTAAAACTCGCTTAGCGATTGTCTATTTATATGGTTTTACGCATATGATAGATACAAGCAAATGCATTGCAGATTTGCTTTGAATTCGGTGTGAATTCTGTAGAGAGTTTGTTGTGCATAGCTCCAAACGGATATGGGTATTGTATTGAGAAGTGGAGGCTTGTAATAAAATATGAGCAAGTGATTCTTGGTGGACGTAGCCCAAATTGGGTGAACCACGTTAAATATTGTCTCCGTGTGTTGTGTTATTTATTCTACACTTTTATTTGAGATTTGTAATATTTTACGCATATTAGTTTCTACTATTGCGATTACGTGAGGGATTACTCCACATATTTTATCCCTTATTTCTTAACACCCTCAACGGTTGAATATGAACCATGGAACTAGAGTGTGTCATCGGGTAGTGACAATGTGATGCTTGAAAGATATGTTGTGGATGCGTCGGCGTGAAATATGTTGTGTGATGTGAGGTTCATGAATGTGGTATGCCCTCAATAGTCAAGTGTGAACCTTAGCATGAGAATGTGATATAAGGTAATGACGATACAAGTTATGTGTATCAATGTGTGTATGATGCATGAGGAAGATTCAATGTGAAACACAAAGTGTAATAGTAGAAATGCAAGACACCAAATAATAATACAAGGGGGGAGAGTAAGTGTGGTGGCCCCCAAGTGTACCAATTATTTTAGCAAATACTTTATCAAGGATCCAAATTAAGGGAAGTTTTTTATATCCCTTACTAACTATATGCTTTCAATTATTTAAATACACAACAATTAAATCCAACATCTATTAAAAATTTAATCCATTTGATAAAATCAAAACCATGTGTAGCCATATGGGTCAATTAGATCTACCCAATCCCCATAGTTCACTATCCAAAAGTGTGTATACAAAGTATATTGTTTGTTAACCTTTAAGATCTATATATAATCAAGTATAATTTCAAGTGTCTACATGAGATTCAATCAATCAAATTCTTTCTAGCATCTCACACTTGACTTTAGGAATTTAGAAAATTGATAGTGTAATCAACAAATTACACTACTTTGGCCAAATTTTGAGAGACATGACTTTCATGATCAGTTTTATGATGGCACTCTTGTCATCATAAACTTGTCCTTTCACTTTGTACCTTTATCACTTAGTTATCTCAATTTGAATTAGTTAGTCAATAATTTATGCTTAAATGTCACACTCAAGGTACAAGACCTATCCAACATGAATGGAAGGACATGTTAGTGCCAAATTAGATTTATCGGGGAAATAAAATGTTTATGTAATGAAATATTCCATTAAAAAATAATTTCCTTCCCCATAGCCAACATAAGTTGGTACAGGGGTGTTCGACATTCATGTTAGATATCTCTTGTTCCTTCACTTGCGAAGTGCAATGTTTTATTATGCTGCCATATTCATAAAGATATGATATTAATTAGGAAAACTCAATATCCATATGAAATATAAAAATTCACGTGATGAATCACATCATTATGTTATCACCGACTTCTCATAGCCATCCGAGGTTATCTCGGTTAAGATTCATTCTTTAGGAACATTATAACCACATTGTTTGTTTAATTACAAATTAATTGGTTTACGACTAATCATGTTTTCATTGTAGTGATAGATATGTCATATTAACATGTCTTTTAATTTTAGTTATAAGTATTATAATATTTTATGATAACATTTACTATTTTAATAGAGCGTCTGATCATTGTTATTTATCTTATGATTTAAGTTAACTTTTGTATTATCACAACAACATGTAAATGTCTATTACGACAACGTCAAAAGTTATACTTAATTATTAATCGTATAACTAATTTTTATGATGATACATTTCATCATACTCAATTAAATTTTTCTCATTACTAATTGTATCACGATATGTTTACTTCATTATGTTTTCATTCTAGGGAATTAAAATATCAACTTACTTGATGAATCACCAATAATAATAACATTTTCCATTCAATTTTTATAATAACATTTTATAGTAAACCAATAATATAAAATCCATACATAACATAATAGTAAACATCAACATTATTATTTACAAATTACATCAAGATTATCTAAGATATTATGTTTATTATAACAAGATATTCTCGCCTTTCTTTCTTTAATATTACTCTAAAGTATAACTTTCACTTTACAAACAATACGATAAACCGTCTTAATCAACATAAAAGTGCATGTTAAATATGTGTAATATTTCCTCGATCAATCATAAAAGATAGCTGAACTCCTTCATCTCGTAGGAGAGAGAAAGATGATAAAATGGTCGATTCAAAATGACCTAGCATGAATTGTCATTCTCAACACCATTTTTCTTTATTACTATACAATGAATTTATAAATAATCTCAACATTTACAACATATTCAAATATCAATTATACTAAATTAATGTGACTAATGTAGTAATCCTTATTACTTAAATTCTCATTACTTACTATAATAGTAAACTCCTAACTTATTAATAAGCAATAAGTGCATTACAGCTTAAGATTTTGGTTAATATGATTAGTAATCAAAGTAAACTTAATCCACATCTAACATTTCCATTGGATAAAACTAAGAAGGCAATATAATTTAATTCAACAGAACCAATTCATACAAGTAAATCCATTTTTAATGTCTACATACACACTTAAACAACTACACTAGTAGGTATTATTACCTTAAGGTTTCCAAAAATAGTAGTAAACAACACCTTAGTCATTCCCACAATGAAAGGGATTAAATTATTATTTTTATCAAACATTAACAATTAAAAATTCCTTATTCTTATCAAGAAAGGATTGTACTTACTCTTAATCTTATAAAAAATGATATCGAATAATACCTTAACCTTATCAACAAAGGATAATGACTACCTTAACCTTATCAAAAGAGATAATTAGTACCTTAATCTTATCAAAATAGATAATGATTAGTATAGTCTCATTCAACAAAAATAATGATTTACCTTGATTTTATCAAAAATAATGAAAAACACCTTTATCTTATCGAAATGATGTAAAGGATGGAAACAATAATTTTTCAAATAATGATTATCCATATTAAGACAAAATTGAATTTTCCATGAGTACTTAATGATTCCTTTCATTAATTAACAAGTCACCAACTCATGCCTTGAGAGAAATTCTAAATTTTAAACAAAACCCCATATTTACGTAGAAACCCCCAATATTTTGGAAGACATCACTAAGACTCCTTAATTCTAGAAATCTTATTCATCTATCCTACAAAAATTCAAATGAAGATGTTGTTTTATATACATGTTTATTTTAATAGGTACATGTACATCAATAAAAAAATTGATCAACACCCAAATTGAGAAAACCACATCATTTTAGAAAGCTAACAAAAATCCGAGAGACATGATTTATACTACATAACAAAAAGGAACATAGAATCCAAAGATATTTTTACAGATATAGCCATGATTGAGTAAAAATGATATCCATAATTAGTCGGAAACAAAATAACCACACACACCCAAGTCAAAAATGATCCCTATATTTCCATGTTTTTGAACTATTATCTATGAAAAGAAAACCACATATTTAAACTATACCCAAAATGGGGCTTCCTTATATATTATTGCTAGAAAATGATTTCCAAAATAACACTTAGAAGCTAATTAGCAATGAGTCTGAATAGATGAAGTAGAAAATGAACAAAATCTTATTCAAAAGTTTTAATCAAGCATTCCATAAATAATTGTTGATTAGATTTTATTATTCGAAATCACACATAAATTTTAAATGCCTAGAAACTCCCGGAGATCAATTGTTTATATGAATCATTATAACTAAATAAAAATGAAGGGAGGGAGAAGAAAAATCCATGCATCTCAAACAAATCATAGAATATCCTTTTTATTTTCTTATGATTTCCTCAATTTTTTCCCAAAGTTCCTTTCTTAAAAATCCAATTTGTTCGACCAAAAAAACCCTTCATTATTTCATAGAATTTCATTTTTATATGAGCCATAAATCTAAATTTAAGAACAACTAAATGAAGGAAACATTTTCCTCCCAAAACTAGAAGATTCTATTCTAAAAAAATGATTGTAACAAATATTCAGTATGTAGAGCTCGGAGGAGTGAAAAAGTAGAAAGAATGAAATAAGAGCCAAAAATACCTAAAAAACGCCTCGATAGCTTCTTCGAGAACCTTCATTATTCTCCTGAAGATCCGTAAGAACGAATTAAATGCCATTAATGCAAGAAGGTAACATGTAATGACATGGGGATTCTAACTCCCAATTTCCCTCCTTTCTGCATGGATTACTAATAACCATTTTAACTTGACAAATATCTCATAAACTGGTATGATAGATAAACAAAAAAGCACTAATTGTACCTTCCTCTACATTGTATGGCGGTTGATGACCAATCTTACCATGACCATTTTAAAATAATCACATTATTAAAAGTCAAAATACAATAATAAATTATTTCTTGGGTTGACCACCAACCAATCCCTATTCATTAACCAACTCTTATTAAACATAATTGGCTTGGGGTTGGTTTTGATAGATTAAGATTACTTCATAACAAAAATCTATTAATTTTTTTTTATGCTATGAGATTGGGTCATTGACCACTCATTACCTATTTTATATACATAATTTATAATTCATTACCTTCCAATATGGACAAAGGCCATACTATGTTGTATTTCACGCTCACAAAAGAAATGGTCTAAGACATCATTGTTCAATAGAACAATATTTTTTAATAAAATATCAACACATAACACTAGTTCCTTCTTATATTCTTTCCTAAGTATGGGCTTATAAGATCATTTGAAAAAATTATCTTTCCATCCATTTCTATATAAACAATGGCATTCCATCTTCCTTTATTCACTTATGTGTTTCTAAGATATGTGACCTCTAACAAGTCGCACATAGATAATAATAACTCATGTTAGCAGATCAAATAATAATCAACTTAAAGTTTATAATATATGTAATATAATTTTTTAAAGCATCACCATCAATGACCGCTTAAGATAAGGTTAATAAAGATACTAAGTGTTATTACAATGTATGCAAGTATACCAATCTGAATGTTTAGCCGAAACATAAATATTCTAAACAACATAACATTATAATTATGTAACAAATGACAAAAACAAAATCATCATCTATAATAAAAATGTAATATACATTAACATCCAAGTATGTAAAATTAATTGTAACGTCAAAGCAATGTATGGAATACGAAAACAAGTGTTACTATGATGTCATATATACCATTGCAGATTTATATGCGTAAAGTTCGGTTATGCCCACGAATACACAAAAACCACATAGGGGAAAACGTAACCAAACTAGTCCCGTGTTCGCAAATTGTTTACTACCAAAAATCATTTTGTGACCTAAACATAATGCAAAAAGGTGGGGTGTGACATACTTCCCCCTTTAAAAATAATTACCCCGATTATTAAACCTAATAACCATCAACAGATCAATCAAAACATAAAATGATATTTATTTCTCTATCTAAAACAATCTCTAAATCATATAAAAGTTGAAAATATTTCAATTTATAGTAAATTATTTCAAAAATTTATTAACTATAACAACCCTTATTCATCCAAGTTTTTCCAAACAACCTTGAAATATGACGTATTTCAGTCAAATTTAAAAACAAAATATCCATTTTTATCGTATCATATATTAAAATATATTGTTTTAACACTAAAATAAGTGCGGAAAAGTAGTTTTTATTTCATCAAGATTTTCTAGGTTGCACTTTCTTCAGAAAATTTATCCCATTGGACCTTACACTAAACTATATATCTATTTCTTAAGTGCAACCTATGAGTTTCTAACACTTTTTACGGCTCAACCACGATGATTCCTGGATCCTAAACTTGTAAGGAGTTCCAATTCAATATATGTGTTAGGTCAAATATTAATTTTTAGACAAGGAAATATGAAAAACATCATGCATCTTTGAAAATTAAGAAGGAAATGCTAAACGGTCTCACAAAGGACTGATCACTTCAAGTACTTCAAAAGGTATAATATAATTGTCAAACGAAATGATATTTTCTTGGGATTAACCCTTAAGAAGAAATTTTCCCCATTTTCAATTTTTTTAACAACCCCTTTTAGATCTACATAGCTCTTCTACCTATCGACAACTTCCTTTAACCACTCACGAATGAGCTTGACTTGCCTCTTCATTTCTGTCAAGATCTCAAGACCTACTACCTCTCTTTCATCTACATTATCCTAAGTAATAGGAGTTCTACACTTTCTCCCATACAACGCTTTAGATGGAATCATTTTCAACAATTAATGGTAAGTGTTGTTTATAAGAAAACTCAACCAATGGAAGGTATTATTCCCACTTGAACTACTAATCCATGCAGTACATTTTGAGAATATTCTCCATAATGTGATTGACTGTTTTAATTTTCCCATCTGTTTCTAGATGGTATGCAGAACTGAAATTCACCTTTGTTCCTAATGATGAATTTAAGGTTTTCCAAAAATTAGAAGTAATTCTAGGATACCTATCAAAAATTATTAATTTGGGTACTTTGTACAATCTAAACATTTCATGCACAAGCCTTCTTGCAAGTATATGAGAATCATTTTCAGATTTCTTGGTATAAAGTGAGCTACTTTAGTTAGTTTATCAACTACAACTAAGATCACATCATGTTTATTTTTCAACATTGGTAGTCCTTGCACAAAGTCCATGTTGATAACCTTTCATTTAAATTGTGGAACATTGTGAGGGTATAAAAATATAGCTTGATGCATGTGTCTCCTTTGAAACATTATCATTATAGATCTTGTGAAACATAGTTTATTATGTCACATTTCATCCCTTTTCGAAATATTTTTGTTTCACAACAAGAAGCATTTTTTCACTCCGAGACGTATGGCATAAGGAGCATTGTGAAATTATGTAATTACTCTTGTCCTTAATTCATTTCCTAATGGTACATAAACTCGAGTTTTCAAATTTTAAAATTCCTTCTTTATAAAATTTGAAGCCCTTGTACATTTTATCATTTGGATTTGCAGTTAGCGTAGTTTTAAAATGCTAATAATAAGAATAATCCAACATTGTCTTCTTAACTTCATATTTGAATTGAGTTCTAGAGTCACAAGAGTGGAAATGTGCTTCCTACGGCTTAGTGCATCGACAATCTTTTTCCTTACCATTTATGTAGCTTATATTGAAGTCATACTTTGTGATAAAGACTCTAACCATCTTCGCTACCTCACATTCAACTTAGGATGCATTAAGATTTTTTTAATCCTAGATGATCTATTTTAATTTTGAATTTATTTCCCAATAGATGTTTACTCCAAAATTGCAATGCGTGTACAATGGCATAAAGCTCCGACTCATGGGGAACACAATTCAACTCAAGTAATTTTAATTTTATACTTTCATATATAATTATGTGGTCATTTTGTAGAAGTATTCCTCCCAAACCTTCACTGGAGGCATCTGTTACCACGGTGAAGCTTCCATTCAGATCCAAAATCTATAAAATAGGTGATGTAGTCAAATTTTTGTTCAAAAAAAATTTATTTCACATTTTTTAGAACAGATAAATTTCTTTTCCTTTTCCTTTAATGAGGTTATTGGAGTTGCAACTCTAGAAAAGTCTTTTACAAATTTTGTGTAATATCCAGCTAATCCCATGAAGCTTCTAACTTCATGCACATTTTTAGGAGCTGGAAAATTAGTTATAACAACAATTTTCAGTGGATCTATACTGATTCCATCATTTTTTTTATGTGTCTCGAGTCTTGTACCCCTTTTTGATCAAATGAGCAATTTGAAAGCTTACTCTACTACTTTATCTTTCTTAGTAAATAAAAAACAATTATTAGATGTTTAATATGTTCCTCAATGCTTTTAGAGTGAATCAAAATATCATCCAAGAAAACCAATACAAAATTGTCCAAGTTTTCCGAAATATATTATTCATTAAATTCATAAATGTTGACGGAGCATTACTAAGTCCAAATGTTAAAAATTTGAACTCATAATTTCCATACCTTGTCAATCGAAAATAAGTCTTATGGATGTCTTCTTCTTTTATTATCAGCTAAAGATAACCTGATTTATTTTAAGGGTTTTGAAAATAAGTCTTATGAATGTCCAAATACTTTTTGACCATATTTACCTTTTTGAGTGTATGGCGAGAGATTTACCTTACTTTAAAGACTATTTTTATTCCCTAAATTACTACTATGTTCTACATATCGTGTAAGCATTTAATTTTCTTTTCAAAGCATTCTATAGTTTCCTTGTGTCGTGATAACCAATTTACTCCTATAACTATGTCATATGAACCTATGGGAGCTACGTAAAGATCTAATTCAGTGGTGAAACTTGGCGCTTCTTATGTTGCTTCAAACAAATGTTGGTTCCCGTATGGACATTTTTGTTCCCATAATGTATACTCCATATGATTTTCATATGACCTACTTTATTTTTATTTTAGATGCTAATTTATTTGAAATAAAACATTCTGTTGCACCAGTATCAAATAAAATAGTTATAGGTAGTCCAAACAACTCACTTGCTTTACCTCAAAGGGTGTAGCCTATTTCTCGAATTTCTGTCACTATTACAATATGTATTCTATGATGTTGATTATTGTCCTTTTTCCTTTGTGGATATTTTTTTGCATAGTGATCTAAGCCATATATAAAACATCCCAAAAAGGCCCTTTTCTTTAAGTTTTGTTTTCAAAAGTTACCGCATTATCTTGCCCATTCCTTTTAAAATTTGCAATAAGCTTCACCATTGTATTTTTCTTTCCATTTATGGTTTTATTGCCAAATAGTTTCCACTTTACTTTCTTAGGTGATAATAGTGAAGATGAACTAAAATTTTTCTTTTTATTTTATTCTCAATAAACAGATGTAGCCTGCTACTTATGCTCTTATCTGGTAGATTTTTTAAAAACAACCTCCATGATTGATGGTCCATGAACATAAAATTCTCCACATATGATAGGGTTTAAACCCATAGTAAAATTCCTTATGCGAAACTTCTCATCGATCGATACCAAGATAAATATTTATGTAATTTTGTAAACTTTTCCTAGTACTCACCACATTCATCTTGCCTTTAGCTAAGGTCTAAACTTCTGACATACTTTTGTCATAGTAAAGATGCAAGAATAAACACCTGTCTAAAATAGGTTTTAAACCAATCCTAGGTTATGCTAGTTACATAAACCCCTAGTTGTACCTTCCAGCTATCCCACCATGAGGAAGCCTTGTTGGAGAGTTGATAAGCTCATGAAACAACCTTAGTTTCTTCATAATAGTTCTTGATGGTGAAATACTTCTCCATCTAACCGAGTTAGTTCTTGGCTCTATCACCTAAGGTTTTTCCATCAAATTTAGGATGTGAGGACGAGGGAATGGAACATATCTTAAATTTAAATAATAAATATCAAAGAATTCATATAAATAAATAAATGAATGCACATAAAAATAAATAACACAAAACACAATAATCAACCTGGAAAACCCCAATGGGGTAGAAAACCATGGTAGAATAATTTCCACTATATGAGAATTTTTTTATATCCAGTCCCATAAAAATGCATCCTCACTTCTACGCCATGTATTTACCTGAATCCATTGATCGAATTCAAATATGAGCTATAGTCATATTTAAATAACCGAATGGTTATGACCCTATCAATACACCTCCCGATTAATATTAGTTAATAAATAACTAACAACCTAATATATAGTTTATATTTAAATAATAATAATATAAGTTATTCTATATTATTTAACTATAAATTTGTTAGGATAATTAATTATGCATTGTATAATTAATTTTTATTATTTAATTTTTTTTTATAACAATTATATCATTATTCATTTGTGCTTCCCATATGATATTTTGTAAGCTTATGTATTTAGGCATATTGTTACACACATGCACATATATTTATTTGTTTGTATATTGATGTCTAATATGTATAAATATTACAACACTCCATTGTAATGGTTGATTAATTTCACATTAATAAAATATACAGGCTTCTGTCCATGTTTGTGAAATTAAATTTGGTGTCAAAGTAGGTTGAAGGATATTGGACGATTGCGGCGAGTTTCGGGAGCATTGGAGAAGCTTGTGCAAGCAAAAGAGAGCCAGAGTTGCCTCTACAACTTCCCAGCCCCATCCCCTACAATACCACCATCAAATTCCTCAAAACCGCCATCAAATTCCTCAAAACCACCTTTATTCATTGCAATTAAGGTTGAGGAGGATAGAATTCACCAAGGAAGAGATTACAAGCTCAAAGGAAGGAAGAAAAATGATCTAAGGCGCCATACACACTCAAAACCGCCTTCATTCTCACCAAAACCACCTGTCATTTTTTCTCTTTGCTAGAATTTTTCTCAAAACCACCTTTCCAAAACCGTGGTTTTTTGAAGAGGTATGGTTTTACAGTTTGGAAGTGTTTAATTACATTTTGCTCTTTACATATAATTGTTTAGCATAGCCACCCAAGTGGCTAGCATAACTTTTGTAAGACACTTCCCATCAAGAGAGGTCAAGGGGTCAAATCCCCCTCCCTCACCCACTACCAAATTTGGCAAAAATTTAGTGGAACCACTAATGTTAGAAGAGAATTCAAATTTAGTTATAACTAACTAAATTTAGCTAGAAAAACCCTATTTTAGGGAAAAAAATTTTCCCTCCACTCTGCATATTTTTGCATTTTGAGCACTTTTTTTTATAAAGGAGGGCTACCTAAAAAATTCATTTTGAGCTAGTTTTGTACGGTTTTTTCCTCAGAAAGCCGTATTGGGCTCCATAGGCCACTAGTGCTCGCAAAACAAAAACATTTTCCTACCATTCAATTTTTTTCTAAATTTTTTGAATGTAATTGCATGTTTGAGTATATTGTACTAATTTGCAGGTTGCCATAGTCAACTAAAACTTTGTAACTGCTTAGAAACAGTAGAATATTGTACTCAAAATTAATAAAAATTGGTTTTGTAACACTCACGAGATCCTATATCTCATTCACAACGTTCAGTATATATACAGTGCCTTTGGGAAGAACTTACAGGTAAATGCCATCATGACTACTACTGCACTTAACACCTAATATAGCTGCAACAACATCATTTGGGCATCGACCCTTTAAATCGACGGGGAGTAATAAGGTCACAATGCACATACTATGAGCCATCCCATCCGTCTGTGAATTATTGCATGACATAAATATGGACTGAGAAATTATCCAAGTATATAGTGAAGTTACATGTGAGTATGAGGATATTTCTTTGATCTAGGTGTTAATAATCACATAGACCCCTCTCAGTATTGTCTTGGTACCACGTATTGAATTATTTCATGTATATTAATGCCTCTTTCACATACCACCAAGTATATAGAAAGGGTGAGCTTCTTCCATGTACCACCGGGTATATCAGAAGGGCGTGTATATATAAAGGTTCGGTATATCGGAATGATGGTATATAGATTGGGAGACCTTATACCTAGAGTGATAAGAGCCAAACCCTATCAGTGATTTCTTCCAAATTGGCACAATGCCCCCAAGTTTCTCTTCTAGATTCACAACTACTCAGAGGAAACAACTATGCTACATGGAAGACAAAAATCAAGACACAACTTGAGTTTGAAGAGATTTGGCCTATTGTGAATGGTACTCTAACTAGATCAACTACTGATACAACACAAAAATGGTAGTTTGATAAATCAGATTAGAAGGCCAAACTCATCATCTTGTTTAGAGTGTCCGATGATGTGCAACCCCACATTTGAGATGCCAAAACAGCCAAAGAAGCATGGGATAAGTTGAGCACAATGTATACGAGGCCAAGAATAAGAATGTTATACTGAATTTGTAGAGTCAGTTACACACATTGAAGTTCAAACGAATGAGAAAATAGAAGCTTTCTTAAGAAGAGTTATAGAGTTGAGGGATTCACTTCTAGCCCTAGGAGAAGCGGTCTCAGATGATGCTCTCATTCCCATTGTTCTGAGAGCACTCCCCTCTTCTTACCACATTTTTGTTACAACACTAAACATGTTAGATACAACTGTTAGTTTTGAAAAATTGGTAAACTTACTATAACAAGAGGAAGCCATACATAATAAGGATGATGAAGAGGAGCAGGCACTTTCTTCACATCAAAAATGGAAAGGAAAAGGTAAAGGAAAACCTAATTCCTATAAAAATCCCAAAATCAAAATCAGTATCAAGGGGATAGACAATAGAAGAAGCAATGTCCAATTTGCAAAAGAGGACATGACCTACAAGATTGTTGGTATAATACTTACAAGAAAGGTTCATCAAGAAACTCTAGACCTCCACAAAAATATCACAAGGGACATTCTAACTACAATCAAGGGCAAAAAAAGGGGAACTGGAAAAGAAGACCCCATCAAGCAAGGAAATATTGTTGAGCAACAAGAATAGTTAGACAATGAAGACTACTTGTTCACTACTCGATCAAGTGAACCATCCACGTCATCTAGTGATGTTTGGTATGTTGATTCATGGGCCACTCGACACATTACGCCACAGAGACTAGTTTATTTCAATGAGGGACACACCATCAAAAAATCATGTTTCGTTGGGAGATGATTCTTCATATACAGATCAGGGGATTGGGAACATTTCTCTACCCTTTGGTTCACGCAACTGGAGACTATCAGATGTGTTATATGTCCCTGGGTTAACAAATATTTTGATTTCATTTATTCAACTCCTTGATCACAACCTACAAATTGAATTTGATAGTCATTCCGACAAGAAAACATGTTTAATTCAAGATAAATCATGAGGCTTGAAAATAGTTGTAAAAGCCTCCAATGTGGGATGCATGTTCCATCTTGATTTTGTTCACAAATATGATCAAGCACTTATGGCTAATAACTCCACCTCAGCATAGTTGTGGCATCAGAGACTTGGTCATGTAAGTTTCAAGTATCTCGAGACACTTCATCGGTGTAATATGGTACATGGGCTACCATCTCTTCAGAAGGATATAGAAAAGTGTCCTCATTGTCTAGTAGGAAAACAACACAGAGTTTCATTCTAGAAGAGTACATATCAAGCTCATGGTAAGCTTGATCTAGTTCATACCAATCTTTTGGTCCGATGAAACCAAGTCATTCTGGATTTCAGTACTTCATGCTATGTGTTGACTATTCAAGGAAAATGTGGATTTTTGTCTTCGTAAGAAAAATGAAGATTTTGAAACTTTCAAGAAGTTCAAAGTAGTAGTTGAGAATGAAACTGGTCATCACATCAGAACTCTCCACTCAGATCGAGGGGAATTCACCAGTAATGAGTTCAAAGACTACCTAAAAACTCATGGGATTCATCGATAAATGTCTCCTCCACACACATCACAGTAGAATATTGTTGTTGAGAGAAGAAATCATACTATCATGGAAATGGTATGATGCATGATCGATGATTATGGACTTGCAAAGACATTCTGGGAAGAAGTAGTAAAGACAGTAGTGTATTTGTTGAACATAGTGCCCACAGTTTCTCTTTGATGGATTAACACCACAAGAAGCATGGTCAAAGTGGAAACCATGTATTGCACATGCTAGAGTATTCAGGTGAAAAGAAATCATGCACATACCCAAGCATAACAGAAAGAAACTGGACATGAAGTCATATAAACTCGTCTTCATTAGGTACAATGAAGAGACTCTTGCGTATAGATTAATGGATCCTAAGAACATAAAAGTCTACACCAGCAGAGGTGTTGAGTTTTTGAGAATAAGGAAGCGGATAATCCTCCTCTAGAATCACCGATGTATATCTTTCACCGGTTGTAAAAATTAAAGCTGATGTTCCCTTAGAAGATGAAAGTGATGATGGGGATGATGGTGTTGATCAGATAGAACCACGACCCACAGGAACAATTTAGCGTATGCCCAAGTGGTGTACTAGCACATTATGAGATGCAAGAATGGATGCTCCACCAGATACATCCACCCCTTGACCATGGAATCGTAGTAAAGAAAGAGAAGAAGTTAAATTTGCTTTAATGAGTAGATTTATTGAATATGATGAGCCCTCTACAATCCAGGAATCCCTATAGTCAAAATCTTGGAAAGATGTCATGGATTCTAATATCAATCAGTGATGAAGAATAACACTTGGTAGCTTGTTGATCTTCCACTAGGAAAGAAACCCATTGGATGTAGATGGATATTTAAAACAAAGTACAAAGCAAATGGGATAGTGGAAAAGTATAAAGCGAGACTAGTGGCAAAGGGGTATGCACAAAAATAAGACATAGACTATGAGGAGACATTTTCTCCCACAACTAAGATCAACACAATCAGAATGATCTTTTCTCTAGATGAATAGTTTGGTTGGAAAGTCCACCAGATGGACGTAAAAACTGCCTTCCTAAATGGATATTTACAAGAAGAAGTCTACATGACTCAACCTGAGGGATATGCAGTACCTGGTCAAGAAGCAAAGGTATATATACTTAGGAAATATCTGTATGGCCTTAAACAGCACCACAGAGCATGGTACATCAAGATTGATGAGCATCTCGTACAACATGTATTTGTTAGAAATCCATACGATCCCAATATTTACCTCAAAAAGAAAGTGGGGAGATTGGGATTCTTGTTTTTATGTTGATGATCTAGCCATCACTAGTAGTTCAGTGAAGATGATTGATGCAACGAAGAAAGATATTAATCAATCATTTGATATGACATATCCGGGGCTAATTCATTATTGTCCTTGATTAGAAGTATGTCGAAAAAAGAATCAAATATTTTTTCTCGGATGAAATATACCAAGACAACACTCGAGAAATTAAGGATGATGGATGGCACACCAATTGCTACACCTATGGACATTATCTCGAGATAGATTGCATCTCATCCATCTCCAGGAAAATGCCACTCTCTATTGATAGTTGATTGGGAGTCTCATTTACCTAACCTACACTAGACTAGATATCATCTTTTTGATGAGCTATTATCTAGGTTCATGTAGGAACCTATCCATCTTTGAGATATAAAGGAATCGTAGATCTTGGTTTAGAATAAAAGAAGAATGACAACTTCTTATTGACTAGAAATTCAAATATTAGATCATGTTGAACATTGAAAGTCCATTTACGATTTGTATTCTACAAATGGGATTGAGGTAATATCATGGGGAAGCAAGAAACAACACTTAATTTCTCTCTTTTCGATAGAAGCGTGTATTGCATGTGTTGAAGCTACCAACATCTAGCTTCAAGGACTTGTACCATAGGACAAACCAACCACCATGTATGTGAACAAAGAGAAGTTCTCAAACTTCTTCACAATCCAGTGTTTCAAAAGTCACTTGCAGGTACAAGTTAATTTCATACGTGAGCATGTGTTGACAACATCTTTGAGTTTTTCCAGAGAGTTCTTCCAAAGTCACTTGCACATGACAAGTTTGAGTTTTTAGAGCGTTCCTCTCCTCATCCCTTGAGACAATGCAAAATTAAGGGGGAGTGTTAGGATAATTAATTATGCATTGTATAATTAATTGTTATTATTTAATTATTGTTGTTATATGGTTTTATTAAGCCATATTTGTCTTATTATATTCATGGATATAATTGTTATGTTGTTATAACAATTATATCATTATTCATTTTTTCTTCTGTATGATATTTTGGAAGCTTATGTATTCGAGCATATTTTTAGTACCTATGCAATATATTTATTTGTTTGTATATTGTTGTCTAATATATATAAATATCACAGAATACTCCATTGTAATGGTTGATTAATTTCACATTAGTAAAATATACGAGCTTATATCCCTGTTTGTGAAATTACAAAATTAAATACTATGATCACTTAATATTATAGTTCTAACAGTTCCCCTTAATATTAAGTGGGGATCCATATGCCAACATTACTTGTTTATATAACAAGATTTACAAATCCATAAACCCCAAAGGTTTAGGCTAGAATATATATTTTGAAGGAATTATAACACCTTCATGCTCAACTTTCATATTAGTATAAAAGGATTTGGAATCCATAAATCAAAAGTATGATCTAGGCTAAACATGATTTGTGAGACTAAATCCTTCCGTTTCTCATGGAAAAAATTATTAAACCAAATCGACATGAGCCTTTTATAACACAAGGACCTCCTTTAGAAATATATGCATAGACTAAATTGTATTTCCGTAAACCCTATCAATTTACATAGATCATAAAATACATTTTTATAATGCTTTGTATGAGAGTAGAAGTATAAAGGAGAAGGAGTCAAAAATTGGTCGACTATTAGGAGGTGGAATTGCCATGCACTTCCCCTCAATGGAAACTTTGAAAGCATTACAAAAAAATTATATAACTTCACAAAATGTTCATAAAATGTCCTTTGTAACTTGATCTTTAGTTGGGTGGTACTAGAGATCTATATCATCGTAGAGAAATTTCTCTTGGATAAAGTACATATGTATTTTGATATGCTTTGTCCTTTGATGCTGAACATAATTTTTAGCGAGATAAATGCAACTATGGCTATCACATAGAAGAGGATTATTTCCTTTATCTTCCACATGCATCTTGTTCAGTAGCCACTTCAGCCACATGGATTATTTTGTTGCTTCCATTGCACTTCTATATTCTACCTCAGTAGAAGAAATGGAAATTGTTGGCTACTTTTTGACAGGACCCGAAGGACCGAAACAGGGAGGCAGCCTGTATAATTTTATTAATCTACAAAACCATCAAAATTACATAGCAATGGATGACTGCAATATATATAGGTATTGCACAGTCATATCCATACAACCAAGCTGTTAAATAACTATAACAAAATACATACGGGAATGAATAAATACAAAATATAGTTTCAACAAATAAACCATACGAATAAACAATATAACAAAATAAGATTTTACCTACGGTAAACACAACCAACTAATGTAAAATTACTTACACTAAGTTTTACCTAACATTCCCCCCCTTAATTTTACATTGCCTCAAGGGATGAGGAGAGGAACTCTCTGAACAACTCAAACTTTTCACGTGCAAGTGACTTTGTGAAGATATCTGCTCGTTGTTCAGCTTGTTGGGAAAAACTGAAGCTGTATATTGTGTTTCAAGACATGTTCTCGGATGAAATGAACCTGTACCTCAATGTGCTTCGTTCTCTCATGAAACATTGGATTCTGAACAAGCTTGAGAACACCTTCATTGTCAACATACATGGTGGTAGGTTTCTCCTGTGGTACTCCAAGTCCTTCCAGTATGCGACGTAGCCATATCACTTCGCAGACAGCTTCTCTGCTAGAACGATACTCGGCTTCTGTGGAAGAGCGAGAAATAAAGTGTTGTTTCTTACTTCCCCATGATATTGGTCTAGATCCCATAAAGAATACAAATCCAGAAGTGGATTTTCTATCATCAATGTTACCTGCATGATCTGAATTCGAATATCCAATCAAGAAGAAGTTTTCATTCTTCTTGTATTCTAGACCAAGATCCACTGATCCTTTGAGATATCTCAAAATGCACTTTGCTGCTTTCCAATGACAAACTTTGGGTTCTTGCATGAACCTGGATAGATAACTTACTGCAAAGCTGATATCTAGTCTAGTGTAAGTCAGGTAAATGAGACTCCCAATCAGCTACCGATAGAGAGTGGCACTTACCTCAGGAGATGGATCTGAACAAGATAACTGTAATCTGTTCTCCATAGGTGTAGCAATTGGTGTGCAATCCATCATCCTAAACTTCTCGAGCGTAGTCTTGGTATATTTCATCTGAGAAACAAAAATATGATTCTCTTTCTGCCACACTTCTAATCCAAGACAATAGTGCATCAGCCCGAGATCGGTCATGTCGAATGATCGATTAAGATCTTTCTTCGTTGCATCAATCATCCTCACGAATTGCCAGTGATGACGAGATCATCGACATAGACAAAAAAATCACCATCTCCCCCCCTTGCTTTTTGAGGTAGAGATTGGGATCATATGGATTTCTAACAAATCCATGTTGTACGAGATGCTCATCAATCTTGATGTACCATGCCCGGGTGCTGTTTGAGGCCATACAGATATTTCCTGAGTCTGCATACCTTTGTTTCTTGACCAGGTACAACATATCCCTCAGGTTGAGTCATGTAGACTTCTTCTTGTAAATCTCCATTTAGGAAGGCACTTTTTACGTCCATTTGGTGAACTTTCCATCCAAACTAAGCAGCTAGAGAAAAGATCATCCTGATCGTTTTGATCTTAGCTATGGGAGCAAATGTCTCCTCATAGTCAATGCCTTCTTTTTGTGCATACCCCTTTGCTACAAGTCTTGCTTTGTACTTGTCCACTTGTCCCATCTACTTTGTACTTAGTTTTGAATATCCATCTACATCCAATGGGTTTCTTCCCTGGTGGAAGATCAACAAGCTGCCAAGTGTTATTCTTCATCACTGATTGATATTCAGAATCCATGGCATCTTTCCAAGCTTTTGACTATAGGGCTTCCTGGACTGTAGAGGGCTCATCTGATTCAATAACTCTACTCATCAAAGCAAAGTTAACTTCTTCTCTTGCTTTACTGTGAGTCCGTGGTCCAGGGGTGGATGTATCCGGTGGAGCATCCAATCTTGCATCTCGTAATGTACTTGTACACCATTTAGGCATACGTTGAACTGTTCCCATGGGTTGTGGTTCTATTTGATCAACACCATCATCCCCATCATCACTTTCATCTTCTGAGGGAACATTAGCTTCAATTTTTACAATAGGTGAAAAATCTACATCTTGCGAGTCCGGAGGAGGAGACTCTGCTTCCTTCTTCTCGAAAAACTCAACATCTCTGCTGGTGTAGAATTTTCTGGTCTTAGGATCCATCAATCTATACCCAAGAGTCTCTTCACTATACCCAATGAAGATGAGTTTTGTGACTTCATGTCTAATTTATTTCTGTTCTGTTTGGGTATGTGCATGCTTGCTTTGCACCCGAATACTCTGAGGTGTGCAATGGATGGTTTCCTTTTTGACCATGCTTCTTGTGGTGTAATTCCATCAAGAGTAGTTGTGGGTGCTTTGTTCAACAAATACACTGTTGTTTTTGCTGCTTCTACCCAAAATGTCTTTGCAAGTCGAAATCATCGATCATGCATCACACCATTTCCATGATAGTACGATTTCTTCTCTCAACAACACCATTTTTCTGCGGTGTGTGTGGAGGAGGCATTTGTCGACGAATCCCATGAGTTTGTAGGTATTCTATAAACTCATCACTGGTGAATTCCCCCCCTCGATCTGAGCGAGAGGGTTCTGATGTGACGACTAGTTTCTTTCTCAACTGCAACTTTGAACTTTTTGAAGGTTTCAAATGCTTCACTTTTCTTGCGAAGACAGAAAATCCACATTTTCCTTGAATAATCGTCAACACAAAGCATGAAGTACTAGGAACCCGAATGACTTGGCTACATTGGACCGCAAAGATCGGTATGAACCAAGTCAAGTTTACCATGAGCTCGAAATGTACTCTTTTGGAACTGAAGCTCTGTGTTGTTTTCCTGCTAGGTAGTGAGGACACTTGTCTGTATCCTTCTGAAGAGAAGGTAGCCCATGTACCATATTACGCCGGCAAAGTGTTTCGAGATATTTGAAACTAACATGACCAAATCTCCGATGCCACAACTGCGCTGAGGTGGAATTTTTAGCCACAAGTGCTTGATCATCTCTATAAACAAAATCAAGTTGGAACATGCATCCCACATTGGAGGCTTTTGCAATTATTTTCGAGCCTCTTGATTTATCTCGAATCAAACACATTTTCTTGCCGGATTGACTATCAAAGTCAATTTTTAGGTTGTGATCTAGGAGTTGACTAACTGAAAGAAGATTCTTTGTCAACCCAGGGACATATAGGACATTTGATAGTCTACATTTGTGTGAACCAAGGGGTAGAGAGATGTTCCCAATCCCCTGAATTGTATATGAAGAATCATCTCCCAACGAAACATGATTTTTTGATGGTGTGTCCCTCATTGAGATAAACCAGTCTCTGTGGCCGGTCATGTGTTGAGTGGCTCCCGAATCAACATACCAGACATCACTAGATGACGTGGATGGTTCACTTGATCGAGCAGTGAACAAGAAGTCTTCATTATCTGATTGTTCTTGTTGCTCAACAATATTACCTTGCTGGTGGGGTCTTCTTTTCCAGTTCCCCTTTTTCTACCCGTGATAGTTGTTAGAATGTCCCTTGTAAGATTGTTGTTGTTGTGGTCTAGATTTTCTTGATGAACCTTTCTTATAAGTGTTATACCAACAATCTTTTAAGTCATGTCCTCTTTTGCAAATTGGACATTGCTTCTTCTGTTGATTGTCCCCATGATACTGATTCTGATGTTGGGACTTCTGATAGGATTTAGGTTTTCCTTTACCTTTTCCTTTCCATTTTTGATGTGAAGACAGTGCCTGCTCCTCTTCATCATCCTTATTGTGCATTGCTTCCTCTTGTTGCAGCAGGTTTACCAGCTTGTCAAAACTAATTGTCGTATCTGAAAAGTTTAGAGTTGTGACAAAAATGCGGTAAGAAGAAGGGAGAGCTCTCAGAACAATGGGAATGAGAGATTCATCTTTGACCTCTTCTCCTAGGGCTAGAAGTGAAGCCCTCAACTCTGCAACTCTTCTTAGGAAAGCTTCAATTTTCTCATTCTGCTTGAACTTCAATGTATGTAACTGACTCTACAAATTTAGTATGACATTCTTGTTCTTGGCCTCATATATTGTGCTCAGCTTATCCCATGCTTCTTTTTCTGTTGTGGCATCTCGAATGTGGGCTTGCACATCGTCGGACACTCCAAACAAGATGATGAGTTTTGCTTTCTAATCTTCTCTATCAAACTGTCGTTGTTGTGTTGTATCAGTTGTTGATCTGGTTAGAGTACCAGTCACAACAGGCCATATTTCTTCAAACTCAAGTTGTGTCTTTATTTTTGTCTTCCATGCAGCATAGTTGCTTCCTCTGAGCAATTGTGAATCCGGAAGAAAAAATTTGGGGGCATTGGTGCCCATTTTGCAGAGATCACTGACAGGGTTTGGCTCTTATCACTCCAGGTATTAGGTATCCCAATCTATATACCGTCAGTCTGATATACCGAACCTTTCTATATACGCGCCCTTCCGATATACCCGTCGGTACATGGAAGAAGCTCACCCTTTCTATATACCCGGTGGTACGTGAAAGAGGCGTTAACGTACGTGAAAGAATTCAATACGTGGTACCAAGACAGTACTGATGGGGTCTGTGTGATTATTGACACCGGCTCAAAGAAATATCCTCATATGCACGCGTAACTTTGCTATATACTTGGATAATTTCTCAGTTTGGATTTATGTCGTGCAATCATTCACAGATGGATGGGATGGTTCATAGTGTGTGCATTGTGACCTTATTACTCCCCATCGATTTATAGGGACGATGCCCAGACGATGTTGTTGTAGCTATATTAGGCGTTAAGTGTAGTAGTAGTCACGATGGCTTTACCGTAAGCGCTTCCCAGAGGCACCGTATATACCGAACGCTGCGAATGAGATCTAGGATCTCGTGAGTGTTACAGAACCAATTTTTTATTGTTTTTTATTACAATTCTGCCATTTTTAGTAGTTACAAAGTTTACAGTTGACTATGGCAACCTACAAATTAGTACAATATGTAGCAGTATACAATTTACATTCAAAAAACTGGACAATTTGAATGGCAGGCAAAAATTTCTGTTTCGCGGGTCCTGGTGGCCTCCTTGAGCCCAATACGACCCAAAATGCTAAAAATTGCAAAAAAATAGCTGAAAATGCAATTTTTAGATGGGTCTCCTTTTGCCAAAAATGTCCAAAATGAAAAACCAGGCCGAATGGGAGAATTTTTTTACCCTAAATTAGGGATTTCTCCGCTAAATTTAGTTAGTTATAACTAAATTTGAATTTCCTGCTAAATTTAGCAGTTCTGCTAAACTTCCCGCCAAAAGGTTTGAGAGGGGGGATTTGACCCCTTGACCTCCTTTAGTGAGAGTGTCTTACAAAATAATAGGCTAGCCACTTGGGCGGCCTAGTCAAACTAAACATAAAGTGAAGACATTTTATTTAAACACTTGTAAACTGTAAAACCTTACCTCTATGAACCCACGGTTTGCTCAAACGTGGTTTTGAGCGAATTTTCCAGCAAAGAGAAAAATGATCAGTAGTTTTTGAAGGTGGTTTTGCGTGAATGAAGGTGGTTTTGACTGTGTATAGCACTTCTATCAATTTTCTCCCCTCCTTTGAGCTTGCAATCTCTTCCTTGGCGGATTCTATCCTCCTCGTGCTTGAATTGCAAAGACTATACACAATTTTGCATAGATTTAATGGCGGTTTTGAAGAATTTGATGGTGGTATTGCAAGGGATGGGGCTGGGAAGTTGCAGGAGGCAACTCTGGCTCTCCTTTGCTTGCAAAAGCTTCTCCAATGCTCCTCAACCTCTTCTGCAATCACTATGCACCTTCCTTTTATACAGGTCTCTCAAAATTCCTGCTCTGATTCCAAATGACAGGACCCGAAGGACCGAAATAGGGAGGCAGCCTGTATAATTTTATTAATCTGCAAAACCATCAAAATTACATAGCAATGGATGACTGCAATATATATAGGTATTGCACAGTCATATCCATACTACCATTTTAATTATAACAAAATACATATGGGAATGAATAAATACAAAATATAGTTTCAACAAATAAACCATACGAATAAACAATATAACAAAATAAGATTTTACCTACGGTAAACACAACCAACTAATGTAAAATTACTTACACTAAGTTTTACCTAACTTTTTACTACTTAAGTAAGGCACTGTCTTGAATACATAACAAGTAGACTTGTGATCTATCACATCTCTAAAATGGTCGAATCACAATATCCATATAAATATACATTGTCAAAATAAGATAATGTAAACCAAAATTAATTTTTCCCTTAATATAACGTAAAATTCTTTTGGATAACTTCCAAAGTGATCTTGATAAGTCTCTTGCATAAATCTTGAAGCAATCCCTATGTGCATAAGCAATGTCAGTCTATTAATAGTTAGATAAATCAAACTACTTAGAAGTTTCTTGTACAAAGTAGGTGTTATCACGAATCACAGCACCCTTATATTTGTACAAGTGTGTATACTTGAACTCACGGTGGATTGGATAACATGGGTACTATCTCCAGTTGTAGGACTTCTTGATCCGGATTTTCTTACCGCTAAACTACCTTTGAGCTAAGCTAATATTCTCTAAATTTCCAAGAGACCAGGGAGAGAGAATGCATAAAATCCTCCTCGTGCTGTGAATTAGTCTCCAAAGACTAAATACGGGGAAAAGTGCACAGATTTAATGGCGGTTTTATCAAAATGCATTCACAATTTGACACACAATGATAATGAATTCTTGCAAGAATTTAGACAAATATTCTTGGAAAGATAAAAGGGGCAAGAAGAATGCAGAGGCAACTCGATACTCTCAAACTTATATTTTATTGCTTCTGGTATACAAAAGCTTCTTACAAGATGCTCCTCACCTCAAGAGTCCACTACATCACTATGCACCTTCCTTTTATACGAGCTTTGTTTCTCAAAATTCTCTTTTACAATGAGCCCAACACTCGATTTATAAAAAAAATGAGAAGGAGAAGAGACCGAAAAATGGAAATCCAAAATCTGTCAGGAGGCATTAAATTGAGCCTGGTTATACATTTTGCATTAATCTACAAAACCATCAAAATTAATTGCATCCAGCACCAAATGGATGACTAAACCCGCCATATAAAAAAATAAATCAATTTCTGGTATTTTTGTGCATCAGTCGGAACCACGATTCCAACGGTACCAATTTTGTGCGATTTCGTTGACAAAAGTTATGGCCTTACCAGTGCGGGCAGCTATTTTGGAGTCAGCGGGCGTTTTACTTGTCATTTGAAATAGCATATGAATGAATAAATATGTTTCAAAATATATCTTTCATCAAAAATAATAAATCTATTTTGTGGCGTAGAGGACGTCGTGCGAATAAACAATATAACAAAATAAAAGTTATTTTACCTGTTGACTTTTCTTCTTCTCCTTGGCCGCTTCGGTTTTCGCATCCCACGCGTCCTTTTGTCCCATTTGTCCAACTAATGTAAAATTACTTACACTAAGTTTTACCTAACTCCCTTTTCTTTGGCTCTAAGTAATGGCACTGCACAAACTTGAATACATAACAAGTTGTAGACTTGTCCTTTTGATCTATCACATCTTTAAAATGGTTCACGATCACAATATCCATGCCTAAATCTGCATCATTGTCAAAATAAGTATAATGTAAACCAAAATTAATTTTTCCATTTTTCTATATAACGTAAAATTCTTTTGGATAACTTCCCTTTCGGCCGGTTCGATCCCTCATGTCCCATTTGTCCTGGGAGACTCTTTTCACAATTTTTACGCATAAATTTTCTTTCCTCGGCAACTTGCTCTCTTCTTCTTGGACAGGGAGTTAGAAAAATGTCATGACTTTTTTTTTTTTTTTTAGGGCTATATAATAGTTAGATAAATCAAACTACTTAGAAGTTTCCCTAACAAAAAGTAGGATGATCTTTCAACATGTAGGTTTAGGATCAAGTTTACATCAAACTTATATAGGAATAACAACAGTTTACAATAAAGCATATTAAACCTTTTAAGTAAATTAGTTACATATTTGTTTTACTATTGGTAAATTGTTTTGAAGGGATCATACTCTATTGTACAAAAAAACGATCAAAAGAAAGATAAAAAAATAACATCAAAGTGGTTTTTTGATCCGTGGGGGCCACACCCATACCAAAATACTTAAATCAAGATAAACAGTAGATAAGGAAAGGTAGGGGCCAACTTTGCCTAAAAGGAGCAAAAAAATAAAATGCAACATTGATGCAAAAGCACTATAATAACACAACAAAAGTATCAAAATAACAAAATAATAAAAAACGTAACTAGCTCAAGGATTTTTCATAAAATTTCAAATCAATATTTATGATATTGTAGAGATTAATTATGGTTTACATGACTAGGTCCTAGGTTCTCTCCATGAGTTCCTTCTTCTTAAGCTTTGCATTCTTTCAAGCAAGTTCAAGAATACTTTGAAAGCATCACAAACCTGTTTAACATTAACTTGAATATAATCTAGCACTTCCTTGTGTATAGAAAGATGGTTAGACTACATTTCCTCCATCTCTATAACTCGACCTCTAATTCCATAAGTTATTTGGTGAGGTTTTCCATAGTCTTCTCTAAGTTAGAGAGAATGGAATGATCCACCGTGATATTTAATTATTTCCTTAATTAGCATGTCCACATTTTCTTGAATTCATTTAAGGTCCTCAATATACTATTTGAACCGAGTCAATAATCCCGAGAAAAAGGAGGGACAATGGTAGCTTGGCTAATATTTAGGAAAATATTTGATCCAATAGTATCTTTATCTTTTGAGCTACTTGCCGCAGGGACGTGTTTAGTGGGGGATTAGATATGGGTTGAAAAACATTAGGGTTTTTAGACCTAATCATTGGTTATTGATGGGGAGGGGTGAAGAGATGGGGTGGACTCAACCGTAATGACATTAACAAAATAGTGATGCGTTAGGAAGATAACACCTTGATGTAGTGGAAGGACATGCGTATGATCTTGAACCTCCTTTATTGACTTTTCCATTGAGTCTAAGATATAAAAGGTAAAGTCTCCTTGCATTCATATCAAAAGTTAATCAACGAGACTAAGTGGTACAAGGGCATAGTCGAGAATCTACCCTCCAAGGTGATGTAATGGACCACCATTTTTACAACATCATTGAAAGGATAAGGTATGGAAGAGTAGAAGATTCCATTTTTTCCAGTCTAAAGAGTTTATTCACCAATTAAAAACTTTATTCCTCGACATATTTTTCGAACTTATTTTGAAAAAACTTCACCCCCTCCATGCTAATGTCTGTGATGAAAGAAATCATTTCTTCCACAATAGAAAATTCCTTATCCTTGAGGTGGATGACCCTGTCTTTCCATTTCGTATCAAAAGTAAGAGAGATGTGGATTTGATGCCCCTTAATTCTCTACATAAAATCGTGAATCCATCAACACTTAAAATATTCCACAACTCTATGTTATTCCACCAAGAGGGATCACAAATGGGTTATAATTTTCATGGAGGGCCCACCATAATACAATTGGACTTAAAAAGTAGAGCAGTGATGGCAAAAAAAAATCTATGAAGCAACCTAACAATAGAAGTATTGACACTTGTAAATGGCAGAGATTTTAGACTCGAACCTCTATGCTGAAAAATAAATTATAAAACCCTTATATTATAGTCCAGGTTCAAAAATAAATGTGAAATGATCTGCATTTGGTAGAGTAAATTCACATTAAGCAAAAGTAAAAACACTCATTCAACCACATGTGCCATGAACACCAAATTAACATAATGAGAGTGTTAAGTGTCTTTAGCTTCATTAATAATGATGGATTTGGATGTGAATGGTATCTCCTCAAAATCAAACCAGATTTTTAAACTATCAATGAAAACTCCATCATTAGTAAGTGCATCTTCTCGCCCCATTACCTTCTTTATAGACATGAACAAAAATTATGTTTGAAAACCTTTTCATAAAATCTTGGGTTCAATAATGAAGTCTTTTATTGTGCATCTTGGGCTTGTGAGCCAATTATATTATTGAATTTTTTTAAGGAATATTATTTAATAATTAAATTAGTGACCTTGAGATCCCTAGCGAGCTTTGTCCCCCAAATATTTGTAAGGGCCTCAACATAGTGGTTAGATTGTTTGCCCATAGGGCCTGCAAAGGATGCAATAGGAGTCCATGTTGGTTTTGATAAGCTCCCTACAACCAAAAACACTAGGGTTTCCCTTAGAGGCCCCATCAAAGTTCAATTTGTACTACCCTTCATAAGGGGGATCCATCGTACAAGAGACATGTCATTCTTTGGGAGGAGACAATTGACCTTGCTGAAAATAAATAGACCAGGCCTTTAGCAATATTTCCTCCTCTTTGGGGTAATCAATTTTTGGGAGGCTTGTATCTTAAAATGTTTTTCTTTGTTGTATCTATGATTTTAGTGAGAATCCTTTTGATAGGGTTGTTAGCATTCCCGATAATGAGAGAATTACAAATCTTCAAAATTCTCCAAATAGTTTGTGGGAATAAAAGATTCCAAAACCTTTTGAGCAAGCCATGTTTGATGGGAGGCTACCACTATTCCCATGCATGAAAAATATCCTTCAAGAACTTCCAGAGATTCTAAACCTTGAAAAAAATAGCTTCCATAAATCAACAATAATGGGGCGGTGTAAGAGCGAGATGATGAATCGTATCATTATCTTTTTACACGAGATAACACCTGTTAGGCATGATGTAACCCCTCTTGATAATATTTTGAATTGTAAGGATGCTCTTGTTCAAGACCTACCAAAGGAACTGATTGATATTGGGAGTGAGTTCTTTGAACCAGATTTTTCTCCAAGAAAATTCGAGTGGGGGTTTCATCAAAGAAGAATTTGATAACCGGTTCTAACTGAATAATATGCATCAAAGGAATGGGTCCAAATAAACTCATCCTTTGATTTATTGAGGCTGATAGGGATGGAAATAAGGGTGTTTTTTTATTCCATTAGGATATCTTTAAGATATGAGATAACATATATTAAGTTATTCCATTAAGGTCTACCGTCGATCTGTGAGATGTACTTGCTAACCAATGGCCATTTTGTAACTATTTTTGAGATTTTATTAGTGGTTGTGCTTTGAATATTATGAATATCCTTCCATATATCATCCCAAAACTAAATATATTCTCCATTTCCAAGATTCCATTTGTAACCCTCCTCAAGGTTTTACCTAGTTTTGACAAGATTGTTCTAAAAATTTAGTTGCATATTACGATTTTGATACTACAATCGATTTTTATCCCGAAATATAGCCATACCCAAAAAATGAAGAAATAATGCTAAGTCTCCTATCTCAAAATAATCAATTAATTTTGCTTTAATTTTCATAATTAAACCGTTATAATTATTGGAGAGAAGTAAATCATCAACATATAATATAATGAGAATGATAACATTTTCTTCAATTTTAACAAATAAATCATGTCGATGAAAATTTAGAAAAACCAACTTCTTTTAAAAATTGTTAATATTTGCATACTGTGATCTATGAGATTATTTTAAACCATATAAAGTTTTTTTGATTTACAAACATACATTTATTTACCTGGTTCTTCAAAGCCTTTAGGTTGGGTCATATAGATTTCTTCTTTTAAATCACCATTCAGAAAGGAATTTTTGACGTCCATATGATGGATTTCCCAACCATATTGAGTAGCTAAGGAAATTAAAATCATTATTGTGCTCATTTTTGCAACTGGTGCAAAGGTTTCAACATAGTTGATATGAGGTTTTTGAGTAAACCATCAAGCTATTAATCTTTCTTTGAATTTATTGACACTACCATTTTCTTTGTATTTAATATTGTATAGCTATCTAGATCCGACTATAATTCATTTTTTAGGAGGAGGAACTATATACCAATTTTGATTTTTAATCAAGGTATAATATTAAGCTTTTATAGAATCTATCCATCTTTCATCAAAATAAGCTTCTTCGAAAGATTGGGGTTCAGGTTCATCCAATGTCATCAAGGCATGATATGTATGATGACTTCTAGTCATTTTCTAAAGGTTTCCAAGATTAGAGTCTTGAATAATAGACTCAGCCCATCTAGGTATTTTAGTTATAGAGGAACTAGGAACTATCTCATTTTAAACTATAGGTTCAATACTAGTTTCTTCATCATTTACATAATTTTCATAATTTTCATTTTCATTAGAATCATCATGAATAATAGAAACAAAAGATGATGAAGAAGAAAAAAATATTTTTCTAAAATTTTTACATTCCTGTTTTCTATAACTTCTATTTTTGATGGATCAAAGATCCCAAGACCTTTAGTTTTGACACCGTATTCTACAAATATATAAGGAAAATATGGTTGATCAATCTTCTTCCATTTTGATTTTGAAGTGAAGAGGGAAGATGGCCTATGAAAGATTATCAAATGAGACACACTTGGTTTTTAGTTGACCACTTTTCCGGAGAGTGGAATTTACTAAGGCTTTAGTGGAAACTCCATTCATGATATGAACAAAAATCTTCATAGCTTTAGCCCGAGGAATTTAGGAACTTGAAGTTAATTTATCCTAGTTCTATCCATTTCCATAATGGTGCAATTTTTCCTTTCCACAATCCCATTTTTCGAGGGGAATAGGGAGTATTTTGTTCCCTTTGAATACCACATTCAACACAAAATGAGTCAAATTACTTACTGATGTATTCTCCCCATTATCGTCCTAAGCTTCTTAATTTTATACCTAGAAGAGTTTTCAACTAAAGCTTTAAATTCCTTAAATTTTGACAAGACATCAAACTTATTTTTAATGAAATACGATCAAATCATATGAGTGACAAGATACAAATAAAAATTAAGAGATGGATCTTATATGGGTCCTCGAACATCATTATAGACAAGTTCCAAAGGTTTATAATAATTAACATCATGATGACTATGGAAGGGGTTAACATATTTCTTACCATGTAAAAATCCTTGACAAGTTTCATGATTTTGGGAAATATGTGATAGACGAGTCACTTGGTTTAGTTGAGACATGTCATACATGCTCCTGAAGTTGACATGACCTAGTCTCTCATGCCATAATTGCATGTCACTTCTTTGAGATGTTAAACAAGATGCAAAAGGAAAGCCACTAAACACATATAAACCATCTCCTTGAATGCCTTCAACTATAATAACAACATTTTCATTTTTGTAAACCTATATATTTTAATAGTGTTAGACTATAGTTATTTTGATTCAAATGAGAACAAGAAAGAAAATTCATTTTAAGTTTAGGAACTAAAAAAACATTGTTAATAAAACCATTTGAAACTTTTTCTTTACCTTGTCCCTGAACATCAAGAATGGAATGATCACCCAAGTAGATATGATCATTACATTCTCTAAGTTCATATAGGATATCATATATAAAGGTCATGTGCCTAGAGGCACCACTATCCAATATCCACTCATTTTATTTTACAGTGACAAGGGTGGCATATAAAGCAATTACATTTGATTTTTGACTATTTTTCTAATTCTTGTTTTGGTTTTGATTTTGATTTTGGTCGATTTGTTACCCTTTTGATTTTTGAAATTTTTCTTTTGATTTTTGAATTTAGGATACTATTTATTATGGAAAAATTTACCACGAGTAATGACATTTACCATCAAATATAACTCTAATATTTTTGGTTTCTTGTCTTTGCTAGAAGGTTTAAAAGGTGGCTTTTGGTTTTTGTTAAATCTAGAGGTTTTACCTTTTGATTTCTAAGCGAGAAGTGCCTGAGTGACATTCTCCTTAGAATCAAAATTTTCATTACCTTCTCTTCTGAATGAGTAGAGCACTAATAGTTTGCAAATATGGAATGTCTTGGTCTATTTGATATTTTCAACTCAAAATTGAAATGAAATTTCTAAATTTTTGATGAATATTCAATTAAATAATGAAATAAAGCAATTTATCCTAAATTAAGTTATAGGTACACCCATCTAACTAATAATTGTTTTTTTATTTTTGCTAAATAATTTATTACTATTTCATATCCCTTCATGGGAGTTTTCATAAGATATAAAATCAATTCAATGATTTTTATAAACACGTACCTTCGTGCATTGATTCCAATTTATCCAAAGCCTCACTAAAATTTATTGCTTCCATTTATATGAAGCAAAACATCATACTTTGTACACTTTGTAAAATAATGGACATCACCTCTTGTAATTTCTATTGATACGAGTGATGTTGTCTGCACGCTTTCTTATCTTCTTATTGGAGCCCTCTCGGTTCCATTAATAACTTCCCATAGTTTGTGAGCCATGAATTTTGCCTTAATCAAATCTTCCAAATGTTGTAATTATTCCCATTCAACATCTAAGATTTATCAATTGAAAACTGATTAGACCCCATTTTTACATAAATAGAATTAAATAATTAATGAGGATTAAAAAAGAGTTTAATATAAATCCCTTTGTCATCGTTTAATCCTCACAATTGAAAAAATGATCAATTTACGCCAAAAAGGAGGTCCTACCAATTTGATAAATCTATACACGAATGTATTAGTATGATATCAAAAATAAATTGAAATGTGAGTGAATTTTTTTAGTTTTCTAACAAAATGACGATGACGGTTTAGTCATCGTGTCACAAAAAAGTACATTATTTTAAACAATTTTTTTTTATATTATTTCACTATTTTCACAAAAAAAAACAACTTTTACGATTTATATTTTCAAAATAAAAACATTAGTTTATATATATTTTCAAAAAAAATAAAAAATCATGGTTTATATTAGAAAAATGGGGAGCTTTTTCTCCTATATTGGTTTAAATTTCTATTAACTCGACAAAGTTAGTTGAACCAAATCGGTGAGATTATCATTGATTTAATTTTGATTAATGCCAAAGATATATTATGTCACGTTTCAATTTGTAATATGAATCTTATCAACCGAGACACACATATACCAAAACATATTAAGCAAGAGAACCAACTGAACTAGGCAATATTTAAATGCACTTAACCCTATGAGAGGGCCATTATAACTTAGTTGACATACAACCAACCGACCAAGCAGGCCACCCCTTAACTTGGCAAGGCCCTTCACAACATGATGAGGCCTTTTATAGGTGGGGAAGAAAAAACTGCATATGTTTCCTTAGCCACAATTACCATGGTTGTGGCATGGGTTATATGGCCTTCTACCCCCTCACATCATCCCCATGTGAGACTAAACCATCCCATGGAAAATGCACGGGTGGCCCACACGTTTGTAGTGATCAGTGGTATGGAGAACTACAGGGGTGCATGGTGGCAACAAATAGGGAAGTTTGAGGTCAATGTAGTGAGTGCCATTTGGCACATAGGTAGATGGAGGATAGGAAGGGGGCCACCCCCATTTGAAAATTGTGACCATATAAAAAAATTTGCATACGAGGTTTTGGCATTATTCTATAGTTTATAATATAGATTGTTATAATTTTATATAAACTATATATAATTAATTTTAATATAAACTTTGGTTTATGGGGGCCACATTATTATATGGTTTATAATATAAAATATAACTACATAATATGTATTTTTATGTATATATATATATATATATATATATATATATATATAAATATTTTACTATAGTATTAAAAAAACTATAAAATAAGATATAGTTTATAGATTTATATTTTTAGTTTTCAATTAGGGTTTTTGAATTTATAAACCAAAAATATCAATTTAGAATAGAATATAGTTTTCAAAAAACTATAGATATAAACCATATGTTAAAAAATGTCATCACCCATCACCCGATGTTCAAGAACAACTATATGATTGCACGTGTCTGAAGGAAGCTAGTATTTCATCTAAATTTTACGATGTGGTTACTTCATCACTAGCGAGTTGAGGTTCACTTTGTTTCCTCTTTTCCTAACCATTTTACTCCGGTAGAAAAGTATTAAGTTAAATTTATCATAGGGAATAAATAAGTCCAAGATATGTAACCTTCAACTCGGGAGGGGAGTTAATTCTATTCAATGCACCATCTATTTACATTCTACATCTATTTATTACTCATTTACTCTCAAAGTGTGATTGGATCAAGAGCACCTAGGCACTATTTACACACACACACACACACTAGAATTACATTGGGTATGAGATTTATTAAAACACCCAATGATAATTCCATCCATTTGGCGGTTGAGACAGATCGATACCTTCATATGCATCTTTCGTTTTAAGGGTTTTGATGATTTTCTTGGGGTTTTACAGGTGTTTCCTCCATGCTAGATTTGTAGTGACATCCAAAAAGTTTAGCGACATTCATATGATACAAAGAAAACATAGGTGATCATTTATCCACACTCGAGGAGGTTTCCTTATCATTTTTATAGATCAGGGTGTCCATATCTCATACGGGGGGCACCCGGGTGCTCTTATCCTTCTCTAGGTGCCCAAGTCTACTCAGATAGCTCAGATCTACATTTTCCCGAGTTCTTGTGCAACGGTTTCTTCCTCCTTTCGACCGTGGTCTCGACCGAGACACAATCTTACAAGATTAGAAAATTATCTAAAGACTTTCTAACCCTCTTTGCATATTAGGGTTTCACATTTCATTTGTTTAGTTGCTTGGTTATAGTTCAAGTATTTATTTATTTATATTTAATGCTTTTATAAAATCTATATTAGACTACAACACCATCCATTTTAGTTTTATCGAAGGAAAGAGAGAATTGATCTAGGTGAATGAGGGCTTGAGAAATGGTTTTAAGGTGTTTATAGTTGAATCTTTGATCACCATCAGCTGAAGTTATGGAAGTATATCTTCAGTGATATCCTCATCAAAACTTATGTGATGATTCATATTCATGCATTTCTCTGGTTGTGATTAATATCAAAAGGGTTTATGAGTTGGTGTTTTTGTGGGGTTATTGCCTCAATAAATAAATTTCTTGTGATATGTAATATTCAATTGAGTCTTTTTTAAGTAATATCAAAAAGTTTTTTTAGGTTGTTTTCTTCCCCTTGAGGGTTTCCCACTTACATATGGTTTTCTTGTGTTGTGTATTTTGTTTCATGCTCTTGTCATTGATTTTGCATATCTTAATAAACATACTAATGGTTTGTGAATATTGAATAGATGTTTAATGTGATGCATGAATTTTAAGTTAAATGAAGTAAATGTTTTGAAGGACTGATTCACCCCCCCAGGTCAATTTTTCATCCAACATAAGTTGCTTATTTTTTCCCAAGTAGTCAATATAAAAATAGTAACACAAAGATCCCTTAGAATAGTTTGTATCCTATGTATATATATTATCCCTTTGTTTGAATATCAACATTAACAACTCAAGAAACTAAATTAAAGTAATCAATACAAATTTGAAAAAGATTAAAAAGTGATGTGTAATTTTAAAATGTAATAATTCAAGATAAGGGATAGAAGTTTCGATAGGGAGATAATAATGGCATATGTCATTATCCCTTACTGGTCACTTATGTCCAGAAAGCTGTAAATATAAATCATGAAATACTCGGGTGAGTAACTATACGTACCCAAAATTGTATGTACTATACAGTGGAAATTGGTTACGGAAACCCCAATGATGATTCAGATCTCTTCACAAGGTGTTCGAATCTAGAAAAGATCACCAAGTATACATTTGCATCCCAAAAATCCTTGTCCAACTTTTACATGTTTTGTTCTAACCTCTGCCCCTTTTTTCCTTGCATTTTAGTCTTTAAGTTATAGGACCGCCACCCTGCCTGGGTGGTGGTCCCGTGACCACCGCCTAGAACAGGTGGTGCGGTCCTGTAATCACCACCCTGCATAGGGCAGTGGTCCTATGGGAATTTTCCATAACTTTTTGATGCTTTCGTCAATGTAAAAATTCAAGTGGCACTTGCATTCTTCAACCACTCTTACTTGCATTTATGTTTTAGCTACGATAAATAGTGATTTCTCTTTGTTTATGATAAAAGAGGTCAATTCAAACTTACCCTATGGTAAATCCAAATGCTATCAATACCAAGATTGTTTACAAGCAAATGGCCCCTCTCCCTCTATGAATTATTATTCAATTTGTTTTGAATTTATCCCACGAGTTTCAATAGGTTTATATTTTGCATGAATTCTCACCTCTCCTTTCTCGCTTTAGATATCACTTGATATTCACACTTTCATTTTGCTCCATTACTATCCTACATAGTCAGCTCAACATAAGATAGTTTCAGTTCTAGATTAGAGTTCATTTGATAATCTTAGAGTTGTAGGTTGTTTTTTTGTCACAAGAAATAGATCCCATAATTCTCGATATATTTTCATTTTATCCCCATAATAAATCCTACTAGGAATCACATAGTCAAGCTCTGTTCACTTGCACTATCCCTCTCTTACTTGCATTTTATTTAGTTTATATCCAAATCTACCATTGTTCGAGTATCTTCTTCATTGATGCTATCACATTCACAATTTTCTGGATTCACGAGAACATGAAGGGACAAAGATATCACACCGAGGGAAAAGTCACAACATAATTAGATTTACCACTTTTCTATAAAATTCTAGGTTTGAACTATCAAAGTTGTAGTTACAATATATCAAATAGAGTAGAAAATCATTTTATTTCAGTTAAGCTCTCTTTAAGTATTACCAGGGAAGCTATGGGGAATGATAGCTTATGAGAAGCTGTGATTTATTCCTCACTTCTAAGGTAATATTGAAGGTCTTTCGATTATATTATTTAGTTATTTAAATATTTAAGATAAATTCACAAGTGCACATGCAAATAGCTATATCAGGCTAACTTGTTTGTTTTAATTCTTTTATTAGATTAATTGTCCATTATGTCAATATATTAGAATAGATGCTCTTTTAATTTCATTCAAATATGCATCATTGAAAATACAAAAATAAAAGAAATATAAGCATAGTGTAGATATATCTTTCATAGTTAATTTACTTGTTTTAGTTAAAGTTTGATTATCTCTTACATGACAATTACGAGACCCGGAGAACCTAGGGATTACGCTTTCTAACCGATAGTACCTCAAAAAAATCTCTTCATAAACTTAACGGATATAGATCAAGGGCTTATGATTTAGGTCTTTTAAATGATAATAAACCTACAAGTAGTTAGTGAACAATTGAGAAAGTTGAATATTGAAGACGACAAAGCATACACATTCGGTCAAGTCAACTAACTATAGATTACCTTGATAGGATATCTCGCATGACCATACAAGAACTCGAAAGAGAAAAATATTTGGTTGTGATCCATTAGTTCTGCATCTAAATGCGGAGACCATCTCATCAACATAGACAAAGGCTTACATATAAAAGTTGCAAGAACACCCGTAAGGTATTCAGGAAGATCACAAAACTCCCGATATTAAACATAGAAGCTTTGAAAAGGCTTATGACTATTGGATAGTTGAAATAGGAAATTGATTCTTCACATGACCATAATAGGTCCACAACACCCACAAACTAATGGTTGTGATCCCCGTGTCCCAAACCCAACGGTCCTACAAGTAAGTTAAATATTGACACCAATTTAAATGCGATTTATAGTATTTATATCCTCACCACTCCCTCTAGATATCATAACGCAATTTTTCGCATTAAACATAGAAGCCAATCAAGCTAATATTTTCTGGGCTAGACCAGAAAACCACCCATAGTTTCTTATAAATCCACTACACCTCTCACTACCATTTTCCATGACCTTGTTTGGAAATATACACGAAGCACCTACAAGTCACTTTCCACGTATCCAACAGCTAATAGATAGGATCTCGGTAGAGCTCAACATTGATTGGAGCCTCCGAGAAGCTATTATATCTAAACGATCCATTACACCAGTTCAGGTAAGGAGAGCTTTCTTTGGCTTAGACTCGTAGATCCCATTATTGTGTGTTGAGGATATAATATTTCCCAACTAGTTTGTCTATATCCACGTACATTTCATTTCCACTGATTGTCTCAAAGCATGACCTTAGGAGGTTGGGTATGAAGAAGGGCTACTTATGATTCTCATGCTCACATGTCTCTTTTCTATCATACAAAATTGGTGAGCCCGACATGAAGGAAACAAATGTTCCCCTTTTATTTTTATTTCTTTCATCCATCTTCGCTCTTTCCCATTATTCTATGGATATTTATATACCCCCTGAATATGTCAGGATATGATGCATATGGAAGACTGTTAGGAAATAAGAGATAAAATATGCGGAATAATCCCTTACAAAATTGCAACAGTAGAAACTAATATGCGAAAAATATTACAGATCTCAAATAAAAGTGCAAGATAAATAACAAAACATATAGAGACAAGATTTAACGTGGTTCACCCAATTTGGGCTACATCCACCAAGAATCACTTGCTCATATTTTATTACAAGCCTCCACTCTCTCAATACAATACCCAGATCCATTTAGAGCTATGCTCAACAAACTCTAAAGAATTCACACCCGAATTCAAAGCACATATACAATAAATTTTCTTGTTTATCTATCATATGCATAAGACCATATAAATAGACAATTGCTTAAGCAGTTTGATACAAAACTGTGGGTATCAAAACCGTGGGCAAAAAACCGTGGGTAACAAAACAATGGGAAAAAACCATGTGTATCAAAACAATGGGTATCGAAAAACCATGGGCCCAAAACAACCCATAACGATTACCCATTACCCATGGGTTAATAAACCACCCATGAAAATTTTCTTTGGGGGACCACCGTAAAAATACTCGAGTGTAACACATAGAAGGTGTACCACACTCTAACATGAAAACAGGCTCCACAAACATAACAATCTCCCACTTAGAGACTGATTTCCACCGAGAAATATTCTCAACCCTTCACTATCATCCGCGAAGGCCTACCAAATTTGAACATAGCTTTAGTTTATCCCTTGTGACCACCTTGGTCATCATGTCTGTAGGATTCTGGACTGGTATGAATCTTCTCCAACTTCAACTTATCTTCTTCCGAAGTTGTCCTGATGAAGTGATATCTCAACTATATATGCTTCGTCTTGGAGTGGAAAGTAGAGTTATTAGCTAGGTGTATAGCACTCTGACTATCACTATGCAGCTTACATTCCTTCGCTTATGCCCCAACTCTTCAAGAATCTTTGTAACCAAATCATCTCTTTTCTTACCTCTGTGGCGACAACATACTTAGACTCCATGGTTGATAAAGCCACCACTTCGTAGTCATGAAATCTAGCTCACCACTATCCCACCTACAATGTAAATATAACTTTGTCAGCTCCTCATACTATGTCAAAATAGCCAGCCATGTCTGAATCTACATAACCACGTAAAGTGGTGTCTAATCCACTTTGTAGCACAAAACTATCCCCATGGTCCCTCTCAAATACTAAAGGATCCACTTTCTGCTTTCCAATGCTCTTTACCTAGATCACTCATAAATATACTCCACGGCTCCCCTTTGCATGGGCAATATCGGCCTAATGCACACCATAGCATACATCAAACTGCCAACCACTGATGAGTAAGGTACCTTAGACATCTAGTTTCTTTCCTGCTCTGTCTTGGGACACTGCTCCTTTGATAACTTAAAATGGCCTGCCAAAGGAGTCCTAACCGGTTTAGCATCCTACATGTTAAACCTATCCAATACCTTCTTAATGTACTCTTCCTAAGATAAATTCAGCTTTCATTCCTTCCTATCCCGAGTTATCCTCATACCAAGGATTTTTCTGCTACCCCCAAATCCTTCATATCAAAGGATTCACTTAGTTGTTTCTTGAGTACTTTTATTTCCTACATGTTTTTACCTACAACCAACATGTCATCAACATACAAACACAGGATAATATAACTTCCATCCTCAAATTTCTTTGTATACATGCAATGGTCAGAATGACATCTAATATAACCTTGCTCCATCATGAAGCTAGAAAACTTCTTATACCATCGACGTGGATCTTTTTCGGCCATACAATCTCTTCTTCAGTTTGCAAACCATCTCCTCTTTACCTTTGACTTCATATCCTTCTAGTTACTGCATATATAGCTCCTCCTCCAAATCACCATGGAGAAATGCAGTCTTTACATCTAACTATTCTAAGTGCAAGTCTTCTGCTGCCACTATTCCAAGAACAGATTTTGATAGAAGTCATTTTTACTACGGAGAGAAAAATCTCATCAAAATCTATACCTTTTTTTCTCGTAAAAACCCTTGACCAATAACCGGGCCTTATATCTTTTCTTTCCTCCTCCATCTTTAACTCTGTACACCCACTTGTTCTACAATGCTCTTTTGCCTTCGGTAGCTTCACCAAATCCCAAGTCTGGGTTCTCCATGAGAGACTTATGCTCCTCATCCATGGCTTTCTCCCACTTCTTATTGGCATCTACCTGCATTGCTTCATCAAAGCTCTCTTGCTCTCCACTATCAGTGAGTAATAAATAATAAAGAGAAGGAGAAAAACGTTCAGGTTATTTTCTTACCCTAGAAGACCTCCTCACTGTAGGAGTTTGGGGTTCCTATTGAGTAGGTTCCTAAACTGATTCATGGGTCATTATCCCATCCGGAAGATCCTCTACCACTGCATATTCTTTCTTGGATTCTTCCTTGTTTTCCTACAACTATTGTTTATACATGAATTTCTCATTAAAGACCACATCCCTAGACCGAATGATTTTCTTATCCTTAATACTCCAACATTTAAATCCAAAGTCATCACCACCATAACTAATAAAAGTGCATTTTTCTGATTTATCCTCTAGCTTGGTCCTATCATCCTTGTCAATATGAACAAACACCTCACATCCAAAGACTCTAAGAAATGATTAATCGACTTTCTTACCGTACCAAGCCTCCTCAGGTATGCCTCCATCCAAGGCACTTGAGGGTCCTCTGTTTATCAAGTACACAATTGTGCTCACCGCTTCTACCCAAAAATAAAGAGGTAGTCCTGCATGTATCCTCATGCTCCTAACACGTTCCATTATTGTTTTGTTCATCCTTTCTGACACCCCATTTTGTTGTGGGGTTCCTGGAACCATCTTTTGCCTGCGGATTCCATTCTTAGAACAATAATCATCAAATTCATTACTGCAATACTCCCCTCCATTATCTGATCTAAGACATTTTAACTTAAGACCTGTTTCATTCTCTACTAAGGCTTTCCATTTAACAAAAGTATCAAATACATCAGATTTGTTTCTAATACAATAAACCCAAAATTTCCTTGTTACATCATCAATAAAAGTAACATAATAACTTGAGCCCCTAAGAGATGATACCTGAGCCGGCCCCCACACATCAAAATGTACCAGCTCTAATTTACTCTCTTTCTTTGTAGGTCAAACCTTGAGAAACCTTACTCACTTCTGCTTTCCCATATATACGAGCTTCTCACAGAAATCCAAACCTATTTCTGTATATCTAGGAAAATTCTTCTTTATGATGTTCATGCCCTTATGGCTTATATGACCAAGCCTATAGTGCCATAATGTTGTATCTACATCTGAAGCCACAAGATTACAATCATTAGTACTATCAGTGGTTAAATAGAAGGTTCCAACCTTCTTACCTCTTACCACCACAAGAGAACCCTTGGTAACCTTCCAAGAGTCACTATAAATATCATAAGTACAACCATCACTTCCCAATTGCCCCGCCGATATCAAATTTCTCCTTAATGTAGGCACATGTATGACATCCTTCAATAGCCATGTATTCCCATTATACATCTTAACCTGAACAGAACCTTTTCCAACTATACTGCAAGGCTCATCATCACCAAGAAAAACATGCCCAAAATCCCCTTAAACATAATCAAAAAATAATGCCTATGTGGAGTAGCATGAAAAGAATCCCTTGAATCTAAAACCCAAAATTCAATATATTATGAAAAGAAAGAATCAAAGCATCCTAGCATACATTACCCGATGCCACATTTTCCTCCTTGTTTTCTTCCTGTTGTTTCTTCTTGTCCCAAAGCTCCTAATAATCCTTCTTTGCATGCCTAGACTTTCCACAGTGCCAACATACTATCTTGCTTTTGGATTTTGACCTTTCCCATCCTTTGATTTTCCATGGTTTCTCTATTCTTCCGTCTCCCTCTAGTTTGCACTATCAAAGAATTCCCTAAAGTATATGATTCACCAGAGATTTTTCTTCGCATTTCCTCACTTAGAATCACCCCTATAACATCCTCAAACTTCAACTTTGAGTTAGAAAGAACCGAGTTGCTTACCGCCATTACCAGGCTATTCCAACTCTCAGGTAAAGAGCATAGAACTAATAAAGCCCTAACTTCTTCATAAAATTATATTATCACCCAAGCTAGAATATTTACAACCTTATTAAAATCATTTAGATGATCTCATCTTGAACCATTCTCGAACATATTCATATTAAACAACTTTTTCATTAAAAATATCTTATTAGAGGTAGAGGGTTTTCATACAACTTCCCTACTGCATCCATCCATTCTTTTGTAGTTTTTCCTCTGAAACATTAAATAATACCGAAGATGCAAGACACATGCCGAGATCATTCCAAGTTCCTTCCAATCCAACAAATCCCATTCCACATCTTTCATACTTGAGGGTTTGTTCACCTTCTCAGACAAAGTGGAGTATAAAGATCCTTTTGATAAAGGTAATCTTCCATCTGCATCTTCCAAAGACTGAAATTCTACCCATTGAATTTATCAACCCTAGATTTTCCATCACTTGCCATAGCTCCCACTCAGGCTAAAAACTTTCCCTGTGATTCAACACTTCAGCAAACCAAACCAGGCTTTGATACCTATTGTTAGGAAATAAGAGATAAAATATGTGGAATAATCCATTATAGAATCACAACAGTAGAAACTAATATGCAGAAAATATTACAAATCTCAAATAAAAGTGTAGAATAAATAACACAACACGAGAGAGACAAGATTTAACATGGTTCATACAATTTGGTCTACGTCCACCAAGAATCACTTGCTCAGATTTTATTATAAGCCTCCACTCTCTCAATACAATACCCAGATCCATTTGGAGGTATGCTCAACAAACTCTACTGAGAATTCACACCTAAATTCAAAGCACATCTGTAATACATTTACTTGTCTATCTATCATATACATAAGACCATATAAATAGACAATTACTTAAGTTGTTTGATACAAAATCATGGGTATCAAAACATGGGAAAAAAATGTGGGTATCAAAACAATGGGTAGAGAAAAACCATGGGCCAAAAAATAGCCCATAACGGTTACCCATTACCCATGGGTTAATAAACCACCCGTGAAAATTTACTTTAGGGGCTTCACCCCCAAGCCCCCTTGACCCACTCACGGGTGAGCGGGACCACCGTAAAAATACCCAGTGTAACACCTAGAAGGTGTACCACACTCTAACATGAAAACAAGCTCCATCTCAAAGCATGACCTTGGGAGGGTGGGTATGAAGAAGGGCTACTTGTAGATTCTCATGCTCGCATGTTTCTTTTCTATCGTAAAAATTGGTGAGCCCGACATGAAGCAAACACTATTCCCCTTTTACTTTTATTTCTTTCATCCATCTTCACTCTTTCCCATTATTCTACGACTATTTATATACCCCCAAATATGTCGGGTTATGACGCATATTATGGTCAAACAAATATGACAAACAAATAGACAATTCACACTCACTTTCTACATGGGTTGACAACTATTTAAGTAACTACTTGTCATCACAAACTCCTCAAAGAACTAGCTCTAGTTCTTCATTCCCAATTGAGGATTTGGATCAACTCACACAAACACAACAACCAGATCCCTCAAGCTCTAATAAAATGACATTTACTTGAGAATCCGTTTTATCTCCTCGGGTTTGTGTTCGGACCACAAATCGGTAAATAGTCAAATCCACTCCCATTTTTGGATGAGGAGTATTTAGTGCACTACACTAGAAGTGAAAAATGCTTCCAAAACATGTACCCACCTATAGGAAGTTTATAAACACAACCTGATACCATGCTCCAAGAAAAAACCCCATTCCTCCACCTATGGGAAATACTCTCGGTGAAGCTTGGCAGGGTAATGATCAATTCATAGTAGGGTACCATACCCCTTTACAAACTCAAGGTGTAAAACAACCACCATTAAGGAAAAACACTATATCTTCACCAATTGAGGTCATCTCGAGCCTTAGTTGAAAAGGTTAGAGGATTAGAAATTTCTCAAAAAATCAAAATTCACATTTCAGAAAGCAGGAATCCCCAACCCTTCGCATCATCCCAGCCAAGTTGACCTCCTCACAAGAACAAGCATGTTAGGCATGCCTCCTCAACATTCGTATAACTATCCACAACAAACACCAACTAGAGCCATGTTTTCAAATGCCATTCCAGGTTGAAAGTATTATACCTCTCGACTTAGCTCCAAACAACCCATACTAGAGTAATGCTCCTCCCTACTTGAACATTTATTCAAAATCACCACAGGAGACATGTTCTCCTCTCTGGGATATTCAATCAACCACAAGTATTTCCTTATATCCCTATAAATGCATATGCTATGCCATATCAACAACCCATTCCACCTCCACTCCCTTAGTAGGCACCATCAATGGTCGAAACCTATGTGGTAGGGACTTACTCAGAATATTTAAAAGAGCCTCTAGATTTCACCATATGAAGTGTCATGCTTCCAAGACCTCTTCCTGATTTTCCCAAGTATAAAGGGGAGGGAGAACCAAATGCACATATAAAGGCCTATGCTACCCATTCGAGAATTACTACATTGTGATGTAGTTATTGCTAAGATATTCCCTAAAACCTTAGAGGGTATTTCCCTTGATTGCTATTATAGAATACCTGAAGCCTCGATACACTCATTCAAACAACTTGTGTTAGAGTTTATCAAGGCTTTTGATATGAACAAATTTTTAGAATAGGAATCAGGAATTATTACATATTAAACAAGAGCACAATGAATCTGATGCTCATTTCATTCAAAGATGGCATATAGTCCTCTACTCATCAAAAATGCTCAAAACATGGATCAAATGGAACTATGTAACTTATTTCTTCATTCCCTCAATATAGAGATAAAGGAAGAAGTTAAGAAGTTCCCACTAAGGACTTATGATGAAGTACTCGAAAGTGCTCTCCGAATAGATCAAGTGGCAATGATAATGGTCGTAAGACATATGGAACAAAAGGGAAATTAATTACTCCCAATCAAAACACTACGACATATCCTAATGTTTGGGTACCAATCAAGAACCAAAGATCCTTAACAAAAACCACGGGGTTATAAAATATGGAGTAACATACCACGTTAAAAGGGAAAACGTTGTAAACATTTCGACACCCATTAACAATCAGTGAAATAACAACTTTACTCCAACAATCAATGTAATGGATTTTAATCGTCCAACAAGAACAACAACAATGAAAAATCTAGACACAAGTTCCAAATCGAAATGCAATTGGATATCATAATCAAAAGCAAAGGCAACAACCTCAAAATTTTGACTCTAACAACTAGAACCTAATCACGTTTTGGACCACAACAAAGTTTCAAACCAACAACCTCAAACCTGTAATCCCAACTTGTATTGTGGTTTCCACAAGATTCAAGGCCATGATACTAGGACTTACCGTGACTACAATAAATTCATGGAACATTTTCCGAGAATACCAAAGACAACTCTTTATAGACATGTTTTTAGTAAATTCTGCATTACCCATGCCAAACACTTATACGGGAGAGTAGTTTCCCCTCAAAATGCACCCCTCAATATTTGTAACGATATGCTCCCAAGTCACTCTAACAATAATATGTTAGATCCAAATGGAACAAACAATGGTGTTATGATAGGAAATAATGATCATGAAGCCTCAAATTCATTAAATCCATCGGTCGCACCTCAATTAGGAACTCGACCACAAACCAAGATAGTTGGCCTAATAGAGTTAGATACCAAGATACACGTAGAAACCATAATGAGAGAATGAGATTATTATTCTCAAACAATTCCAAACTATCCATTAGAACAAGACAACATTTAACAAACATTGGTAAAACCATAGGTGTTTATGATCTAATTAATGACCTAACAAAGATCTTCTCTCACATTTCCTTCTTGGATTTGTTGAACAACTCTCCCACCCATGGTATTGCTCTCTTAGAAGCATTAGGTATTGGTCATCTAAGTAACATCACTCCTCCTCCTAAAATGCAAGTAAACCATGTAGAATTTGATGTCTACCCTCCAGGCAGCCAAATAGGGATACTTGAGTTTATATTTAATATAAGCAAAATGCCAACAGACACTAAAATTGCGCATAGAGGTGACCCAACCTTACATTTATAGGTATGAGTTTATAATAATTATGTTAAGCGTGCAATGATTGATGATGGGGTTGCGATTAATATAGTCCCCTTCACTTTTCTTCAAAAGCTAGGATATGGAGAAACAAATTGTTCCACAACATGAAATACACTAAGAGGTTATGATAGCCTTAAGGCCACTTCAATTGAAACTATAGTATTACCAAATCACCTTAGGAACCATGACAGTCCTCATCAAATTTTATATTATAGATCAGAAACCAACTATAATATGATCCTCGGTCAACCATGGATACACCGCATGAAGGAAATCCCTTACATGTTATTCCGGAAATAAGCTTTTTGCACCTAGGGAAAATATTTGTGGCGTAAGGTGACCCAAAACCATTCGATATACACCTAGTATATTTGAAGAAGAGACCGTGTTCACTCCGAGTTTGAAATCCCAATGAATCCACATAATAAAGCAATTAATTCAAAACCAAAAGAAAAATTGATACCTACAACAGAATTAGAAATTACGAATCTAGTCAAAGGCATTCTAGCACTCAAGAATGAGACTAACATCATTGAGACGGTATCATTAGGAACTACAGTAAATTTTTTTGAGTTGCTTTGAAAATGATTTACCTATTCTCCTACCATTTGATTCTATGGGTATAGGATGTACCCTAGGAATTGGCACCCTTCCAGTAGAAAAGTTTGTATGGTAAAGTTTGTATGGTAGAAGAAACATACGTGAAGAATGTCCTAACGTTTCCAACAAAATATTGGAATCTCCACTTTGATGGATCTAGATGTCAATTTGGAGTTGGGGGAGGTGTGATCTTTACTTCTCTTGAGGGAAAGATCCTACCTTTTTCCTTGAAGTTAAAATTTGAATGTATGAACAACGTGGCTGAGTATGAAGCCCTCCTCCTTGGCCTCATCATAGCCAAAAGAATGGGTGTTGATAATATTAGAGTGTTAGGAGACTCCCGATTAGTTGTAAAACCAAATCTCGAGAGGTATATGAGACTAGAGATGAACACTTACAATTCTATAAAATGGCGGTATTAGATCTAACCAAAGGATTTGAATTCATATCAATTGAAGCAATCCATGAGAAAAAAACCATAGCAACCTCAACTTCCCGTTTCACTCCAAGCGGTGAGTTTGAAAATACAAGTTTCATGGTATCACTTCATACTGAACCATTGGTGTGTAAAATACCAACAAACCCTCTCCTGACACATATAGAAGCTGAGAATGAGTTTTCTATCCTAGATCACTTTGACAATGATAGAGTCACTATTGGATATCTAAATTCCTATGTGGAGATACATCTCGCTCATCACATAGTGGATTTTTCACCAATCCCCATTCCTCTTGCTATTTTGGAAATCCCAAGATAGAATTTCCCCCTTGCAAAAATCTCGATATCTACGAAGTAGAGAATGGAGAAAGTTTGGATAGACATCCTCCAACGTGATAGTCCACTCACCCCTAATACTTGGTAACCAAAATGTATTCCAGTCTACATTCCAAGATGAAAATAAGTCACAAAATATGTGACTACAGAGCCTGTACAACATGAGGAACCTATGCGATCCTCCAAATACCGTCCCTCTGCAGAGTGTCTCGCTCTATTTGGATCGAGTGCCTCTAACACTATAGGAGCCAATAAAACCCTATGTCTACTCCATATGATATACTCCTTCTTACGCATCCACCCAAAATAGATAAAAAGTGTAAGTTATTAACATAATCTAACTAGAAAAATCATCAAAAACATATAAAAATGTCAAAAATGCAAAAACAATTAAATAATACATCTTTTTTTGCATTCTATTTAGAACCATTGTCTGTGCGAGCAACGAGTTCCATAACCACCGCCTTCGAGGTGGTGGTCATGTAACTACCGCCTTATGAGGAGGCGGTCCTATAACCACCGCCATCATAGGGCGGTGGTCCCATGACCACCACCCTATGCAGGGTGGCGGTCCTATCCCAAATCAACAAACACCCCCAAAGCCCTAAAAAAATTTTAAAAATAAAAAATACATCATTTTTGACAAAATAAAGACCTACCCAATGGCCCCCTAAGGACTCATTTAAAACTAACATTTCAAAAATAATCCCCCAAGACAAAGTTTTCAACATTTCTATATTTTAGGTTTAAAAACGATAAATTGAGAAAAACTAACTTGAGACTTTGTAGGTCGATGTCCTACTCTCGGAGGCATTATCATGATCTCACAACAAACATTTTGACTGTACTCTCATAAAAATGGTTACCATGGGTCCCAAAGCTCAAAAACCACCAAATCGATATGCGTAAATGAATAGTAAAATGAGCTCGTTATATATATATATATATATATATATATATAATATTCTAATTTTATTTTGAGTGTTCTTACGCAGAGTTGGAGTGCCGACAGAGGTATGTTCTTATCCTTGTGTAAATGGTAAGTCCTCATTTCATTTTAATTTAGTAATTATTTTTCAATTTATTTTATCTATCTACACTTGAGTCCCTTTTTCATTTTGTAGATAGTGGGAATTTGGATGGCAACATTTCGGCCATAGGCATGTCGTATAGCTTCCAACTCCCCATTTTGGGACCACCATACAAAGACCCACCATTTTACACCTCTTCATGTCTAAAATGCTTCTCCGAGGTGTCAATATGTACGTACCCAAAATTGTATGTATTGTATAGTCAGAAATTGGTTACGAAACCCCAATGATGATTCAAATCTCTTCGCAAGGTGTTTGGAATCTAGAAAATCTCACCAAGTATACATTTGCATCCTAAAAATCCTTTTCCATCTTTTGGATGTTTTGTTCTAACCTCTGCCCCTTTTTTCTTGCATTTTAGTCTTTAAATTACATGACCGCCACCACCGCTGGGCGGCGGTCCCGTTACCTCCATCCAAGATAGGGCGGTAGTCCTATAATCATTACCACTGCATAGGGTGGCATCCTATGCATGTTTTCTAGAACTTTCTGACACTTTCGTCAACGTGAAAAATTCAAGTGGAACTCTCATTCTTCAACCACTCTTTCTTGCATTTATGTTTTAGCCACCTGGTAAATAGTGATTTCTCTTTGTTTATGATAAAAGAGTTTAATTCAAAATTACCCTATGGTAAATCCAAATGCTATAAATACCAAGCTTGTTTATAAGAAAATGGTCCCTCTCCCTCTATGAATTATTATTTAGTGTGTTTTGAAGTTCTCCCATGAGTTTCAATAGGTTTAGATTTTGCATGAATTCTCAGCCTCTCCTTTCTACTTTAGAGATCACTTGATCTTCACACTTTCTTTTTGCTCCATTGCTATCCTACACAATCAACTCAGCATAAGATAGTTTTAGTTCTAGATTAGAGTTCATTTGATAATCTTAGAGTTGTAGGTTGTTGTTTTGTCACAAGAAATAGATCCCGGAATTCTTGGTATATTTGTGTTGTATCCCCACAATAAATCTTGCTAGGAATCACATTGTCAAGCTTTGTTCACTTGCATTATCCCTCTCTTACTTGCATTTTATTCGGATTATATTAAAAGATGCCATTGTTTGAGTATATTCTTCTATTGACGTTATCACATTCACACTTTTACGGATTCACAGAACACAAAGGAAAAAAGAGATCACACTGAGGGGACAAGTCATGACATAACTTGATTTACTACTATTCTGTAAAATTCTAGGTTTGAACTATCAAATTTGTAGTTCAATATATCAAATAGAGTAGAAAATCATTTTATCTCGATTAAGCTCACTTTCAGTATTACTAAGGAAGTTGTGGGGAATGATAGCTTCTGCGAAGATGTGATTTATTCCTCACTTCTGAGGTAAGATTGAACATCTTTCGATTATATTAGTTATTTATTTAAATATTTAAAATAAATTCACAAGTGCAATGGCAAATAGCTATATCACGCTAACTTGCTTGTATTAATTCTGTTATTAGATTAATTGTCCATTATCTAAATATATTAGAATAGCTGCTCTTTTAATTTTGTTCAAATACAAATCATTAAAAATACAAAAATAAAAGAAATATAAGCATAGTGTAGATATATATTTCATAGTTAATTTACTTGTTCTAGTTAAAGTTTGATTATCTCTTAAATGACAATTACGGGACCTAGAGAACCCAAGGATCACGTATTTGAACCGATAGTACCTCAAATAAATCTCTTCATAAATTAATGGATATAGATCAAGGGCTTAGGATTCAGGTCTTTCAAATGACAATAAACCTATAAGCGGTTAGTGAACAATTGAGACGATTGAATATTGAATACGACAAAGCATACACATTCTGGTCAAGTCAACTAACTATAGATTACCTTGATATGATATCTGCATTACCATACAAGAACTCGAAAGAGAAGAAATATTTGGTTGTGATCCATTAGTTCTACAGCTAAATGCAAGAGACCATCTCATTGACATAGACACATGCTTACGTATACAAGTTCTGAGAACACCCGTAAGGTATTCTAGAAGATCACAAAACTCCCGATATTAAACATAGAAGCTGAAAAGACTTATGACTATTGGATAGTCGGAAGAAGAAATTGATTCTTCCCATGACCATAACAAGTCCATAAAAACCATGAACTCATGGTTGTGATCCCCAGTCCCACACCCAATGAGCACACAAGTCGGTTAAATATTGACACTAGTTTACATACAACTGGTATTTAGATCCTCACCACTCCCGTTAGATATCATAACACAATTTTCTGCATTAAACATAGAATCCAATCAAGATAATATTTTTGGGCTAGACCGAGAAAACCACCCATAGTTTCTTATAAATCTACGACACCTATCATTACGAGTTTAAATGACCTTGTCTGCGAAATATACATGAAGCACCTATAGGTCACATTCCACATATCCAATAGCCATATATAGGATCTCGGTAGAGCTCGACATTGATTGGAGCCTCTGAGAAACTATTATATGTTAATGATACATTACAACAATTCAGGTTAGGATATCTTTCTTTGCCTTAGACTCGAAAATCTCATTATCACATGTTGAGGATATAAGATTTCCCAACTAGTTTGTCTATATCCACATACATTTCATTTCCACCAGATGTCTCGACATGACCTCAAGAGGTCGGGTATGAAGAAGGGCTACTTTTAGATTCTCATCCTCGCATGTCACTTTTCTATCGTATAGTAACACATTGTGTGATTCTAAAAGCAACGAGATAATTTACAAAAGTATAGGACTAAAGCATGGAAAGGTAAAATAATGTCAATGTAAATAAAAACAAGTGTTATCAATGTCTAGTTTTCTTTCATATGAGTAATTCATATAATGACATACTCTAGGAATAATATAATAGTAATAAGTGCATAATCTTTTGTCTACATCTACAAATGATTGCCCCATTTCTTTAACTATATAGTGAGGTCATCAAGGTATATCACTATGCATTTATTGTTTAGATATTTGAAATCCAAATCCATATCTATTTCAAAGGTAGATCCTTCATTTATGAGACCAAACAACATATAATTATATGTGAACATTCCCGTGGATTAATGAATGCAATCTTGTGTTGATCTTCTAGTGCTACCTCTATTTGATTATACTCATAAAATCCATTAAACATGGAAATAATTTCTGAACTTGTAATAAATTATAAGATCTATTCCATGATTGGTAGAGGTTAGTTATCTTTTATAAAATCCTGATTCAAATTCCTAAAATCAACACCCATCCTAATTTCACCACTCTTTTCACAAAATGGGACAATGTTTTCCATCCACGTGGAATGATGAATAAGAAAAATGATAGGGAATTCATCATTTTGAGTACTTCTTCATTTATGTTTCCAAGATATTTTGGGATTATATTACTTTTATTCTTGAAATGTTTCACTCTGAATTGAGGGTAATGGAATGTTGTATTTCCTTAGTCATAAAAGAATTAAATTCTTCATATGAGAAGGCTAGCACATCTAAGTATTTCTTGAAGAGTGAAATTAATCCTCTATGTTCTTTTGGAAAACAACACTTACCAACATTAACCAATCTTGGTTGTTATGTTATTATGATATTGATCTTTTCTATTCCATAGAGCTAAGGGAGAAATAACAACTTTATATTTCACAAATTTGTCATGTTTTTCAAAAATAACTTCTAAAGATACAAGGCCTTTAGGGATTCTTGTTATCTTTTAATCGAGATGAGATCATCTCGTATCTACACCTTTGATTCCATATTTTTGTTACATGGAATAAAATCCTTGTGTGAGACTCACTTTCTTTCGATAGTAAAGGTTGTTGAAATTTACTTTATGCTCCAAGAAAGAAACAAATTCCTTATCATTATTGAATATTTTTAGCTTTCGGTGTTATCTATCACACTCGGTCAAAATTAATTTCAACTGAATATTTTTTTCCCCAAAATAAGGGTAGGGAATGAGAAAAGAGGAAAATTAAGATAAAGAATCTTCCTTCTCATTTTGTTTACATGGAACTACATGAATTAAAAAGGTCTCAAAATATTCCATGAAATCCCATACCTTGTTCTGTAATGTTTAAACCTTGCATTATTCACTTGGAACTGATTTTTTTCTTTAATAATAAGATCAAAATCTATTTTGCATTAAAAATTCTTAATTCACATTTCTTCGATAGTTATCATCCCTAGCGAATAAGGATTCATATTCTACAATATTGTTTGTGTTTAAAAATTGCATCTTTTATGATATAGGAATCAATTTACCCATAGGGGAAGTTAGTACTACAAATATTCCTGATCCAAAAGTAGAACATCATCCATAAAATTTTAGATTTCATAGTCCATCCTATTATTCCTTGAGACAATGGGAAAATATTCATGTTTTCTCGTGGTGAGAAAGTAGTTTCCCATGTATATGTCTTGGTATAGAATATCAACTAATGGATCATCTAATTGTTAAACCGTGTACTCATATTCCTCTTAGGAAAAAGTTTTTTCAGTTCACCCTTAATATGAATAGTAGTGTATGACCAATCCATTTTTATTTCACCTCCCACATCCCGGAAGAATCTTCTTCTTATAAAAATTATGAGACTAGTATGGTTATTTTTAATATCTTTATCAAGAAAAGCCACAAAAGTAACTTAGGAATATTTTCTTTGGCCAATGAGAGGAACCTATTTGGTTTCCATGGAATATAAATATCCATATGCATGGGTCAAGGTAATACCATGGTAATTTTCAACTTATTGCGCATGATATTATCACGGGAACTAGATTGATGATGTAATTTGTTCTTCTTATGGCCTCCATGAGCAAAAAAAAGGTTAAAAGGTTTTATTTTTCCCGAGGTAGATGGAATTGTAGTAATAAAATTATATGATGAGGATGAGGGAGGGATAGTTACAAATTCCTTAAAGGTTTACAAAGAGGATTAAGTATTATTGTTTTCATTTTTAATGAACTAAACTAGTTTAACAAACTACTATAAATGAGTTTTCAATTACTATTATTTTGAATATTTCACTTTGTGTTTCTTGACATGTTTGATGATATAAAATGAGTAGGAAGAGGAAATATCGGTGGTTGTGACAATTTTAGAGGAAGGGCGGTACCGAGTTTTGGATTGGAAGAAGGAGCTACATGTTAGTTGAATAATTTTTAACTAAGGTAGGTGTGGAGGATTTACTTAGAAAGGGGTATTTAACTTTATCCATGGTGGAACTGAGATTATTTTTCATAGAGTCCATAGATGGGGGTAGCAAAGATTCTCTTTGGATTATTTTATTTTATAGAGTCGTTGTTTGAGTATATGAAAACTTATTTTAGATAGAAGCGAAGAGACTTCTTTACATTGCGAGTGCATGAAAACTACACATGAACAACTATTCATATTTTTAATAGATTCATCACACTCATCATCTGAGGTATATTCATGCAGTATCTAATGTTAGTATCTTAAACCTCTAGGACATTTCCTTTCTCTTCTTCTTCTTCTTCAGGATCTATAATTTCTTCTTTTTCTTCTTCTTGAGTTTGATGGGTCAAATTCATAGGAGGATCTTATAGAGAAAGTCTATGTGGGACCACACCATACTTTTCTATTTCAAAATTTCTTCCTACGTACATCCTTATAGATACAATTTTGGATGAGCTTATTCTTTAGAGAAATTAGATCATTAGCCAATTTTTTTGTAATAGATCAGTAGTTCCTGAGATAAAACTTGTTGGAAGAACAAGGGACTGAGAAGGGGGTTGAATGATTCCTTCAAAAAAATTACTTTATTTACCTTAACATTCATACATCACATTAACCATCCATTCAATATTCATAAACCATTGTGTGCTTATAAATATATGTAGCATCAATCACAGGAGCATGAAATAAATTACATAACCTAATAACACCGTATGTGAGTGGGAGACCCTCAAGATGAAGAAAAATCACAAGATTTTTTTATATTAAATTCAAAAAGAAATTTAGTGAATCACCAAATTCACAAGGAGCGTTAACCCCTAGATTAGTAGAGCACCAAACCTACAAGAAGCACCAACCCCTAATTTAGTGAAGCACACACTCCACAAGGAGGATAAAAACCCCTAACATGACTAAGAACCAACTCAGCCACATGATGATGATGATATTTTATTTTTTTCTACCACATTTTATGGAGATCTCTAATAAAACTCACATAATCACGGTCAAACCCTTATTCCTCTAGCTCGCTCTATCTTCTTCTTTCTCAACTTGTCTTGGATATAAACCCTTGCAAACATTCTCTCTAACTTTCCTCAACCTGTAAAAAAATCTTTTAGATCTATTTACATGCCTTCAAACTTGTTACACAATTTCACATGGGTCACACTTTTCCCTCAAAGAGCATTAGTTAAAAACCAAACTAAACTAACACATAAATATGATTTTCATATATAAAATAAATCATAGTTTGATCATCATCATTTTTAAGACCAATAAAAATTAATTAAATCCAAATAAATTCATTAAAATGGTCACATATTACCCATATAGTTCGTCCATGCCCAAAACCACTCAACTTGCACAAAACAAGCTCAAAACCCCATCACTAGGATTAGAAAAAACCAAAAATGCCAAAACTACGATAATTTCAAGCTCCAAAATTCATCACACATGCGTAATATAACATATAACTATCATACATGGTTGTAAATATTCTTGTATCAATCAAATAATTCATAACATTGGACAAAAGGCTCATATCCTTCACGAAACAATTATTTCCAGCACCTTGTCTTCACCTTTGGACACGAAGACCACCCAGATCAACTAAAATATGACATAACCAATCTACAAAATTATTAGGAAATTTATAAAACTTACATACATTGTATACCTATTTAATTATTCATGTTATCAAATGACAACAAATTTCCTCTTCACCAAATTAAGTTTCCCATAAAGTAGTTTCACAAACTCAACTATGTTTCACCCTTTCTTCCACTTTAAGGACCTAAAAATCCTTCAATAAGAACATACTTCATCCATATTCACATTACAACTTATATAAAGCATAAATAAATCCATTTCATGCATCAACCACCTCAATCATTCAACACAGGAAAACTCCGACCTAAAACATTAGCTACCTTACTCTTCACTAATCGACCTAAATGACACATTAAATCATCTTATTGGATATCACAAGCACTAAGAGGGGGTGAATTAGTGAAAATTAATTTTATCACCTTTACAAATTATTAATTATAAATAGAACTCAAAATATGAGAAAATTAAAATGCATGTAAGAATACAAGTACACAAGACACCAAATTTATAGTGGGAAACCTATAGAGGGAGAAAACCCACTTAAAATCAAGAAATTTTATTAATAACACTCATTCTTGATATACAATGATTTTCAATTTGGATCAACACCCATTCAACCTAAGAAGTACCCACTTTACGAGTCCTTCCAACACCCACTAGAAAATTCCCAAACACCCACTAGAATGGTTTAGTAAGTTGTAACTTGCAGGAGCATTAACCCCTATACTCTAAGTAACCACTTAAAAGAATTTAATGAAAATGCACAATTTGATCATTTAGTTTCTTATTGCATCATCAATAAATCATGATCCCTTACGGCTCTTCACTCAACAATTCACGGTTCATCTGTTCATTCTAATTTTACAACTCATTATTGATCTTGATTTCATTCTCATATGTTGTCCTCTGTTATCGATACCTTCTATCTCAATAAGATCACTACCTTTGTTCTTTTCCTAAAAATCCTTTTATTTGTCCTATACTATTCCTATTATCTAAGTTTTCTGTCTTCGTGTTTGTTCTCTATTTTCCTTTTACTTTCATCTACCAAGTATCTTCACTTTTTTCTTCATATTATTTGTATCTATCACTATCATCTTACAAGTATGAAAATAATATTAGTAGCAACTCAAAAATGATGCCTCTTTTTATATCTAATTTCTCTTTTCAAATGAATGCCATATGAGTTTTTGCAGTCTCCACACTTTAACTGTTCAACCTCCACACTTTTCAAATGTCAATTGCACCTCTTTATGCTCATATAATTGTCTCATATAGTCATCTTGGTCATGGTCATGTCCTTCACACTATTTCACTCCATTTCAACTTTTGATTCAATCATTTATACTTCTTATACAATACATATTTATTTTCAACAACACCACACCTACTTTTTTCTCAATGTATTTTATATCTTCTTTAAGTTCCATCATTTAGTCATGTTTCATTGTCTCACCCTTGACTCTATACCTCCATTATAACTTGAAAATTTTATTAGACCTTTCATATTCCATTTCCTTTTGTTGTTATTGTTCTTTGAGATTCCTAATTTGTATTTTACCATAGAAAAAATCTTTAAAAGTTATTTAATCAATAGACAACCCTTCACATTAAAATTTGATCTTGGAGGTAGACAATATTAGGTTATAACTATTTGGATACTTTTAACTTCTTCTAGACTCTCCTGATGTGAACAAGGCTATGAGGCTTCATCAAGAACCTAGAAGTTGAGAAGTTCAACCAACATGCTAGTTTATGAACCAATATAACAAAAAAATTGAGATCAAATAATAATTTACTTGATGGTGTATACTAAAGCATGTCTATTCTACTTTAATTTAAGCCCATTAAATCCAACACACACATTGAAGAACTCACTTTGAGGAAAAACACTATTCCTACAATCTCTTGAGACTAAAAATGCATATCAAAGAAGACTGAAACCATCACTTTTATGCAATTATGAGTTTTTAAAACAATTCAAGGAATTTAAGTGATGTTTACTAGATTTTGGAGGAACGTAGGGAAGTGAAGGATGATTTTATTTATAGAAATTGCATTAAGACTACTTACACTTTCCTTATTCACAGTCTTCATGGGCGTAAGATTTATGTCACAAATTTTTCTCTACAGGACTAATAAAACTCAAAAATTCTTTTTACATTAGTAGCATTTAGGTCCCACAAAAGTTTGTTTAAATTTTCATGAGGAATTTTCCTTATAATCATTCTATTCAAGTAAAAAAATCTTTGAGAAACCTAGTTCGGGGTTTTGGATTTGTGAAAACCCGAGGGCAATAAAAAAGTTTCTCTCTTATTTTTAGTGAAATGAAAAATATAACTCTAGAAATCTTGTGAGAGAAATGGAAATCTTCTCCATGTCTCCAAACAATTTGTAACTATCAAACTTCTCTCGGCATCTCAAAAACATAGTGGATAATGTAATATAATGACATGTTGAGTTTAATATTGCTGAAACAAGTTATGTGAGAAGTCAATTATCTTTATGGGGAATCAAATATATCTTCTTAACTATCTTGAAGGACCAACCACACCATTTACCAATACCAAACACTTTATGTGGTTTTTAATTGATAAGTGAATTCCATACACACACTCCTGTCTTGTAGTGATATACACTCCCTTGTCTCCATTTTTATTACTCTTCTCATTTAGGGTCATTATTTATCATTTATTTACTTCAAGATGAGCTAGAGGGTCCATTCAAGACCTTTAGAGAGATGATTCAAGGATAAAAACCTTCAATCAAGATCTAGTGGACATTTCTTGAATAAGGTAACCAAGGACAATGTGTATGAATGAGTTTTGAGCTTTACAAATCACTACAAGAAATAAATATGAGCTTCAAAAATCACCACCAACTTCTAGAGGGGAATTAGAGATGAATTAATATGAGAAATAAATATGGTTACATGAGAATTTCCTTACAAGACAAAGATGATGTAACTTGAAAAATGTGCTTGAAGTTCATGATAACAACCACCATTATATGGAGAGAAGCTAATTAGGTTCAAAAAAATATGCACTACTTGTAGTCTCTCGGGTGGTACTTTTTTAACAACTAACCCCAAATGCATCGGTATATTATCTAGATTAGTCTTGAAGATCACCTGAGGTGTGTGTAGGCACCGAGCCCCTCCTTTATGTGAGATTTGTGAGAATTTTCTTTATCAACATGGTGATGCAATACAACCAACGAATAAGTGCATTCATCCATAGGATCCTAGATGTAAGCTTTAACTCCTAGTTTAAAGCATTCCAAGTATAGATTAACATGATCAACTAGATGGAAGTAGAATCAACCATGAAATAACATCAAGAAAACTAGTATCGAACAAATGAACATAAGGGAAATACACAATTCAAGGTTCATTACATGAGTGTTTCAGAATCTCTTCATTATATTTATAATCCAAAATTACATCAAAGAGTTCCATCCATGAGAGTGTTCATATTAGTAGAGCTTTCTTTACATCACAGAGCTCTGTTACACACATTACACACTACCTCCATACTTGTCTTTATGTCCCATTCTTCCCTATCTCACTTAACTATCTCCCTTAATTATATCCCCTAATTATTAAAGTCCCTCTCTATCAATCATACAATGGAATATTTACTTTACCATCCATTATTGCCTATGAATTCCTTATAGAATCCTTTCATCATTCCTTTACCTCTACTTAGGAATATTCTGATGTCATTATGAGATTCCCTTAATCAGTGCCTTTAGCATGCATGTGTCGGTTAATTGTTAACAACCTCGACTTCTTATCCTCTCATAATAACTATAATGATACCTGGAATATCATTTCCTTGAACCATAAGTCTCCATAGCTTATCCACATTTGTATCTGGTCACTTTTCCATTTTATCCTCATGCACGTCCTTTCCAATTGTCCCAAAAATTACTAATTCCTAGTTCCATCCTACCATAACACAAGCCTTCACGCCTCTCAAAGGACTACTTCTACACGTGCCTTTACACCCTACTTTTGCACACCACAAGGCTTCATTCATTAGGTACCTAGTTACTTTTAGGGGTTAAACATCACCCCATAATAAAATGGTTTCCACCTCAATAAACCTTCGTGCTTCTCGAAAAAAAAACTTTGTCAACCAAAACTTGAAATGGCAACAATACTTCTCTAAAGAATAAAGAATAGGTGTAAAGAAAGAATCGAGTAAAGAATTTAAAGAATGAGGGGTATTTATAAAAAATATTGAAGGAGTTCAGGGTATTTTGCATTTATTTTATCCTTCAATTTCTCCTCGGCCTTCAATTACGATAAGGCATTTCTGGCGTTTCACCTACAATATTGGGCACTGTTCTAGGGTGAATTATTCTACCTTACCCTTTAACGTGTTAATATAAACCCCTAACTATGAGTAGACACCATCAAACTCATCCATCTATTCGATGATGGAGTCTTGAAGTTCACCAATTAAATCTAGCTTCTCATGATTTTTCTTCATTTTATCTTTACGGGCCATGGTGTTAATGACCGATTGTGCATGCTATACCTTGTTTGTGGGGATGGTCTCTTGCAAAGCTTTGAGGGATAACTTTTCCTCTGTTACCCATGCATCGATTATTGGCTCACATTTTCTACAACTATTGAAGCCCCTATATGTTAGTATATCTTCTTGCTTGAGTTGGGAGAGTAATTCTTCCAACTTAGTGATATGGGCTTCAACAGAGACCTTGTTCTCTTCTATTTCCTTTACAAGCTCTATAGTTTTTGCTTTGTGCCATCCTTGAGGTTAATGAGAAACATCCCAATGATTTCCTCAATTTACTCCATCTCATCCCCATAATCAGCCTGGCATGGCTCACCAATGTCGGACATTGTCCCAGGATAATTTTTACGAGGGTGCCACTCGGTCATATGCCTCTTTCAACCGCACCTATTATGACTTTAAGCCTGTGCAATCTATCTATCTCCTTTTCCTTTCTCTTATTTTACACGATCGGGGCCCAGAGATGGTGGCCCCTTCATCCTAACTATGTCGGATCACTTTTGAAAAATATTAATAAAAAATTGCATGCCTACTCATCTTTAAGGTGGTTAGGATCCACAACCTTTTATGTATCCCCTCACTTCTTCTTCAAGTGAATGGTCTCGATCGCATGATCTTTGACCTCAAACTTAGGTTCCCTTAAGTGGTATTGCATGCTCCACTAAACATCTTCTTGGTCCTAGGAACACCCACTTCCTAATCAATCAATTACCATCCATAGATTTTTTCTGGTGGGAGGGTGGTGTGAAATATTATGCACGAGGAACTTATTCGGGTTGTCCATAAAGTCCATATGCGGGGACACGAGGCATCCACTTATTCCTTGTAGCCTTGCAATTTGTCCTCTGATTCCTTTCCCCAAGAGAGTGAATCACTTATCCTCATTTATAATAAAGGATTCACCTTTTTCTCCCTTTAGACTTGTGGTCTGTGGCATAGCGGCCTTGCACGGTAGACTCTTATCAACCCCTTTAGAGTTATCCTCCTCTTCTCCCTCTCCTCTCCTATATCTTTTGCCTCTTGCCTTAGCCTCTTGCCCCTCCAAATATACTTCAATTTTTCTTTGAAAGTGGTGGGGTCTCCTTCCTCCCCTTTATCTAAGCCTCTTGTGGGGCTTGATGTGTTAGATGTCTTTTATATTTTCTCTTTAGGATCTTACTTATCTTCTTCCTCTTCCTCGTGCCACCAGTAATGAGGTTTTGGTGTCACCCATTCAAGTGTTGACACCCTTACTATTCTAGCGCGTATAGCACTTCCTCTTCTCGGAAGTATCTAAGTTCCCTTCATCTTGTTTTTCTTATTATTATTATTGTATTGCCTTTATGGATGGGATTGGTGTTGAAGGCAAATCAAAGCACCCATGAGTGTCTGTAACTCGATGGGTTGAGACTCTCAGTGTGATTGCATAACATGGAGCTTTTCCCAAGTGTGGGACCTTGCGAAATCGGAAAAGCTCTCTGGATGAAGGCCGGTTCCTATTCCTCTGTTCAGATGCACACGTAGAAAATGTAGAGGGTTTACTAAAAACCTAATCTAACTTTCCAAGGAGACAGGGTAAGAATATGCATAAAATAAAACCTAAACTACAAAGGTGATGCACCGAGGAATGAAGAACACCTGTCTTGCCAATAAACACAAACCATAAAAATGCAATGCAAGATCATGCACAAATAACTAGATTTGCAGTGAAAGATCAGGAGGATGCAAAAAACACAAAGAGGGTTGAGAATCATCCACAAAAATGCATTATTTACTCCAAAGATTGATGCAATACACTACAAAATGCCAAGAGGAAAAGTTGCATTACAGTTTTGGATGGGAGGTTTGAACTCCAAAATTCACTGCCAAAGAGAAGAAGGGATGGGGAAAAACAAGAATGTCAACATTTAGAAAGAAGCCCTCCTTACAATTTATAGGAAGAATGAGAGAGGGAAGAGAGAGGAAATCTAAATCTACCCCAACCACCTCTAGGTTACATTTAATTTATCTCATTATGGTGGTAGGTGAGAACCCTAGCAAACCCAAAAAGTGGTGAACTGTATTTTGCATTTTTAAGAACTTTTCCCACCCAATTAAAGATATCTAGTCGTAGTTGGACAGAGGACCTCGTAAGATTTCTAAAAATTCCAACCTTGCATGAATCTGAGCTCCTGTGAAAAGTTATGGCCATCTGAATATTTGCGCGAGTCTGCTTCTGTCGGTCGGCGCTCGAATGTTGCGCCTCCTGAAGGTGCGCCTTGGTGCATCCATCTTCATGTTGACATACCCTTACACACCAAGGCACAAATTTTTTCATGTCGACATTCGTGTCATGTGTCCTTTACGTGCGCGCAAGGCAGCATGACTTTTTCCATGTCGACATTTTCTTACCTGCGCCATGGGCATCCATTTTCGTGTTGACACCTTCTATTGTACACCTCTTACTGCACCATGGGTACATCCATTTTCATGTCAACACCTTCTGTCATGCACCTTTTACCTATGCCATGGGCACATCCATATTTGTGTTGACACTCTTTGTCGTGTGCCCTTTACGTGCGCCAAGGCGCAACTTTTGCCATGTCGACATTCTCTTACCTGCGCCATGGGCGCATCCATTTTCATGTCAACACCTTCTGTCGTGCACCTCTTACCTGCGCCATGGGTGCATCCATTTTCGTGTCAACACCTTCGTCATGTGCCTCTTACCTGCGCCATGGGCGCATCCATTTTCGTGTCAACACCTTCTGTCATGCGCCTTTTACCTGCGCCATGGGCACATCCATATTTGTGTCGAAACTCTTTATCGTGCGCCAAGGCGCGACTTTTGTCATGTCGACATTCTCTTACCTGCGCCATGGGTGCATCCATTTTCATGTCAACACCTTCCACAGTGTGCTTCTTACTGCGCCATGGGTGCATCCATTTTCGTGTCAACACCTTACGTAAGTGCGCCATAGGCACATCCATATTTGTGTCGACACTCTTTGTCGTGTGCCCTTTACGTGCACCAAGGCAAAAATTTTGCCATGTCAACATTCTCTTACATACATCATGGGCGCATCCATTTTCATGTCAACACCTTACGCAATTCAGCGCCTCTTACTGTGCCATGGCAATAAATTTTTGGGGTCTGAGTTTCTTTGATTTCCATATTCTTTTGCTTGTCTATATCTACCCGAGGGGAAGATATTTACAAAAATTGGATTTCCCCATCTCCTTGGAAAGAGGGAGTTCATAACCTACACCTTAATTCCCACATGTGTTTTGGGGCATAGGTATAAGAACACATGACGGATGTATCCATTTATAGTAATGCTAACTTGAAGGTGTAAGTCCAAAAATATGCCTCCAAAACTTTTACGTAGGCACACAGTGTCATACTTATGCGTAACGTGTAATATGTGGACATCAACATCCACCTTGTCTATATAAAAACTCAAATTTTACATGTCCTTTATCCTGTTGATGGCACACTTCATGTATCTAGAACTGAATGTGAAGTGGAGCTTGCATAATGGCCCCATCTCTCTTTTGGCCATCATAAAACTTGCTAGACAAAAGTGTTGGGTGACAAATATTTTTACCTTCTCTCCAAAAACTTGTAGCAACTCATGGGGAATGTGCCACTCATTCTCAAAAGATCCATGTAATCACTCAAACCACATGTTAATATGTTCCTTCTAAGCATTTGAGATAGTCCCATCACAGGTGAACTGTGTGAATTAGATTGCAGGGGATGTGTGCGCTGGTGGGTGAACCCAAATATTCCCGATCTAGTCCGTCTTGTATGGGAATCTCCCAAAACATGATCAATAATAAGATAGAGCCACATGTGATATTTTCTCTAACTCATTACATGCCCACGCCTCTTCGATAATGACATTTGAAATGAATTGGAAAAAATTATTATGTGCCCTCTTAGACACCCTGTAAGCTAGGTACAGGAAACTACGGTTGGTGTTCGTCCACCTTTATGATTTTCCCATTTTGTAACTAATGAGTTAGAAGGTGACTATTAGTGCTGGGTCTGGTAGGCCTATAATTACCTGTTCCCTATCCCCCTTCTTGTAGTTTAACTTCTTTTCTAGCTCCTCAATATTGGTAGTGACACACAAATTAAGTGCTATATCCTCTCTAGTATTACGTAGGCTTGTTACCATCTCAATCAAATGGCTGTGATTCTCGTTATCCTTCCCATGAATTAGAGGAAGTCCTTATGCACCCATGACATTAAGCACCTGAAAAGTGGGGTGGGTTTGGAAAAGATAGGTACTCCCGAGATGCAAAACCCCATTCTTTTGCAACAATTTTTTCACCGAGTCGTCAACCTTAGTGTTTCCAAGATTTTCCACCATCGAGGTATCTAATACTAGATCAACTCACATTAGCTTTTCATTGTTGGTAATTCTATGGTTTTATTTGTTGATCTTTCTCTTTTATAGCTTCGAGCTCCACTTCTCAACCTTGATAACTCTAGGAGGGTACTACATCTATGAGTAGATATCCACGGGATCCTCCTTTTCCACCACTAGTTTCTTTGTGCGAGCCTTCTTGATTGCCATCTTCATTTCCTTTCCTTTGTGCCCTAGGTGTTATGTTCCTTTCTTTTGACATCCCTAACTTGACAACTTCCTTGTTTCTCTTTCACACAACCTCCTTTCCACTCCATTGTCTTTTTCCTTTCTTGCTATGCCACTACAACTTGCACAATTTTACTAGTTCATGATAGTATTTCACGTCGTCCTTCGTAATACCTTTGTCACACTTCGAGCTCGGGAGCACAAAAGTAATTCTCTAAAGAAAAAGTAGTCCAAATTACTAGTCTTACCTCTTATTTATACTTTATCGATGCCTTAGATTTTTTTTGATCATGTTTCCTATTGTTTATTTTTAATAAAGCACTTTATTTATCTTAAATTGACTTACATGATTTCCCCTCACACTTTGCAACTATAACCTTATGGAGCTCTAATACTAATAAAATTGTCATAGACCTCATTCGAAACGTCATTGTGCCAATGTACATAACCTTTGTGCCATCTAGTAATTAGTTTCCCATGGTATTTCCTACCTTATGTTATACTACGCAATCCTTCCCTTATTTGTGGTCTTCGGACTTCTTAACCCACCATTAACCGCACAAATTTATGCACCTTTTCAAACACGTCGCTCGCTCTTCGACTTCACGCTAATTTTATTTTTTTACCTTCATGCTCAACATAGCTACTACTTCACCCCACATAAAAATGTATCTATGGTCCCCTACGCATAGAACCTCTTACAATGTAATTGACTACTAGTGCACAAATGCACAACAAAAAAGCTGAAAACAAAACAAACAAACAAGAAAAATGACTAAAGGAAATATAAAATAATTAGTAATAATGCCTTATTTTTGACTACACAAAAGCCTTATTTAAAGTAGGTCTTCAACCTATTCCCATTGAAGTAACCCAGTAACCTTGTCCCATCTAATGCTTTTAACCAAGATGCGCCTATATTGAGGATGTACTAGATAATGTATGGTCGTAACCAATGGAATTTCAGTTTCCCATGATTGAACATAAATTTAGAGTCATAAAGCAAGACCATCTTTCTAACCTCGAACTATTTGTTTTTGATATGACGATCATGCCACGCATTTTGTTTCACCTTATCAATCTTCTAACTCCACCTAGCAAGTGATTGCCTTTTGTCCAGCTGCATTAATGTTTTCATCCGCTCTTGTAGTGATTTTTGTCAGCTAATCCTCCTGTGCGTAATACATAGAGATATTAGCAAAAAATCTACTAGTAAAAAAATTCCATGATAAACACCAATTGAAATGGTGTGGTCTTGTTCAATCTCTTGTAGGTCATCTTATATGCCCATAGTATGGCTGAGACTTTGTCATCCAAATCTTTTCTTCCCAAATAAATTTTTTTTTTCAATGTGTGAGTTAGTATCTTGTTAAATGCCTGAATGGATCCATTAGCTTAATGGTGATAAGGGGCGGTCTTGTTATGTGCCACCATGAGTTCTGCTAACAAAATCCTAACTGTTTCATTCAAAAAATGTGTGCCTCTGTCACTACTCAAACTTAAAGGAAACCTATACACATTGATTACATTCTCCCAAAACAATCTTTCTACTATGGTTGATGTGCAATCTTTCCTAGGTGCTGCCTCCACCCACCTTGTTAAGTAATCAATGCAAGTGATGATATAATGTGAACAAGTTCTTAACACACAGCGAGTTAAATTGGTCCCAAAAAATAAATTTCCCACTTCTCACATGGTTCTGTGCTAGCTATTGGTCTTAAGGGAATTTCATCCCTTCTTCCTAGTTTTACCGAGGCACGACGTGGTCACATGACTTTCAAAACTCAATACAATCTGATAGATGCTTTCCACTAAAACCCTATGAGTAGAATCTTTCACATGATGACATTCCTGCATACTATCCTCTTACAATCCCATCATTTTCTTCCTCCATGATTGGAACACACTCATGTTCCAACATGCATCGGCACAAAATATCATCATGAACTAATTTTTATAAGTCTCCACTAATTAACATATAGGGCGTGACACATATAGCCATTTTTTTTTTCCAACATCTTCATTTTATACGCGCCATATCTTTTTTGAGAAATAAAACAATATCCTCTAATTCTGAGGGCACACATCATATCCTAAACAATTGTGCATCGGCATAATATCCTCAAAGCTTTGTTATCCTCCCTTGAGTAAAATCTTGATAAATGGTTAGGTCCCAAGTTATTCTTACCCATTTTAACAACTATAAATTTAAACTCTTGAAATAATAGCATCCATCGGCATATGCGACCTTGTAAAATGTGCATGTTTACCAAGTAATTCAATGCCATGTGGTGCTGTAGTATATAAAGGGTGTTTCAATGAGATACTACCTAAATTTATGTAGTGGATAGATCATTGATAACACCTCACACTCGTTAGTAGTATAGTTCTTCTCTGTTGGTGTAAACTTCCTACTTGTAAAGAAAATAGGGTGATCCAAGTTCCCTCACTAGGTTTTGCTAATACTACTCCAATGGTCATTCCCGAGGCATCAAAATGCACATGGAAAGGATTATCCTAGGAAAGAAAGTGTAATATGGGTGCGGTGAAGTTTATTCTTGATGTGCCGAATGTTATCTGTTGTGCCTCTCCCCCGATGGAATGTACATATGACCTTAAAAATCCTTCCAATGGTGTGGAAATTTTTGCATATCCATTCATAAACTTTTGGTAGTACCCAGTATGTCCAAGGAATCCACGCACAATGCTCTGGATGATGGGTTCTCCCAATCCTACAATAAGAAAAACCTTGGTAGGATCCACCACCAAGCTTTCCTTACATATAATAATCCCCAAAAAGTTCCAAATGGAGTAGTAAAGAGACATTTCTTGATGTTAAGGGATATACATAATTGTCGGTATCCCTTAAACATCAGCCGTAGATTGTCATAATGATCTTTCACTAGTCCATACACTTTCCTATAATCAACGTAGAATTGAAGAAACTTATGGATGAAATATTGAAATACTTGCACCACAATGCATGAAAACACAGTAGGAACATTCTTCAATCCAAAAGGCATGACCATGTAGGCAAAAATTCCCCATTTATTGGTGAAAGTTGTATTTTCTTGGTCCTCATTTGTAATGCTATCTCGATGATATAATGAGAATCCATCCGTGAAGGAATAGATCTCACCCCAAGCTACTCCCTTAAGGATATCCTTGGTAAAAGGGGTTAGGAAGGGATCAATTAAAATACTACATTCGGATCCTGTAATCAACATAGATCCTTATCCTTCCATCCTTTTTAATGCTTATGAACATTTGGCTTATCCATTTTGATTCCTCCACAACTTCAATTATTCCTGATGCAATCATCTTGTCTATCTCCTCCTTGACCAAAACAAACGAGGTTTGGATTCATTCTTAAAGTATCTTCAAAATCAGGGGCACTCCTTCCTTTAGTTTGATCCACATCTATCCTAAAGAGTGGTGAAATCACCTTAAGATCATGGTACCCATATCGAAATAAATCCTAAAACTCACACAATAGATCAATGATCATTGAAACCTCCTTTTCTGACCAATAATCCCCAATAGTAGCCTCCTTAGGTCTTGCATCCGAGGCGGTGTTAACCTTCTTCGTCTCCATGGGTTCATGGTATGCACATGATTTTTCATCATCACTTTCAATTACCTCACGCGTCACGTATAATATGGTTAACATCTAAGTTATCTACTTCCTCACCATGTATTACATAAACTAAATTTCCATTTTCTTTCTCCATGTAAGTGCACTCAAGTTGCACTTCCTCCGATTCCTCGACATCAAAACACACCTCAAAATGAGGTTCTCCAATAAGTTCAAAATTCTATCTTCGAGTCATGGCATTTTCTCCCTTAGTTATGTGTTTGACAACCCGTAATGCCTTGTTCACCAATGGCTTAGTACTTGATACTCAAATTTTGAATCAAGTCATCTGTTTGCTCCCACTAGTTTAATTTACGACGATGTAATTCCAAATGAACACACCATGTGTGCTCAACCATGTAGTGTTGAATAGAACTTGTGTATCCATAGGAAAGGAGGTAAAGCTTCCACACCTCTCATCCAAATTCTCTTGCATTCCTAGACATGTTAGGGCGGTATTTGCCATCATAGATATAAAGCGTAGTGGTCACGTTGCTTTATGGAAGAATATGATTGAGAGTGGGATTATCACCTCACACCATTCTAGAAGATTTTCCGATGTGCCGCCCACCAATATGCTATGGTTCTATGCAAAGTGTAAACAAACATGCTCTTTCTTTCCGTATCGTATCTCCACTAGGTTTCCATGAATAACGAGAAAAACATCGGTGTTACCTTCCCCGGTGTATCTTGGTAAGTTCTTACCTTGTGCCTAAGTGGGTACACCTTCTTCACTCTTATAAAAGAGCCTCTCAAGTATTTCTCAATTAACTCATAAGTCCCATGTACCCAATTGTCACATGCTACACTAGTGGTATCACTCATAGATTGAGCATCTTCAAATTGAATAACTCCTTCCATAGGTTGAGTCACCTCAGGGAGCCTGATAGAGCACACATAGATTCTATCAAGGAATTATTCTCCCAAGGGCTCAATATAGGGCAACTAACTTCCCATGACTCAAAGGGATGATAACCCGTTTCTTCTTGTTCTCAAAAATTATTTATCCCTTATTGAACCATAGGTCAACATTATTCTTATAATACTAGGGATGCCCAAGTAATGCTAGAAAATTTTCCACCTCGGATAGCACCAACACTTTGAAATCTCCAGTGAATTTCACCCCTTGGATCATGATAAAAACATCCTTCAAGACACCAATGGGCATTGCACTATGTCTTATTAGCCATAAACAACAAATTTGAGGATGGCTGTAATGGGGGCCTTTCCATTTGATTCCATACATCTAAAGTGATAACATTAACCTTCACACATGTGTCTATCAGAATATTTCTCACACATTATCCATCAAATATTGCATTCAATATATATCCTTAACGTAATCAATGGTGTGAGGGGGAAGGTTAGATTGTAAGACCTGTCACTTGTTCTCTCCTCCAACACGTGGTATCTTTCCTATAGCCATTCTCCTAGCAGGGGATGATATTATATTTCCTTATCATTTTTCATACTTACTTGAATTCATTCAGATCCTTTTATGGATCCCGGTGCTCTTTTGTTTCTCTAAATTCCTCATTGTTCCTTTAGGCATTGGATCTCTCCTTATATGCTTCAAATAACATCCATGGTTTCTTTATAAACCTCTTTCGATGAGTAGGGATGGATACTTCCTATTTATAACCTTTTCTCTAGTAACTAGCAACCTTTATTTTATTATCTCCCTATCACATGCAGCCTCACCTTGCGTCGTCACGAGCATAGGCTATAACTCTTACTCATGCGCCACTCTTGGCATCCATTGTGAGTCACCTTCTTCACGATTATCATCCTTGCACCTTTATGATTTTGTTGTTTCTAGCTCATGTGTTTAAATAACTCGGGCGAGTCTTGAAGCTTGTGCTTCTTCCCACACCAATATCATTACAACGGATCAAGACATTCCCACTTATAGTCTATGTAGACCCACTATTGTAACAATTTCCATGCGGAACTCACTTCTTCCACCCCCGTGATTACCACGACCTCTAAATCCCTTATTGAAGCCTCTTTCATGAGTTCCTTCATCCACGTGCCCTTTATAATGGTTACCATTATCATTAGAACTATTTGTAATGAAGGTCTGGTGCACACCAATATAATTGCCATCATGTATCTATTTAATAAATCTACACTCGATTGTGTATGTGCAATATAGGTACAAATTATTACAATACTAAGACACATTTTACAGATCGTACAATGTAGTAGTGGGTACCTACTTGGATCATGATCCCCATGGAAAATATCACAATCCATTTTAACGGTGTGAACCAATCTCTAAGGGAAACTTTCCTTCGCATGCCCCTCTATTTCATAGTTTATACACCATAGTAATCGTAAGTCTTATGTGCTAAGTTCATAGATAATTTCTCTAGATACTTTTCTATGAAAACTATCTAGGTATCAAGAAATGGACTAACTTTGTTGTCCATGCTTCATACATCCCGAGTGCACATGGTAGCCTCCAAGACCTCGCGCGAGTTTGTGAAAGTCTTTATGTGAAAGTGCTCTTACGAAAGGTGTGACTAACCCGACAAATAACCACCGAGCATGTTAAGATGGGTGTATTTAATAATATAATTTTGATAAGATATTTTTAAAAATGCATCATACTCTTGCAGACTCTCTACCATCCCTTGTTAAATTTCTTTCAACAAACTGATGCTCTTGTATTCAAACTCGGGGGATGTGGAACTCTACTTAAAATGCATTATACAACGCTTTGTAATCCACCAATGTCTAGTATGGGTCATATTTTTGGTACCGGTTATGTGCACGTCCTTATAATGTGGTCACATATTTACTTTCCCTCCTTTCTAGAGAAATGATTCCCTTTGTGGTCCATAGTGTCTCACACTTATGTACATGTTTTGTAGCATCTTCCACACCCTTGTAATCAAGAAAGTGTAGGGACATTTTGTAAAAACCTACCGAGATGGTTGAGGTCCTTTCCTTCCGGCTCTAGGGCCTTGATAGCCTCTACCATCTAATTCACCTAATCCACTATCTCCTATTCCTTTGGATCCACTAGATCCTCGTACAATAGGAAAAGGGCCTGAAGCGCTAGTACGTTGCATCCCCACTGTCATGCTAAAATGTGTGCCAATGGTATGTGATATTGATCCTCTTCTTGATGTACTTCCCATGCCCATTCTAGATGTGATACCAAAACTTTATAAACCTTGTCCTTTCCCAAATTTCGTGCCGGATAATATACCCACAAATACGAAATGACAAAGGTGCAACCATATGGATGTACCAAATGAGAAATTATACCTCATAGGCATCGTCCAATCACCAACACAAACACCAACTAGATTACTAATAGTTTCCTCAGGAACTAGAATACTAAGCCCAAGGGTCTAGTTATTTTGTGGATCAATATGTGTGCCTACGACTCTCCTTTGTTCACATGATGAGCTCTCTCCAAAATATGAAGGGGTTTCTCTCATGCACTTGCCAAGATGGGGTAGCATAGATTGCTCGGGTCCCACGTCCTCCATGTAGAACTAAAATCCTTCCAGTAACATTTATCTCCATATATCCATCACTCATGTAACTTTGCGTCATCTATCTATATCATTTTTAGGGGCTTTGTTGTACTTGAGCCACCTTTCCTCTCTTTCTGTTTCAGCCACAAGGTCCACCATCTTCCTCCACCCTAGCTTCCTCACCCAACGCCTAACAAAGGTTTAGCCAGCCATAAGGAAGGCTTCTAAACTCAGTGTAATAATCAAGATATTTATAGCTAGAGGGATAGCTCATAAGAATGACCCTCTTATCTCCCTCAAGAATTTAAACCTTACAATCTCTAGAAAAGAATTCATAGAAATAGCGTACTCCAAGGTATAGGTAATTTTGTCGGCACTCTTCTCCACCAAAGTGATCAATAACATGGGTCCAGTCGATTGGCATCATGCAAATTCGATACTCATCTTGGGTCCATATACAACATCTATAGTACCAACCCAACCTAGATATGTATTTTTAAATCCACTCATACAAGTCCACTTTGGAAAGAAATGAAATAAGGTTTCATACAACTCATGATACATGTACTCTTCTACCCATTTACGTGCATCAAACTTTGGTCCACTATTGAATATTTGAGAAAACTTGTCCTCCATGCTCTTAAACCATGTTTCGATATTATCCATGGTCAATAGTTCTATCATCATGTACCATTCTCATGATAACTTTGAAAAGAGGTCCTAGTAACGGAACCAAAATGTAGTGTCTCGGTAGTGCTTGTTGTAACAACTAACCCCAAACGTGCTAGGATATCATCTAGATTAGTCTAGAATCTCACCCGAGGCACACCTAGGCACCGAGCCCTTCCTTTATGTGAGCTTTGTGAGAATGTCATTTATCAACGTGGTGATGTAATACAACTAGAGAATAAGTGTATTCATGCATATGATCCTAGATACAAGCTTTAACTCCTAGTTTAAAGCATTCCAAGTATATATTAACAAGATCAACTAGATGGAAGTAGAATTAACCATGAAATAACATAGAGAAAACTAGCAACACATAAATTAACATAAGGGAAATACATAGATCAAGGTTCATCACATGAGTGTTTCAGAAGATCTTCATTATATTTATAATCCAAAATATAGTAGCCAAAATTACATAAAAGACTTCCATATGAAAGTGTTCATATTAGCAGAGATTTATTTACATTGTAGAGCTCTCTTTACATTCATTACATAATACCTCCATACCTCTCTCTTTGTCCCATTCTTAACTATCTCACTTAACTATCTCCCTTAATGATATCCCCTTTTTAGAAAATTCCATGTCTATAGAGCATACAAAGGAATCATTACTTAACCGTCCATCATCACCTATGAACACCTAATATAATTCTTTCATTATTTCTCTACTACTACCTAGGAATCTGCTAGATGTCATCGTGAGCTTCCCTCAATCGAGTTCCTTTAGCATGCAAGTGACATATAATCCACAACAACCTCAACTTCATATTCTCTCATGATAACCATGATGATACCTTGGAATATCCTTTCCTTTAGCCACAAGTCTCCATAGGTTATCCACATTTTTATCTAGTAACTTTTCCATTTTCTCCTTATACGCTTCTTTTCTTGTTGTCCCAAAACATACTAAGTCCTAACTCCATCCTGTCATGGAGTGAGATTTTGTGCCTCTCTAATGACTACTTATGCACATGCCTTCGCACCCCACTTCCGCATGCCATAAGGCTTCGAACCTTAGGTACCTAGTTATTTCTAGGGGCTTAACATCACCCCACACTAAACTAGTTTCCGACCTAGAAAACTTTCACGATTCTCGAACAAAAATATTTTTCGACTAAAACCTGTGATGACAAGAATACTGCTCCAAAGAATAAATAATAGGGGTAGAGAAAGAATTTGAGTAAATATTTTAAATAATGGGGGCACTATATGACCAATTGAAGGAGTTAGGGGAATTCTGCATTTATCTCGTCATTCAATTTCTCCTAGGCCTTCAATTTTGATCAGGCCTTTGCTAGTGCTTCACATTTAATACTAGGCATCTTGTCTAGGGTGACTTCTTCTACCTTCCCTTTAACGCATTAATGGCCACACTTAACTCTGTGCGAGACACCCTCAAAATTTCTCTGAGGCCTTCAATTCGATAAGGCCTTTCCCGGTGGTTTCACTTATAATCTTTGGGCACCCGGTTTGGGGTGGCTTTTTCTACCTTCCCCTTCAACACGTTAATATCCACCCCTAACTATGCATAGACACCATCAAACTCATCCATCTGTTTAGTGATGGAGTCCCGAAGTTCACCAATTCTGAAATCCATCTTCTCGTGATTTTTCTTGATTTTCTCTTTCTTAGACATGGTGTTAACAACCACTTGTACGTGCTCTACCTTGTTGGTGGGGATGGTATCCTAAAAATATTTGAGGGTTGCCTCCTCCTCTATCACCCACGCATCAATTATTGGCTCACATTTTCTAAAATTGTTGAAGCCCTTATCTACTAGTCTATCTTCCTCCTTGAGTTGGGAGAGCAATTATTCCAACTCATTGGTCCAGGATTCAATAACAACCTTTCTCTCTTCCTTTTCCTTTACAAGCTCTGTATCTGTTGGGCCTGCACCATCCTTGAGGTTAATGAGTAATATCCCCATGAGATCCTCAAGGTACTCTATGTCATCCCCATAAATGGCCCCGGCTTGGATCACCAAATTCAGCCATTTTCCCTAGAATACTTTTTATGAGGGCACTTGCTCGGTCATACACCTCTTTCATCAACACCTGTTCTCCCTTTGACGCCTTCCACAACGTATCTATCTCCTTCTCCTTGCTCTTATTTTATGCAATCGTGGTCCAGAGACAATGGCCCCTGCATTGAGACCGCACCAAATCACTTCAAGGCATCTTCATAAAGCATTGCATGCATGTTCATCTATAAGGTGGTTCGATCCACCACCTTGTATGTATCCCACCCCTTCTACTTCAATGAAGGGTCTCTATTGCATGATTTTTGACCTCAAACTCGGGATCCTTTGCATGGAAGTGCATGCTCGAGTTGAGCATCTTCTTGGGTATTGGCACACCCCATTCTTGATCCATCAATTCCCCTCTATAGAGTTTTTCTTGTGGGAGGGTGGCCTAAAATACTTGCATGCATGACCTTCTTGGGGTCATCCATGAAGCCCATATGTAGGGAAACAAGGATCTAATTCTTCCTTGTAGCCTTGCTCTTTGTCCTCTGCTTCCTTTCCCTAGGGGTGAATCTTTACTTAACTTAACCTTAATTGTCCATCATCACCTATGAATGCCTAATGGAATCCTTTCATCATTTCTCTACCACTACTTAGGAATCTTCCAAATTTCTCTCGTGAGTTTCATTAATCAAGTTCCTTTAGCATGATGTGCCATCTAATCCTTAACAACCTCAACTTCTTATCATCTCATGATAATTGTAATGATACCCTAGAATATCCTTTCCTTAAGCTACAAGTCTCCATAGCTTATCGGCATCTATATCTGGTCACTTTTCTATTTTCTCCATATGTGCATCTTTTCCTGTTGTCCCAAAACTTTCTAAGTTCTAGTTCTATCCTTCCATGGTGCGAGCCTTCTCACTCTCCAAGGACTACTTTTGCACATGCCTTCACGCCTTACTTACGTGTGCCACAAGGCTTCATGCCTTAGGTACCTATTTACTTTCGGGGTCCAAAACTAGTTCAAAAACTTCACAACATAACTTAGTTCAACTCAATACTTTAAGAAATAGACCTAGGAGGATAAATGACCTATCAGAAAAATGCTCATATCTTTTTAATACTCATCCTTTTTCCCTGAAATGTTTTTCCAAACTTTAAGCTCGAGTTATGTTCAAAAATTTCTTCTGTTATTTATTTGAAGAAATCATGATAATTTTTCTTGAGACCTAAGAAGCTAGTCATCTCAAAATGCATTAAAAGAAATTCCTATACACATTATAGAATTTGATGAAATTTGACATGAAGCATTAAAATAAATTCCTATACACATTCCAAGTGTTTTTTAGCCATATGTTTTCCTTTGAATCTCTGACCAATTTCATTTGCATGCAAGAACATTATCATTTCTCAAAGCCATTTTCTATGCATTCTTGAATTTTGACTCTAGGAGCCTTTTTATATCACAAATTCTATAGACAGTATTACTAGGATTATATCATTATTACATGATATTTCTCTAACTTGTACCAACCTATCACATCTAATCATGTACTAGAAACTATCCCGAAGGGCATTACCGATCAACCTTCATGTCCCTGACTTCTTCACTTCACCAATCATCCCTTTTTGCCATCAAAACCACTTGACATCAATAAAAACACAACTGAAAATGATTGGGTCCAAGAAACTCCCCCTTTGCCATTTATGGAAACACCTTAGAAAACTACAAACATTTATTGAAAATTCATTTGCATACATAGTTTCGATGGAAAACTCTATATCTCTCCCCTTTGTCATCATTCACAAAGGGCTGTATAATCAAAATAATGAGAAACATGCAATCATAAAATTACCTTTAGTATCTCCCCTTGGGTGATGCATGATGTGCTTCACATAATTTTTCTTGAGTGACAACTAGCTTTTGATTTTGCATATACTCCCCCTAATCACTAGCACTCCTCTCTTTACTCCCCATGAGTTTATACTACTTCTATTTTCCTAGTTGTGCATGAATTGGGCTACATACCTTGCCCTTGAAGGCTAAAAAAACAATTTCATCATAGTCATATATCATCTGTCTAGTTAAATTTTCTTTTTCTTTTCATGCTTTTATTATCATCTTGAGTAAACAATTTTTCTACTCCTGAGTTTCAATTTTGAAGTGATCATCAAATCTTCCATACATACTTGGGATTCACTGTCACACATTCTTTTCATGATTTCAAATTCTTTTTAAACTCCTTATATTTTGATGACTACCATATGGACCTTGTTAATTGAAGAAAAGTTAACAAAAGGAATGGCATATGATACTCTATCCTCTTCTTTGAGTGCCTATTGATGCACATTATTCTTACGAGGTTGTTAAGGTATAGTAGTGAACTCCCTTGTAATTTTATTTGTATGGAATATTCACATGTACTCCCCCTTGTCCTTGTAGGCATAAACATCTCATCCATCTATAATATCTAAGTCATAGACCAATTTAGAGGCATAATTTGATTTCAAGGATCATTTTGACCATTTTTGTCATCCAACCATCTGAAATATATCTCAAACATCATAGGAGAAAAATTAGATGTACCTTACACAAAGAGACTAAGTTATGATATTTTAAGGCACTAACTTCTCTTATGATGACTCAAACACCTGTAGCATCCTTTATCAATATGTCATGATTTAAGCTAATACTTGTAGCATCACCTCATTAAGGAAACCTTGGACTCATGCTATGATCATCCTTATATACTTAAATATACCTCCATCATCCAAAACTCCATTTGAACTCTGTCAAGTGAGTTGCAACACTTCATAATTCATTCTCCTTGTTTTAAGTTTGAAATTTTGACCTTTGCACCTTGAAGCGTGACATTTAGATCTCTTCATTTCTTGTAACATCAATTTTTCTACGAATTATGCATGGTTTCAAGCTTATTCCCATCTTTCATACAACAATACTTGTTTTGAGCATCAATTTAATAACTATTTAAACTTCATTTAGACCTTTTTCCATGTCAATGATTTCAAATCATCTCCTAATAACCTATAGATATTCATTCTAGTTCAATTTATCTTTAGTTAAATGTTTTATGATAGTCAATACCCTGATTTAGAACTTGTCAACTTATCACAGTGAAGAGTTAATCTTGTAATGCTCTTTGAAAAATATACAGACTCATGTATCATATCATCTCTTGATACCCATATACATATATACTATACTTTATTTTATGCCTCGAGTAGGTCTTCTTTTGATCTAGAAAAAGCTCATGTATGCAACTACCTCGAAATTTTTATGACTTCTTCTCATAGTCCTTGAGTGCATTTTATGGAGATCATGCTCTTCTTCCATTGAATAAGAACACACATCTCTACATTGACATGCCTCATATCAGTCTAAAGATGATAGTACATGCATTCCTAACCATTTTGAAATACTTCAAGAGAATCTTAGAGTTGAGAAGGTATCAACTCTACCTCTGAACTATAGGATTCAACTTTTAAAAGGAAACATGATGGAGAACAATTCATCTCTTCTTATCAACCTTAAGATACATTGTGAGAAACAATTTATTTCATATAACACATTAAATCCCTTGTGAAGTCTTTGAAAAAGATAAAAATTTAGGGTCTTGAAAATAAAACTCTCTTCATTGTGCAATAAGAGCTAAATCTCCGATACTGTCATGGATAACTTAAAATGTATACATTCTTGAGACCTAAAAAAATTTCATCCTTTAGTCTCATGTGTTTTGATTATTCACAAAAAATTTAAAATCATAGATCCATCAATAGACATTTCAAAAGTGAATTTCTAGGTGTACCACTTGAATGATCTGTGTTAAACACGGTCGAGGACAATGCAAGTATCAACATGTCTTAATGTTTTACAACAAATACTTCCATACTTACACAAACAAGTTTCATAAGCAACGTAAAACATGTTGAGAACCTATTAAATGTATATAAGTCAAGAACAAACCTTTCTCATATATTTAACACCTCAATATTTTCTTAAGAACCATGTTAGATAGATCATGTCATAAACATAGTATACCTCTTGAAATGCAAACTGATGAAGTCACCATTTGATCACCTAGAAGCACCTTCAAGGACATTTAAAGGTCCAAAATACACCACCATGACACATGACACAAGGCCAATTACACATAAGCCAAGATAATGGGCCAAATCACTGATGTTTAAAATAATTACACCTTTGAGGGAATGTGTACACAGACTATTTTTCAACTTTACAAATACCTTTAAATCTCCATATCCTACTAGACATATTGTTCAGATATCATGATATTTTTTTAACTTGAATTTACCCATCATATATTCGACACTTAAATATTTGATGCAAGACACACTTGATTTATTTCAAGTACTTATGACAAATACATACCACGAAAGAGATATAACATTTCATTGAAATTTATTGAAATCCTATCACAAACTTGATAACACCAAATCCTAGTAAATATTATTCATAACTTCCTTGATGAAAAAGAGACATTTAACACACTCCAATAGTCATTATACTCAATGTGGTAACCAAGGACTTTTAAACCATGACATACTTTAAAACAATCATATATATTTATGACTAGCTATTGAGACAATGAATTTATCATCTTGACATGTTTAGAGTCATCTAACAAATTTTCCAATGACGAAAAATACTTTGAATCATGTAAAATAAATCGATGCAATGAATTACTTTGTATGTTATAGAAATATTTCTTGGCATCTAAGAAAAAAATTATGGGAAAATCCATATTTAGATAACTTACACAAAACAAACTTTATGCTTTAAAGAGAAACACTACAAGAGGTTTTAACTTTCACATCATGTCAATAGTTTGAGCCTTAGAAAAATACATCCTCGACATCATGATGAAGATACATACTTGACAATGACATCTCCCCTCACTCCAAATATTTATTACTACTTCCTCCAAAAGAGTATACCTCCTAGAAGAATTGAGAAGACACTCTTTTCTTGATGTACTTCCTCATAACAATAAAAATTCATCAAAAGCATATGATGACTCCATTTTTTCATTTTCATGTCCTTAGAAAAACTAGTTATCTTCTTAGACTCTTTTAAGGTAAGATAACCTCATTTCTGAGCTATCATCTTTTGTTAGAGTACGTGATAAGTATTCATGTTGCAATTCATATACCTTCTTTACCACTACTTGAGTTAGGAATTTCTCATCCTTGGCACTAGAGTTGTCTCATGTTTCTTCCTTTGTCACCCTTTTTGATATCTCATGTAAGGTAGTTTATCTTAACACAGTATTATCTTGTTGTGCCTCTTCCATATCTTCCCATGTCACCTTATTTTCAGTATTTTCTATTTCAACTTCTATTTTTTTTCTTGATCCTATATACCCACTTCATTTCCTTCTTTCCAGGACCTTCTTGAGGCTTGACTAATTTTGTCTCCTTTCTAGAATTTATCTTCATGTTAGAAGCCTTATTTTCTTTCCATCTAAAGGTATAGAACTTTCTGTTGTGCTTAGGTTTTCCATAGTGATAGAAATTCTTTGAGAAATGACCAAATTCATGACAAGTATAACATATAACATGACTGTCATTTCTAAATTGACTTATAGGTTCTTCTAAGCAATGTTTGGAAGTATGAACTTTATTTCTATAATTGAAACACAATATATTCCTTTCATATTCAGTAGAAAAATATCTCCATTGGTGTTTTTTTCATTCAGATTTTCATGCACTCTCTTGCTCTATGTAAAAATTCATAACATGAGAAATAATATCTATTAAATTTCCTCTCATACCTAGATGCATTTGCAAGTCTGATTGAGTTGGATATTCTTATCTTTTTCTCCTTTTTTTTCTTGCTAGGATAAACCATTAAATATATTTTCCTTTCTTGCTCTAGTTCCTCTCTTACCATTATTGATTTTTCATTTAGTTTAACATACTCTTCATCCTTATCTTTGATGTCTTCTTAGCATGAATAATAACTAGGTTTATGCTCCATTTCACATTAGGTTGCTTAATTTTTATAGTCTCTATACCTAATTTTTCATTAGGGTGTCTTTGATGTGTCATCAATTTTACATTAAATTTTTCTAGCTCACCCTTTAAAGTATTCAATTATTCATCTAGTTTAATACAAGGCTTTTCTTCAACACTTAGATATTTTGATAACTTATCAACAACTTCTGCCACTTCTTGGAGTCCTTCAAGATAATTTGCATCTTTGAGCTTGATTTCAGATTTTAAATCTTTAATTAGGGCTTGAGAAATTTCATACATCTTATTCAAAATAGATTATGCTAATGTACACATGTTTTTGACTTTAGGATCACCTCCAAGATGTTAGGATTAATTCAGGAGGACCACGCTCTGATACCAATTGTTAGATATCAAAAACAATGAGAGGGGGTGGATCAATGTATATTAATTTATCACCTTTAAATATTCTTAACAAGAAATATAATATCCTTTCATCTACACGGTTATATGAGAATATCCTTTCCTTTTTTACACTCGATCCTTTCCTAGTTTTACCAAAAATGAAGTGTCTTGCAATTCCTTCTTCGAATGACCCAAAATTTTCATGAAGAATCATGAAAACATCCTCTACTTGTCTATATTCACCACATATCCCAAATAGCTTTGAAAAATTTCCATCGAATCTTATGTACCGTTCTTTCTAAAGCATGTTATCACTTACTTGCTTCCCAAGGATCTCAATCATGTGTATGATTTCTAACTTGAAAATCACCATACACCACATATACAGCACCAAAATTATGCTACCATTATTGGAAATTGATGATCAGCTTCAAATGTCATGACCTCAACTCATTCTCGCATGCTCTCAGGGCTAGGAATAGGCCTAAAATGACCTGACTCAAAATTGACAACTTATGAACTGACCTTTCCAACCTCATGAAGACTCATGTACACCTATAACAAATCTTATGGACCGTGAATGACCTTAATATAGACTTCAAACCACTCAAGGATCCCATACCATGACTTATCTCAATCAACCATGCCCCAGGACCTCCTAAAACACCACTAAACATGACACTACCAATTAACCTTCATGTTTGACACTTGAGTTAAACCTCATGGAGACTCATACATCACCATGAAACCATTTTCCATCGATGGAATTGAAATCAATTACAACACTAACACACAATGTCAAACAATCTCTTCCTTTTTCATTGATGGGAACCACCTTCCGTAACATTGATGGCAACCAATAAGAACAACACGTACATGACCTATTTTCCATGTTTATAATGATTCTCTCCCCATTTTACATATATGAAAAAGGATATTATGATTACCCAACATAAAAATTACAACATATAATAAAAAATAAACAAAAATCACTTACTTCCTTAAATAGTTGCCCTTGCGACTATACTTTCTCCTCTTTGACTCCTTCAACACCATATGAAGATCCATAAATCTGTAATGAGCCAAAAAATAGATCTCCCTGAACATATTCTCTTTATTTTTGAATTAAACCACACTCAACACCATCTTCTAGGTCTTTCTCATGCTCAAGAACACCATTTTTCCTCCAAATTCAACATGAATGGATTTAGGACTACTTTTCCTGAAGAATAACTTTAGTGCATCCATGAAAAAATTCTCTGAGATCTATATTCAACTCAATCATGCAAAAATTCTCTAAAGACTCCCTCTGGGTTCATACACCCTATTACTTACTGAGAATGCAAGTTCCTAGTTCTTACCTTGTTTGGACTACCTTGTAGATGGCCAATATACTTTCCACTATCCCCGAGACAAGTTTTTAGTGTTCTAAAACTAGTTTCATGCTAATATAACCTTCTTAAGTCAAATATTTTCTTCACTTATCCAATGAGCCTCTAAACACCATCTATACTACCACACACACCTTCTAAGCATCTTCCACACTTGATCAATTTTTTTATTCTTCCTTATCTTATAGAACTAACATAGATTTGTAGCATCATTTTGTACCTTTGTAATGATGTAGCAAATTAGAAAATTACATCTTCAATAACACCTCTAACATTTTAGGTACCAAACCAGATCATAACCATTTTATTACCTTTATTTAAAACCCTTTAGATAGTTAGCATCATGAATACCTCAAGCATGTACAAACCTTAAAATTATTTGATGACCTTGATACCTGCAGCTCATTGCTATGAATCTTGACATGTTGCATAAATTTTTCAATCTCTTATAAATTTGAGATCCACACAAGTTCTGCAAAAAAATTTACTTACCATCTTTATGAATCAATGAGTAAAGTTCACAGACAACTTCCTTTGACTTGCCTTATTTCTATGTATCCTCAAGTTTTCTTATCATAGATGATTAAGCACTATTACAGATGTCTTAAATTGATGGTTTATTTTTCATATTCCCTTCATGTCCTTAAACTAAAGCTCCATTAATCCACGGGGGTTCACTTAGTAAAAATATGGTATATCATGTGCGTTAGAAGGGTATTAAAGAATACCCTTAATTATAGTTTTTACCTCTAATTATTCAACTGATAATACCCCTCCTATTATTTTCCATATACCTTACTTACCCATTTTTCAATATAATTTTATTTACCCATTTTTATTTCTACCCTAATATATTAAACAAAAATATATCATATTTCTCACTCATTTTTTTAATATACATTTCCTCTCGAAATATATTTTGAAGCCATTGAAGACCTATTACCAATCACCTTATAAATGTTAAGCTTTAATCATTTATCAATAGTTATTCAAATAATTAAGATGGTGAAATAATATCACTTGTGTTGAAAAGCATACTCAATCCTAGTTTTCTACCATCTTATTATTTCTTGGTTAAGAATCTCTTAATTGAGATTTATTTATTAAAAATATATTATAATTTAATTTATGACCACACTCCTTTTGCAATTTTAAGGTATTTACTTTTTAAAACTAGGGTTCAAATTTTTAGTTTTATATTAAAATTAAACCTCCCTTTCCATTGGCGCACCTCTCTAGCCTACCCCCATACCTGATTCAAAATATTAATAAATTAAACCCTTTCAACACCTCATATCTACCCGTATATTGAATTTAATTTTATTAATTTTCATTACCTCAATATGAACCCACGTGCGGGATATTGCCTAGCTAATGAACCCCCGTGCATTAATTTGAGTATTCCATTTGTATGTCTCTAAGCATAAGTAGTTTATATTAACACCTTTCCTATTATGACATAGATAATACTCCACTCATACTTTATTTCCTAGTTACTCTCTAACCTAATCAAATTCAATGAGGAAATCCATTTTCTTTAATATGTATCTACAACCCACAAGATTTCCTCATCTTTTAAACTAGAATACAATGTCTTTATTACAAACATTCATACTTATCTAAGACTATCATTGAGCCAAGAAACATTGATTAGACCGTAAAATATTCTTCATAAGCATGTACATGCTGATATATTGAGTCCAGATATCCTTTGAAGACACAAATCCTTTTATGGAATTATACTTATCCTATAAGTTTTTATTAAACTTGTCTTTTGCTTTCACACTCTTGAAAAAACCTTGTATATATTCCTACTACCTACAATACTTCATTACACTCTTGCATTTTCATAGGGCATTCCTCTAATCCTTTTATTTTTGATGGCTTTCATTAACCATCTACACCCATGATGCATAGGTTATTAATTGTACAAGAAATATGATAATCCATGCCAACATAATCATATTCTTTGATTCATACATATTTAAGGTGAAAATTGACAACATTTTGACATTATTATCTCAAATTGCATTTTAAGCTCTTGTCATAGTATCTTCATCATATCTTTGAGGAAACATTACTTGTAGTAAATAAAATATCTTAGATTTAGACCATGTAAATTTTTATGGATATGAAAAATGTATGCCAGCTCCTTCACATATAGACCTAAGATCCTCAAGCATCATCATGATATTTATTCATCAAGAGAACTCAAAAATACACAACAAAAAGAGTATCAAAAAAAATCTACATGATTAATATACCTAACCATACATACTTACATATAAATTTTGGAGATATTCCTAACTTCTTGATTGAGATACGTACATAGTCGAGAACCTCCAATGCTTATAGATACCTTAGATTAGGCTTACTTTAGATCACATTATTTAGTAGACATTCATAAGACCTAATGATCATGTATGCTAGGGATAAATAAATTAACCAAACAATATCCATTTTCTGAACACCTAGACACACTATCAAACTTTTAACACTTACTGGACCTTGAAATGTGCTTGTAATAGATCACTTAACCTTTGATCACTGCAACCTTGTTATCCATCAACACTGTATGATGATATGTTCAAATATTCCTTCAACATGACCTGTTTATTTCCCAAAACCCTTGATTATCTCAAATTTTTATTTAATTTTTTCCCTTGACGAGTGAACTTGTCTTGATATCAACCTCTACTACCATGTATTGACAATCGTGTAGCTTGCATGTATTTTTCATAGTCATTATTCCTCAACAACTAAACAAACCTTCATGGTGATGGAGCATCATATTTGAATAAAATTCTTAAGAATAAGACTCTAGGCCATGTTTTGTTCATTAGTAATCTTGGTAATATCACAACTCTTCTTCACAATATTCCTCAACATTATATAAAATAAGATAAAAAAATTATTCTCACAAACTTGATATATTATGTGTCTAAACTCATTAACATACAAAGTTATTTTACTTCAATATTCCTTTTAGATACCCATTTCATTAGGAAAAAGGACACTTATACATGAGTAACAACATAAGACTATCCTTGAAAAAACATTAAACTCAAGACATCTTTCACAAATTAATCTACAAAAATGAATTTATTATGCTCACTTGTGACAATGATAGAGACATCATTGGGTTAAACTCAGAATATAGAATGAGATGCTTGATTGACCATGAAACCTTTAAATTTACCAGATTTCTCCTTATTTAAGTATTAAGATCCCATTTATAGGATTGTTGACACCTTGACATAGGTTAGATAATAAAATTTTATATAATTCAATCCTTGACTAATGGACATTTATATGGAGACATACCTCAAACTATGAATCATCACAAACCAAGGACTAAAACTATAAGATGAAAATAACATGATGTGCATTGACATAGATGTTTCAATCACTGAGATAGCATGACACAATCATACATACCTTACAAAGATGGTAGCAAGACTTTTGACACACAAAGAAAATATAAAGAAAAATCCCAATATTTCATTGAATATCTCTCTAAATACATAAGGACCCAAAATTAGATCCTAAAATAAAGAGAAAACCTTAAATACTATTTACCCATCATGACCCCAAATCGAACATTTTTAATAGAGACTAGCACACTTTCACTGAGAACAAAAAAATTCAGACACCTACCAAGACAAGAACTAAAAACTCATGGATATATTATTTGACATACCTTATAACCCTTGAGGTGTCCCAAAGACCCAATGTTTTCAACTTGTCATGCACATGAGTGTTTATGACATTCAAAGACATGTGATTTTCTTGGATCTATTACTTTGGTTCAACCTTCTTGACATCATATTTATGATTTGATTCTTGTACAACCTTGTTTAAGGTTAAATTTATTTCCTTGACTTAATCTGATTAAACTTTGATTGATTTAGGTAAAAAATATTCCTTCATTTTGAGAGATTAAACCTTATTCACTTGCCTAGATGATTCATGAGAAAAAAACCTTGCAAAATGTCCCTTGTGATGAAACTTATGACAAAAACCTCTTACCTATATCTTGAATACTCACTCTTTTGATATTTTCCATTACCGCAAGGGTATACACAATCGAGAAACTTCCTACAATCCCCTATTCTATAACCAAAACCATTGAAAGCATAAAAATAACCATGAAATTTTGCATACCTCATATCATTTGGCTATATAAATATACTAGGCCTTAAATAGACCTTCTTTCCATGAATATTTTCATCTTCACATCCTTTGTAACTAGTTCCAATTACTTGATTTACAAGATTAGGCTTCTCATCTTCCTTGATCTTTAGGGTTTGAATCTCTTCTTTAAGCTTGAAAACTCTTATTCTTTTTCCTTGAGTGCTCCTGGCATATATTTGATTTTAGACTTTAAAAATGTTCTCCTTCCTATGGAATGCTAAATCTACTTGTATATCCATCACCATATCATTGAGATCACTTTAACTATGAAAAAAATCATCACATGACTTGTTTTTCAACCTTTCACGTTCCTCTTCCTTTGAACTCAAATCTGAAAAATATTCTCAAACTGAATCTCGAGACTTTTGATGGTTTCTTCATACTTATTGTCCATACTCTTAGCTCTTGATTCTCTTTCCTAATTTTTTTCACTATTTTGCTTCTAGGATCTCCTCCAAGCTATTAGACTTGCTTCTCAAGGACTCGATCTGATACAAATTATTGGAAGAACAATGGACTAAGGAGGGGGTGATGAATCATTATTTCAAAAATTTTACTTTATTTAACTTACAATTCATACATCACATTAACCATCTCGTCAATATTCATAAACATTTGTGTGTTTAGTAAGATGTGTAATATAAATCACAAGAGCATACAATAAATAAACTACATAAGAACACATAATATAAGTGGGAAACCCTCAAATGGAAGAAAACCCACCGAAAATTTGTTAATATTACACACAAAAATATATTTAGTGAATGTAGACACAAAATCAAGCACATTGGGTATTATTTAGTCCTGGTCTCATACTACTATTCATATGGTTTTGAGTGAAATAAGTGTTGGTGCAAGATCACAAGCACCCCGGATGCGATTAGGCTTCTAGGTTGATCACTCTAGCATCCAAAGGTGATTGCACAACATTGAAACCTCTCTACAAGTGTGGGACTTGTAAAATGAGAGAGGAATCTCTAGAGAAGGCCGGTTCCTGCTCCTAATCTACCTGCCACAAGCTATTCCAGTGCAGGCAAGCTAATCTAATCCTAATCTAACCACCAAGGAGACAGGGAGAGAGAGAGAATGGAAAAAGAAAAAAAAGCCTACACTAAAATGGTGATACACCAGAGAAGGAGAATGTTGAACATCTATCAAAACTGCCATGGAATAAAGAGAGGTGAGCGATGGGAAGGATGGACAGATGCATCACAGGCCCAAGGATAGATTTCACATAGAAAATGTCCTAAAACTCCATCAACAGAGCCATACACAGTAATGAACATTAGAACATGTGTAAATACCTGCAATGAAGAGAAGCAAGAAGAAACAAGTGAAAAACAAGCAAGGATGGACGGATGCATCACAAAACATGTTTTGTTTGCTTGTAAAGTTTGCACGAACATCATTTCAATAGTAAAAGGCAAAAATGCCATTACAGAGCAAGGAGGAGGTTCGAACTCCATTTTCAACCCTAGAGAAGAAAAGAAGGGAGGGCGAGAGCTAAAATGATGAACAACTTATATCTTTTCAAAATGAGCCAAATCTAGCTTTTACATTGCATGGGTCGAGCCCATGAGAGAGAAAACATACAAAAACGTGGAAGCCCATTCCTCCTCGACATAAATGCATTAAAATGGCATGGGATACCTTAAAATCCCATACCCCATCATTTCGACCAGATTGGAGGTGAGTGCGACCCATTCGTATTAAATTTAGTCGTTGAAATGTCACTTCGCCATGAACACGCGTCGAGCCGTTTCTTAACTTTCTCTCTTCAACTACACAAAATTCAATATTAACCCCTAGAATCATTTAGAGAATCTCATAAGATTTCCGTTGATATAAAGAACGTGCAAATCCGAGCTCTGGATCAAAAGATATAGAGATCTGAAGATTTAGGGCATAAAACAGGCAAAAATGTGTTTTGAAACTTTTCCCGTGCTTCGCCACCTGGATGACACGTGTCAAGAGCTGATTGGGTGCATAATTCTCTCTCCTCTACTCACCCACAGGTTTTATTTGAAACTTTGACTTTTGATGATTTTGGGACTTTTTCACTTTTTTCCCATGCCCCCGCCACTTGGGACACGTGGCATGATATGATTGGAGGACAGGGCATGGGGTCTTCCTTTACTTTTAGCTTTTTGGTGAACTTCTTGCCAAATTCTCTAACTCCTCCCCGAGGTCCGCATTCCTTGCTCCATAGGACACGTGTCCTCTTTTGATTGGCTCGGGCTGACCCCTCAAACCTCACCCTTTGACTTTTGGACTTTTTCCCTTCTAGCACGTGTCGTGATCTCGATTGGTTCTCGGGCCTACCCGGTTTTCACGCATCTATCGCATCCATTTTTCCCAGATTTCCCGGGCTTTCTGGGACAAAACTTCGATCCACCCAAAATGGGCTTCTCTTTCCTTTTCTCGCCGATGACACGTGGCGTTGCTTCATTGGCTTTCGCTCCTTCGGCTATCCGCGTCCCACGCCCCTTTGCTCCAACTGTCCCTTTGCTGAATTTTTCCTTTCCGCCAAACTGGCCGGTTCGCGTCCTTCGCGTCCATGCGTTCCAACTGTCCCGGACTATCTGGGACAAATTCTTCCGAACCACCCGAAATGGGCTTCCTTTTCTCTCGGCCGCTTCGCCTTTTCACGTCCTTCGCGTCCTCGCGCCCAAATGTTCCAGATGAAGTTCTCACTGATGATCCGGGTGATTCGCGCCATTCACGTCTTCTTATCCCAATCGTCCCTTTGTAGTTAGTCGATTTTCTTCTCCTTCGGCCGAACCGGCTTTCCGTGTCCCACGTGTCCCGACGGCCCGGTTGTTCCTTTGCGAAAGTTTTCCTTTTCGGCCGAACCGGGTGGTTCGCACTTTCACGCCTTCATGGCCCAAATGTTCCGGGATCAAGTTCTTCAAGCCAGCGATCTAGGTGGTTCGCACCCTTCTCATCTTCACGTCCCAAATGTCCCACTGTGTGCGCTTCGCTCGGCAATTAGTCAATTTTCTCTTTCGGACCAACCAGCTTTCCGTGTCCCGCGTCTCCGACGACCCAAATGTCCCTTTTCTCTATAGATCGCTATGCCTTTCGGCCGATTCACGCCCGAGATGTCCCTCATGTCTCGACTGTTGTGAGGACTAGACTTAGCCATTTTTCATGATTTTTCCTGGCCCAAGCTTGTTTTCAAAAGGGGGGGGGAATTTTGACAATAGTTTTGATGACTCAGTGGGGTCATCTGCCTGCTAGATGAATGATCAGTAGCCTGAAGCAATCCATTGGGCATGGAGTCATGAGTTGTAACCTGCAACTGATCTGAACTTTGAAAACCTCCCTCTGAACCGCTTGAAACCCACCGGACATGGAGTTGTTCTCACCAAAATGCCACTGGAATGAACTGTGCAAGAGCAAAACCAGCACCACAAAAACTATGTACAGAACTGAAAATCATACATGCTCCAAATGAAACATGCAGAGTGTGCACAAGCACTTCTTCTACTGAAAGCAAATCTACCTACTTACTTTAATCGAAGTAAAGGCAAGCTAAACAAACCCCGAATCGTTTGTGCAAAATAGCTTCCTTTCTTCAAAATTGGCAGCCATGCAATTGATTTGGAGCTGATCATGGCTGTTAGGATGAGTGGAAAATCAACAAGAAGCTGGTATTCCACCCAAATCATCAAGGTATCAGCTGAAGGTGAATCCGATACCTCTTTTAGTTGCTCTGCATTTGGATTGAAGAGGTATGACAGCTGATCCTTGGTACTTTGTAGCTCACCCTCATCCTCGAAGCAAGCATGACTAGTTGTGGCTTCTCCTTTGGCTCCAATGAAGCCAAATACTTGATTGGGCAAGGTCTGATCCATTTGATATGCCCATAGCTCTGATTTTCAACTCCAAAAATGGAGTCTTCTTGTAGACCTTCCTGAATGGATGGCGTGGAAGAAATGGTGAAATTCCTCTATCCTTTATCTTCCTCCAATGTAGGACATGAAAGATTAAAATCTTCCAATCTCGGTTCCAAAGAGCTGCTATAAGATGCAGGCTGCTGCAAATGAATGCTCTCCTTCATGGCAGTAGACTCAAGTGTTTGGAATGTGGATGATGAAAGAGAGAATGGTGGAAACTCAACCGGTTCTTCTCCATCAAAACAATCCTCCAAATCTGACAGGTAAACTACCTCATTGCTGTCCTGTTGCTCGTGTTCAACTTCTCCCATGGTGTTCTCTTGATCTGCAACTTGATCACCATGGTTTCTTTCACCCTCCAACATTGAGTTTGAGAGATCAAACTCCTCTTCAACATTAGAGCTCGAGAGAGATGAAATAGAAAGAAGAACTGAAGGTTCTCCTGTAGCCTGCTTTGTGCTCAAAGCCCTTGGATCTGCACTTCTCTCCTCCACAACTGGGATGTGCTCCTCTTCTTTTGCATTTGGAGCAGCTTCTCCTTCCTCCAATGTTTGAAGACAATCTTGCTCTTGATTGAACTCTTCCTCCAGCATGAAGTTTTTCAAGTCAAACTCTTCAATCTGCTGCTCTAGAGGACAAGTTGGGACTGCAAGATCTTCTTCAGAGCTTTCTTCCTCCATGGCTGATTGTGTAACTTGAATTGGATCAGCATTTCCTTCAAATAGAGTGCCAACATGGACACTACATTCTGAGAAAACTGATTGCTGATCTGCTTCTTCCTTTTGCTCTTCTTCTCTGCAACAAAATCAGTCCTAACCACCATTTGTTCAACCTTAGCCTCTTCTGTAGGCTTTACCAGCAAAGGGATCTTCTCAATTCCAAATTTAAGAGCCAAACTTACTAAGCTCTTAATCATTTCTTCTTTTCTTGGCTCTTCCTCTTGCTGTCCTTGATGACTGATTTGGAATGCAAGAGGAGGGATGGGTTCTACCTCAATTGGTTTTACAATTTTTGTGGTGGTGGAGGCAAAGTGAAACCTCTTGTTTCCTTGGAGGAGGGGGTATTTCTGTTAGCTCTTGTGGAGGGGATGACTATCTGGAAGGAAAAAGGAAAGAAGAATTGAGATGTGGTGGAAGACTGGGAGGTGGAGACATGGGATCAACATTTGGGACAACGGATGGAGAGTTTAAAATTTGAAATTCCAAATGAGATGATACTTGCTTGAGTAATGGGAAGAGAAAATCCGATGATGGTGTAGAACTTACCCATTGACAAGGTTGTTCAACAACAAGTGTATAGACCTCTATTTCTCTTTGTCCATTATGCAAGTTGGGGCAGCATCTTCATCATGAAGTCCAAGTTCTCCCGAGGGCTGAAGTTTCTTGGAAAAGGGCCTCCCCATGGACAAGGAGTCCTGCAAACAATTATGAAAGCTCTCATTTGAGTTGTTGCTCTGGACTGCACCATCTTTACCTCCATCTTTTGGATTTTCTCCAACAGACCAACATCTTGCATCTGATTATCTTCATTATATGCATATTCTTGCTCTTGGAAAGCTCCATAGCCAAACTGATTTTGGCATTACTGCTCATATGAGTATGCATGCTGATCTTGAACTTGTTCAAAATGCTGATTTGGAGGATTTGTAAAACATGTTGGAGGTGGAATATACTGCTGTTGTAAATGTGAGTCCCATGATGGAAATGAAGTCATGATTGCACAACTTCATGGAATGGAAAAGAATGAAAGGGATGGAAAGAAGGATGGATGGAAATGGATGAAAAACAGGTCTGCAACTTCAGAAATGGGTTGCTGATCAGATGGAGTCACCAGATGTGTTTGCAAGTGCCTCCAAAGGCTGAAATCTTCACAGGAACACACCAACCTGCAAAAGATGAAGTGGAAGACCTCTAAGCTCCCACCGGGCATGCCAAAAAACGCACAAGTGGTGCAGATGCACGGTGGCTTAAATTTTGCTTGTTGATAATGAGACACCACCAAAGATGGAACTCTAACTTCGTGATGTCCCACCGGCATGCCAAAACTATTGGTGCAGGATCACAGCACCCTTGGATGCAGATCAGGCTTCTAGGTTGATCACTCTAGCATCCAGTGTGATTGCACAACATTGAAACCTCTCTACAAGTGTGGGACTTGTAAAATGAGAGAGGAATCTCCAGAGAAGGCTGGTTCCTGCTCCTAAACTACCTACCACAAGCTATTCCAGTGCAAGCAAGCTAATCTAATCCTAATCTAACCACCAGGAGACAGGAGAGAGAGAGAAGGAAAAAGAACAAAAAGCTACACTAAAATGGTGATACACTAGAGAAGGAGAATGTTGAACATCTATCAAAATTGCCATGGAATAAAGAGAGGTGAGCGATGGGAAGGATGGACAGGACATCATCACAGCCCAAGGATAGATTTCACATAGAAAATGTCCTAAAACTCCATGAACACAGCTCCAGGACTGTAATGAACATTAGAACATGTGTAAATACCGCAATGAAGAGAGGCAAGAAGAAACAAGTGAAAAACGAGCAAGGATGGACAGATGCATCACAAAACATGTTTTTGTTGCTTCAGAAAGTTTGCACAGAACATCATTTCAATAGTAAAAGGCAAAAATGCCATTACAGAGCAGGGAGGAGGTTCGAACTCCATTTTCAACCCTAGAGAAGAAAATAAGGGAGGGCAGAGCTAAAATGATGAACAACTTATATCTTTTCAAAATGAGCCAAATCTGGCTTTTACATTGCATGGGTCGAGCCCATGAGAGAGAAAATGTACAAAACATGGGAACCCATTCCTCCTCAATCAACAGATGCATTAAAATGGCATGGGATACCTTAAAATCCCATACCCTTCATTTCTAACCAGATTGGAGGTGAGTGCGACCCATTCTATATTAAATTTGTCGTTGAAATGTCACTTCGCCATGAACACGTGTCGAGCCGTTTCTTAACTTTCTCTCTCAAACTATGCCAAAATTCAAGATTAACCCCTGAATCATTTAGAGAATCTCATAAGCTTTTCGTTGATATAAAGAATGTGCAAATCCGAGCTCTGGATCAAAAGATATGGAGATCTGAAGATTTAGGGCATAAAATAGGTGAAAATGTGTTTTGAAACTTTTCCCGTGCTTCGCCACGTGGATGACAGGTGTCAAGAGCTGATTGGGTGCGTAATTCTCTCTCCTCTGCTCACCCGCGGGTTTTCTTTGAAACTTTCACTTTTGATGATTTTGGGACTTTTTCACTTTTTTCCCTTGCCCCCGCCACTTGGGACATGTGGCATGATCTGATTGGAGGACAGGGCGGGGGTCTTCTTTACTTTTAGATTTTGGTGAACTTCTTGCCAAATTCTCTAACTCCTCCCTGAGCTCCACATTCCTTGCTCCATAGGACACGTGTCCTCTTTTGATTGGCTCAGCCGACCCTCAAACCTCGCCCTTTGACTTTTGGACTTTTTTCCTTCTCGCACGTGTCGTGATCTCGATTGGTTCTCGGGCCTCACCGGATTTTCGCATCTATCGCGTCCATTTTCCCAGATTTCCCAATGCATGCCTGGGACAAAACTTCCGATCCACCCAAATGGGATTTTCTATCCTTTTTCTCGCCGATGACACGTGGCGTTACGCTTTCATTGGCTTTTGGCTCCTTCTGCCATCCGCGTCCCACGCGTCCTTTTGCTCCAATGTCCCCTTTCTTTTTTTCCTTTTTGGCCAAATTAGCTTAAGCCTTCGCGTCCTTCGTGTCCATGCATTCTAACTATCCCCGGGTATGTCAGGGACAAATTGTTCCAACCGCCCGAAATGGGCTTCCTTTGCTCTCGACCACTTCACCTTTTCATGTCCATCGCGCGTCCTCGTGGCCCGGATGTTCCTGATCAAGTTCTTCGGCCGCCGATCCGGCGGTTCACGCCCTTCGCGTCTTCTTATCCCAAACGTCCTTTGTAGCGGTTAGTCAATTTTCTTCTCCTTCTACGAACCAGCTTTCCGCCCCACGCATCCCAACGGCCCGGTTGTTCCTTTGCGAAATTTTTCCTTTTCGGCCGAACTAGGCGGTTCGCGCCTTCTTCGTGCGTCTTCACGGCCCAAATGTTCCGAGATTGAAGTTCTCCATCGCACTGCCGATCCGGCAGATTCGCACCGCTTCGCGTCTTCACGCCCCAAACGCCCCAACTATGCCGCTTTCAAAGAGCTAGTCAATTTTCTCTTTTCGGACCAACCGGATTTCCACGTCGCACGCGTCCCGATGGGCCCAAATGTCGCTTTGCTCTGCAGACTACTGGCGGCCTTTCGGTGACTTCGCGCCTAGATGTCCCTCATATCCCGACTATTGTGAGGACTAGGACTTTGCCATTTTTCATGATTTTTCCTGCCCAAGCTTGTTTTCAAAAAGGAGGGGGAGTTTTGACAACATGTAGTACTATTTAACCCCCATCTTTTGTCCATTTTACTTTGATATATGTCATCATTGCTGACTCCCTAAAATACTTTCCTAGTATATTTTTTTGTTTTCATAATTCTACCTATAATCGGGATGCTTAGCCCTAATCTTTGGGTGTCTCGTGTGGCTTTGGTCCCATTTGGGGCACGTTGAGCCTTTTCCTACTTTACCTCCATCTCTTGGGCACTTTCTAGTCATTTGGGATTTCCATATTTGTAGTGGTCTACCTTTTCGGGGTTGATTATGAAATTAGAAAAAATATCCATAGAAATATAAAGTTATGAGACCATAATGAGGGATTAAGAATTATTCACTACTATCATCACCTAAGGTTGCATTCCATCTCAAACATCTAGAGCTGATTTGCATCCATCTAACTCCATCACAAGGTAAAAGGATGGTTAATTTGCATCACACTACATAAGAGGAAAATTTATTCTATTCCATCCACCATTTTATTACATTTGTACATCTAGTTATTTATCACTATTTCAAAAAGTGTGATTCACACAAGAGCATCTAGGGCATGATTTGCACACACTCATCTAGAACTACATTTGGGTTTGAAATGTAGTGCAACACTTAGTTAGTAAATATGCCATCAGTGTCCACTAAGGATAGTCCTACCCCTTAATTTTCATTTTTAAAGGTTTTGATGCTCGGTTTGGGGTTTCAGGTCTCTCCTTCATCATTAATTACTAACGACATCTGGTGTAGTGAATCAAACACACATGATAGGCAACGAAGGCTTCATATCATCTAACAACCCTTCAAGTTTTGTTTCTAGACCACTTGCATAGACCACAATGCCTAGATCTTAGACCAGGTGGCCCAAGAACTTTTATCCCGCCTCAGCACCCTCGGTCTACTCGGATAGCTCGGATATTTTTTTATGATCCCTCGGATGGTCATTCCTGCGCATTCGTTTATTCATTCATCACCGTGACACATTCTTGAAGCATTTTTGAATCAACTAAGCTCTTTCTAACCCTTATTTACAAATTAGGGTTTAATATTTTATCTACTTAGTTTCTTGTGACACTTTTCTTATTTTTTAGCTATTATTTAATGCTTTGTATATCATTTAGATCAAACTAAATTAGGTCTCCCATTTCAATTTTATCTTAATCATTTTGTTGAACTCGTCTTTCAAACCCACCTTTTTCATGGATTTATTCTTCTCTCACATGGCTCAATCTCATTAAGATTTTACAAAAGCATAATTTAAGGCCATTAATAATCACATTTCTAAAAATCCCTAAGATCTAGACCTTAGTTTACATGTTACTCGTGAGGAAGCTATTATTTTTCAAAGCTCCCCACTTTTTTGGCCATATACTAACTTATGTTTCCATTCAATTTCTCACTTCTAATATTCTACCCATGTCTACTATTCCTGTTTCTATCAATACTCCCACCATTTACTTCACACCACATTTAGTTTCCCATACATGAAAGGTTTCATCTATCGGTACATAAGACTTAAATTTTCTTTATCATGACCTTTAAGTAAAATTTTGTAAGTTACAACATGTTACTTCTCACATGTGTCCATCTTTAGATTCCACCTTGTTGTTATATAATCCATTCTTACCCACCATTTCCACTTATTCGCTTCCTCCTAGTTTTTGCCCCCAAGCTTCCCATTTTCAATTTACATGGTAACCCACAGGAACATCTTAGAGAATTTCATTTCACTTACCTTGACTTTGATGATGATCACATTATTTTGGCTAAAATCATTCCCTGTAGTCTCCATGATTATACAATGCATTGGTTTTACAACCTACCCGATCATTTGGTAACTTTATTCACCCAACTATATAATTATTTTATTACTCATTTTTATATCAATATTGGCTCCAAGATCGATTATTCTCACCTAGATAAACTGAAATAGGGATCGATTAAACACCTAGATAATTATGTTTTGCGGTACAAAAATAATCTAGGTAAGATGTCAAATGTACTATAAGACTCTGAACTTCAAGGTGTTTTCATTCGATTCTTTTACCACCACTTCGGAGAGTTTTATATTTTATACTTATCCTTCATTTGAAAACTTTGTCAAACTCTAAAGCTTCATGAAACTAAACTCCTATCCATAGGCAAGATTAAATATCAGGAGAAAACTTCATCTTCCACTCGTTTCCCAAACAAGACATCATTTAAGCCATCTACAACTAAACCAACTGACACCAAATATACCTTCAGTTTAGTAATTACTACTAAAGAGGTTCAATAACCACCACCTAGGCATGAATTTACCAACTTTCATGTGGCCCCACATCTCATATTGCAAAAACTCCTTGAGAGCAATCTTATCACACTTCCTCCACCACTCGAATTAGACCCATCACGACCGAAAGGTAGGAATTATAATGAGGAATACCGATGTGACTATCATAGATGTGTGGTACATTCTAAAAATTGATTTTTCAAACTACGCACAATCATCTATGATCTTATTGATAAAAAAAAAATTGAGTTTCTAGAGCCTATAGACTCTCCACCAAACACTAACAATCAAAAACTCAAAATTTTTAATAAACAGCCCCACCAACATGACACAAAATCTTTTGAATCCTCTACTAATCATGCATAGCACATAGTTTCTCCTCCCGCATCAGGGGATTTTGAATTTTTCAGTTGTACATACGATGCTTCTCCACTAATCATCTACTTTTTAAACTATGATTATCATGTGAATTTTACATCCAACCACTTACACATAAATGCATATATTGGTTTGGTTCCCATCAATAATACTTAATTTGATCCATCATGGCTCATTATTTCATGTTATATTCTACTTATTAAGGTGATCGGGTAACATCTATCATAAATTTTATACCCTATGAACAAACTATATGGTGTCGTCAAATTGTACATTACGGTTAGTCCTCTTACTATGCGTGTTCCATTCCTCATTGGAAACACAATTGATGGGTGTGAAATGCTTCTTGTTCTCAATAGGATTCTTCGATCTCAATCTATCATCTTTATGAATCACTTGTGGCTCAAATTTATTAATAAATAGGTCATTTCTATTGACAAAGATCCCTCCATCTACTCTATGGTCATCATATCCTCTCACCTTAGTTAGCACACCACCTACTTCATCTAACACATCACACTCTATGTTACTAAAAGTGCAATCTACTCCTATTTCACCTATTTACGCATTATCTACATGACCTCACCACTCCACTAGTCCAAAACATAGGTATATGCCCATTCCTAGGATAATTACTAAATCTTGACGTAGATCACCACCTTGGTTTATTCCATTCAGGTGTTCATCACCTTCGTGCTTGGAATCACATAGATATCCATCACCGACACATTTTTCTACGCCACAAAATTCATCATATATTCATCCATCGTATGCACATAGGATTCATTCACCTACACATTATTTATCTACTATACCACCACTCTTTGTGCTTGGTTATCTACTTTTTCACCACATACATCGGATGAAGGGCCTTCATCCTTGAATTTCATTGGATAGTTCATTCATTCACATACACTTGGGGGCATAACATTCACACATCTCCCCCTCTCATCTTAGCATCAATACATCTCACATACTTACATAGTCATACATCAATATCCTTACATAGGCATATTCATCACACATTTTAGCGTCGACCATTACCCAATGACACACTCTTGTTCTTTAGTTCACACTTGACTATTGAGGGCATACTACACATGAACCCCACACACTGCACAATATATACTACACATTGCAAATATTTATACACCGACATCATATGTCTTACATCTTACATCATACACTCTACATTTAGTCTACATCATTTCAAAATTTGCGCATCTATACATCATACATCATATTAGTCTTCATCATACATGTGTCACACTCCTATTGTCTATGAGTCTCACATTACATACTACTCATCATGCATATCACATAGTGCACATCTTCACACTATTAGACTATCTACACATCTTGCATTACATTCTACACATTTCATATTCAAACATTTAACTCATCACATGGTTGTTCAATCATCACACATCATACATCTTCTTCTACGTATTGCACTCATTACCCTATGATGCCCTCTAGTTCCTCGATCCATACTCAAATTTCAAGGATTTAAAATAAAATGGAAGTTATCATGCTCACACATTCATCACTCAACTTTGTTATCATGTGGCATTCCTAGGTTAGTGACATATGTTATAGGCTAAATGGTCACATATCCCTTTATCTTGTGGTGGTATACAATTTAGAATACACCATCACTCCTTTATGCATTTGGTAGTGATATACTCTTTAGGCTACATCATCACTCCTATTATCATCTTTTCGTGATATAGACTTTGGCTATAGGGTCATGTATGAACTTCATCGCTAGGTTGCATATCAATAACACACATACACACTCATCATAGTGTGTTGGACACAACACAAAATTTTACCATTTCTCGATGATGCATTCTTGTTTATGGTTCATTCTTGATTGCTAAGGGGAAAACCAAATCAACGTAACTACATATAACTCCATTCTCTTAGGAGGGACATGGCTCCTATCATCCATCTAGAAGTTCCTTCCATCCATCACAACATATTGAATATCTTACTTGTATTTAATTTTTCTTACATTATCTTATACATGTTCGTCTTATTAAACATGCTAGGTAGATCTCTTGTATGTCATTTATCTATACCATACATAGATGTGTGTTCATGTATTTATCTAGTTGTGATCATAGATACATGTATCCTACACGTAACATGGATGCTCGCCTCCTACCACTCCCCGAAACGATTGTTGGAGGCATCCTCATATGTTTACTACAGGTGTTATTGTTTCATTTCATAATTACTACTTTACATTATTTGGTTATACACACTTTTGACATACTGTTTATCTTTATAACATTGTAGAATGAGTGATTCATGTGCATCATTTATTTGCAGGATTTCTTTCTTCCATTTGTTTGTAGGATATATGTCTACTATTTCTTGTGTATTGTTTTCTCTTGTATGGAGGAATTTCCCCTTTATTTGGTGTGAACACTAAGTTATGTCCCTTGTTTACAACCTAGATTTTGTGGTCTATGATTTTATTCTTAGGTGTTTACATTATCATTTTTCTTACTTGCTTCTACATTATCTATATAGCTTATACTTGTCTTCTACATGCATGCTAGTTTTCAATAACACTTTTTCTAGCCACTTGTTTGTGTGCACCTTGGATTATACCAAGTGCATTCCCTTACCCCTATAGGGAATAGTTTTATGTTTTTGGTCCATTTTTGGACCGCATCCTCCTTCTCGTGATGTCACATATGCCCCAAAGAGGACAAGACATCATTGGGGTTGTACATACTACAAAACACCTTCTCTTCGGTACATTTCTATCCAGTTTCCATTTTTGACATTATGGGTTATACAATAAGTGGGTTCAGACCTGTCTATGAACCTAGTACCCAATGGACTTTACAGGACATAATTATCTTTAGCATTCTATGGAGTAGTTACAAGGTAGATGATAATTTTTTTCCTCTATACGCTTTTTTAATCAATGGCATCATATCACCCAAAAACTAGGTAGTACAAAGATCTCTTCATACATTATCAAGAAAGCGCTTACATGTTAGAGAATAATGAAACTTTCTCTCTAAACTTATTTGGCTAGGGTGGTGTGATATCGCCAAAAATTCATAATACAAGATATCCTCTCTACACCATTTCTCTCGTCACGAATCAAAGCACATGTTCCTTTCAGATTTTCATTTCCATTATATGATTTTAACTATATACATGCCTCCTTACATGCATTTCTCTATATACATGATACTTGACTACTTGATCATCTTCTCCTTGTAGGGTCTGATTGTATGAGAAGGAAGTAGTCAACACCAACAATGACATCAACAAAAACAACACTTTACGGAAGCACACACCTCATGCTAATATGCGGGTATGTCACATACATCGCAACTACACACACACGTTTCCACCATATGTTCACTCTCATAACCTTTTTCTCTTTTACATCTCGTAGTCTCCATGCTCCATTTTTTTATCACTCTAAGGTTTTTTTAGTCATTTGGTACAGTTTTAGATCACTCTACATGGACATCAGGTACACATCTCTATCTACTTTATGTTATCGAGCATTTTTCTCACTAACATAAAGTGCGGAAAATGTAGACAAAAATCATATACTTTGGGTATTATTTAGTCCCGATCAAAAATACTATTCATATGGTTTTTGAGTAAAGAAAATACTAATTAACACCCATCTTTTGGCCATTTTACTTTTCTTTTTGTTTTCATTTCCAACCTCCCACACATAATTTCTCAATGTGTTTTTGTCTTTTACATCATTATACCTCGATTGGGGCACCTAGCCCCATACTATGGTGCCCTAGGTGCTTTGGTCCTATTTGGGGTGTTCTAAGCCTTATCATACTATACCTCCATCTTTTAGGCACTTTCTATCTATTTGGAATTTCTATATTTTTAGTGGTATTCCATTTCAAGGTTAATTACGAAATTAAAACAAGATAACCATATAAATATAAGTTGTGAGATTATAATGAGGGACCAAGCACTATTTACTAGTATCATCACCTAAGGTTACATTCCATTTAAGGCATCTATAACTCATTTGCATCCATCTAGCTCCATCACAAGGGATAAGGTTAGTTCATCTACATCACATTGCATAGGAGGGAAGTTTATTCTATTCCATCTACCACAGTATTACATTTATACATCTAGTTATTTCTCACTACTTCAAAAATATGATTGACACAAGAGCAAATAGGGAATGATTTTTACACACTTTCCTTAAACTACATTTTGGTCTCAAATATAGTGTGAGAATCGGTTAGTAAGTCTAACATTGTGGATGTTGAGGATAGTCCAACCCCTTCATTTACATATTTGTTAATTAGGGTTTTGATGCTTGGCTTGGGGTTTTATAGGTCTCTCCTTCATCTTTAACTAGCAGTGACATCCGATGTTGTCCAAAAACAACAATGCAATAGGTAGCAAAGGCTTGAGATCATCTAGTGACCTCCCGCAAGTTTTGTTTTTGGACCTCTTGCATAGACTACAATGTCCAGATATAAGACCGGGCACCCCATGTACCCTTATCCTTCTCAAGCACCCAAGTCTTCTCGAAACTTGGATATGTATTTTCTAAGCCCTTGGATGGTCGTTCCTATATTCTATTTATTCATTCATCTCTATGACATAGTCTTGAAGAATCTTTAAATCAACTAAGATCTTTCTAACCCTTCTTTGCACATTAGGGTTTCATATTTTATCTACTTAGTTACTAGGGTCACTTTTTGTTTATTTAGTTGTTATTTACATATTTGAATAACATTTATATTAAACTAAATTAGGTCTCTCATATCCATTTTAGTTTAATCAATGAAGCACAAAATTTACAAGGACCACCAACCCTTAGTTTAATAGAGCATTAACCCTACAATGAGCACCAACCCCTAATTTGGTGAAGTACCCACTCCATAAGGAGGATAAAACCTCCTAAGATGACTAAGTAATAACTCATCCACTTGATGATGATGATCCCTAATTTTTTTCTTCCAAAAATGATGGAGAACTATAATTCAGCTCACACAATCACAATCAAACCCTCATTCCTCTAACTCGCTCTATCTTCTTCTTTCTCAACATGTCTTGGCTCTAAACCCTTGTACACATTATCTATAAAATTCCTCAACCCATAAAAACTCTTTTATCTCTCAATACATGTCTGCAAAACTATTACACACTTCCACATGGTTTGTACTTTTCCCTCTAAGAGCATTGGTTCAAAAATGAAGTAAACTAGCACTTAAATATGATTCTCATCTCTAAAATACATCTTAATTCATTTTTAATCATTTTTCACGAATAATAAAACTCAATAACATCCCAATAAATTCATTAAAATAGTCACATATGGCCCATATAGGTCAACCATTCCTAAAACCACTCAACTTGCACCAAAAATATCAAAACCCCATCACTAGATGACCTAAAACCAAAAATGGAAAAAAATGATAATTAAAGCTCCAAAATTCATCACACATATTGAATAACATATAACCATAATCCATGTTCACTCATTTTCTTGTACCAATCAAACAATTCATAATATGGGCCCAAAGGCTCATATCCTCCACCAAATAATTATTTCCAAGACTGTGTCTTCACCTTTAGGCCTCATGACCATTAAAGATAAACTAAAATATGGAATTTAACCAATATATTGAATCCTTAGGACCTGTATAACAATTCCATGCCTTCTATACCTCTTGAAAAATCCATGTGCTCAAACCACAACAACTTTATTTATTACAAAATAAAGCTACCCGAAAAGCTATTTCACATAGTAAACTAGTTTGCACCCTTGCCACCACTTTCAATCACTCCAAATTACTTAAATAGGAAAAAAATTCATCCCTATTCACTTTACAACTGATAAAACATATCATCTAATCCATTTCCCACCTAAACCAACTCAATCTTTCAAAATTTGAGAAAACTTGTCCTAAAAAAATGTAACTACCTTCTTCTTCACAAACTAACCTAAGTGACCCATAAAATTAAATCAAAAGGAAAAAAAACTTATACCAATATAAATACCTTTGGATATTCTTTCCATAACAAAATATAACTCCTTCCAACTCCAAGTTTAAGGCCTTCAACAAATCCATTCTCTGCAAATGAATTCTTAAGTCTTCTAGGACTCAAGAACTAACTTAGAGCTTAACTTGATCTATCACCTCAAAACATACTTCTACACATATCCAAATCATGGAACACACTTAGACATGATTTATAATCACTCACCAACCTTCACCAATCAATAAGAACTCAAAAACATCCTCTCACTACATAACGATCATTAACAACTTGCTAGAATAAACATCCTCCATATTTAACCTTCATAAACCAGCTCATAACTTTATCATACCTTATCCAAATCAAAATTTTGATATACCATTATATATTTATCTGAACTAGGATAAAAAAATAATGGAATCCTAAATACTCTTGTAGCTCCCGATATTCCACTTTTAGTGAAAGCTTCCCTAAGATGCCCCAAAAACCTAGTCTTCATAAATACGGAAAACTTTTCCCTTTTTCAATTTAACCAAGAATTGAAACCTTTATGAAAATATATAAAAAATCAGGGGATAAAACAAATGTTAATTTATATTTCAAATCCTTTGTACCAACTTTCCTTAAAATGAACTTCTTTAGAAACAAGCATTTTTAGGTGGGGCCCACATATAATCACATGCACTAATACACCTTTCTAGAAATATGTAAGATTCATCTAAAACATCCAATCATAATTTTTCAAGAATAAAAAATACAAGCTCAGGTATACCTCTTCATCTCCAAGTTACTCTTAGTTAGGGTTTCAAAGCACTTACCTTCTTAATAATTGTTCATAAAAATAGATGAAAAAAAAATAAAATAAAAATATTCATAACTAACCTAAGAATATATTCCAAATATATCAGGTCCCCATGTAAATAACACAACTCACAATGAGCATTAGAAGGTCCATTCTTTCCTTAAAACCACATTGTAAATTACCTAGTTTTACCAAAAATGAAGTATCATGCATTTCCTTCCTCAAAATGGCTTGAAAGTTGTCATGAAGCATCATGATAACATCCTATACCTGTATATATTTACAAAATATCCAAAATATCTCTAAATTTTTTCATCCAGGTCTCATTTACCTATTTTTCCTAGTATGTTCTCAACTGATTACTTCCCAAGGACCTCATTCATGTGTCATACCTCTGAGTTCGTACCTGAATCTCACCCTACAACTGATATAAAATGCCAAAATTCTACTACCATTCTTAGAAAATTATGATCATCTCTAATCCTCATGAATCCAACTCATTATACATGCTCCATGGATAAGAATAAGCCTCATCTAACACTTACTGACCCATGAAATAATCTTGTTGACCTTATGTAGACTTATGTACACCTATAAAACATATCATGGAACATGAATGACCTCAATACAACATTCACCTCACTCAAGAGATCTCATACCATGACTTAGCTCACTCAACCATGCACCAGACCTCGTAGAACACCACTAAACATGATCTACCAATCAACCTTTATGTTTGACACCGACTAACACCTCATCGATACTATAGACACCTAAAATATGGTTACACATAGCATTTCCTCCAATTCAACCAATTGATTATACTTCATTAATTCCCCAATCTTCACTCCATTCTCGATGCCCATTCACAACACCTTCTCGGTCGTATTGGTCCTATAATCATCTTATTTTGCTAATATCTCTCTTATTAGCTAAACATTCCTCCTTTGAACCTTTCGAATATCCTTAGTTACTGCAGATCCACTTCCATGCAAGCTTCCTAGGCTATCTATCAGTCACAAATGGTTATCAAGACCCCTCCCAATTCTCAATGAGTCTCTAATCACTTGCTAATCAAGTTTAACTAGCCTAAACCCTAGTTAACTAGCCTAAACCAAGCTTAACTAAGCCTAAATCATGTTTATCCTAATCTAATCTAAAAGTTATTTTTGAGCTTTAGTCCCACATGCACCCAAATTCCAAACTCTCCCAAGTGGAAAACTATAAATAGAAGGGTCACCCCTCCCTTTCAACCTTACACCTTGTTTACATAACAAAATCTCTCAAGCACTTTGGAAAGGTATTAGAAATCATTTGTGATAGATTTAAGCTATAGAACATTTGGATCTTGGCCATACTCCATTGTTAAGAGCTCCTCCATCTTGCATCCATCCACCATTAAAATAGCTTCATCTTGCATCCATGATAGGTTAGTAATGGAATATGCTAAACTTGGTCTTATAGCCATTTAGTAAGATTCATTCACCTTTATGGAGTAAACAACAAAATAGTTTCTAGGATCTTCTAGGTTCATTTAAATTAGCATTCAAAGAGTAGAGGGTAATATACATGTTAGTTTTTGATGTTTTTGTCAAAGTTATAATGCTTTCATGTTAATTTCCCTTGTTTATCTCTTATCTCATGGTGCATAGTTGAGTTAGTTAAAGCTTTGAGGTTCTCTAATCTCATTTCCATAGCTTTTCAAAATTTTATTGCATACAGATACTCATACAACACAATGAAATCCTTTTCCATTAACATAATTGACATCAATAATAATACTAACACACAATGCCAAACACAGATTTTACCTTTATCTTTTTTTTATCCTCTTCTAATTTCACAAAACATAATTAGATCAACATATACCTCCACTACAACATCTTGAGATTCATCCAAAGTGGTAATTTGATCCCTTCTTAAGATGAATCTTTATTTAGGTAATTGATCATTATTGAAGAACCACATCCAGTTACCTTGGGTAGGTCTATCATTTTCAAGGATTTTTTAATCAATTTGTTTAATTTGGCTATGAATTCCCTTAGATCTTCTAGAGGTTATTTCTTTATTTTCTACCATTGAATGAGTAGAGCATGATCATATTCATATAGTTTGAATCCTATCCTCAAAATTTGTCTTCATTTGATCCTATTTGGTGATAGATATTTAGGTAGGCATTAAAGCAAATTTATAGTAGCATCTTGTAAAGATTAAAGAAATAATCTTATATGCACATCTTCATGTTAAACTCCCAATATGCCACATGTTGTGATGATGGCAGGGATATGTTAATCCAAGTGCCAATTTTTGTCTCCTCTAAAATTTGGGAAATTATTTCTCAATTGTCTAGGTATCTCATCAATTAGAGAAGCTACACATAATGGGCCAATGTTCTAACCCCAAGTTATTGGTGAAGCCATCTCTCGAAGGAAGATTATTTAGTGGTGGCAGAGAGATAGGGCAATAACATGGATAACAAGTGGTTATTCAAACTGATATTCTAGAATAATTTTAATATCTTTACTTTGAAATATTAGAAGAGTAATTCTAAAATCATCTTGTTGCAGTTTGAAAGTAGGATATATGATGCCACCGCTCTATCGCCATGGGTAAATCTTATATTTGCTAGTTTTACGCCAAGATCTCCTTTTATGATTTTGATTTCTTTCAATGTGATGTGTTATTTCAATACTTCAACATGTTCTCTTTCTCTATCCAAGACTCATAGTAATATGATAGTGAGTGGTATTTATTCGATTATTCCAAATAAAAATTCTTAAATCTAATATGATATCTTATTAATTGTCTTCAAAAAGGAAAATTTTAGGATGTGATGTTGGAAAATTTATAAATATGGTAATTTATGGTAGAGGTAATGGTAGGCATAAAAAGTATTTTAGGGTTTTACAATTTTTTATATTTATGGGTTTTGGAATATCTAATTTTTAGGATTTTGTGGATCAATAGTGTTCAAGAAAGCAAAATATTCCCTACGATGAGTTCCAAAAATGATTAGAGATTTTTTCAAGGTAAAACTTAGAATTTTTTTGATGCTCATGGGACAAAACCCCTTTGCTTTAAGATAGGGTGGATTCCATTTATTGAAATTTTGATAAAATATACATTAAATTATCTCTCGTGGTGGTCATGGTTCGGGAATGTGCATAGATTACGTAGTTGTAATCGCAACAATATCTAAGAGAGAGGTAAAATATAGGAGAATAAATGGAGAATAATGAGGAGGGAATTGTATTAGTGAGGTGAATCTAGATTTAAATAACTGCAATTTAGAAATATTTCCAATTCAATTAGGAGACATAGGTAAACACATGTAATTTATATAGAGAATATGAAACAAAAAAGAGATTGACACAAATTTTAAATATTGATTTTCATTTCATTATCAATAGGTACAAGCTCCTCTTATGCTAATAACATTTGCATACATCTAGCTAAGTGAAATAAGGAGAATGAATGAACATTACTAGGTGGGAATGGAATAATTACAAGTATCTTTATAGAGAGAAATATTTGATCATTTACAAAAGAGAGGAGGCTATAATATATAGCCCAAAAATTGTGACCTTGTATATTTCTACATGACTTTCCATAGTCCTTTCCACAATAAGATATCTTTCCTTATTTTAAGAAAATTTATTTTACAAAAGTGGAATATGAAGTCACTTAAGTTAATTTTAAAAAAATGCATTCTACAACAAAGAACAAGAAATCACTTTTCTTTTTAGAAAAATTGATTTCTACATGAGAGAATGGGGATAAGAAAAATAATATGTAAAAAATCATTGTATAGAAGTAACATGTGAAGAATAAGATCCTTGGATGCACCACACTAGGGATATTCTTTGACCTTCCATCCTTGAGTTGAACATAAACACTACTTTTCGAACTTTTTCTCCATGAGGAATGATGGTGTTCATAATAATATCAAGCTAGTGATCGAATGCCCCTTGAATTATTTTAAAATTATTGATATTATTTTGGGATATATTGAGATACATCATTAAGGGCTCCTCATATTTAAGCTATAGTATCCATAAGTTGATCACCATAGGATTGCAGGTAAGATAGTTTTCCTTCCACAATGTTCTTAAATTTATCTTGAATATCATCCAATGATGTAGCCTTAGAGTAAATGGAGGGAATATCATAATTATTAGATGATTTTTAACTGTAGATACTAAATCCCACACTTTAGGTACATTTCTAGGTCTTAATCACATACAACTATTTATATGATTCCTAAGCAAGAAAACTAGTAACCGACATAGTTTTGGCCTCTTTTCTTTCTCTCTTGCTTTCTCTGTGGTCCTACACATCTCACTCATCAGTATGAATTTCAGCGATTTATGTTTCTTGTCTCTAGACACCCGTGTCTAGTCAAGAAAATAGTGCCCTAATCCCGTTCTAGGAAACCCTAACCTCTTTATATATTACTTACACCTTTTGGGCATCTTTCATCTTTTGGGAATCTTGTTTTCTTATGGGCTGGCCTTTTAATTGTAAATTATGAAATTAAAATAAGGGAGTCATATAAATACAAAGCTATGTGACCATAATAAAGGACAAATCACTAAACATCTAGTATTATCACATAATATTGCATACAAAGGCATTTTAAGAGAATCAAAGTATCTACCTAGCTTAATTCAAGGGACAAGGATCTGCACTTTATAAATACACACATAAGAGGGGATGTATTTTATTTTGTAGGTTATAGGAAAATCAGTAATCTTGTAGTGATCTACGGGTGACAAATAGTGAAAGTTAGTGACATTGGTGTTGAGTTGTGGAGCTCAATTACTTCGATTTAGTATGCAATGTAAAACTTGTTGGAAAACATAGTAACCATCATCGGTTATGGAGGGACACCCGGTCACCCAGATTGACATCGGATAGGAAAGGGCGAACCAACATCGGTTAAGGAGAACCAACGTCGGTTACTTATGCAAGGATGTTTTAATTAACACTTGGGAATTAGATCTATTTTTAGTATAAAGTATATCTATTGATTGTAATTGCATGGATAAGTTCCCCAAGTATATAAATGACTATATAAACATGAAAGCTTTGGTTTAGAAGTAAGTATTAACAATAATTAAGAACTTGAAAAAGTTGGTGAGAGAGATAATTCTTGGCGATGAAGCAAAAACGTGAGAGAAATAAAGTATTGTACATCTAAGAAGTGTGGAAGATGTAGATTGAGGATTATCTGTATTAAAGAGATTTTTATTTACCTTGGATGAGAAGTATAGACCTATGGAGAAAATTGATGAATAATGGAAGATTCTTGACATGAAGGCTTTGGGATCTATAAGATTGAGCCCGACAACATCCATGGCTTCCAATATTACAAAAGTGACTTCTACGGTAGGGTTGATGAAATATCTTTCCAATTTATATGAAAAACCTAGTGCTTTAAATAAATTTTATTTAATGAAGAAACTATTTAGTTCTAAGATGCATGAAGGTGGATCTTCATCTAGTCATTTGAATGATTTCAGATCTATTGTAAATTGGTTAAAATTGGTTGATATACCATTTGATGAAGAAGTGAAAGAAATTTTAATCTTTTGTTCTTTTCCGATGGTTGGGATGACTCGAAGAATGGCTATTAGTAATACAACATCTGCTAATAATCTTTTAAAGTTTGATGATGTGGTTAGTATAATATTAAATGAAGAAATTCATAGGAAGAGTACATAGGAATCATCATCTGGGAATGCTTTGAATTTAGAAAGAAGGGGAAGACAGAAGGAGATATCCAAGAGAAAGAGTAATGGGAAATCAAATTCAAGGGATAACATCTCTAAATCCAAAAGTAAGGGAATTACTTGTTGGAAATGTGGAAAGAAAGGACATGCGAAAAATATTGTTGGTCAACGGATAAAGAGACCCACCAACTAGACAAAGGTAAAGAAGAAAATATTGTTGCATAAGAGGTAATGCAAGATTCTCTTATTCTTTCTTTAGATAGTAGAATTGAATCATGGGTTTTAGATTCAAAAGATTCTTTCCATGTAACCCCTACCAAGAGTTATAATAGAAATTATGTCTAGGAAATTTTGGACATTTTTATTTGGGTGATGATGAACCTTGTAGTATTCTTTGGTAAATAGTAAGTTCATCTAAAATTTCACAGAATGGAAATACATGAGTATTTAAAGATGTGAGGCATGTCTAAGCCTTAGGAGGAATCTTATTTTTGCATGGCAACTAGGTGAATCGCTACATGGTTACTTTTACAAGAGACTCTTGGAAAGTCACCAAGGGTGATTTTTTTATGGAAAGAGGTAAGAAGGTAGGGAATGTTATATTTATCTTCTTGTGTTACTGATTCCTTTTCTACATTATTTACTTCAGATTATGCCATAACCATTGGGCCATACGAGTCAAAAAGGAATGCAAATCTTAAAGTATATGGGTAAGTTATCGATTTCAAATATTTAGATCTTTATTTTTGTGAGTGTTGTGTCTTTGGAAAGAAAATGAGAGTGATATTTCTCAAAGTTGGGGAAACCATGAAGGAGCAAAAATTGGAGCTTGTACACTCAGATGTGTGGGGACCACTTAGGTAACTTCTCATGGAGGATCCCAATATTATGTTACTTTCATTGATGATGCTACAAGAAAGATATAAGTTTATTGTATTAAACGTACATATGATGTTTTTGAAACTTTTAAAATATGAAAAGCTCTTATTGATAATGAATTAAATTCTAAGTTAAAGTGCCTTAGATATAACAATTGATAATGATTATTTTTATTAATGACATACGTAGAGAAAGAATGGTTCCAAGAACACCACATGAGAATGGTGTTGGAGAAATAATGAATAGGACAATCACGGAATGTGTCAAGTATGACGATAAATTTTGGACTACCCTTACAATTTTGGGCGAAGCGGTTGATACAATAGTTTATTTGATAAACCATGGTCCTTCAAGTTCACTATATGGAGGAATACCAGGGGAAGATTTGACCGGAAAAGAGGTAGATCATTCTTTTCTTAAAGGTTTTGGTTCAAAAGCTTTTGTGCATGTTGATAAAGAAAATAGAAAAAAGTTGGATGCAAAATCTAAGAGATGCACTTTTATTGGTTATGGATCTGGTGATTTCAGATTCTATTTTGGGGATTTAGAGAATTCTAAAATTATTAGGATTTGTGATGTTGAATGGAATGAAAAGAAAATGTACGAGAGATCAAATTATGGTACCCAAGGATGGAAACTTTGAGAAGTTTGTGAATGAAAATTAACTCTCAAATTTAAAGGTATTACTAATAGGGTTACACATGAATCGCCATGTCGGTTGACTCTGAATGGCATCGGTTAGTATAATCGACGTATTTTATAGGTGAGTGATGTAGTTCACTATCAAATTTGGATACAAATTTTCAGGAGGTCTAGATTAAGCCTCCGATACCCTGAAATCTTGTGAGAAGGTCACAAATGGTAAGTAAACCTCTAGAAATATTTACTCCTCTATTTTATTTTTATTACCCGATAATGGTGAACTGAGATCTTTAAATAAGTAATGAAGGATAAGACCCACGTCCAATGGGAGAATGGCATGTATGAGGAGATGGAATCCTTGGAACAGAACCAAACTTGGGATTTGGTTAAGTTGTGAGTAGGTAAGAGGACATTGCAGAACAAGTGGGTTTACAGAATTAAGGAAGAAGAGGGTGGATATAAAAGGTACAAGGCAAGGCTTGTAGTAAAAGGATTTACACAAAAAGTAGGTATTGAATTTGGTGAAATATTTTCTCCTGTTGTTAAGATTACTTCTATTCATATTGTATTGAGTTTAGTTGTAGTAGAATATTTACATTTAGAGAAACTAGATGTGAAGATGACTTTCCTTCATGGTGTTTTGGATGAAGAGATTTATATGTAAAATCTGTTGGGTATGAAGTCAAGGGTAAGGAGAAATTAGTGTGCAAGTTGAAAAAGAGCCTATATGGGCTCAAACAAGCTCCAAGGAAATGGTACATGAGGTTTGATAGTTTTATGCATGAGCATGGTTACTTGAGATGTGAATCTGACCATTTTGTTTATTTCAAGAAGATTGAAAATGGGAGCTATATTATTTTGTTACTGTATGTGGATGATATGCTTATTACATGATCTAGTATGCATGACATTGGTGAGCTTAAGGGAAAGATAGCTCACACATTTGATATAAAGGATTTATGATTTGTAAAAAGAATCCTTGGTATGTAAATACATAGACACATGAAAAACAAGAAATTGTATTTGTCTCGAGAGGATTATATCTACAAGGTGTTAGAAAGGTTCAACATGAAGAATACAAAACTGTTAGTACACTTATGCCTGAAACTTCAAATTAAGCAAGGATCAATGTCCATCATCACATGAAGAGGTAAAATACATGACAAGAGTACCATATGCTTCAATAGTTGGGAGTCTTATATATGCTATGGTTTGTACTGCAGACCGGACATTGCACAAGAACCGGGAGTGGTGAGTAGATATGTGGCTAATCTAGGGAAAGAGCATTGGAAAGAATTCCAATGGATCCCGATTATTTGAAAGGGACATCTATCATTCAGTTATGCTATGGAGGTTTGGATATTTCATTATGTGGCTATGTTGATTTGGATATGGCTAGAGATCTAGATGGTAGAAGGAGCACTACTGGATATATTTTCACAGTAGGTGGGATGGCAATTAGCTAGATTTCAAGATTGCGAAGGTTATGGATTTGTCTAGTATAGAGGGAGAGTATGTTATAGCTACATAGGCTAGCAAGGAGATGATATGGATGAGTAGGTTCATGGAAGAGTTGGGAAAGGAGAAAGGTGATTGTAAACTATTTAGTGACAGTCAGAGTGTAATTCATTTGGCAAAGAACTCAATGTTTCATTCGAGAATGAAACACATTTAGTTGAGGTATCACTTCATACGATAGGTATTGGAGGATGGACAATTGAATCTAGAAAAGATTCATACCCGTGAAAACCCTGTGGATATGCTAATGAAGCCATTAGAAAAGATAAGTTGGAGCTACACTCCACTTATGTTGGTCTTCAAGTTTTAGACTTGAAGAGGAAGAAACAAAGCTAAGGAAGGATCCAAGAATGATGATGTATAGGTATGGTGCAGTAATTAATCTCCAAGTGGGAGATTGTTGAGTTGTGGAGCTCAATTACTTTAAATTAGTATGCAATGTAAAAATTACTTTGGAAAACACAAGAATGCTTGTCATCGGTATGGAGGGACCGACATTGGTCACCTAGGACCGATATTGTTTAGGGATAATCAATGTTGGTTACCTGTGCGAGGATGTTTTAATTAACTCTCGGGAATTAGATCTATTTTTAGCAAAAATTATATCATTTGATTGTAATTTCATGGATAAGTTCCCTAAATCTATAAATGACTATATAAGCATGAAAGCTAGGGTTTAGAAGTAAGTATTAAGAAGAATTAGGAAGAACTTGAAAAATTTGGTGAGAGAGAGAATTCTTGGCGATGAAGCAAAATCTTGAGAGAAATAAAGTACTATACATCTGAGAGGTGTGGAAGATTGTAAATCTTCAATTGTATATCTTGTCAAAGATTTGGATAATAGATTGACTTGTTTCTTGGTGGATGTAGCCTACACTGGTTGAACCACGTTAAATTTGGTTTCGATTTATATCTCTTATTTTATATATTTCTTCTAGTAGAATATTTTCTTTTATTTGCATGTATTCTTAGATATGATATATTATCTGTACTGACAGTGTGCTAACCCCAAAAATTGGTGCGACAAAAAAAAAGATATCAATTTCTAACCATTTCGCAGCCATGGGTGCCCGTAAGAGGTCCCAATGCCCAGTGCCCCTAACCCATTCCAAGCACCCAAGACTAGCTTATTCTCGATAGTTATGTAATTTCCTTTATGCATTTATGACATGATTCCTCCTCTTGTTCATCAATTCCATAAAACCCTGACACTATGTATATCCCTATGAACATGTCACGTTCACAAGTCAATGATCTTCAATCTTCTCTTTGATGACTCTTTTAGTTTTAATGTCAAGCAATCTATTTTAAATCAATTCAAGATTTAGATTCTTTATTTAAAGATAATTTTCAAGCTATGAAATCCATTATTACATCACTTAAATATGAAATCGACATCTTAAGGATGCTTCTTAGGCCCATGTCATTCTTATTCTACATCCCATCCTTATTCTATGTCTTTTGCATGTGCTCATATAAGTGAACCCCAAATGTTACCACTCCCAACACCTGTAAATTTTGAAGTCAATACTCGACAATAAGATATTTTTCTGAATCTCCTCAGATTAGTTGATCGACTTTCCATCTACTCATTGTTATCCTCCTTATAGGCTGCAAAATATTAACGTCGTCCATATTGCAAATATACTCAAATGAATGGACATAATGAAAATGATTTCTCTTCCATACACAAGGAAATTTTCCACCTTAAGCGTTATGATCTTATCTCATTTGTTACATAAATAATATTATATGTTCATCTTCAATTGCTACATCTCATTGGGTTCCTAAATCGATTTATCTATGTCTAATGAGCATCATGACATTTCTTCTAATGTTTATTCTTTCTATCACTCAAAAACTACCTATGAAATCCACTCAAACTATGTAACGACCTCTTAAACTCAGTCCACCCTCTTCTTCTATCAAGTCTTCTTGATGTCACAAATCCCACATAAGCTCCAACCAATCACTTTTGGAAAAACAATTATTCATACCGATGGCCGGATACATTTCAAACTCTACCACCATTGCATGGTCCTCTTATTACTTATACCTACCATTGTGTGGATCTCTCTCTTATTATGACATATATAACACTCTCCCACAATGGCAAGTTATCTATCGTGTCACCACATAAATCTCCATCATTCTCACACCACCCTTTTTCCATTTTGTTTAGGTCGTAAAATGAGTTTTTATGGTAAAATCTTTATGAACATGGGAATAGTTCGGTTACATTGTCTTGTATGTGGTTGTGTATTTAAGGGCATAATAGGAAGGATACACATACAAATGTGCAATAGTATATGCAATATCATAGCATCACTTGTTGTTGTATTCCACACATTGCTTAATGTTATAATTCATTTTACATACTTGGATGTTAATGTTTATTGCATTCTTGTTGTAGATGATGGTTTTGTTTTGTCATAATTTGTTACATAAATTCATAAATATGTTGTTATGTGTTTTGGAATACCATGTTGATGGTTGAACATTTGGATTTGTATACTTGCATACATTATAATAAAACTTAGTTCTTTATTAACCTTATCGAAGATTGACCTTGATGCTTTAAAAGATTATACTTCGGATATTATAAAGGTTAAGTCAATTATTGTTTAATCTACTAACATAAGTTGCTATTATAATATACGTGCTTACTAGAGGGTCATAGCTCTTAGAAATGCATAAAGGAATCCAGGAAGATGGAACGCCATCATTGATATAGAAATAGATAGAAAGTAATGTTTTCAAATGATCTCATAATCCCATATATAGAGAAAGCATATAGGAAGGAAATAGTGTTATGTGTTGATATTTTATAAAACGAATTATTTCTCTATTGAACAATATGGTCTTATACCATTTCTTTTTTGAGCATGCAATGCAACATAATATGTCCTTAGACCATATTGGAAGGTAATGAATTATAAGGAGTTATAAGTTATGTATAGAAAATAGGTAATGATTGGTCCTGACCCAATCTCATAGCATAGAAAATTGTTAATAGATTTTTGTTGTAAACTAATCGTACTCAGTCAAAATCGACGCCAAGCCAATTATGTTTAATAAGATTTGGTTAATGAATAAGGGATTGGTCATTGGTCGAACCAGGAAACAATGTTATTTGATTTGGACTTTTAATAATGTGATTGTTTGAAAATGATCATGGTAAGATTGGTCACCGATTACCATGCAAAGTAGAGGAAGGTAAAGTTAGTGGTTTTGTGTTTAACTATTATACAAGTTTATGAGATATTTTTCAAGTGAAAGTGGTTGTTAGTAAGCCGTGCAGAAAGGAGGAAACTAGGAGTTAGACTCCCCATGCGATTACAGTCACTTGCTCACATTAATGACATTTAATTCATTCTTACGAATCCTCGGGAGAAGAATGAAGCTGCTCGACGAAGACATTGATGTTTTTGTGGTTATTTTTTTGTTCTCATTTCATTCTTGGTAATTTGTCGCTCCTCTGTTGAAATTTTTATGTAATCATTTATTTTAGATCAGAATCTGTTAGTTTTGGGAGGAAAATACATCGTTCATTCAGGTGTTGTTAAATTAAAATTTATGTCTTATATAAAATGAAGTTCTAGAAAATATTGGAGGGTTTTGTTGGGTCGAACAAATTGGAGTTTTAAGCAAGGAACTTTGGGAACAAATCCGAGGAAATTAGAAGAAAATAAAAAGGATATTCTGGGCCTCTTTTGACAGACATGGATTGTTGTTCTTCATCCCTTCATTTTTGATTTATTTATAATGATTCATATAAATAACCTTTCTCTGGGAATTTCTGGGTATTTATAATTTATTTGTGATTTCGAGTAGTAAAATATAATCAATGATTATTTATCAGGGATTCTTGATTAAAACTTGTGAATAAGTCGTTGGTTTTCTACTTCAGCTATTCGGATGCATTGCTACTTAGCTTCTAAGTGTTATTTTGGAAAACGTTTGGTAGGAGTAAGATATAAGCAAGATGTATTTTGAGAATAGTTTAAATTTGTGGTTTTCTTTTCATAGATAACAGTTCGAAAACATGGAAATATAGGGATAATTTATGTTTTTGGTGTATATGGTTATTTTGTTTCCTGAATAATTATGGGTATCGTTTTTACTCAATGATGGCTATATCTATTAAAAGATCTTTGGATTATATGTTCATTTTTTTGTGAAGCAGTATAAATTTTGTCTCTAGATTTTGGTTAGATTTTAAAAATACGAGGTTCATTCGATCTGAATGTTGATCGATATTTTTATTGAGGTACCTATACCTATTTAAATAAACTTATATGTAAAACAAGATCTTCATTTGAGTTGTTGTTTAAGAATAGATGAATAATATTTCTGGAATTAAGTATTCTTAATGAAGTCTTCAAAAATATTGGGGGCTTGTACTTAAATATGGGGTTTTTCTTAAAAATTGGAATTTCTCAAAAAGGCATGAGTTTTTGACTGCTAATTCATAAAAGGAATCTTTTTAGTACTCATGGAAAATTCAGTTTTGTGTTAATATGGGTATATCATTATTTGAGAAATTACGATTTCTATCCTTTACATTGTCTGATAAGATGAAGGCATTTATCATTACTGTTTGATAAAATGAAGGTAAATCATTATTTCTGTTGAATAAGACTACAGTAATCATTATATGTTTTGATAATATTAAGCTAATCGTAATCTCTTTTGATAATATTAAGGTAATCATTATCTCTTTTGCTAAGATTAAGGTAATCATTATTTTTTTGATAAGGTTAAGGTAGTCATTATCACCGTTGACAAGGTTAAGGTATTATTCGATATCATTGTTGACAAGATTAAGATTATAAGTATAATCCTTGCTTGATAAGAATAAGGATTTTTTCATTGTCAATATTTTATAAAAATAATAATTTAATCTACGACTATTGCTGGAAACGTTAAAGTAGTAATACTTACCAGTCCGACTGTTTAAGGGTGTATGTAGAGATTAAAAATTGATTGGCTTCTATGAATCGGTTCTTTTGAATTGAATTATATTACCATCTTAGTTTGATCCAATGTAAATGTTAAATGTGGATCAAGTTAACTTTGATTGCTAATCATATTGACCAAAAGAGTAACTTTAATGCACTTACTGTTTATTAATAAGGTATGAGTTTACTTTTATGGTAAGTAATGATAATGTAAGTAATAAGGATTATTACATTAGTCACATTCATTTAACATAATTGATATTTGAATATGTTGGAAATGTTGAGATGTTTCATAAATTCATTATATCAAAATAAACAACAAAGAGATCAGAATTACAATTCATGCCAGATAATTTTAAACTGACCATTTTATCATCTTTTTCTTTCCTGCATATGATGAAGTTGAGCTATCTTTTGTGGTTGAAGAAGGAAATATTAATAATGTTTAACATGTGCCTTTATGTTGATTAATATGGTTGATTTTATTGTTTGTAAAGTGAAAGTTATACTTCACAAATATATTAAAGAAAGAAAGTATAATAACATGTTATCATAAAAAGATTATCTTGGATAATCTTGTTGTACTTTGTAATTATTATTATTTTGTAAATAATAATGTTGATGTTTACTTATAAGTCATGTATAGATTTTGTATGATTGGTTTACCGAAGAACGTTATTATATAAATTGAATGGAAAATGTTACTATTATTTGGTGATTCATCATTAAGTTGATATTTAAATTCCCTAGAATGAAAATATAAATAAGTAAACGTATCTATGATACAATTAGTAATGAGAAAACATTTAATTGAGTATGATGAAATGTATCATCATAGAAAATAGTTATATGATTAATAATTAAGTATAACTTGTGATGTTGTTGGGTCAATGCATAATATTATGTCCCAATTCATGTCCTAAAAACACGATTGGGAGGTTAAGCGGGATGGGAAGTAAGGAATGTTTACTCAAACACCCTTCTCTCAAAGTTTCATCTAGCCCACCGAGTTTCCATGTATTTCACGAAAAGGGGTTTGCCCAAAGGGGGTTCGCGTGAACACCCCTTCACCCATACCCGAACTTATATATTTGTCGCGGCATGAAGGTTCTCACTTTTCCTCCACCTACATCCCCTCACACAAACTAGACAAAGGTGACCTAGATAGAGCTAACCCATCCCGCCTATACTAGTACACCAGAGGTGACCCATCATGTAAAAAAGGTATGCAATTTTTTTTTTTTTGTAAAAAATTGCTGTTTTGTTTCTCATTTGTTAAAAATCCATGGAATTTATTTTCAATTTTTTTGTAAAATTATTTCAAACCCTAACTGGATAATTTTGTTTTACCCCCTATCCATACGAGGATCAAATTTTCTTATTTCTTTCACCTTTTTCCTACTTGTCTAGGGTCTTTTCATTGCTCAAGAATCATATCATTACACTAAATGGTTCTCTCAAACCCTCTTATTATGGGCACGCACAATTAAGGGTATAAAAACATGGTTTTGAGTGAGAAAATTACTTTCTAGGCTTGGTCATACAAATTGATCAATATAACTATAAACAATTTTGTTGCCCATGTCCTTCCTTCTTTGAATCAAGTTTCTTCTTGTCATTTAACCATAAATTTCTTCTAGACCCTATAACCGGTTATCTTATATCAACACGGGTTTCAAGATTGGATCTCTTCTATCCAATCACTATGAAGCCCCATGAGGTTTCCATCACATCCAAAAATCTTTACATAACTCAAATCAATTCCCATGTTAACAAAAATAATTTGAAAATTAATTATCAACCTTAATTTTGACCTCTCAGTATAAGAAGACTATAACACCACCTGCTTCCTTCCTACCAATATTCTTTACACTTACAATATAACTTACTATCAAAGTTTTAGATAGTTGGAAAGATGTGGTGTTTTTGCAAGAATTATTTATATTCCCAAGTAGTTTCCTCAAGGGGAAATTCTTCCATTTGGTGAAGTGAAAAGGAATGTGCACATATTGTAGGATCTTTATTTTAGTGCTAAGAATGCACCAGTTTGGTAGATAAGCTTTCTATTGTATGGGTTCCAAGTTTTATTTAATGCAATAAAGAAAAATATTCTATATTTTCCTTTTCATAGAATATATGGTATATATGTGGTCTAGCTAACCTTTTCTTAGACTTCATAAGGTCCCATAGAATTTTGGTGGAAACTTGTGGTATACTTGATTTAATGAGACTTTGCATATAAGGTTTGAGTCAAAAAAAGACCATATTGGCCACCTCAAAATGTTGCTCAAAGAAATCTAGGACATCTTTTTGTAAACTAGTTTCAAAATCCAAATTATCTAGATCCAAAACTCTAACCATAAGTTGTAGGTTGAATTCCAATATAATTGGTTAAAATTCCTCTGATTATCCTAGAATTTGTGTGAAGAAATAATGGTTTCTCTCAATGATTCTCAAGCTGATCTTGATATCGACTTTCTCCTATCGTTGGTACTTTTTTGAGTGAAAACTCTTTGAGTAGTTTTCAAGTTTCAATTTAAGTTGAAAATAGTAAGTGGAATCAAGTTTCCTTAGATACCCTCTAAAACCTTCAAGACCTTGCTGAAATTAGTCATTAAAAAAACTCTAATCAAATATCCAATTTATTAAATGTCCTAGTAAAATTCCAAATCTCAAACCCAACCTCAAGAGACTCGTAATGGTGGTGTTAATATAAGATACAACCTTGAAGTTTAACTATATGGATATTGAATGAGAGTAACCATGATGAAACACTTAGTGGATCATCTTCTCTACCCAATTTTGTAGTAATTTCTCATATTTCTAGAACATTTTTTTGGAGTTACCTTTTGTAGTTCCATTAACTAATTTTTTTATAATCTCATCTAAAAAATAGTTGATTCATATGTGAATGATATTTTAAAAAATATAGGAAGAGGGTTGATCACCCTAAAGTCTCATATCAAATATTGCATCATTATGAATCAAGAAGAATGTGTATTCAAAATAATAGGCATACATATAATTTTATATACCATTTCCTCATTAATAATTGATGTTGATCCTACAAAAAATCATGCTATTCTTGAGATGTTTTCCCATGAAGGATTAGTATCACATCAGATCATTTCTTGGGAATATTGGAGTTATTAAAAGGTTCATACCTAACCTCACTAATGCATTCCATCCATAAAAAACCTTCAAAAAAGTAGAGTGGTGTCATTTAGACACAAGATTTCCAAAATGCCTTTGAGTTGGTAAATAGTTTTCTCTTGTCTCTTCTCAATATCACACCACCAAACTCTGACCATCCTCTAATTTTTTATGAGATATTTTTTTCTTGTTTATATAAAGATGGAAAAGAGAGAGCCACATTTTTTTATATGTCACGTTCTTCTTGATTATGAGACAACATATAGCCAAGTAGAGAAAGAGTTCCTTTTTCATATTCACCACTAAATTCTTAAGGAATTACATACTAAATTAATGATCCCACTCTTTTTTATGATCCCTATTGGAAATTGGATCTAAGGTTTGAAAAAATTAGTACATATAACTAAGGGAATTACATGTATTTAATAATATTTTAGACGAGGAACCTATTTTTGTTGTAACCTTTTGGGTTGTGTTAGTCTTTATTATATTTTACATATTGTTTAACTATTGATTTATTGTATATGTGTTTGGAAAAAAGTAGATTTAATGGGGACTATTGTGTATGTTTATGGCCTTCTAGGTTAGATATATTCCTTCTTTTTGGAAAATATTATTATATTAGATATGATATTATTGCATGTTAAATTAGTCTTGCTATAATTCATGTATGATATTTTCTAGTGGTTTTCATAGGGAAATATCTAATATAGCCTTAATCATTGTCTGTACTTAGGAGTTTGCACGTATCATATATCATGAAAATGAAAAGTATATTTTAACATAAATATACACAATATTTTAAGGAATTTTGTTTCAACATGTAGGAAAAGTATATGTTTTAATTTTTTTTTTGAAAAGAAATGTAAATTTATGTGAAATTTTATAAATTAACCTATGTCCACATTTAAAAAAATTATTCTAAATTGAATTTTACTTTTAATTTTTTAGATTCATTTCTTCTTCCTTTGCTAATTTATTTGAGAGGATTGATTTAGAGATAGCAAAAGTGTAATCTATTCTTGAGGATCTGATTACAGTTGGGCACTATAAAACCCATTGTGAAAACATATTGGTTGATCTACAAAAATAGAAACAAACTTGAAAACATACAACCCTTTCGAGCTTGAGTCACTAAATAAATTTATGGATTCATTAAAATAAAGTGTGTTAGGAAATGTAGGATACAATGAGGTTTTATTACGACTTCTTGATAAATAATTTGTTAAGAGGTCATGTTGGAGGAGTTATGCATGAAAAAATAAAATAAGGGCATATTATGTAAGAAAATGTTCATGTCCCCTTTCTGCATGCTTGATTTATCCTAGATTTGTGGCCTCTTAAGGACAATTTCCAAATAATGATTAATTGCCATTATATTTCATATTGATGATACATGTTGAGGTTCAAACTAAACCTAAAGGTGAACTATTTAGACATTCTGGTTATTATTGGAAGAAGTGTGGTGTATTAGCCAGGAGGCTACATATCGATAGGAGAGAGCTCTTCTAGTTGTTGATGTGCGATAGCTTATAGTGAGGCCATGACATTTCTTAGCAAAATTTCAAGATGTCACACTATCATTATGAGTTCCCATGAGGGTCTTGGGATTATGAGTTTATTTTTTTCGACCCATGTGGGTTAGTACCTTGAGAGATAGTAGTGGAGGAGTTAGTAGCGATAGTGATGCATGTACTTGGTATACAATCGTGCACATTTTATTTCCCATGATGACTTTGAGGCAGCTACAAATCCCATTCGAGACATGTTTTTACGGGACACATCAGGGACTACCATCATGTTGCATGCATATGAGGTGATACGACACTCCAACATTCCATTATCAAGGGTTTTAGATTTTGTAGAGAAGAACATAATTGTATCTTCTATTTAGGGTACTACTAAATCTGCTACTGATCATACCTATTGTTCTAGGATCTTGAGACCCGATGTTCAACACATTTTTGTTCCTATATGTGAAAATTAAACCTTAATTTAATTAATTTTTTTAATTTCTTTATTAATTTACAATTTATTAATATTAATATTGAATGTTTACTTGTGTGTTTCGGCTTCTTTTCCACCATATGTTGGTAAGCATACCACACCATTTGCGTATATGACATATACATAGCTCTTTAATGAGCCCAACATGGATCTTGATGTTCAAGGCTTGAGTTAGCTTGGCTCACTTGGCTCATTATTTGTTTATGTTGAGGTCGTGGGTCAAGTCGGCATCGAGATAATTGTTGGTGGCAGTCCCATAGATTTGGAGACACATTAGCGTAGAGGTATTTACTTGTGTACATATATCTTTTTTATTGTGTTTTAGAATTAATATTTAATTTAAATTGAATTTTTAAATTAATGAACTTTATTCATAAAACTTGTTTATCAATTTCTAACATTTAATTTATTTTGTTTCATAGGGATCTACGGGATAAATATCTACACATAGTGTAGATACTCCCAACATCTGCATGGAGATAGATATTGAGGTAATCAATTACATCTCTATTATATGATTTATTCAATTAATCAAGAAATTTTTGTAGAATTTCACTTATAAATTTTAATATATGGTATGTTATATATAGTTTCTGATGTGTATATTTATTTTTATAAATGCAAGGTGTAACAAAGCTTAGTGAGGGGTCTGGTACTTTCCCTACTACATGGTAGAGACTTCAATGATACATTTTGTACTCGTTTTCATCATGTCCATTAATATCTATGTGTTCACACGAAAGTTTAGACATGTATATATATTCATTAGACATGATTTTTATATTTTGATATATGATGTAAACACACACACACACACACACACACATTCATTAGACATGAATTTTATATTTTGATATGTAATGTAGCATAAAATGTGTAGCGTAAAATGTAGTAGATGTAGATGTAAGATATTTTAATAAGAGTAAGATGTAAAGTTTCAATTAAAAATAGTTAGAACATGTATAGAGAATATGAATATATTAATATTGTTTGAGATATTTATGAAGCTTATGTCTTTTCATTAATAGAATACCCCCACGATTTTTTTGATCTAATATCTTCTCCCACATAGTAATGAATGGATATTTTAGAACATCCTAGAACAATTACATTTCCTTTGGTATATGGTCTAACTATTGAATAAAATCCTCTTTGCATTTTCCATGAACCCTTGGTCCCCATCCATCTTGTAAGAGATAGATCATCTTCAAGATCATATTGAAGAACATAAATCACCACTAAAATATTGCCAACATTATAAACCATGATATTTTACCCCTGGTGTTTTCTCTTCCCCAATATTATTTAGCCAATCCTCTCCCTCAATATTTTTATTCTAAAGAATTAATATCCAAACACCCATTCTACTAAGAGAAAGGTCATTTACACGAAACATATATCCATATGTTGGGGAAATTTATCCATCTTCAAACACCACCATTCAAACTAATAATTAGGTAAATGTACCATTCCCCCCTTTTAGAAGAAACCTTCCTTCCCTAGTCTATTATGATATCTTTACAAAACAATATCATAGGTGGATTGATCATCCCTGAATATATCCATATAGTAGTGCATTTTGATAGATCCCACACATGGACTAACATTCCCAAATTTCCATATTTGTTTTCTTCCCTCACCTATTATTCACTTTTCTTTAGTTTGGTTTATGGAAACCTTCAAAATTTTGAATTTAACTCTCCTTTGTTTACTAGTAATGAAATCAAGAAGAAAATTCCACGAGGAAAAACATAATAAAGTTGTTTTATATTATCAATACAACAATATGCTAGATGCTCTTTTACATTTTAATCCAACATAAAACAATATATAATTATTTTACTCAAATATTAAAAAATGACCATATAAATAAATGATATATGTGGGAATACAAACTCAATGTAGTATTAAAATTAAGTAAACTATCATCACATACAAGGAATATCAAACAATATTAGTACTAACTCATAGATGTGCTTTTCAAAACTGATATTGTGTTATTCAAGATTGGTCATATGAATTTTTCAATGTTCAAAATTACAAATATCATCAGCTTGTTCTTAGAGCACTTCCTAAATTGGAAAGGGTCATTTTATTAAGAAATGTAAGATTGAACTAAGGAAACAAAAAAGTCTAGTAAATTTCAAAAGCAATATTACTTTATCTCAATTACTCACTATGAATTTGATGTCAATGTTTTTAGAAAAAATATAATATGCCCCTTACAACTCCAAAAATACTAGCAAATCATAGAAGAAGAATCTTAAATATAATAAATTGGCTTCTATTTATCCTCTTGCATATTATGAGCATCAAATAATTACTTCTAAAAAAATAATTAAGGTAACTACTAAAATTTGAATGATTTTTTTACTCAATAATTACATACTATTCGAACACCTATGTTAATACCTATATTAAAAAATTGACCAAAAATAATATTTAGACATAAATATTTGTGTAGAATATGTTTTACAAGGAAAAAACTATTACACTTGATTAATGAAATTTCTCTAATGGAAACTATATAATTGTATAGTACACTATGTATACCTTATATGATTCCTTTGTGTCCACAATTCTTGTGGGAAACTTAACCTTTCTCAAATTTTTGTAGTCATGTTTTTCATGCACCGTCTTTATACCCCAAGTCGTCGGCCTCTCACCGAGTTTGCCTGAGTGCGCACCCAAGGTGCGTAAGGTAGTGAAACCCTCCTTTATGTGAGATTTGTGATATTTTTCTGCCATTAATGGAGGATGTGTTGCGGGGATAGAAATATAAACATCCACTTAAAAGACGAAGATACATATATCAGATCCATGCACATATGCATCAAAAATGGAAATAAACATGGTAATAAGAATAAAGAATCTAGATCTAACCCATAATAAAATGAAGAACTCAAGGTTTCACACCCATAAACATGAATAACTGAATAACGCTGCGTATCAATTTATAAACATTTATAGTAGCATCATTTCATTATAAGGGTTATCCAAACTAAATACATCTAGGGAATATTATCTTAAACCCTACAAATTCTCTACGAGAGAGAGAGAGAGAGAGAGAGAGAGAGAGAGTTCTATCTATTCTACCCATTACAACCCTTGTTCATACCCAAACTTATGCCTAATATACTTTAAGATCTTTCTGCAAGAATTTACGTAGCGCCTTTGCTACTACTCTAACTCTCTACATATCTTAACATTCTTGCGAGACATCGTTACCTCCTTTTTTATTTTTCATTTAAAACCCAAGTATTCCTTTAAATATAATCTAGACTTACCACCTTGGCTTCTTTCATGAACAAATCACATGCCAGTGGAAGTTTGGTCCTCTATGGTCGAATGCGTATGCTAACTTGTAAATGCCTCGACTATCTATAATGATCATTCTCGGAGTATTCCTTATGTGGAATATTATTTTCTTGACCTCCAAGGCTCTAGGATGGTACCTTATCCATTTAGCATGCCTACATGGTCTTTTCACGTGTTTCTCCTGTGACAACTCCTTCAAAATATGGCTAAGTCCCCAAACCTTCCAACTCTTGCACGCGTCAACCTATTTTCCCGCGTGCCTTTCCCTTGTGTGATTTTTCCTGAGCTCATTCCTTCTTCTACTACCTCCCACATGCAATGACCTTCTTCCTTGGGACTCAGCCAATTCAGGGTCCAACATTACCCCATATTATGCATGTTGTCCATTCTCAAAAACACTTTTCTCTTTCCTTTTCCCATTTTTGGTGAGACATTAGATCCCTTCCTTGGGGCCATTTTTCCTTCTAGGGTTCTTATAGATTCTTATTACCTTCTTGCACAAACTCTTCTCAATCCCATGGGATTACTCTATTATGAAAAATCCTTCAAATCTCGCGCCTACCTCTGCAAACCCTAACCTAGAAAGTTTTCCTTCCATGAGATGATGTGGCACTCACGGGGAATACTTCAAACAAAATTCTCCTCTCACACCCATGTAGTCCCTTTCCTCTCTAGTTCGTAGATAAAACTCGTTGAATCTTATCCTACATATGTAAATCTCCATAAATCTTTCTTCGCAAAGATGGTGGAGTTCACAAGAGATCTTCAACACAAATGCAAGGTAAAATAATAACTCACCCTTGACCTTCTATTTATAGGTTTTTTCTTTTCCCACACAAAATCTAATGCCACCTACCAATGTATGAACATATTAAAGTCATATTTTCTAATGAAATCATGCAAATTGTTTTTCACAACCTTCTAGTGATAAAGACTTATTTTACAATAGAATAACTTACATGCACTCCCCATGCCAAATTATGCCAACCTCTCGCATCCTTTAAAAGTTCTTTCCTTCACCTACCTCATGTTACTCCTTCATGTTTCTAACTTTGTCGTGGTTTTCTCAAAACCTTTTGACACCAAATTCTCTTATGAGCACCTATGTTATGCACAAATTTTCTCAACCCACATGCACTTGACTTCTTCACCTAGGCCATAAATTTGACACTACTCTAAGAAATTTATCAAACTCTTACATGTCCTTCTTTGAACTTCACCTTTATGTTCCACCCCACACTAAAAAGATGCATGGTCCTCTACGAATAAAAAAATTACGATGTAATTAGCCACTTTGGTGCACATGAGCACCCAAAATAAACTAAAAGCTGAAAAAACAACGGAAAGAAAAACACCAAGAAAGGGAAAACAATACACTAATGAAATTTCTAAACTATCTAGAAAGACTACCTTATTTACAAACACCAAGAAGCCTTGTTTATTTTAGGGTCTTCAAGCCTACTTCCATTGAAATACTCAGAATTCACATTCCATTTAGCTCTTGTAGCTAAAAATCACCCAAATCAAATACATGGGTAATATAATACTGCCCCAACCAATGGACCTTGAATTTTTCAAGATGGCGTAGAAACTTAGAATGATACAGTAAGATCATCTTCCTAACCTCAAATTGTTTATTCTTTATGTGATGATTATGTCGGGCCTTTTGTTTTTTCTTTTCGATTTTTAACTCCACCTAGCAAGCAATTTGTTTCTCATCTAACTGCATTAACTTATCAATGCACTCTTTTAACATCTATTTTTCAGCTAATCCTCTTGCGCATGTAATACGTAGAGAGGGTAGCATGAATTTTATCGGCAAAACAACTTCAATGCCAAACACTAATTAAAATTGTGTATCCTTGTTTAATCTTTAATATGTTGTTCTATACACCAAAGCATGGCCAAAACTTTGTCATCCCATTCCTTCCTCCCAATATCACAAATATTAGTCAACGTGTGGTCGAGTATCTTATTGATTGCCTTAGCTATCCCATTATCCTAAGGGTGGTAAGGAGTAGTTTTGTGATGAGCCACGATGAATTATACCAAATTTTTTTAATGTATCATTAAAGAATGAGTATCCTCATCACTAATTAAACTCTCGAGGGCACCCATACTTGTTTATTATATTTTCCCATAAAAATCTTGCTGATGTGGCCATCGTGCAATCCCTCATAGGTGCCGCATATGCCGACTTGTGTTAGATAATCGGTGTAAGTAATGATATAGCACAAACCTGTACTTTGTGAGGAAGGTGAAATGGGACCTATAAAGTTAATTGTTCAAATACTAACTATTAGCCTTAATGGCATTTTGTCCCTTTTTCGGGACTTTCCAAGGCACTAACAATGATCACGGGCCTTACAATAGTCAATACAAATCCTCGTAAATGGTCTCCTACTACAAAACTACCAATAAGATGTTCCACGTGGGAATTTCCTGCATAGTGACCTCATGTAATTCTACCATGTGATTCCTCCATAATTGCAATGTGCTCATGCTCTAGCACACACTAGCACAAGACCTCATCCTATCCTAGCTTGTATAGGTCTCCAACGATTAACATGTAGGGCACAATGCATACAACTAACTATTTCTCTCTAAGGCCTTCATCCCTTTATGTGCCACAACAATTGTTAAGAACACAAAAATATCTTCCAAGTCAAAGGGTGTGCTTTTTATTTTTAAGAACTACGCATCCAACATTGTATCCTCAATGCTCTCGTTTATCCTCTCTAAGTTAATTCATGATAAATGATCAAACACCAAATTAATTTTTCTTAGTTTCACAAAAACCATAAAATCAAACATGTAAAATAAGAGGACCCATTGACATATGCGCCTTGTAATATGGGCTTGTTCACGAAGTAATTTAGTGTCATGTGGTCTATATAAAATATAAAGTTTTCTTTAGCAAATACTTTCTAAATTTGTGTAGCACGTAGATCATCGATAATGCCTCATCTTTGCGTGGTAGTATAATTATGTTCTATTGGGTTTAACTTCCTACTAACAAAGCACAAGGTATGGTAACCAATTACCTCTCTAGGTTGTAATAGGAATGATCCAATCACCATACCTAAAGAATCAACATGTAAATGAAATGGATTATTCCAAGAGGGAAATTGCAATATGGGTGTAGTAATGAGGATATTCTTGAATGTGTCAAACACCATCTGCTGAGCCTCTGCCCAATGAAATGTACTTATGTTCTTTAGCAGTTCCTCCAATGGTAGGGTGATCTTGGCATACCCCCTAATAAATTTTTGTAATAACCCATATGCATAAGGAATTTGTGCACTGTGTCTTTGTAGGCTGGTAGGCTCACCAAATCCCACATTAATGAAAAATTGGACAAGATCCACTAGCAAGCCTTCATACATATGATATGTCCCAACAAGGTGCTAAATGGAGTAGCAAAACACACTTCTTAATGTTGAGATATATACTCAACTACGGACATCCCTCAAACATCATCCTCATATTGTCATAATGGTCCTTTACTAGTCCATAAATCGTCCCGAATCATGTAGGTAGACTCACGAAACTTAAGGATGAAGTCTGAAAATACCTAGACCACAACACGTGAAAATACAACAAGTGCATTCTTTAATCCAAAAGGCATGCCATATAGGTAAAAATTCCCCATTCAGTGGAATTTTTTTCTTTTCTTGGTCTTTCTTTGTAATTCTAACCTAATGATACCCCAAAAATTCATTTGTAAATGAATAGATATCACCCTGCTACTCCTTCCAGGATTTCCTCCTTTGAATAGGGTTGGGAAAGGATCATTGAGACAAAACACATTCAATCCTTGTAGTCAATGCAAATCCTTATCTTCCCATCATTTTTATGTTGATGACCATAGGACTTATCCACTCTAATTCCTCATTAGCCTCCATGATGCTTGATGTGATCATCTTGTCAATATCCTCCTTGACCTTGAAATACTGATTGATTCATTCGATAAGGTATATTCCAAATTGGACATTCTCCTTCCTTCGATTAATCAACATCTCTCCTAAAGAGTGGTCAACTCCCTTGAGTTTGTGGTACTGCGAGGGAACATATCCTAAAATTATCACAATAGATCAATAATATTTGAAACCTCAATTTTTGACTAGTAATCTCCAATAGTAGCTTCCGTAGGTTTTATCTCTAAGCCACTTGGTAACCTTCTTAGTTTTCGGGGTTCATAGTAAGCATGTGCTTTCTCATCAACACTATCCACAACCTCACACATACTCTTAGTATGTTTAACATCTTCCACCTCTTCAAAATATATCACATAGACTAATTTTCCTTTCTCTTTTTCCATGCACACATGCTCAAGTTATACCTCCTCTAATTCTTCCTCATCAAGCACGCCTCCAAAATAGGTTCACCTAACAACTTCATTACCCTATCCTCCACCATGGCACTATATCCCATAGTTAAGAGCTTAAAACCTACAATGCCTCAGCCACCAATGGATTAATGATAATATACTCAAAATTTTGAATAAGATTAGTTGTAAACTCCCGATAGCTCCTTGTCTTATGACGTAGGCTGTAAATGAATGTAGTACATACGTGCACAACCTTGAAAAGTGGAGCAAATCTTTATGCACCCATAGTGATTGGGGAAAAACTTTTTACACTTCCTAACCAAGCCTTCTCACATGTTTGGACATGAAACGAGAAAGATTCCTTCCCATGATAGTCTTGTATAGTAATAGGTGCATTGCTTGGGAGGAACCTAACAGAGAACGTGATCCTCACTTCATGCTACTATAGAAGGTTATCTCGATGGTTCAACCATCCACGTACTTATGGTCCCGCATAATTTATAGATGAGAATACTTTTTTTTCTATCTCACTTCTCCATTGGGTTTCCATTGCTCATAGGAAACATCATATTTGCCTTCTCCAGTGTAGCTTGGCAATCATTGTTTTCCTCCAAGGTGCACAACCGAGCACTTTTTATTACTCTTGTCAAAAATGCTTTCAACTACCTTATGACTAACTCATATGTCCCATTCACCCAATTTTCATACAGGACACTAGTTTTATCACTCATAGATTGTGCGTCTTCCCATTGAATAACTTCTTCTTTTGTTGGATGTATAACCTCGGTGTCTCATAGTGCACACATAGATTATATACGGGTATTCTTCTCCTAAAGTCTTAGTATAGGGTGCTAAATTTCCATCCATCGGAGGAATGACAACATGTTCTTCCTTGTTCTCAAACTTGATATATCCCTTATTAAAACGTAATTCCACATTGTTCTTATAGCACCAGGGCACCCAAATAAGGTTTGGAAGTTATCCGACACAACAAGAGCTAAGACTTTAAAATATCTAGTGAACGTCTCCCCTTGTATAGTTATAGATGCATCCTTTAACACACCGATGTGTATTGCCTTTTTCTTATTTTCCATATATAGCACATTGGCAGCGGATGGATGTAATGGGGTCATCCCCATTTGATTCCATGCATATAAAGTGAGAACATTGACTTTCACACCCGTTTCAATAAAGATGTTACTCAAGAGACATCCATCCACAACTACATTCAATATAATCTCTTTGTCATATGCAATCTTTGTGAGGAGTTCAATTAACATGCAAAATATGCCTCTTGTTCTCACCTCCAATGTTTAGTGTTGGTACCCAAAATGTATCTCCTTCAAAGTCCAAGCAACATCATGGATTTGATAGGATGCTCAAAGGTAGATATATAATTATGTATGTCATTTTGTAGCTGAGGAACCAGTCTATCTGAATTTTTGGAACTCAACCTTTGAACAAGAGTGGGTAGCACCTTAAGAGGATTTGATCTATCCTCACTATTTTAGGTTTTTCCTTTCAACCAAGGTAAGAGAACCCTTTTGTAGCCTGTTGTTTATGGAGAAGATGGAGATATCCTTCCTAATGAAGTTGTTAAGGAGACCTTGAACAAAATATGATCAATGCAATAAAAGCTAACTCTCACGAGTTGTCACTCTAGATAGTGGAGATATTCTCTAGGCAAGGTTCAGGCTACTAAAGACATTTGGAATCCTGATTATTTCTACATATTTTGGTAGTAAAATTTATGCATTTGTATACACACATGACAAATAGGGGTAGTATGGGTAGGATTAGTTGTTTTTAAATAAATTTTGGTGGGAGGTGAGGTAGAATGAACTTGATTTTCCAAATCTCTGAGAAATCTTACAAAATGGAAAGTCTAGACAACATAATACTTCATAATAGCTAAAATGTTCCTTTAACCAGAATATGTACTTCAATGGAGGCCTAGATTAGTAATTTTTCACACAATTTGTGAGATTCGAACACAAAGGCTTGAGTTAGAAGACCCACTAAAACATCAAAATCTAAGATCAATCATGCCTAAGGTACACTCATAAGCTTACAGACAGTCTCTGTCAACAAATGAGAAAAAGCTGATTTAAAATCATTTATTTCACTCCCAGGATGAAATATTTTCTAAGAAATTAAATTGTAGATGCCACTAAACTATCATAAGGATTGAGACTGTGTGATTGAGAAAGATTTTGATACAAGATTGCAACAGAACAAGAAAAACTACTTTCGATATTCGAAATGAAACAAACACATTTTCTCAAGATCAACAAAAATAAGTCAAGTTTGATTAAATTTATTAGCAGGGGAAATTTTCTAGAACAATCTTAGAGCTTTTCAATGGTTGTACACTTGCAACCACCTTGACACGATCAAACTTAATACAAAAGAGATATACAAGCTTCTCAGATGGCTTCTCAAAAGATAAGATTTGTCAAATTTTCCTCTTGGGAATTTTCTTCGACCTCTAACACTCCAACCATTTGCACAAAAATATGTGCCATTTATAACATTTACAACAGATCCCCTTTTTCCCCAAAAGACAAAAACATTTAATGTACCAGTGCTCGCCATGATCTCGATTGCAATTCCTAGAATCAAATCTGTAAAAGTTGTCAGGTGCTCATGGGGAAAATCTCTTCAAAAATCTCAGCATTTTAGTTATTCATCTGGTAGAACACTCTTCCTTCAACTCGCATGAACAACTTTTTCCCCTAATCTCTCAAATATGGTTCCTTGCGTGCTTGGGAGAAGAAAAATGGAAAATCAGATCGAGCCCAATAGTCGAGCATTTTAATGGCAAAATATGTCTCAAGATCTTCCACACAAAAATTAGATATCAAAATTAACTCCCCTCTCTTTTTGGCATGTAGGAAATACCAAGAAGTCATGAAGACTTGCACTTCTAGGCATGTTTCAATAAAAATGGGGAAAAATCAGATTTAGACTCACAGTTTCTATTGATCTTTACTTTGAATTTGGGCCTTCCACGTGGAAGATTGAACTTTATAAATAGGCTACGGGGCTTCCTTTGAAATTTTACAATCTTTTGAAAAAAAAGGAAAAATTTTCCATTTTGAACCGCACTTCCGCCCTTGAGAAATGAGCTCGACACGTGTCCTACGGTGGGTCCCAACAAAACCATGGTCAAATTCTATTATTTCACCACAGGTTTTGGAAAGGGAAAATCTTCCAAGTTTTCCCCCATAGCTTCGCCCTCAAAAAATGGGCCTGACACGTGTCCCAAGGTGGGTCCTAGCGGAACCACGCTTCCTTTTTCACTTTTAACTCTTTTCTCCCAAAAGGAAATTTTTCCAAATTTCCCTCGAGAGTCTGCACCTCCGCCATTGACTAGAGTGAGCTTTGACATTTCCTTTATCGGGACTTATGGGCCATTTTGATGTTTTTAATCCTTTGAATATCAAGGACAAAAAATCCAAATTGCCCTCGATGGCCCGCCTTCCCTGACCCTTTGAATTTTCAGAATTTACTACATGTCACAATTGCACATCTTGAGATGGTTCACAAAATTTGAGACTTTGAAAAGCACGGGCTCACCACATGTCCTGCCCAATTTTTTTTTTTCTTAAGGTGGAAGCTCGGAAGAAGCACCATGTGTCATGCTCGAGGTATTCTCCTTTGGCCCTTGAAAATTCCAAGAACAATGCAAAGTGATCGGATTCCTCCACGTGTCCTCCTCCCGGCACTTCTTTAAAATGAAACTTAAGGGCTAATCCCCAAACACGCGGGGTTCTTAGAAAACCTTTAAAAAGACTAAGTATGGGAAGACCCGCGGTAGCCTCCATGTGTCCTCTCGACGCTACTCCAAGGCCAAACCAAAGAATAGATCTTCAAATGAGTGTCATTCCTCCACGTGGACAAGTTTTGGGCTAAGCATTTCCATAAATTTTAGGAGTGACCCATTTGAGCCATGTCAAAGCAAAAATGAATACGTTGACACCCTCGGGAGAAATTAAGAAATTTCCTCACTACTTATATTTTCTATAATAAGAAACTAGCATGGTTTCCATGGAAAGTTCAAACTTTTTTCCAAAGTAGCCAAAAATAACAAGTTTCAAATACAAACCCACCATGCCCCATCCAATTAGAAAAAGCCACGTAAGCATTAAAAGAACCAATCAGAATTGAGTGGAGGCACGGGATCAAATTTGCCTTTTTGCCAAAAAGGAAAAAAGCGATAAGTTAAAGCATTTGTCCACTATCCCCTAACCAACCAAAAGAAGCCATGTGACCAATGAATGTGAGGATGCAAATTTGACTAGCAGAAACACCCGTCAAACCATAAAATGTAGAAAAATGACCATTCGATCCCGAGAGATGAAATTTTTTCCAAGGACAAAAGATTTAGAAATGTTACAAGGCTCAAATATGCTCTTCAAAGCTACATCTATTCATTTTTCTTCAAGTATTTGGGGCAAAAATGACAAGGGTAGAAAATCCCAACTATGGAAAATGGAAAGAATGGGAAAGCCCAAGTTTTTTTAATGAACAGAGAATGAGAGACCCAAATTACATACCCCCTTAGAGAATCAGAGAAACAACGAGACAAATATGGACCCATACGTGATCATAAGGAAAGATTAATTATGGCAACAAAAGGAAAGTAGAGACTTCCCATGAACAACACGGGGGGATTAAAAATGACAGAAGCTATAAAAGGACATAGTTCAAAGGAAAAATGGGGCGAGACTATTTTTGAGCACTAACATTGGCTCTGAATCGGCGATGGGCACTCCCTGTGAGTGCCAAAAGAACAATGTTAGACCAAGTGCCAAAAATATCCATTGGGCAATGGAGTTAACTTATAGAGGAGAGAAAAAGAGCCATCTTCCAAAAACAAATAGAGAAACCAAGGTAAAAAACAGGTCACCAAGGACCAGAGCAAGTGAAAACACAAAAGACAAGAAACAAACAACACACTATACACTGTAAAAAACATTTTTACCCTAATCTTGGGGAATCAATCCAAGAAGTGCTTCAAATGCCTGCCATTAACATGTAATTCAAGCAATTCACCATCCAAATCCTTCAAGAAGAAGGTATGTTCACCAATTCTAATATCAATGGAGTAAGGGCCCATTCATAATGAATAAAACTTTCCATGTTTGCCCTTATCTTCATGCCTACTATCCCATAGTAGCACAAGATCTCCAACATTGAAATCTTTGGGAGTGACCTTCTTGTGAAATAACTTCTTTAGCTTTTCTCTTGAACTTTACATGCCTCTCGGTGGGATGCCCTCCTTTCTTCATCAAGTTCAAAATTTTTATTAATGCGAGCATCATAAGGACTTACTTCTTAATCCTCCAATTGTTGTTGAATGAACTAATATGAGGATAATTACATATGCAGGGGCAGCAGGGCCTAAGTTTCATACACCAACTCAAATGGACTCTTTCAATGGCTCTTTTAATAGTGATTCTATCAGCCCAAATAACAAACTTCAAATGTTCACCCCATTTTCTCTTGTTCAGCTCCAAGGTTCTTCTGATAATCTTCAATAGGTTTTTATTATTGGACTCAGCTTGTCCATTTCCTTAGGGGTTGTAATTAGAGGCATATGTCAAGTTGATCCCATATTATTTACACATTGCCACCAAAGGTTTATCTCTAAAGCTCATGGCATTATCAACAACAATCTTGACTGGCACCCCAAACCTACAGATGATGTGGTTTAGCACAAAGTCCATGACAATTTGGTGTGTTGCCTTCTTGGTGGGGATTTCCTCCACCCATTTAGTAAAGTAATCAGTGGCTACAAGAATCCACTTATGGCCAGCACTTGAAGGGTCTGAAATCTCACCAATGAAATCCATTCCCCATTGCTTGAATGGAGCTTCAATTGATACAGGATGCAAAGGAAGGGATCTTGAAGCTTTCAGTCTTCCAGAGAAGTGATGAAAACTCTCATATCTCCTAACCAACAAGGTTGTATCTATGAAAATATTTGACCACCAATAACCAGCCCTCAAGATCTTGTGTGTTGTGACTCTTGCAGCAAAATTCCCCCACAAACATCTCCATGGATATCAAAATTATATTTGGGGCTTCTTCTTCATAATGCACCTTAAGAGGACTCCCTCTGGATTCTTCCAAGATAACCCATAATCGTAATGACATATTTCTAGGAAGCCAACTTAAGGGTTCTTTTCTGGTTCTTACTCAAATACTTAGGGCAGTTCAGATGTCTAAGATAAAAAATTACATCTTTATACCACTCAAAACTTATCAATGTTTGAAAAACATCTACCCTACCTTCCAACTGATTTACCTCAATAGTTTACAAGTTTCTCTCAACGCTAAGCTTATCCAGGGAAAACCTCTAACCAACTTCATGGTTTGGATATCCATGTCATATTATTAAAACTTTTTCACCCACCTGCACATTTTTATTGAGACCTCCATTTCTGATAAGATGTTTTTTACCATGGTGTGGGGAACATAATCAAAAAATTTAGAACTTAGAATATAAGGCCTAAAAACCTTTGTTGCTTTTACTAATGCAAATTATTGCTTCTCCATAATAGTGTACTTTAGCTCATCCCCCTATAATGCCTTACTTTGAAAAGGAAATTGGCCTCTCAAATTTCCTCATCATTCTTCTGCAGGAAAAAAATCAATAGCGTTTCTATGAAGCAAAGGAAAATAGTTGGAAAGGATTCTTATAGTCTAGAGCTGCCAAAATAGGGGCATGCTTTAGTGCCTCTTTAATCCCATTGAAATCTTGGATGGAAGCTTCCTCCCACTTGATGACCTAATCCTTTTTAACATGGAAGTGATTGGAATGGTCAACTCAGAAAAGTTTGATATGAATCTCCTGATGAAGTTTATTTGCCCAAAGAAAGATTGAATCCCTTTCTTGGTCCTTGGAATTGAGACATTGTTGATGGCCTCTACCCTTTCTAGATCAATCATCACCCCTTCTTATGACTCATTATGACCAAGAAACTTTTCCTTCGCACTACTACAAAATGACACTTATTTGGATTGGGTGAGATGCCATATTCTCTACATCTTATCAACATCTTCTCCAAGTGCAGAAGGTGATCACTTCTCTTCCTGAAAAATAAATTTACATCATCTTGATAAACAAAAATAAACTCATTGATGTAACTAGAAAAAAAACATCCATTTCTCTTTCAAATGTAGCTTCAGTATTCATCAAACTAAAGGGCATCCTAAGATACTCATACATACCCTAAGGAGTGGTAAAGGTTGTCTTGATCCTTTATGATTCCTTCACCACAACTTGGTTATAACCAGAGAAACCATCTAGTGTGGAAAGTAACTCAGAACCAGTCACTAACTGCAGCATGTTCTCCATATTTGGTAAATGATAATTATCCTTCATTGATGCTCTGTTTAGATTCCTGAAATCTACACACAGACTGATGTCACCATTTTTCTTTCTAACTGGTACTAGGTTTGTAACCCAAGAAGAATACCTTGTGGGCTGAATAATCCCTCCATCTCTTAGCTTCTTCATTTTCTCTTGCATTTTAAGATATAAGAGTTGATTGATTGGCCTCTATTTTTTCCTAAATGGCTTAGTATTAGACTCCAAGGGAATCTCATGTTGAAACATGCCCTCTCTATATGCTTTTAGTTCAGAATAGGTCTAAGCCAAGCAATCCTGATACTTTTTAAACAATTGGATGTATGAATTCTTCTCATCCTTGGTGAGATTGCTACCTAACCAAATTTTCCTTAGATTCTCCCTTGTGCCAAGGTCATGCTCCTCAATATCCCTCGAGGCTGCCATGCATCTATTAATAATGTGATCAACATTATCAAAATTGGACTCAAGAGCAACCAACCCTCTAGGAATGGTATTAGTCTTTAGTTGGATGATGCCCTTTCCAAAAAGGGTTTCTTTACCCTCTGTTGCACATACCAATGGCTCCAAATCAATGTATTGATCAACAAATTCTCCCTTGTTTTGTAGAAATATTTTGATTTGATCATCATCATACAATACTTGTCAGTGTTTAATGTTGTCAAGGACAGATGGTCTTGTCAATACTTCCACATCATATTCACAATATGGGGACATTGCATAATTGTACAAACAAGACCCCAACACTACAAGCTTATATACCAAGTCATTGAACTTCCTATCATGATGTATATAGTTGAATGAATCAAACATCTCAATGAAATCCCAAACTGAATGCTAGTATTGTTTCATTCACTGATTCTTTGTGGCATATAATTTCCTAACTTGTTTCTCTATTAATTCTGAGTCTCCTTTGACAGCGATGTCCTTGACAACATATTTCCAAGAAATTCTTAAATGCAACAATAGTGGCTCATACTCAACAATGTTGTTAGTGCACTCAAAATTGAGTTTGAAGGAAAAAACAAATTTTTCCCGACCTGGAGAAAGTAGAACAACACCAACACCATTCCCAAACTTGTTGAAAGCTCCAAAAATAATAGATTCCAAAGAGATCCCATTTTTTCAAGGAATTTGCATTCTTCAATCTTGTGCACCTTTCCGTTAGGAAATCCTACAAAATTATCAGCATTATCACTTGTGTACAATACTTCATAGGATGTATTGTTGGGATATATAATAAGGTGCAACATCTTCTTTTCCCCATAAAACCTGACAAGGCTGCCCTCAATTGGGATGGTGGCATAGGAAATGTCAATTTGGACACTCCCACCAACACTTGCAGCCCATTTTCTAGACAATAGCATGCCCCACTTGGTTGGGTAGTCAACAATGACAACATCAAGTTTTAAATTTTTACCTGGGTAAGTTGCAAGTTGCACCACTAGACCCTTCACACATCCTACCACTAGCACCTTTCTAGAGTACATAGCAGTACACTTCCCATATACTTGTTGTAACCTTAATATCCAACTCATTCATCACTTCCAAAGGCATGACATTACATGATGCCCTTGAGTCAAACATACAGTTGTGTAGCAGTCTATCCTTAATGATCAGGGTAGTGAAGAATGGATCCACATTCAGCTGATAATCTACTAAGGATGTCCCTAAACAGACCTCAGATGGTTCACCTAATTCTTCCAATTCTAGTGGTGTTCCTAACTCTTCAATGATTGGAGGAGTCTCCACAATGTTTACATTTCGCCTCGGGAAATCTTGTCTTCTTTCAATCCCAAGTATTCAAATGCTCTCTTTTTGTGCTCGGGTTCCTAAGCAACTCAACAATTGGAATAAAGACTTTTATTTTACTTAGAACTTGAGAATTGTCATATGGGACACTCTTTGGCAAGGTAGTATTGGAAGGAAAGCCAACACACTCACTAAGTGGTATAATATTTTTGATAGCTTGGGCATGAGGAGGGGTATGGTTTTGTTTGAAACCTGCAGCTTTTGGTAGGTGCATATTTCTTAGGAGCCTCTTTAGGAATTTTTTAAAGTAAGGGAGATTTTGGCTTGGCACGAGGCCTTACCCCTTTGACTACCTTACTTCTTATGTTATATTCCTTCTCTTGAGCAACAAAACATTCATCAGTAAGTGTCTATCTTCCTCAAATGGGATTCCTCCATCATGCTTCTTTATCATTAAATCCCGTAAATATTCAAATTCATTCTTGGGAAATTCAAAATCTTGTAGAGTATCTACTTCTCAAGTATGAGAGGGAGGAAGAATAGGTACCCTATGAATTTAGTCCCAAAAAGTGGCGGCAGATCCGAGGAATTATCACCTCGATTAAAGTTGCCCCTTATTATGAGATCATGGAATAACCCATCATGCATACATCATCATCATTGTCATCATTGGATTCTTCTTCTTCTTGCTGATCCTCTTCATAAGGAGCATGGGGCATGAAACATCTATGACACCAATCAATGACATCTATCTCCTCCACAACAATAACTCACGGCCAAAGGATCGGGGCACCATTTTGTTTTCGCTACCTTGGGACTGCCTATTTCCAAATCCAACAAGTCCCTTTCCTCTGTCATCATATCTTTGGTGATTTGTGAACCTATCTTGGCCTTGCTGCTTCTATTGAGCTTGTGAGCTCTACCCAATTCCCTTCTCAGCCTGGGCTAGTTTATAGGAAATTTCTTTGACAACCCCTGCCAAAGTCTTCACAACTTCTTCCAAATCTATACCCTTGCTTGTTTGGTGTTTTTTCTCGGGTTAACTAGCTTCACACTATCCCTATTAAGAGGTTTTCCAATTGCCTTGATATTTTTTCAATCTGCGGGCCATGGTGAATGCCTTCTTCAAATTAGTAGTAGTAAGTAGCCTTTTTATTAAATGCATCTGAATATTTGATCAAACATGATTCATCACATGGCCTTATCCTAACAGAAATCTCCTTAGGGTATTATTAAACCTTGTGTTGAAATCATGTACTAAATCATTAGGATTCTTTTTCATGTTTTCAAATTTTTCAAAATAAACCTAGGGCCATTCTATCGCCATACTTTGAAATGTAAATACATTGCTCATCTCTGTCCAAGAATTAATGGAATTATCTGGAAAATATTTATACTAGTCCCTTGCATCCTCTTCGAGAGTATGGATAAATAGCTTGATATACACATCTTCATGTTCAATCTTAAAGTCTTCCATCATACCGATAAAAAGCTTTAAATGTTGATCGCTTGATTATAACATTGTTTCCTTGGAAATTTGGAAATATATTCCTTACTTCTTGAGGAATTGCATTTGGATAACTAGCCATCTCTACAAAATTTATAGGTCTAAAGGTATTTACAATAAATGGAGTCCAGGTGGAGGCATGACCATGTTGTTTTTAGGAGGTGACCCTAGAGGGGTGACAAATTGATGAGGGAAGAGGGTCTTTGAAACACAGGGGTATAAATTTTAAACTAGATATCCCCTAAAGGCCTAGTTTCTTGGAAATCCCTATCAACTTTTGAAAAGACAGGAGTAGAATGAGAAGAAATTTTTTCAAAATCAAATGAAGGCCCTTCTCCAGTTAGAAAATTCAATTCCACAAAGAGGCTCCCTGATTTAGAAGAACTTGAATTGTAGTCTTGATAATAGGTCGGTCAATTTCATCAATGGAGATCCCTTTCTTGTATGCTGATTTCCCACATCTCTCTAGGATTTTCCTCCTTCTCGGTTTTTCTTTTCCTAGCTCGAAATAATGTCCTAGCAGGATCCCTAGCAAAGAAAGATATTCTTCCTTCCAGCTTTGTAAAGGTTAGTAAAAAATCTCACTTGACAGAGGTTAATACACTGGTATTCATTAAAAATCATATCAAAAGGGATTCACCACTAAGGATTTCCACCTTAGTTGTGCGGATGCACTAAATATTATCAGGGCCTGGATGTGAACTGTAACCACTATGTCCCTAACAATGACGCTAGAAGCATGTTGTTTGCAGGATAAATGGATATGAAATAGTAATGAATCAAAAATTTTGTCTCAGCAATGTAAATAAGTTCTCAAAGAATATAAACAATCCCTAGCAATGGCGCTACCAGAAGAATGTTAGTACCCGATTTAATCTCCTTCAAAGGCCAAGCAACATCATGGATTTGACATGATGCTTAAAGGTAGATAGATGATTATGTAAGTCATTTTGTAGCCGGGGAAGTAGTCTATCTGACTATTTGGCACTAAAGCTTTGAACAGGAGTGGGTAACTCCTTAAGAGGATTTGATTTATCCTCAATATTTTGGTTGTGCCTTTCAACCAAGGTAAGAGAACACTTTTGTATCCTGTTGTTTATGAAGGATATGGAGATATCGTTCTAATGAATTTTTTAAGGAGACCTTGAAGAAAATATGATCTATGCAACAAAATCGACTCTCACGAGTTGTCACTCTAGATAATGGAGATATTCTCTAGGCAAGGTTCGAGCTAGTAAAGACATTTGGAATCCCGATTGTTTACGTATATTTTAGTAGTAAAATTTATGCATTTGTAGATACACATGACATACAAGGGAAGTATGGGTAGGAATAGTTGTTTTTAAATAAATTTTGGTGGGAGGTGAGGTAGAATGAACTTGATTTGCCAAAATATCATAGAACTCTTACAAAATGGAAAGTCTAGACAATAAAATACTTCATAATAGCTAAATTGTTGCTTTAACCAAAATATGTACTTCAATAGAGGCCCATATTAGAAATTTTTCACACAATCTATGAGATTCTAACATGAAGACTTGAGTTAGAAGACCCACTAAAACATCAAAATCTAAGTCAATCACGCCTAAGGTACACCCAAAGGCTTATAGACAATCTTTGTCAACAGATGAGAGAAAAGTGATTTTAAATCATTTATTTCACTCCCAGATGAAATCTCTTCTAAGAAATGAAATGCAAATGCCAATAAACTATCACAAGGATTGAGACCTGTGTGATTGAGACATATTTTGATATGAGATTGCAACAGGAATAAGAAAAACTACACATTTTCTCAAGATCATTCCAAAATAACTTGAGTTTGATTAAATTTATCAGTAGGGGAAAGTTTCTAGAACAATCTCAGATCTTACCAATGGATGTACACTTGCGACCACCTTGACACGATTAAACTTAATACAAAAATGATACAGACTTCTCGAACTGACTTCTCACAAGACATATTTTGTCAAATTTTCCTCTTGGGAATTTTCTTCGACCTCTAACACTCCAACCATTTGCATGAAAAATTTGTTCCATTTATAACATTTACAACAGAGCCCCTTTTTCCCAAAAGACAAAAACATTTAATGTACTAGTGCTCACCATGATCTCGATCACGATTCCCAAAATCAGATCTGTAAAATTTATCAGTGCTCATGGGAAAAATCTCTTCAAAAATCTCAGCATTCAACTCCTTCATCTGGTAGAACACTCTTCCTTCAACTCACCAACCACTTCCACCCCTAATCTGTCAAATCTGGTTCCTTGCATGCTTGGGAGAAGAAAAATGGAAAATTAGATCGAGCCCAATAGTTAGACCATTTTAATGGCGAAAGATGTCTCCAGATCTCTCCCACCAAACTTAGATATCAAAATTAACTCCCCTCTTTGTTTGGTGTGTAGGAAATACCAAGAAATCATGAAGACTCACACTTTCAGGCGTGTTTTAGTAAAAATGGGGGGAAAATCAGATTCAGACTCATAGTTTCCGTTGATATTTACTTTGAATTTGGGTCATCCACATGGAAGATTCAAATTTAAAAATAGGCCCAGGGCTTCTTTTGAATTTTTACAACCTTTTGAAAAAATGGAAAAAATTTCCATTTTGCTCCGCACCTCCACCCTTGAGAAATGAGCCTAACATGTGTCCTAAGGTGGGTCCCAATGAAACCGTGGTCAAATTCTACTATTTCACCACATTTTTAGAAAAGGAAAAGTTTCCAAGTTTTCCGCACATCTCCGACGTTGAAAAATGGGCCCGACACATGTCCCAAGGTGGGTCCCAATGACTGTGCTTCCTTTTTCACTTTTAAGTATTTTCTCCCAAAAGGATTTTTTCCAAATTTCCCATGAGAGTCCGCACCTCGCTTATTGACCTGAGCGAGCTTTGACCTTTTCTTTATTGGGCCATTAGTCCATTTTGATGTTTTTAGTCCTTTAAATATCAAGGGAAAAAAATCCAAATTGCCCCATATGGCCCGCTTCCTTCCTTTGACTTTTCAAACTGCTACATGTCACAATGGTGCATCTTGAGATAGTTCCAAAAATTTGAGACTATGAAAGAGCACAGGCTCACCACGTGTCCCGGCTGGAAAATTTGTCTCAAGGCTTGAAGCTTAGCGGAAGGCGCTATGTGTGTCATGCTTTGAGAGGCGGTCTCCTTTGGCCATTTAAAAGTCCAAGCACACACAGTCTGAAGTGAGTGGAGGCCTCCATGTGTCCTCCTGGCACTTCTTTAAAATGAAACTTAAGGTCCATTCCCAAAACATGCGCGAGTTTTTCATGTGTCCCAGATCTCTAAAAACTTTTTGAAAAAAAGACTATGTATGGGAAGACTCAACGAGAATTCCATGTGTCCTCCCAGTGCTACTCCAAGGCCAAACCAAAGAATAGATCTTCAAATGAGCATCGTTCCTCCACGTGGACATGTTTTGGGCTAAAATTTTCCACAAAGTTTAGGAGTGACCCGGTGAGCCGCATCAAATAAAAAATGAACACGTGGACACCCTCGGGGTGAAAATAAGAAATTTTCCCTGCCACTTAAATTTTCTTTATTAAGAACTGCAGGCCGCGTGGCGAGTTCAAAATTTTTTCCAAAGTAGCCAAAAAGAAAAAAATTTAAATAAAAACCCGCCATGCCCCATCCAATCAGAAAAGCCACGTAAGCACCAAAAGAAGTAATCGAATTGAGCGAGTGACGGGATCAAATTTTCCTTTTGGTAAAAAATGGAAAAAGTGATAATTTAAAGCGTTTTCCACCATCCCCTAACCAACCAAAAGAATCCATGTGACCACTGAATGCAAGGATGCAAATTTGATGTGGAGAAACACCCGTCATACCGTAAAATGCAGAAAAATGACCATTCGAGCCCGGAGATGAAATTTTTCTAAGGACAAAAGATTTAGAAATGTTACAAGGCTCAAATACGCTCTTCAAAGCCACATCTATTCATTTTTCTTCAAGTATTTAGGGAAAAAATGACAAGGGCAACAAATCTCGACTGTGGAAAATGGAAAGAATGGGAAAGCCTGAGTTTTTGAATGAACAGAGAATGGGAGACCCAAATTACAGACCCCCTTAGAGGATCAGAGAAACAAGGAGACAAATATGGACCCATACATGATCATCGACTCAAGGAAAGATTAATTATGGAAATAAAAGGAAAGTAGAGACTTCCCGTGTACAACACGAGGGTATAAAAAATGACAGATGTCGTAAAGGATAGATTTCAAAGGAAAAATGGGGTGAGACTATTTTTGAGCACCAACACTTAGCAAATTTCTTCTAAAACACTCCCTAACAAATGGATAATGTTCTCTGGTGCAACATTTGACACACCTATCTCTCCTCATCCATATCTCATGCTCGAGAAACTTCAATGCTCTTCTTCAATTCCAACTTCCATGATTGTTCCTTCAAACACTTTGAATTTTCCTTGAAGACTTATAATCACTTCCATGGTCTCTTGATAGAAATCCTTCTTATGAGAAGGGTCGGGGTACTTCTCACATAACACTTATTCTCTTGAAATTAGAGTCATGTACTTTGATATCTTGTTATCATGTGCAAGATCAATTTTTCATAGTCACCATGATAGGTTCTAACTCAAAGTTATCTACTATCTTAGAAATCCATCGTGGATCATCTCACTTTATGCTCACCATCCCCACACCCTTTACCTTACTTTGGCTTTGGCTTATGTTCTCGTAAAACTCGGGATAGTCTTCATACTTATACTTTTCCTAAACTATGAGCTTTGGAGTAAGTCTGGACACTCGTGCTTGTAATGTTTAGTGAACCCATAGTTATAGTAAATTCCCAGGAGAATTCACTTCTTCCTCCCCCACAATTACCACGACCTCTAAATCCTCCTGTAAAATCCTCTACCATAACATTCTTAATCATGCGGAACCTTCATAATGACATCCCTCGTCCTTGGAGCCATTAGGAACACCGGTCTAACATACACCGATATCAATGGCATCATGGATTTGGTCTATCAATTTGTAATCCTTAATGTCATGAGTAGTAGAGATATAAATCATATAATAACAAGACACATTCTTTTGATTGTGGATTGTAGTTGTGACACCTACTTGCATCATTATATCCTATAAAATTTCATATTCACTATCATGGCGCACACCGATCTTTACTAAAAATTGTCCTTCATATGTCCCTTTACTTCGCAATTTTTGCACCATATCACACCGCACATTTCATGAGTTAAATTAGAAGATATATTCTCAATATGCTTTTCCATGGAAGAAATATGTGCTTCAATAAAGGGACAAAATTTGGTATCAATGCTTCCTGCACAGACTCACTATGTAAGGTAGCCTCCAGGGCCTCATGTTGGTCTATGAAGGTCTTATGTGAAAGCGCCCTCTTGAATGGTGTGATTAGCCCTCTAACGAACCACCGAGCATGCTGTGAAGGATGAATATCATAAGACAATTTTGATAGAATGGTATTAAAGTGTGCATCATACCTATGCATTCTCTATATCCCTCGATGAATCTCTTTCAATGTCTTGATGCTTTGTTTTTCGACCCGTGAATGTGGAACTCAACCAAGAATTCATTGCGCAATGTGCTATAATCCACTATTGTCTTCTATGGGTCATAATTCTGGTATAAGCTATGTAGATGCCCCTGTAACATGGGTACAAGTTGGCCCTCCTTCCGCTCTTGGGTAGTGATCTTCTTCCCACACCATAACAACTTGCATTTGTGCACATGTTCTCAGAGCGTCTTATACACCCTTGTAATCGGGAAAATGAAAACACATCTTTAAAAATACCTGCTAAGGTTATTGAGGCCCTTGTCCACTAGCTCTAAAACCTTGATATTTCCACCACATCTATCACCACTTGATCCACTAGTATGAACTCCTCTAGATCCACTAGATTCTCCTTCATTGTAGGCAAGGGGGCCTAATGCGATCACGCCCTATAAACCTATCATCATGATAAACCATGTGCTAATAGTATGTGAAGTCAACACACTCCCGCATGTGGTGCTCAAGCCTCGCATACCACCACCTTTCCCAAATTTTATACCGAGATAGGATCCCTTTGAACACAAAAATATTTGTGCTACCATATATGTACCAAATGAAAAGTTATATGTCCTAGGTATCGCTCTACCACCAATACCAAGACCAACTAGGTTAATAATGACTTTATTTGGATCTAGAAAACTAAGTTCCGGGATTTGGTCACCGGGTAGGATTAGATGCATGCCTTCGACTCTCCTTTCTCCAAATGAGGAGAAATATAAACATCCAATTAAAAGTAGAAGATATAGATACCGAGATCCATGTACGGATGCATAAAAATGGGAATAAACATGGTAATAAGCATAAACAAAGTATATATGATGCATAATAATATGAAGAACACAAGGGTTCATACCCTTAAACATGAATAACTGTAGAATATAATGCCATATACCAATTTATAAACATTTACAGTAGAGCATCATTTCATCATAAGAGTCATACAGATCAAATACATCAAGGAATATTATCTTAATCCCTACAAATACTCCGTAGAGATATTTCTTAGCTATTCTACCCATTAAAACCCTTGTTTATACCTTTCCTAATATTCTTAATGTGGTTAAAGACCTTTCTACAAGCATTTCGTAACACATTTCTACTAATTCACCTTTCTACCTCTCCTAACATTCTTGCAACACTTCATTGCCTCCTTTATTATTTTTCATTTAGAAACTAAAAACTCCTTTAAATAGAATCTAGATGCACCACCTTGTCTTCTTTCATGAAAAAATCACATGCTAAAGTGGAAGTGTGTTCCTCCATGCTCAACTGCATATGCAATCTCGTAAATGCCTCCACTATCTATAATGATCATTCTCGTAATATTCCTAACGTGGAATATTATTTTCTTTTCCTCCAAGGCTCCAGGATGACACATTATCCATTTAAAATTCCTACTTCATAGTTTCATGTGTTTCTCTGTGACAACTCCTTCAAAATATGGCTAAGTATCCAAACCTCCCGGCTCCTACGCACACCAACCTATTTTCCCTCATGCCTCTCCCTTTCTCACATTTTTGGAGCACCTTCCTTCTACTATTTTCCTACGCACATTGACATTCTTCCTTTTGACTTATCCAATTTAGGTGTCAACACTTTGCGTACTCCCAATTCTTACAAAATTCAAATTCTAAGAGACCCTCATCAATGCATTTTTCCATTCCTTTCTATTATGGAGTGCATAATTATTTCTCAAAAATATGACCCATCCTCCATACTAAAGTACATATTATTCTCTACCAAAATAATGATGGTTTTCTCATGTAGCTCATTGGCCTTGAAAGAATTTTTTTTTCAAGAACTTGTAAATTTACTTACCTCTAATAATGACTTAGAAGTGTTATACATAAATCTTCACCATCCATCTTTATGTCTACAGATAATGACTTGAAAAAGTGTTGAAGGCATCAAAGTGCTTTATAATTTTCTCGCCATCATTCATTGTCAATCAATATATATTCATTCATAAAAATAGTTTTTTGACCAACGTTTTTTTGGTATAATGTTCCCAACTTATTCCATTTTCCTTTTGTTAAATTTATGGGTGAACATTTGAATTTGCATAAAGGTATCTTGAGATGTTTTAAAATCCAATTAAGAAGGGAAAATTGATTTGTGTGTTGTATACCTCAACTAATTTGATCTTAGAGAGGAGAGAAATTTTGAGCCTAGATAGCATAGGGTATAATCCTACAAGAGAATAATATTCATTGGACACTTTATGTCTTTTTGGAGCCTAATATATAAGTGTTCGAGACCAATTTAATTCCCTATAATGGTATAGAAATATAAGTTCTTTCACATTCAATGGAATAGTGGAAATGTAGCTAGAATCATGTACAATTTAAATATAGATGTTATAATCAATGTCTTTATATTTTCATTTTAGAGGAAGAATATAAACATATGTAGTTCATCATGTGTAATAGGAGTGGAAGTGTAACTTAATAAAATTTACTAATTTTTCATTCAAGAGAAGTGGGAGAGACACAAGTTCCTTCATTCATATAATGTGCAAGAAATTAAGAATCATCACATGTACATAATCATAACCCCATAGTATAAGATTAAATTAATAGCAAAAAAATAATCAATAACATAAATAGGAGGAGGATATATGTTTTAATTCATATCAAGAAATTTGTCAAATACATATGCCAATGTGACAAATAAATAGAGAAAATATTCCATTTAGAAGACATCATTATATAATATTATATATCCTTCTATATAATACCAAGTGGCTCATCTCGTTGTTCAATTACCTATAATTTTTTTCATGATATTCTACATCTAGTCTTTATGTTTTACGTTGACCATGTGTATTCTTCACCTGATGCAATTGTAACCTAATAGAAACTATGTGATGGCTGCAATGATATACCTTCTTATGTGGTTTATAATAATCAAAAGGAATCCCACTTTCAACGATGTTCACTTGTTGTAAATATGTTCCCTGCACTACAACCAAGCCAGTATAAAATGTTGTCTCCTCACTTATTATTTCACATGTTATCTTTTTTCTCTCTTCTATGCAACGCAACAAGTAGTACTCCACTTTCTCAATATTGTCTTCTTTTGCAATGATTGCAAATACATCACCTACAACAAAATCATTGTACAAACAAGTTTTTGTGTTAGAATTAAATGCAAAGAAATATTCAATGATTTGTATACTATAAATTATATATATTAATTCAATGATCAAATACAATCATTTTTGAAAAATAACCTTTTTAACAAGTCTAGTTATGTGGTCATAATTAGGTGAAATCAAGGGCACATATTCGAAAATATCATCGTAATTTTTCTATAAGATTCATCCACAACTAAAGGAACTTGCTCCCACTCACCTACATACCCAATTTTTTAACTATTCCACTCTGAATATGACTTTGACATACATTCATAACAAAAATAAGAATAATCTCTTATACAGATTGTCTAGTCATTACTATCCAAATTCATCACAGAGTGAAAAGACATAAAATTAGGAATCCTTTTGTCCTTCTATCAATACCTGATTAATCATGTAAAAATCAATAAATTTTAAGAAACATCAAAATTAATAAAAATAAATTTGTACATGTATGCATACTTTTATGTGTAACTTGTAATCAATTTCACATTAAGATAAATATGTTTTAAATGCTCTTACATGTTCTCTCCCAAAACACTCTTTGTGGGGTTGAATCCTATGAGGTTGAAGCCTAAACTACAAAATGTTTGTTACACCATTCAAAAATGATGTGGTAACCAACTAATCGATCTCCTTGTAATAAAAGCTTTGTTTCTTTAGAGCATGTTTGATGAATGCACCTGAAACATCATGATATCCCTTCCCATGAACACTCTATTTAAAACACCATAAATAAGGTATTTTTGATGATGATGATAACGAATAAGTGCAAAAATGGCGATATGATTTGAATTGTGATGCACAACACTCGACCAAACAAAATGTTGATCGATTTGGACTCCTTGTTGATGAAGATATTGAAAAAACAAACCAAAATAATGCTAAAAATAGTGTGTGTCATGTTCATTATCATCACTTATATAGTAATACTCCTTGATCACTCACTTCACATCTGAACTTTCAATCCCATCCAAATCCAATTGTGTGTGCCTAAAAATACTTGAACAATCATGATAACCTATTTAATATGATAATATTATGTTTTTAATCTATATTTGGTGAGAAATTGAGTAATTCTAAACAAAATCAACCATAGAAAATATGGATCCAATACTTATTCTTTCTATATTGGTATTTAATTGTGTAGACTACCACTTTGCATAGTGCTAATTTTTGATGTACGAACTAATCAAACTTTAGAAAGTTTGCACTAATATAACAATGGGGATTTCCTCTTCTACCAAGTCCAACTTGGTTGCATTATTTCCAAGTTGTGTTGAATATTTTATGTATTTGAACCTACAAAATCAATACATAATGGACAACTTGTTATATTTATTTGCAATAAACATAAAAATAAAAATAAAATATGTACATCCAAATTTAAAATAATTATATATTTTCTTTATTTATTAATCACCTCTTGCAAGTCACCATTTGAATTATGTCCAAGTATTCATTTGTTTCTTGAAATAATTTCAAGTCCCCACACTTGTCACAGACACCTTTGATGTAAGCCATACAACCATCCACATGATCATCATATATTGTGCAAAGAATAGAAGCTATGAATTTACTCACACGTGTAGGGGGGGAATTTTATAGAACATTTGATGCTTCTCATAACTTTCTTTACACCTAAATAACATATATTTTGAAATAAATAAATTAAATCATATCTCATAAAACAAAATTTATTCAAATTTCTATTAAGCCTATAAATGAAAACGCACCTCAATATATGTAAATTAATTTTTGTGTACTTGATAGTGCTAATTAAACTCAACGTGATAGCAATAACAACATGTTTCAAGGGCTTTATCATCTCACACATATAAAGGATTCAAATTGTCAAACATTCATTGTTCGATATTAACATCTGGATGTTCTTCTATAACTTGATGTATATCTCATGTTGAGTTATTTTGAGCCAATGTTTTCTATGTTCATCATAATTATTGTGAGCTATCCTTTATTTTAAAACATCCCCGATATTTGGATAAGGAGGATTCCTATCTCTCTAAAAATCGAAACTATTCCTGCACAATATTATCCTCAATTTTATCGAATGTGGATTTCTACACATTAGTGCTCAATTTTCTTCCATAGTAGAATCATCCAATGTATTCCTCCTATTTACATACCTACTAACTACCTTTCTAGATAAACCCAATGCCTTAGTAGTAGTGGTAACATGATGATTATTTTTCATATCTTCACTTACAACTGAAGTTAATATTACTCTATGAGAAATATTCTTATCAAGTGACCTATTTTTTTACGCAAGAAGCTTATTTCTTTAGACACATTCACAACAAATTCTTTTTCCATACATTGTGAATTTTCTCATCCAAAATCCAAACCGAACAATTCAAATGTTTCCTTGATATCTGACATGATTCAAGAATGTAACCAACAAATGTGCTCAAGCAATTGTAGTCAAAATAACAAATTCACCATATATTCTCTCTTCACTTTTTGATGTTTTATTTCTTAATAGAGGTTCATGTTGGGGAAATTATTTTAATTTTTTGAAATCCATCTAAACCAAGTGTTTGTTAGTTTTGGGAAGTAAGTTTATAACTTCTATTATCAAATCCACACACTCTTATGAATCACAAGATGTGTCCATAAACACAATTTGCAAAAAAATTAGCATACATGTGATTACACCATTCATGAATAATTTAAAATATATAAGATATTTTTAAGGAACATAGCTGAAAATTTTATGTTTAGTATATTCTTATTGTCACATACATGCATATATTACATGTGATTACACCATTCATGAATAATTTAAAATATATAAGATATTTTTAAGAACATAGCTGATTAATTTTATCTTTAGTATATTCTTATTGTCACATACATGCGTATATTATTAAGCTATTTTATTGTAATATAGAGCATCAAGACAAAACAATGAAACGTTAGGACAACATATGACATCAACATAACATCGAGGATACAATTTTGTGGAGGAAACTCCCTTGGATACTTTAAAATCATTTTGTATACAGAGTCTAACATCCAACACCGGGATGTGAGAGGATTGCTTCTTCGGAAAAATTCCATTGGAGAATCCTATCTCTTGGTATTGAGCAAGGAACATGTAGCCCATACAACGTTTCGGAGTCCATATTATTTGTATCCACCACAAAGTGTACTTTTTTGTAAAAAAACATATAAAAAGACTAATTTGGATGGCATGAGATAACACTAAACTATATTTATACCAATTACTAGAAATTATTTATAAAAAATTAATCAAAACTATCAAATAGTAACATATAAATCCATTATATGTTACCCCGCCACCCACACTGTCTCTACTTCTAAACGTGTCACCAGGGCTTCTAGGAGACTCAACCTTGAGTCTACTGCTGAGGGGGATGAACCTTTGGATGACATTGCTCGTGATCTGCTGAACATTAGTAGTGCCAGTCCCCAGGCGGCACCAACGGATAACCCTTCTAGAAGATTGGAGGCCTTAGAGGCTGAGCTTAAATTGCTGAAGGATGAGGTAAAAAATCTTGCTAAGCAAAAAGGCAAAAAAAGCATTGAGGGAGAAGGGAGCATTGGCAATAGCCAGCTTGATGAAATATACAAAAAACTGACCTCCCTAGACTCCCGCCTTGGGAAAACGAAGACTAGGCATGAGTATAATATTGCAGCATTCAGGGCCATAGAGGAATTCATCGAAGGTCATGCAAGAAGTGTTTCGCATCTCAGCGGTGTCCCGATTACTCTTTGGGGCAATGAGAAAGAGAGTAAAAGAACCAGAGAGGAGCTCGATAAGACGGATCTCGCTCATATGACCACGCCCGGTATGTATCATGCTTGGAAAAAAGTAAAGATGAGTATTGATCAAGCGGCCAAGAAGTAGTCCGCTTTACTACCGCTTTGTTAGTCGTAGGCTTGCTTTGCTTTGTTGCCGTTGTTTTGCTGTTAAGTCTCGCTTGTGTTGCTTGTTTCTAGGCTTCTCAGCTTCTTTCTTTGTCAGACTTTTGTGCTTTGATACAATTCTCTCTGCTCCTCTCTCTTATTCAGGCTTTTAGGCCTCCTTTTGTACAAAGGGTATAGTCCCTTTCAAAAACTATTTACCAATATTAAAAAAACATATATAAATCCATTCTAGACAAACTAAATTTATGTAATACCACTAATTTGCACATCTGTACACATTGTATACTTAGTTCAAAAATAAATAATGTCACATATATGTTTTCCATGGAAACATTTACATTCATGCATGCAATCATTTATATGTACTTATTTATGATGTGGAAATGTTATATATGATATTTTGAGTGGAATCATACATGTAGGGATAGTGGAAAGAAAAAGGTGTTAGTGCGCATGCTACAAAAGTTGAGGAGGAAGGATAAGAACTCAAGTGTTACATAAATTTACTTTAAAGGAAAATATAGATAATCACAATAATATAATTAGGTTCAGTCCATAAGAGATCTTGAAAACCATGAAAAATATAAGAGATAGATCATGTGTGATAACATGGAAATAAATTTCATGAAGAAGAGAAAATGAGGCACGTGCAAAAGTGTGAAGGATCATAGGGAAGAAGTAAGACCAAGAAAGTAAATAATTTTTGGAATCCCCAAGAGTGTATATGAACTAGAGTTTATTTTGGGAGTAGAAAGTGTAGAAAGGAAATGAAAAATGAAGGAAGGTATCATAAAGGAAGGAAACATCCTAAGTAAAAAGAGTAGATCAACCTAGAAATACATATAAGGAAAGTGTATAATGAAACAAAATTGATATTTGAAGAGGATGTATCTTTTGACAACTAATTAAAACAATTTTAATGGAACACTGAGACATTGTGGAAAGGTTGGTTCTAGCACTCATCATGCATGTGTGATAACTATGCTCACACATTTCTTATCCAATGTGTGTGATGTAATAGAATCCATTTTAACATGTTATCTTGCATCAACTAAAAATATGATAGAATAGAATAATAATTTCATCCTAGCTATATGTAATTATTTTAGGGATCAAAGTGGTTTTCAATATTTAATACATGCATAAAATTTGTTTTTTTGGACATGTATATTACATGTTTATTTAAGTTTTTTAACTACACATACTCTTGTGTGTGAAATTTTATGGGTACCTCAGAATATCCTCAATATTGTTTTGAATGTAGAAAACCATTTTAAATATTGAGAAACCATTGGAATTTTGTCACAAAACCAAAAATCTTAAAGCATGCATGATATTATTCATTTCTAAAAGATCATACTATGAGGGAAATATCATCTTAATACGCAAGCATATATAATATACCATGAAGTCATAAGAATTACACATGAAGAAATCTTAAAATATAGTATAACACACAAGGTTATTCTATGGTATGAAGGAGAGTTAATTTAAGTATTTATATCAAGATTATAATTAAGGATTGAAAAAGGTTAACCTGATTTACGTTACATCACATTCAACTATGTTATGCATCCTTTGGGATCAAGTTGTTTTTCCACTATTACAATTATGTGTAACCTTTAAGTTATCATTAAGCAAGTAATGTTGATGATACACCTACTAGTCATCGTGCTATAGACATATGAATGATTGCATGCATGAATGTAAATATCGAGATGAGGTTGATTTTACTTAGTTGAAAATTATAGGAATATAAATTTTTTATGGATAAGTATGATTGATGCTATGAAATTTATGTTCACTCTTAACCAACTTATGAGATCATATCGTATAATTACTTCTGGAATTTCTTGTGAATTCATTTTTTTATTGGTGACTAACTCTTCTAAATATGTGTTAATTAGTGGTGCATGAAAAAAATGGATTTGTTTACCGACATGGAGATGATCACAAGGATCCAAGTTAGTTTTTTATTTAAAACATTTACATTGGTGTTGAATGTAACTAAGAATGGGACAACTACGGATCTATCCAAATTTTCCACATTTAGTATTTACCACTCTTGATGTAGATATTATGTCTGTTTCTTCACTAGGTTTACTATGCACTTAAATTTGGGTCCTTGTAACAAGAAATTATCAAGTTAATAAATTATTATGTATTTATTTCTATAAATAGGATCGATAATATATTTTAAACCTTACTAGATCAAATGTAGACTCTAGGAATTTGTGTATGGTTAAGTTGATTTGTATATAATTGATTTAGAATATGTGATGTACTTCAAATATTTCCATTCATTGATGAAGTACTCGACATAATATTTTTGAGAACATGAATTCATTAGAATATGGTATCTTGGAATATAATCTAAATACATTGGTATGAATTATATGAAATTATCATTTGAATATGGTTGTTTAATTATATATTCCATTTTAATGTTTAAGGGGTTTCATATTTGAATAACCTTATCTTTTGCATATTCTTATGTATCTTTGAGATGATCTTGGTGATCCAAGTCTCTTTCAATACTTTTATTTATGATTGATTTATACATATGTGTTGGTCATTCTTGACTATTTCCTTGATTGGAATGAAAATAACTTTTGAAATAGAAGATGTGAAGTAAACATGAAAAAGTGGTAATGAAGAAGTAATTTAATGAGGATATACACTAAAATAGTTATCATCTTTCATGTTTTTTATGTGTTCATGACCTACTAGAGTAGGTATGTACACTATTTCATTCTTTATGAAAGCATTTAATTTGAATGGACAACTGAATATGAATATAAGGAATGAGTACTAGTATGCAGTCTATAAGGAGGAACAATATTGAAGTTTTAATATTGTTATATTATTTAACAATTTTAATTTTGGAGTGGAGTTAAGATTTCTAATTTCCATGCATTTTGACTCTGAAGTTTAATAATAATTATAGAAGTTAAGAATCAATAGAAAAATATTTCAATAGGAGTATGAAATGATTGCATGCATGAATGTAAATATCGAGATGAGGTTGATTTTAAAGTTACAAGAGAGATTGATGTCATAGAGCATGGAGGTGAATTTAAAGACATGAATGAGGAAGACATACTAAGCAATTTTTGAGACATCCATTGCAAAATTGGATGGGAAATAACATATTGTTATTATAGAAGCCAAAATACAACATGTAAGTGGTAAATTGATTACAAATGTAATATAGTTTCAACATTCATTGAATATTCCATGTATATATTAGATGGAAATTTTGAAGAGTGCAATATACTAGTTTTGGTAGTTATCTATAAGTTTGTAGTGAAGGATGATTTTTCAATTTTTAATTTGGTTGAATAATGTCTGGTTGCAAGAATGGAAGAAATTATCCTTTGAAGTAGAGATCGAGTTTAATACACAGACTGTATTAAAAAACACACAATACAATTTAAGCACAATACAATAGGAGTTTGCACAATACTAATCATTCTATTGTATTTATAATATAATATTCTTCTATCAAGGGTTTCAAGTATGTATGTACCAGTTTTTTTCAGCCTTCTCTCTCTCTCTCTCTATTTGTTCCTTCTCTCTCTATTTGTGCCTTCCTACAAATTGATCACATTCTGTTCTTTTTCTGTCCTCATTATATTTTCATTTTTCGGTCTCGATTTCCCAGGAAGATTACTCTACTTCAATAATTTTCACCTACACTAACAAATTGAGCTAGATCTAAGTGTAAGAGTAAACTTTCAATAGAAAATTATACACATGTAACTTCATTATTATATTTGAAAAAATTCAATACAAATTAGGTTTTTCTAATAACATGAATTTTTCTAACTTTAAAATAGAAAAATAACAACGGTCAATAATATTAGAAAAATATTTTCTCTATTTTAATTACATGATTTTTCTAACTTAAAAATAGGAGAAAACAATAATTTATTAGAAAAAAACTTTACTTTAAAATTATATGTTTTTGCAAATCGCATATAAACTTTAATTACATAAAACTGATCATAGTTTAAAATTGGAAATTATACCGGTGGTGCTTGGGTGGCAGGTTGAAGGTTTGGTGGGGTTCACATGAAGGGGGGTTCACGTGTACCACCTTTGGGCAAAGGGGGTTCATGCGAACCCCCTTCACATAAAACCCCTTATGTACCATTATGTGGCACCTATGTGGAACCTATATGGCACAATATGGCTCCAAATCCATTTGAGGACAATTATTTCCCAAAATCTGCCACATAGGTGCAAAAATTTTAGGGTTAATTAATTTGTAAAATTACAAAATTTAACACAAAGTATAGTTTTTTTAGCTTTTGTGTGGAAATATAATTTTCATTTTTATAAACATTTGTCCTTTTAAATTATTTTTATTTTTTTGAGCAACATATGGTATTTTTTCTACAATCATGATATTAATAGTCTACACAAAATTTGAAAAATAGAAAAATATATGAAATTGTTTTAATAAAATAAACTTACTATTTGTTGAAGTCTTCTTCGTAGCTATGAAAAAAAAAAAATCAATATAAATCTTAAAATTTATTAGCATAGACATATGTAAGCCATTTATTTGAAAATATTTTCACTAAATAATTAATAAAAATAAAAATAAAAAACTACAGAAAATTTGATAGGAACTCGTTATTCGAATTTAGAACATATATTTAAAATTTCATTGTTAAAATTAAGTTTTCTTTTAAAAACACGATGGCGACAATCATTCCTCTATTATAAACAAAAAACAACGTGTGAATAAAATTAGGACGTAGAATTTTCTTATACAGCTAAAACAGTGTGACACAAAATGGGGACACGTGGTGAGCTCGCACTCATTCTGGGTCTCCGCTTTGGGTACCATTTTGAAATTGTGCCATAGAGACACATGGAGGCTTCAGCCGGTCTTCCCATACTTAGTCTTTTTCAAAGGGTTTTGGGAGGTTTGGGACATGTGGAGGAACCACACATGTTTGGGGACCAGCCCTTGAGTTTCATTTTAAAGAAGCGCCAAGAGGACATGTGGAGGCCTCTGCTCACTTTGCATTTTACTTAGAATTTTCAACAGCCAAAGGAAACTGTGTCGGAGCATGACACATGGCACCTTCCATTAAGCTTCAAGCATTCATAAAATTTTTTCCAAACTAGGACACATGGCAAGTCCACGTTCATTCAAGGTATCAAATTTTGGGACCATCTCAAGTTCTCCATGGTGACACGTGGTGGTTTGAAAAGTCAAAGCGGTGGGGAGGTGGACATCGGGGGAAATTTGGATTTTTTACCCCTTGACATTCAAATGACTAAAAACATCAAAATGCCACACATGCCCAATAAAGGAAAGGTAAAAACATAACCCTTATTATTTGTTACATGGAAAGAAGCTCCTGAATCTAAATCTGATGATTCAATTCTATTATCTAAAGAAAGAATAAGAGCATTTTATGTTACCTCTGATGTAGAAAATTTTTCTTCTTTACCTTTATCTGGTTATTGGTTCTCTTTCTCCTTTGACCAACAATATTTCTTTGCATGTCATGTCTCTCCACCTTTCCAACAAGTAATTCCCTTACTACTAGATTTAGATTTGTTATCCCTTGACTTTGATTTCCCATTACTCTTACTCTAGGATGTCTCCTTCGCACCTTTACTTTCTACATTCAAATCATTTCCGGATGATGATTCCTTTGTACTCTTCCTATGAATTTCCTCATTCAATATTATACTAACCACATAATCAAACTTCAAAATATTATTAGCGAGATGTTGTGTTACTAATAACCATTACCAAGTTATCCCAAATATCGGTAAAGAAGATAAGAATAAAATTTCTCTTACTTCATCATCAAACGGTATAGAATCTAATTTTAATTGATTTACAACATATTAAAAATTATTCAAATGACTAGATGCAGATCCACATTCATGCATCTTAGAACTAAATAGTTTCTTCATTAAATAAACTTTATTTGAAGCACTAGGTTTTTCATATAAATTAGTAAGAGATTTCATTAACTCTACTTGTAGAAGCCTCTTATGTAAAATTAGAAGCCATAGATGTAGCCAGGCTCAATCTCATAGATCCCAAAACCTTTCTATCAAAAATCTTCCATTCTTCATCAATCATCTTATTAGGTCTAGAATTATCATCCAAAGGTAAAAATAAATCTCTTTCATACATATAATCCTCAATTTGCATCTTCCATAATTGATAATTTCAACCATCAAAATTCTCTACCTTGTATTTGTTTTCTTTTGCCATTGTTGTAGCTCCCACTCAATCAAAAACCATTTTGAGTAAATCATCAACACACAACACCCTAAAACAAATCTCGATACCAACTATTGGGGTTAGCACACTAGTTGTATAGATAATATATCATATCTAAGGATACATGCAAATAAAATTGGATATTCTACCAGAAGAAATATATAAAACAAGAGACATAAATCAACACTAGATTTAATGTGGTTCACCCAGTGTGGGCTACATCCACTAAGAAACAAGACAATCTATTATCCAAAGCTTTGACAAGATATACAATGAATATTTACAATATTCCACACCTCTCAAATGTACAATACTTTCATTCTCTCAAGTTTTTTCTTCATCAAGAAGAATTCTCTTTCTCACCAACTTTTACAATTTTTCGTAATTATTGTTAATTATCTTCTTTCTAAACCCTAGCTTTTATGTTTATATAATCATTTATAGAGTTAGGGAACTTAGCCATTTAATTATAATCAATAGATATACTTTAATGCTAAACATATATCTAATTCCCGAGAGTTAATTAAAACATCCTCACGAGAGGTAACGATGCATGTTACCTTCCTTCCCGACAGATGCTAGTACTTTTTGGCTGATGTCAATCCTAGGTGACCGATGTCGGTTCCCCCTTAACCGATGAGAGCTTGTATTTTCCAGCAAGTTTCCATTTCAAGAAAAACTAAAGTAATTGAGCTCCATAACTCAACATGTGTGTGTAGATTCTAATGTGTATGATGTACCTACACATTAGTATGTTGCGTGTGGTGTGATTTTTAACACCGTTGTTATTTTTAATTGATTGATTACTTCCAATATGAATGGAACTATAGAGAAGAAGATGATCAAGTAGTGAAATACACAAGGATATGTGTAAAAATGCATGTATATGATAAGAAGATTGTAATGAAATTACAAAATAAACAAAGAACATGTTCACATGATTCGTGATGAGAAAAATGGTGCACAAAGGATACCATGTAACTGTCGGTGAAGTGTTATTTTTTTGGGTGATCTCAAGCCACTATAGTTGAATAAGTATAGGTAGGAAAGTATAATGTTCCTCCAACTTGTAACTCTTTACTGAGAATATGAAGAGATCTCTGTACTTCTTGGTTATTGGGGTGATTTGACACCACCGGCCAAAGAAGTGTAGGGAAAAATTATGGTGTTCCTCCAACCTCGTAACTACTCCTCGTAATGCCAAGGACAACTTGTCTGTAAAATCCATTGTTTATCGTATTTCTATGAAGTGGTCTAAACCCACTTGTTTTATAACCCACTATGTGATGAAGGAAAAATTAAAAGCTGAACTATACTAGTACTATGTTGTGTATTGTGTAAACCCCAAATGAAGCCCTCCTCTATGTCGGTGCATGTGACATCATGTATAGCATAATGTGGCCCCAAAGAGGACCGATCACGTAAACTTAAACTCTTCCCTACAAGGGGAATGAAATATGCTCAGAAGAAACTAAGGCACATGTAAACAAGTGGCTAGGAAAACAAGTTTGTTATGAACAAGAAAACATGTAGAAGACAAGTGTAAAGTACAAAAAAAAATGTGTAAGATAGAATGTAAGTAAACACGCAAGAATCCATCCATAGGCCTTGAAAAGAGGGTTGAAAACATGGGACACCACTCATGATTTCACTAGAAAATCAATGCCACGTGGTCTGTAGAAAAACAAACAAGTGTGCACACTAAATAAAAGGAAATTCCCACAAACAATAACAAACAAACAAAATAAAGAACACAAACAGATAGATAGCCATGGAAGGAAGTAATCCTAAAAAGAAAATATAGCACATGAAGCACCTGTTAGCATGTTAGAAAGATAACCTATATGTCAAAAGTATTTATACCCATAAAGTAGTGTGCTATGAAACAAAATGAAATAATAGCACCTATAGTGTATGAAATTTGATGCCCCTAGGAGCCGTTGTGGGACTAATAGTAGCGAACCATCCATGATGCATGTAGAAGAAGCCGTATCTTCGATCACAACTAGAAAAATATGTGAATGCGCATATGTGTATGGTAAAGATAGTGACATACAAGAAATCTATGAGGCATGTGTAACAAAGTGAACTTTTATAAGTAAATGCAATCAAGAGTAAATACGACCAAGATATGCAACATGTTTGTAGATGGATGGAATAGAATAAAGGATGGATGATAGGGAGCCATGTGCCCCAAAGTGAATGAAATTATATACAGTGAGGTTGATTTTTTTACGCCCCTCAAAAGTCAATAAAAACCGTAAACAAGAGTGCGTCATCGAGAAATGGTCGAATTATGTGTTGTGTGTAGCACATTGTGGTGAGTATGTACTATTGACATGCGCAACATAGGGATGCAGTGTGCATGACCATGTAGTGTAAGCACATATTAGAACAAGATGAAAAAAGGGGTGATGATTTATCCTAAACAATATATCACTAAATGATGATTATAATAAGTGATGGTGATTTTATATTAGGTGATGATGTAGCCTGCAACGTATATCACTACAAGATGAGGAGAAGAAGTGGCACTATAGCTTGAATTGTATACCACTAAATGATGTAAGTGCAAGAGACAATTTAGCCTACAATGTATATCATTATTCTAGGAATTTTTCATGATGGGAATATTAACTTATGACTTTATGAATGTGATGTATACCCTCAAAAGTCCATTATATACCATGAGAATAGACTGCATCATCATGTAGTGAGTGTAACACATACAGTATATGTGTATATTATATTTTTGATGAAAATATGACCATGTGACATGTAGAATGTGTAAGGTGTAGTGTATAATGTGTAGTGTGTGGGGTTCATTTGTGTAAGATGACCTCAATAGTCAAGTGTGAACGAGAGTGTCATTGAGTAATGATGATGCTAAAGTGTAAATGAGTATACTACTGCTAGAAGGTTTATATGTAGTAAAGTGTGCATAAAACATGTTTTTTTTTAGGGTGTGGAGGGAGTGTGTGAATGCTATTCCCCCAAGTGTGGAAGATGAATAATACATCATGTAGTGTTATCTAAAAGGTCATCAATTTTAGGGAAAAGTCAAAGAGAGAGGAATTAGAGACCTGGTAAGAAATGGTGTTATATTGATTACGTAAGTAGCCATTCGGACACATGTTGTACATGCCCATAACATACTCCTCATTAGTGAATGGAGGAAGTGGAAAACCATGTGCATACCAATGAGTGAGATTTTGTGTATAACCAATAAAGGAACTATTGTAAATGAATACACGACTAAAAGGTATGGGAAATGATATGTTTTTATTATCAAGATCTAAATTACCCCCAATGTTATCAAGCCATGATTTTCCTAATGTAAGTGGTATAGATCAAGGATCATGTGCAAAGAAGACCATAAGAGACAGTGATGTGAATAAACCCGTGATAAAGATGAGGAACATGTGGTGGGGGTAGAGGTCATTAAGAGAAAATCCTAGTCAAATCGATACCTCATGGGTACATATAGTGTCATCATAATTAGGATCGAATGGAATATAATCCCAATATGAATCATTCATGAACAATGTACATGTAAATGGTGAGCGTGTTAATGGAGGTCGTACATGTGAAGGTGTAGGAGATAAAGAGACATCGAAGATTGGCCAGGCCCCCGATAGAGAATCATAACAATAGTACTATTAGGTGGAGGTGGTGGTGTAGGAGAAACAACATCTATCACACAAATAACACCTTCAAGTGATGACAAGTGACGTAGTTAGTCTATAGGTTGAGGATCATCTGTAGTAGTTGTTCATTGAGTAAGAAAAGAACTATTAGGATCTAAGTCACAATATTGATTAGGGTCAAGGTCGCAAAAACTATATATTCAATTCCCTCATGTATGAATTTAAAACAATGATGCATAGTGGAATAAAAATATTTCATACCATGAACCCATGGTCAACTAGGAAAATAATTATAGGAGATTGGAAAGTCAATGACAAATAATATAATGTTAATAGTTTCTAGTGTTATGGTGATGGGTAATGTAATATGAAAAATAGATGGATGAATAGAACCATCATATGCACGCATGTAAAAACATGATGGAATAATATCATGAACAAAAATATCAAGCTTATCAATGATGATATTAGACATAAAGTGAGTTCAAATCCGTTTTTAATTAAAATGCCCATATTGTGAATGTGAATCATAATATGCAAGGGTAGGTCATTGTCAAAAGTGTTAATATCAAGTAAGAGGATTACATTTTAATACAATATGATGAGAGAATGCATCATCAAATGATTCATAAATTGAATCTAGATGCATGTCTGTAGGTATGCAATTAGTAGCAAGAAGGTGTTGGAATCTACATCATAAATTGGGATTTGCGAAAAAAAAATCATTGCTTGAGATATTCATGGTGACTAGATTCCAGGATGACTAACCAAGAATGAGGATTTGAAAAACATGAATGCCGAAGTGGGGTTCATCAAAATGATTAAACTAAAATGGATGGTGTTTTAATATAATCTATATGTTATAAAAGAAGTAAATAATAGGTAAGAAAATACTAAAATATAACCAAGCAACTAAAGAAATGAAATCCAAACCCTAATGTGAAAAGAGGGTTAAAAATTCCTTAGTTGATTCAATTTGAGCTTTCGAGGATTGTGTTACAATGGAGACTAGATGGACATCATGTATAAACTATTGCATGGGGAATCAAGAAAATGTAGATCTGAGCTTTTTATATAGAGCGGGGCACTGGAGAAGGATAGGGGCATTTAGGGTGCTCCAATATGAGATATGGTTTCCTTGGTCTGCGGAAATGACTAGGAAACTCCTCTAGGGTTTCTCCTAATGATCACTTGTGTTCGCATCCTATCACATGAATATCTTTGAACTTCGTTGGATGTCGCTGCAAATCAGAGATGGAGGAAACACCTATAAAACCATAAGAAAAACATCAAAAACCTAAAAACTAAATATGCATATGAAGTGTTAAATTGTCCTTAGCTTCCTAATGGATGGAATTATCACTGAGCATTACACTACATCTCAAAACCAATGTAGTTCTAAGGGTGTGTGTGTGTGTAAATCATGCACTTGCTGAGAGAGAGTGAGTGATTACTATATGTATAATGTAAATATATGGTACATGGAATACAATGAACTCCCCTCCTATGAAGTTTCATGTAGAAAACCAATCTTGTGTCCCTTGTGATGTACCTTACATGGGTTAAATAGTAATATTTTTCACTCAATGATCTGGAGGATGTTTCACTATGCAAATATTCCCTAGACTTCCCTAAATCTAAACCATGTTTAAGGGACTTTCAAGAACTTTGAATGGTATGCTTAACTTCAGAAATAATTCCGTATGCAGATTCTATCGTTGGTAAAAGTTAATTTCTTAAATGGGTCAATCTGGTCAACAATCCAATCCGGACCTCACATGTGGCAAGAAGAAAAAGATGAAAATGTTGTTTGATATGGTTTCGTGTCTCTAGTTTTCAAATCATGTTATGATGGAAAAGAACAAGAGGCTCAAATTTTTTAATGAAAGGGATCCCATCGATCGTAAGAGATATATTCTTATTTGCCAATGTGGTGTACTCTCAAACCACCACGTAGATGCCAATTTTGCATTCGAGGTCAATTATGTGTTTCAAGTTTGATTTTTTCACTATGATTTGATTTTTCGTTGCGGGATGATTATACGCTCGGTCAAGCTATTTTTTTAGCATGGTTTGGTGATCAATTCCCCACCGAGTTGATCACATTTACAACATTACTCGAATGGATCGATTTTATTTCCACATTTTCTCGGGATTGGTTTATTTCCTTATGGTTTGTGAAGACTGGTGTTCACTTATTTCCACATTAGATAGAGTCGGATTAACAAATAATTGGTGGATTATCCATGTTGACCTAGAAAATTCATATATATATGGATATGCGGGATCACATTTATATGGAGTGATCACATATAACTTGGACGGGCTTACAAGCCACATTAAAACCATTCCAACCAATCAACCCACCATTTGAATGAGTCAAATATATACAACTCAGTGAATATTGGAACACCCAAAAAAATGGAATTTGGATGTGGCCAAAGCCACAAGTTAGATAGGAGAAAAATCCTAATTTAAATTATAACTCCGACCACTTCGGCCGACACATGTGGGATAACCCCACCCCGAAAAAACAAACCCTGCCAAAATACATGCCTCTGAGTTTTGAACACGGGAGCTCTCACCCCCAATTTTCACCCACCAACCACCTCTCCACCTAGCAAAATGTCAATAAGAAATGAGCTCACCTATATAAAAGAGTTGTCTTCTATGTGTTTTGAAGACTAGACAAGCAAGTTTCTTTGTCAAGCTCGGTTTTGAGGCATTTAGGGCCGAAATCGAACTTGGAGTAAAAAGAAAAGTTTCTAAATTTTTTGAGATGAAGACAATGGTGGTCTTATTTTCTCATTAAGTTCTATATATTTTCCTTTGTAGGTGATTTAACATCACATTTGCATAGAACAAGTACAAGTAGCGGTAGAGATCTAAATTTTCCAAGCACTTGGTTTGAACTAGTCCATGAAGTAAAAAGGGAAGTTATTTATATTTTCATAAGATTTCCAGATGTATAATTTATTTTTCTGAAGATTTTTTAAATCTCCATTTGTAGGAACTTTTCAGTTGCATTTGTAAGGGGATCACACTGTGGAAGCACTGTAGGAGCCACAAATCATTCTTAGGATATTTTAAGCTATTTTAAAGAGTTCATTGGGACATTGATCAACTCAATTACAAGTATAAAGATATGTTAGTCATTATTTAAGGGTTAATTGTACTTCATTGGATGTTGAATAGATCAATTCACTTTCTATGAATCCGAGAGACGTAGCCTTGGGTGAACTCCGTTATCAATTTCTGAGTTGTGGTGTTTATTTGTATTTTTTGGAAGCTTTTGATCAGATAAAACATTTAAATTAGTTTATTTGATTAATTGATAAAGCAATCACATAACTAGTTAATTGAATTGAAAGCAAAATTTCAGTATCCATAACCCACATCAGACAACTGAATGCACTTTTAGATTTGTGAATTGAAAATTCAGTTTGAGTGCATAATTGAATTCAACTTGTGAATTATTTAAATGGTTTTGTAAAAGAATCAACATATTCACTTAAGTTGGAAAAATAAATTAATTGATCATTTTGGAAGAGTTTAAAAATTGGGCTTCAAGACACCTAAAATTGGATAATTGAACTCATGATCAATGTTGAATTTGTTAAATTTGTTCATCTGAAAATTTTCTAAATAATTCAAAAAAATATTTAAATACCATTTTCGGATCACTCAAAAACCATATGAGTAGTAGTATGAGACCAAGACTAAATATTTACCCAAAGTGATTCATTTAGTGACTATACCTTCTTCACTTTTATTGGCATCAAACACATGCACACACACTTCCAAAAAATATTCAACCTCTAATACACTCTCTCAATTCTAAAAATATTTCTTCATACTTGTAACACACACTCACATAAGTCACACTTTTCCCCTCTGAGGAACTAGTTCAAATTAGAACTTTAACTTCAATTGTATACCTTCCTCTTGATTCAAACACACAAGATATGTTTCCATCCTTTTGTCTAACCAATAGAAATTAAAAACATCCCATTTGAACCATTAAATCATTCACATATAACCCATATATGTTGTTTATGCCAAAAACCTATTACCTTGCACCCGAAGCTAAAACCCCATCACTTGGATGGGATAAAATGAAAATTCAATACATGACTATTAAATTTCTAAAATTCACCATAAATTTTTAAATGACATAAAAACATCAACTATGGTTGTTAATTATCTTGGAACAATAAAAAAACACAACTAAAAGGTTCATATCTTTAACTAAACAATGATTATTTCCAAAGTACCCTATCTTCACATTTTGGCATCAATACCATCAAATAAAAAATCATCCATGGATTGTAGCCATTATATGGAACCCTTAGGACCTGTATAACACATCCATGTAAGTTTTACCTCTAAAACATCCATGTGTTCAAACCAAAACAACTTTCCTCTCAGTATCGATTGAGCTATCGAGAAAGCCATTTTCCAAACTCAATTGGTTTTCACACTTGATGTCACATATAATACCTCAAAATCCCTTTAATAAGAACCAAATTCATCCCTATTCACTTTCCATTTTATAGCAAACATAACTTCATTCATCTCATGCTTCAATGACTTCATTCTTTTAGTAAAAATAAATTTGCCCTAGTAAGCAACAAACCTTATTCTCTACAAAATGACCTGAATGACCCATCAAATGAAATAAAAAATAAAAAGAAAATACCACTGGAATCCCTATTAATCATATTTCTATAATATATTGTAAATCCATCCAATTCCAAGTTGAAGGCCTTTAGCCATGTCCTTGTTTGTAAACTACCTATTCAAAATTGCCCCAAAACTACCTTTTGATTAGTCTTCATAAATAGGTCTAAATTTTCCATTTATAATCATCCACATGACCTGAAAACATAATGAAAATCAATGAAAAATCACATACTAAAAACAATGTGCATTTATTTTGTAACTCCTTTGAACAACCTTATCCCAAACTGAACTTCTTCATAAATATGCATGTTTCTTCATAAATATGCATGTTTAAGTGGGGTGCACTCATCACCACATGCTCTACCATACCTTTATGGAAACATGTAGGATTCCTCTATATCATCAAATCATCATAATATCATTGGAAGTAAATAATTGATACTTATGAGCATTATCTCTCCTACCACTTTTGATCTAAGGTTTTAAACACACAAAAAGCATTTCACCTTCTTAGCATTCATTCAAAAAAATGTGACGATCAAATGAGCTAATTATTTTTTGAAACCTTATAGAATAAATTTATAAACATCCCTAAAATCCACAAGGTCCTTCAAAAGTCACACAACTCAAGGCTAAGCATCGAGACAATGCAATTCAAGCTAGAAATGACCTTCTTCTTGACCTTGTTTCACAAAAAACAACTTATCTTGAAAAATATTCTTTAGAATGACTCAAAACATTTCTCTCACCTCTAATAAATCTATTTTCTTAATATGTATTCATAATCATATCTCATATCTAAAATAGGTCTCCATCATCTGAGGTCATCTCATTTGCATAACTAGCCCTTGGGGTTTTACATGGTTTAGGAAAGGGTCAAGTGAAACAAAATCATAACTCATCATATAAAATCTCCAATAGGTCATATAATCCTTAAATTTCATCATGAAACAACTACCTACATGCATCCATGAACTCATATGGATCCAAAAATCAACCTCATACCTCTAAGCATCTAGACTTGGTCTATATGAGCACAAAAATCTTTGTCTTGAACCTATATCTACCACCTGAAGATCATGGAGATCCTAAAAACTACCCAAAAATTATCTCCATGTTTCTACCATGCTCCTCAAGCCACAAATAAAATCAAACCACCATGCTCCATCACCTAGAGTAATTAGGTTACACTGACTAGGCTTGGTAAACAAAGCCAATCTCACTAAATAACCTCATGCGATCATGAATCCATCTAAAATTTCATGTCATCATCAAAATAAGAATCCATTGACTCTAATCCATCATCCTCTTTTTCATTAATGCACTTTTACATCAATATTAAAATATAGAAGAAAAAATGCCAACAATCTCCCCATTTATACATTAATGACAAAGCATACATGTACCCACATGTTCTTCACCTTTTCATCTTCATAGGGTCACCAATAGTTTGGAAAACATCAACAAAAGTCTTCATAATATCCCAAAAACTAGTAATTTCTCTCAATATTCTAATTTTGACCACTCTCGAGGCATTTATGATTGTACTTCCTAGGAAAGAGAATAATCAACACCTATTCATGCAAAAAATGATGATAAATGGCTAGAAAAATATTTCTTATCTATATCTTTCAATGCGATCATCAAAGAACATCTATTTTTAGAAAATCATAACACCCTCGAATTTCCAAGTTGTGAATGGGGCATTTGGTTTGATTGTTTAACATGGGTACCACCTCTCAAGTTGTGGGACTTGCAGGGCTTGAGGTGGAATTTGTAGAAGGTCGGCTTCCTTTTCCTAATCCTAATGATAAAATACCCATAATCTGATAAAACTTACTAACTTAACCTATAATAACATTTTAAAGGAGACAGGGATAGAGAAAATACATGAAATGAAGGAAATACTACACTAGAATGATGATAGCAACAAGAAACGCCGGTTTTAATCACATTCCTAGCCTGCAAATCGGTGAAGGAATGAACTTGGAGAGGGTGGTCATGTACAAAAACCAAAACACATATATCCACCATTCCCAAATAAGGACAAAACACCCTAACCCTTGATGAAACAAAGAGTATGCACATATTCTTGAAGCACAATGAGAGGTAAGAGAAGTAACAAAATGATGCAAGGATTGAAAAATGAATCATAAAACACAACTTTATTACTCCATTAAGTATACATAATACATTGGGTAAGTGCAGGAAGTTGATGGACAAATATAGGGTCATCCGTGGACGTCATATTGCAAAAAATAGCAAATCTCAACTTGTAGGGATTATTAGCTATACACGCACTCTAAATTAGAAAAATTTATATAAATATGAATCGTAGCATTCGAATCTAGTTTCTAAAATACTAATTTTTGTAAAAAACGGACAAGTTTAGCTATATTAAACACTTAAAATTATATGACTTATTTTTTTTGAAAAAACTTATAAGATTGTAGTCCGTTTGCCCGCATTTTGGATGACCAAATCTTGTTATTTTTTTTTCCTTTGGTGAAATGTTAGATGTAGTTTTCTATCTTGGGATGGATTTTATTTTGTATTTTTTTTAGCAATATTTTTTTTTTTATGATTTTTTCCATGAAAGTGGTCTGAAAATATTTAGAAAATGGAGCGCTTTCCATTTGCCCACCATAACTATATCAAAAAATATCGAAATCAATTTTTTTTTTTTAACGTGTATAGAATTTGTCCACGCTTGGGATGGTATAAGTTTTATCATATTTTGATAAGCGAAACAAAAGTTATAATCTTAAACGTAGACATGAACATTCACGGGAAAAAATGTCTTAAAGACCTATTGTTAGTAAGAAATTATAAAATGATATTTATCTTATTCTATTCACTTTAAAAACAATATTTCTACAAAGCTAAGAGTCTACCCTACGTGATGGCACCATTTTTGTGAAATGTTTTCAGTTTTTTAGCATGGTTCAAGTCTTTGGAAGAGCATATTTGAGGTTTTTTGACCTTTTACACTTCATAATGACCTTCCATAGCTTTGGTTGGGGAAAAACAAAGATTTTCCGAGGCTTAGGTTTGGCAGATAGATCCGCGATCGCGGTTTTTTAACAATACCGTGAGCGCGCTTTATAAACCGCGAGCGCGCTTTATAAAGCGCACTCGCGGTTCATAAAGCACGCTCACGGTTCATAAAGCGCTCGCGGTTCATAAATCATATTTACACACATCCCAATGTCTGAATTACCATGTGATTTTTACTCTCTGACCTTACCGTATGAATTACTGAAATTCTATCTTTTTCCAGGCACGTTTTTCTTATCACCGAAGCAAAACATCATGGGAGACAAAAAACGAAGTCAAAAAAGGAAGTCATTAAGTAAAAAAACACCAAACGAATTAGAGGCCAACAAAATTCAAAATGTTGAGCGAATGCGGAAACTTCGTGAATCTAGAAGAGGTTCATCTTCAATCCCAACTATTGTAAGCAATGAAGAACTAGGTAATGTTTCTACTGTCAATGTTGAAGTTGAATTAAATACTCGTGATGAAGAAGTTTTTACTGTCAATGTTGAAGAAGAATTAAATACTCATGATGTAGCAAATGTTGAAATTGAAGGAGACAATGAAAATGTGAATAAGGAAATTCATGTTGAAACTGTAGACAAGCAAAATTTGACAAAAACACCTCTAGGATTTTACATAAGAAACCTAATTTTTATTGAAATTGATGAAAACATTTTGAAACCAATGTCTGACAAACTTTCTGAATGACAAATCAGAAGAAAAGCCACTGAAATTTGGGATAATCATTTTGAAATTTTAAATGATTCCCAAAGATGTCAGTTGTTGGTTAGTTTGATGAAATTGATTAAAATGAGACCTACATTAAACACCTTAGGATTGACAACATCTAACATATGTGGTCAAACCTCTACAATTGTTGAAAACCTTCATGATGCATATCACACTTTGTTGGTGTCGAGAGATGCACTAGGGATAGTAATATTGTGCGTCGTGTACTTCTTTACTAGTGTTGTAAGTGAATCAATAAAAAAACAACGTTTGATTATGCAAACAAGTCGAATGTTGCAAGTTAATCGAAAAACTCTAATGAAAGCAATTGAAAGGCGTAATATCCTTGAATCACTCAATAATGTCGATTTTTGGGCATTTTTGCTAGAGCACCGCGTAAGGACAAAAATAATTACGATCTTTATAAGAGAAGTTGTTATTAAATTTTGGCATGATAACACTAGAGTTTCACCTAATACAAGAGATGTTATAAAATGGAGAGTTGGTTCTACTAATCGTGAACCACATCCAAAGCATTTCTTAGATATGACTCAAACTCAATTTTTTCGTAAGTTTGAACAAGAGAATCTGGAAATTAAAATTAGTCAACGTTTTTTTGAAATGTTGAAACCATTCTATGTGAAAATCAACCATGCTCACACCACTTGTTGTTGTAGGCAACATGTTGAATTTGCGATGCATTATGCTAAATTTTTACGTATTCGTTCTAATTTTCATTCTGAAACTATGTTATCTAAATGTGGTGTTCAAGTTCCACCAATATCTTCCAGGGATTTCATTCCTACTATATTTTGTGAAAAAGAAGTTGGACAATTTTTTTATAGTCAGGATTGTTTAGATGGAAGTTGTAGTACATGCGGCGGATTACCTAAATTGGAAAGTTGCATCCATGAGCAAATTGAAGGTACAATAGGACATAATTTAGTTGAATTTGATAAATATAAATCAGTTGCATACCAGTTGAAAGATGGAAAAGAGTCGAAACGGTGTGAGCTAGTTCTGAAACAAATGCCCATTTTTTAATTTATGAGAAAATTTAAGGATGAAATTGTTTATGAGTATGTGAGGCATACACATAGAGCTCGATGGTTGGATGAACAATTCAAGCTATGCAAAGACACATTTCCTATTGGTACTATTGTTTTAGTGGTCGATTTTGCGAGAGAAATTACACATTGCGACCACAAATGGAGGTTGATCGCGAATATTACAACTCGGTACAAGTTGCCATTTTTGTGCATATAGCATTTCTACATTCTCTGATGAGTCTGAGAGAATGATCAAAATTTTTAAGAGAGTACCACTTTTATATCAGTGATGATCGTACTCATTCTACTGAATTTGTGCAAGGGTGTTTCCAGTTATTTTATGGAAACTTGTCTGATAGGGACATCCACTTCAAACAACATTATATATGGTTAGATAATTGCACGTCTCAGTTTAAGAATGCACGAATGTTTTATTGGATGAGAAGAATGCATGTCAAGATGGGTGTGCAACATATTTGGAGTTTCACTGAGGCTGGACATGGAAAAGGAGAGCATGATGGTGCAGGGGCATGTGTGAAAAGAGCTCTTGCAAGAGAAGAGTTGAAGTACAAAGATGGTGCTAAATTAAAAGATGCAAAGAGCATAGTGGAATGGTGTACTGACAACATGGCCCGAGGTTCTCAAGAAAATTCCACAGTTTGCAGATATTTTTGGTTGATAGAGGAAAAACATATTGCTAACTACGAGGATTGTATGACACTCACTGGGTCCAGTGATATGCACTCATTTTGTAGCTCAGACGCTACTTCGTGGGCCGTATGGACAAGAAATTTGACATGTTTTTGTGCATCTTGTATCGAATTTGTCACTGCTGAGTGTGATTCACAAGAATGGGTGGAAGGATGGATTTGTAGGCCTCTAACTCCGCTTCCTAGTTATCAACCTCCACAAGCATTACAACTTGTTTCTGTAGATGAAGTTACAACATCCAAGGACTTTGATGAAATTTTGATTTTGGTGTGACAAGGTATTTATGGTTATTTATTTAATTTTTGTATTGAGTTATGTCCATTGAAATTTTAATATGTAATTTAAATTTGAGTTGTTCAACCTTGGTTATTTTTTTGTAGGACATGTGTTTGCAATAATTGCGACAGAAAGACAATGAAGAAGGAACAAACTATTTCTTATGTCGTTGCATCGAGGAAAGAAAGAAGTTGACTTCTCCTATTATAGATGGCGAAGAGATTGAGTATCCTACAGGGTCAGTGGTAGTTACTGGAACTTGGCTTCGACGGTATCCATTAAAAAACTCCTCTGTTTGGGTGTTTGAAGACTTTGAGACACACAGGAAAATACTCTTATATTCACATCTAGTTCTAGCGACAAATATTCATTGTATAGATATCGAGGAAGGCCTAATAACAAGATTCTTTAGAAGGTTTGAGAGTCCAGATCATGAAGCAATCTTGTCTGCTATTCAGAGTAGATCCGATCTTGATGGTTCATTGGAATGAATTTACAATGCTCATGTATGGTATATATTTAATTTTAAGTTTCAATTATATATATATATATATATATATATTTTTTTAAAAGATCTAGATTTAAGTTTGAATATATTTTATTTTAAATTTGTGTATTTTGTGTGTCATGTATATAGATAGTATATGGTTTTGATTTGAAACTTAAATTTCTTTGACTAACAATTTTATGTTTAGGTTAGTGGTGCAAGAAAAGCTTCCACCTTCACGTGGTTGGCATTGTTAGTAGAGAATTTTAAATTCTCGAAGCTAAGAGAAGCTTGAACATTGTTTGAAAAAGTTGTAAATTTTGAAAAAGTCAAGTAAATTTTGAAAATATTGTAAATTTTGAAAATGTTGTAAATTTTGAAAAAGTTGTAAATTTTGAAAATGTTGTAAATTTTGAAAATGACTCCTCTAGGTGCCACGGAGTCCGAGTAGTCACCCGTCGAAGTTGAATGATATTTTGGTCTCAGGGCTCTTAAGGGACTACGCCGAATGCGAAGTAGCCGGAATCAACAACCCTTTCGCGCACTAAAACACCACCTCCTCTAGCATTCACCTAGCCCTCCTGGACATGCCGTTCGGTTCGGTGCCACGACCCACCATTTGTAAAATATAGCGTTTGACAACCTTACATTGGCTGCAACTGCACTATTTTGTGTTTTGCAAACAATAGGATAGCGAGAAGCACCAAAATGAGAAGAAAGAAAATGAGAGAGGATATTTTATAGGGTCTATACATCGAGGTGCTGATAAGGCGAGGCCTCTCTAGGTGCCACGGAGTTCAAGTAGTCACCCGTCGAAGTTGAACGATATTTTGGTCTCAGGGCTCTTAAGGGACTACGCCCAGATGAAGTAGCCCGGAAGCAACGACCTTTCATGCACAAAAACACCACCTCCTCTAGCATTCACTGGCCACCCAGAGATGTTTTGGCGTAGTCGGTTTGGTGCCAGACCACCGTTTATAAAATATAGCGTTTTTGACCTTACAGCGCTCAACTTGCACTATTTCACGCGTTTGCAAAACAGTAGGACAGCGAGAGCACCCAAAATGAGAAGGAAAAAAATGAGAGAGGCTATTGTAGAGGGTCCATACACTAAGGTGTCTGATTGATTAGATGAGGCCTCTCTAGGTGCCACGGAGTCTGAGTAGTCACCCGTCGAAGTTGAACGATATTTTGGTCTCAGGGCTCTTAAGGGACTACGCCCGAACGAAGTAGCCCGAAAGCAACGACCCTTTCACGCACCAAAAACCACCTCCTCTAGCATTCACCTGCCACCCAGGATGTGCCGGCATAGTCGGTTTGGTGCCACGACCCACCATTTGCAAAATATAGCGTTTGACACCTTACACTGGCTCCAACTGCACTATTTCATGCGTTTGCAAATAGTAGGACAGCGAGAGCACCAAAATGAGAAGGAAAAAACTAAGAGAGGCTATTGTAGAGGGTCCATATGCCAAGGTTCCCGGATTAGATCGGCAGAGGCCTCTCTAGGTGCCACGAGTCGAGTAGTCACCGTCGAAGTTGAATGATATTTTGGTCTCGGGGCTCTTAAGGGACTACGCCGAGCGAAGTAGCCAATCAACAACCCTTTCACGCACTAAAACACCACCTCCTCTAGCATTCACTGGCCTCACGGACATGCCCAGTATGTGGCGTAGTCGGTTCGGTGCCACGACCCACCGTTTGTAAAATATAGCGTTTGTGACCTTACATTGCAGCTCAACCACTATTTTTGTGTTTGCAAACAGGTAGGACAGCGAAAGCACCAAATGAGAAGGAAAAAAATGAGAGAGGCTATTATTTTAGAGGGTCTATACATCGAGGTGCCTGATTAGACGAGGCCTCTCTAGGTGCCACGGGAGTCAGTAGTCACCCGTCGAAGTTGAGCGATATTTTGGTCTCAGGGCTCTTAAGGGACTACGCCCAAATGAAGTAGCCCGGAAGCAACGACCCTTTCACACACCAAAACACCACCTCCTCTAGCATTCACCTAGCCACCCAGATGTTTTGGCGTAGTCGGTTTGGTGCCACGACCCACCGTTTGCAAAATATAGCGTTTGTGACCTTACACTGGCTCCAATTGCACTATTTCACGCGTTTGCAAAACAGTGGGACAAACGAGAGCACCTGAGAAGGAAAAAAATGAGAGAGGCTATTGTAGAGGGTCCGTACACTAAGGTGATTGATTAGATGAGGCCTCTCTAGGTGCCACGGAGTCCGAGTAGTCACTCGTCGAAGTTGAGCGATATTTTGGTCTCGGGGCTCTTAAGGGACTACGCCGAGCGAAGTAGCCCAAAAACGACCCTTTCACGCACCAAAAACCACCTCCTCTAGCATTCACCTGGCCAGCCATCCAGATGTGCCGCATAGTGGTTTGGTGCCACGACCCACCATTTGCAAAATATAGCGTTTGATAACCTTACATTGGCTCCAACTGCACTATTTCACGCGTTTGCAAATAGTAGGACAGCGAGAGCACCAAATGAGAAGGAAAAAAATGAGAGAGGCTATTGTAGAGGGTCCATATGCAGGGTTCCAGATTAGACGAGGCCTCTCTAGGTGCCACGGAGTCTGAGTAGTCACCCGTCGAAGTTGAATGATATTTTGGTCTCAGGGCTCTTAAGGGACTACGCCGAGCGAAGTAGCCCAAAAAGCAACGACCCTTTCACACACAAAAAACACCACTCCTCTAGTTTCACCTGCCACTCGGACATGTCTGCCGTAGTCGGTTCGGTTGGTGCCACGACCCACCGTTTTGTAAAAATATAGCGTTTGTGACAACCTTACACTGGCTCCATCTGCACTATTTCACGCGTTTGCAAACAGTAGGACAACGAGAGCACCAAAATGAGAAGGAAAAAATGAGAGAGGCTATTGTAGAGGGTCCCATACACGAGGATTTCCAAGATTAGACGAGGCCTCTCTAGGTGCCACCGAGTCGAGTAGTCACCCATCAAAGTTGAGCGATATTTTGGTCTCGGGGCTCTTAAGGACTACGCCCGAACAAAGTAGCCCGAAAGCAACGACCCTTTCGCGCACCAAAACACCACCTCCTCTAGCATTCACCTGCCACCCAGACATGTCGGCGTATTGGTTTGGTGCCACGACCCACCGTTTGTAAAATATAGCGTTTGACAACCTTACACTGGCTCCAACTGCACTATTTCACGCGTTTGCAAATAGTAGGACAGTGAGAGCACCGAAATGAGAAGGAAAAAAATGAGAGAGGCTATTGTAGAGGGTCCCTACACCAAGTGTTCCTAATCTAACGAGGCCTCTCTAGGTGTCACGAGTCCGAGTAGTCACCCATCGAAGTTGAACGATATTTTGGTCTCAGGGCTCTTAAGGGACTATGCCCGAACGAAGTAGCCCGGAAGCAACGACCCTTTCGCGCACCAAAACACCACCTCCTCTAGTGTTCACCTAGCCACTTGGATGTTTTGGCATAGTCGGTTCAGTGCCATGACCCACCATTTACAAAATATAGCGTTTGACAACCTGACCTTACACTGCTCCAATTACTTGCACTATTTCACGCGTTTGCAAATAGTAGGACAACGAGAGCACCAAAATGAGAAGGAAAAAAATGAGAGAGGCTATTGTAGAGGGTCCATACGCCGAGGTTATAAAATAGAGAGGCCTCTCTAGGTGCCACAGAGTCTGAGTAGTCACCCATCAAAGTTGAATGATATTTTGGTCTCAGGGCTCTTAAGGGACTACGCCCGAACGAAGTAGCCCGAAAGCAACGACCCTTTCGCGCACCAAAACACCACCTCCTCTAGCGTTCACCTAGCCACCCAGATGTCAGCATTCGGTTCGGTGCCATGACCCACCATTTGCAAAATATAGTGTTTCCTTATTTATTTAAATTAAATTACAATGACTTGGTTGTTATGTTATCTCTTGTTGTCATCTTGTCCTTGGTAGGATGATATATGGGGCTCATGAATCTTATTTTCTGCCTTATCCTTAACACTTGGTTTTGTTATAATATTATGGGTAATATTGTTCTACGGTTTTCTTTTCCTTTCTCTTCTTTCTCTCTTTCTATGAAGACCATCAGTTGTGCTACCTCTTGATTCAACTCTCTGACCTCCTGTGAAACCATAATTATCTTCTCTTCCTCCTTTCTTCTTTCCTTTTCCTCTCTCTCTCTCTCTCTCTCTCTCTCTCTCTCTCTCTCTCTCTTCTTGTACCTCATTAGCTCTATCAACCTTTGAATCACATCTCCTGCTAGTTCTTCTTCTTCTTCACCATATATCAAGTCTGATTCATGAGGCCTAATAACCTTCAATTATCTTTCTCTACGTTTCTTCCTTGTTTCCATCATCTTTTCTATTTTTCACATATGTTCTTGTTCTCTTATCCTTTCATGTAATTGCTTTAGTCTAGCATCTTATCTCTCTGATACTAACTTCTCCATCCAATGTGGCATTTTGTAACCATGGTCACTCTTTACTTCACCCATCATTTTCATCTATCTCTTTGTCTCTCTTCTTGTCACTGTATCAACCTTATCTCAAATCCTTTTAGCTAATCTTCCTTGATCTTCAAGCTATGATACCACATGTTGCAGTTCAAAAAATTTATAACATACATTCAATGGTTTCTATGTTTCCCTAAAAACTCAACTCTGTCTTTTGATCACTCAAACAACTCCTTTTCACTAGTTAACATACTCCAAATTTAATATTATCCCTTATCCTCTATATGGTTTCTTACTGATATTATTTATCTAACTCTAATGTCTACTATGAGCGTAATCAAAATGATCAACTACCATCTTCAACTGCCAAGTTCAATATCCATGATGCATAGGCAAATACAACAATGCCCATGTTGGAAGGTACTTACAGTAAAAGAACATATTGCCAATCAATTACAAAGTTACAGAATGCCTCTTCCAATAAGGGATTATCTCAGGCATAATTCTCAATACATGAAGTCTAGGAAAGAAGAAAATAAAGTTATAGCCAGCTTATCAAGCTAGGGTATATGGTGCTAAATCGTTGACCACACAAGAATAACAAGTCTTCACAGTTTTGGAACTCAAAATACATGAAGCAATCAGCTAAAACAAATACAAATACATTTGAAAATAACTTCTAGGTTGTAGAGCAATTGAAAGAATGTAGTTTCATGGTATTAGTTTCATATGGAAGAAGAAGATTGCAACTATAATGGCATGTTTCAGTAATGCACATCTAACAGTACAAGCTTATGATGCAAATAAAAATAATATAAAGATACAACCACATATCATTCAGATTTAACAATATTTCAGGATTATTATGAGTTACAAAAGAACAGTACGGCTACAGGATTGGAAAATCAATACAGTTACTTCAAGGATTAACTCATATGTACACAAAAGTTACAAACAATGCAGACCCAATTTTGGGTATACCTGTAATATTATCAAGATACAGTCAAATACACCAGAGTTTCAAGCACACTTTTCCAAATACAACAGGATGATATTGATGAATTCCATTAAATCCATAGGTTATGGAATTATTATTTTGGGAGTTGTTAAAAGATGGAGGGATGTGAACCATAACTCAAATAAGCTTTAGTTACTAATACTTAAGTTGGCAATAGAGCTAACAATATTGTTTTAGTTTGAAAAATAAAAATTCAAAATGCCCATGGTGAAATATACCACAAATAATAATCAGAAAGATACTAGAAAATATATAACTAGAAGTAATACACTAAATCCACCTCAAGATTTAAAAGAGGAAATAGTTCAAATTTATAGCCTCGGAAACAAAACCGTAGCAGAGATATCCATAGGAGTTCCATATATGGAGGAATCACTTTTATCAACAAACAAAAACTATGATCTATGTATACTTTTTCTATAAATCTAAGGATACATATTTCTCAAGGATCTAGAGGATTTTGAAGACTACAAACCATATATACAATTGTTCAAAGGAGAAATATTTCTATTTTCTTCTCCATAAGCTTCATTAGTTAGGACCACACTAAATTTTATTTAATAAACAATACAAATATTATTAACCTAGTTTGGGTACAGATAAATTCACAGATAGAGAATACTCGGGGCATCTACAAGTTCCAACGAACAGAGATCAAAACCCACTTTCTCAAAGTTAGCAATAATACCAAAATAACCAAAATAAATATGATTTAACCAACACACATGGATATATATATATATATATATATATATATATATATATATATATATATAAATCAAACAAAGTGTGCTCCAGACGCACGTCTCTGAAAATATATATGTACATAAGTTCATAATGTATGTATACATCTCGAACTAAGCACGTGTCATAATGTACATATGGGACCACATGCGGTCATAAAGGCTATATATATACAATGGACTGTGAATCTACTCATGACCACATATGTACATCCAGGTGGACTATAAATCTACTCATGAAACATCTTCCCTCTCTTCGCCCTGCTAGAAGTAGCACGTCCACGACCTAGGGATGTAGTGGAGGGAGATGCCACTATGGATTTCATCCGTGTGGTCCTAGGTGTCTCTAAGCATGCCTGCAACCTAACTTGCACATTCATAAACAACAAGTTTTTAACACCCAAAATTTTAAAATACATTCAAAATTTAGAAACTTGTACAATTTAGTTAAAATGCATGTGAAATCTTACCGCAATGTCATGATCCCTATCAATTTGTTGTTGACGCGTCACAGGGACAACAATAGACTCACGAGGGGTAAGCTACATACAAATAATTAATTTTCAAATTAAATATTTCACATATATACCTACAAAATTTGATATTGTAGATTTAAGTTTAATAAGAAATAATGAACCTCCAAAATTTAACAAATTTAAAAAATTGTGTACCTCAGTTAGTGGATCTGCAGATGTTATGGCAGTATCTATAGCAGCCTCCACAGTCTGCATATATGGAGGAGTCTCTCTAGCAGTCATAAGCTATACAAAAAACATGTACAAATCAATATTAAAATCTACTTAAGAGCTTAGCACTCCTATCGAAACCTATTGAAAAAGATAATAGTAAAGGAACTCAAAGGTCCCTACACTCTAAACATATCTTTTCACGTTCATCAAGGAAACACCATCTATATATAGGTATGAAACTTCCCACTACGTCTAGGGAATTGCTTCCCACATTTACAAGCACTCAAATTTGTCATTGAACTTGTATATTACATAAGATAAAAAAATCAAGTCAAGAATTTTCAAATATAATATATGTCAAATATGATTACACTAAAATTGGATAACACATGTTAGGTGGAGAATAACATGTGGTTTGAGGCATCTTTGGATAAGTTCTCATGTAGGAAATGTATAAGGGTTCCCACAAGCCAGCTAATGTTTATTTTATAGGACGACGTCATCCATGGTTATGGTTTTTGAGGTTTGATAAATGTATCTAGATACATCACATTGTGATAAAGATTGATTGAAAAATAGTGGCGAAGGGAATTAAATAAGCTAAAAATACAAAAATCCACATGTTGAGATTTTAAGAAGGTAAAAAAACTATACAAAGGAGGGAAACTATACATTCATTCCCATCCCTACTATACAATCTTACCCCAGGTGGTACATTCAAGTCATTTTCTAGTTCATAATCCCCGTCAGGTCAAGAAATCCATGTTTTAGTATTTAGAAAATCCAGATTAATCTAAAATCACTTTATGTTCATAACATAGGTCCACTTTATGTTCATTTCTTGCTAGGTTACTGCTTATTTAGTTAGTCAAGAAAGAATAAAAATGTTATTATTTTATCTTCTATTTAGGCTAAATACATAGGATCTATAAATGTTAGCACGAAGGCCATCTATCTTCATAAGATTTTGACAAAGTTTTGTATTTAATCAAGGTAACCCATAGTCATCTTCTATGACAATTAGAGCATCATTCAAATTTGAAGGACTTTTATCTAACATCACCAGACCAATTATTGCAAGTATGTTTGCAAGCATTCTTTATCATATATTTTTATTGGAACTTTGATAAATACATTTTAATAACTTTAGTACTAATAGTTTAAATGCACGTAACAAAACAAAACATATATAGATAGAGAAACATAAAACCCTCCATGGTCTGGATATTTGTGTGGTGGTACTCCGAGACATGTAAAACCAATATATGATTACATACATGGCTAGTTATATCAAATGAATTGGCATTTCCTACTAAATAATATATAGGTTGAGTATAAGAAAGTGAAACTCATGTACAGAGGTCCAAAGCATGCAATCCGTGCGTGAACTTCCAGTAATTAGAAACAAAGTGTAAAGAGATTTACTAACCTGCGTAAAACTCATGTGAGGCGTGCCAGTAGCCTCAGTTCCCTGAGCAGATGATGACCCGCCTAGGCTCCTGTGTATAAAAGAGAAAAATATTAATACATGTACAACATACACGTGAAACAAATTATAATAATAATCTAGTGCAATTAAATGATTTATTAAAAATGTAAGTTTGTACAACTTGAAACTTACGTTTTGAAACATGCCCGGCCACGCATAGCTAGCATGTCGACACCTTTGGATGTTTCCTTCACCGGCTCTTGCTTATTTAAAATAAAATAAAAAATTAGTTTTTTACATGTATGTACATGACGTACAATCAAATATATATATATATATATATATATATATATATATAATATCTCAAACATGTGAATTAAACTATTGTATATATATATATTATTTAAATTTATTTAAAATTTACCTGTGAAAGACCAATATCAGTGGCTCCAGTTCCAAAAACATTCCCCAGCATCTCATCTATAGAAAAGAAATCCTGTGAACCAGCAAATGATGTCTCGCCTGCAGTGCATACGGCACCACATGATCCACAGTGGTGTGGTGCACTAGAACTGGCGCCTCCACCAACATCACCGGATGCAATCTGGGTGCTATGCTGGGTGAGAGTGTCAGTGAGCTCCCTCAATGCATGCAATGTATCAATCTCCACAACCTCCTTCACTGTAGGAGGGATAACTGAAGGCAGTGGGGGTTTTGGGGCATGGGGGATCCTAGGCTGACCTACGCATGCAGTCTGCTCTGTGAGCCACCTCCTCGACCAAAAAAGTCAAAAAAGTTCAAAATAATTCGGGACCTCATTGAGCACGAACTCACAATATAATTTCTTCAAAAAATAAAGAGGAACCTCATTGTTGTTGCATGGTGGATAATCAAAAACCATCCACCATCGGTCCCAAAAATTGTTTTTGATTCTATCATCATGGCACCAATGGATTGGGAACCATTTGCAAGTAACTGCGGGGGCATTGGTTCTAGGGTCGGTAAATAATGCACAAATGAGGTCTTTTCCAATTTTTTTGTCTTTGATGGCCGCATGGGATAGTTTATCCGCATACCACCACCTACAGTCACTTCTAAAGGTGTTCCATCTATGTATTTGGTTGGTTGGTTGCTTGGCTAAAGTCATGACTTCGACTTCGCCAATCAATGTTTGCAATGTATTGGCTAAAGTCATGCGGGATGGATTTGTAGCATGATTTTGTCTTATAGTTTGAATTAGGTTCTCAATGACAATTTTATTTTCTTGGATTCTTCCAATGATATTATCTTGCGTTCCTGTTGGCTCAGTGGGGACAGAAGGAGCCACAGGAGGCGGATCTATGTTTGGAGGAGGGTTTTGAGGAATGTTCGGAGGGTTTTGAGGAATGTTCGGTGGGTTTTGAGGAATGTTTTGATGGTTTTCATGATTTCGAGCTTGCCGACCAACTGATAAAACAAGAAAATTGTATACATAAACAAACATTTCAAAAAACCCATGAAAATGTAAAAAAAAACCTAAAATGCAAAAAAAAAAAACTAAAATGCAAAAAAATGATTACAATCGGGGACTTACCTCCTCGTCTTGGCGGCATGGTTGAATATATCGCTATCCAGAAGTCCGATGAGCAATTTTGAGATGGTATTGAAAGCGCGAGTGAAAAACGTTTAGGAAAAGTCGCGGTTCGAAATGAAAAATGAGGAAAATAACGAGTCACGGGACTGTTAAATTTTGTCTCAGAGTTCCACGATCGCGGTTTATAACCGCGCTCATGGTTCTAAACACGATCACAGTTTTAGGTTCGGTAATTACCGAACCTAGAATTCAAGAACCGCGATCGCGGTTTTAGAACCGTGATCGCGGTTCCTTTATTTCAGGTTTTTATGTCCACGGAATTGTCCACCCTTGTGGAAGAAGGAATGTGAACCCATACATCATTAATTACACCTCTTCTACCCCGACACTATTCACATTTTTTGATACTCAAAGGCTTTGAAATCACACTCTTAATTCCCACATCTTGTATATCTCCTTCTCATCTTTCCAATGATTGTAAGGTTGTAAAAAAATGACATTCCTAGCTCAAGTTATGTCATTTATGTGTGGAGTGGTTTTAGACTATATTTGAGCCTGTGTATTTTGATTTGCATGATGAGTTGAATTACTAGTTCTCCAAGTAGATCACTGAGCTGCTTAGAAATCCAGCACGAGTTCCTATTTTTTGCTCATATTGGCCTTTCAAAATGGTCCTCGGTCCTCCATTTTTCCTCTCGAGTCCCCATCTCTATACCAAGATCTCGCTTTTCCACTTGCATGACTTGCATTCATCTGCTATGTTCAAAATCTATCACATTTTCTATGTCTATCATCAATCTTCTGTTGTATTGGGCTGACTAAAATGTTTTAAAAACCATGGATGAGTCCCCACTCATTTCGGCGCTTTGGGATCTTCTCGAAACCACTTTGCCTCGACCTTCCCCTATCTCTACGTGGAAAACATCTCTTTTTGGGCTTTGACTATGGTGACCAGGTCCCCGAATTAGAACGCATGTGAAAAAATTGCAATGGATGGATGAGTAAGCGAGCCCACATACTAACTAACCTTGAATATTCCTTAATTTTTTTAGATATCTCTTATGAATTTTTTTGGGCTTTTCCACTTTAGAATATCCAACACTATTCACCAAGATAGTCTCTTGAGATCCTCAAACTCCCACATCTCTGAAGTCCGCTCGGACTTGAAACCTTCCCTTTTGGAACTTTAATCCTAGCCGATTTGAATCCTTTGCCTTCGAAGTTAATTTAGATTCTCAACCACCTTGTTAAAAATCATATTTCAGGGTTAACATCCTCCCGCGCTCATGCACTTTGTTCACTCGACGGGTTCTCCAAAACATCTGAATCCATAAAAATCAACCCTAAAATTAGGAATTTAGAATTTAGGGGTCCCAAATCACCCTCATTTTCACTATTCACCTAAGAATCCATGTAAAATTTCCAAATCTCGATTTCTTGAATTCAAAATTTTTAGAATTCAGGCTCTCCCAACCTATGAAACCTTTTGTCCTCCCCGCATTATGAGATGTCTTTGCCGAACTATCTTTTAACCTTGATGAGTTATCCATGCCTTTTTCGTGTTGATCCTACAACACCATTTTCCAAGACGAGATCCCTCATATTAATGCATTTTTCTCCATGAACCATGATTTCTGAGTTGACTTCTAAGACCATGCCAAGATCACCTACTTATGCATCCATGAGCACAATGATGAGCTATTTCATTTACATCCCGGCCCCTTGTTTCATTTGGTTGACTCATCTCCTATTTTGCAAAGGCCCCCCTAATTTTCAATCCTTCTCATGAGTTCCTCTCATTGAGCTTAGATCTACGAGATACCAAGTTCCTTGTCATGCATTCTTGAGCCAACCGAGTTCATTACTTTGGGTTTCTCGGCTCCTCCATTTTCCCAATGCGTAGGTTGACATTTGATTCACTCATCTCATGATTTCCTTGTTTTTCGATGACCTATAAGATTTTTCCATCTCATTGGACTCGCCATCCGCTTACCTCGGCCATGTGTCAATATCACTTTGATTGTCTCGAGCTCTATTGAATCTCGTGCATGGCTTGTGCTTGGGCACGACTTCACCCTCATTCTCGCGAGAACTGTTGCATCTTCCCATGAGATCACAAAGCTATTCGATGAGCTAATTATATCTTAGTGCCTCTTATGACCCCTTTTGAGCATTTTCGAGTCGTGCCCCTAATTTTGATATTTTTGGATTTTCTTGATCTAGGAGGCTATGGGGAAATGAGTAAATGAGTTCTCAGCCTATTTTCCCGTCTTGCTATTTTTAGTCCATTTGAGCCAAAGTGGGCTTTCTCGGGGCCCATTTTTCACCGTAAGCACACACTAGGATATTCAAAACCCCAAAAAGGAAAAAAACTCCTCTGATGATTTCCATTTCCCAAAATGCTTTCTTTTCTTAAAAACCCATATTTTTTTGTGAAGGCCCCTTAGGTGCTTGGGTCTAATACTCCATGTTATCCATTTTTCCCAAGGGGAAAAAATGGATAGCAATTTTAGTCACTCAATACACCTACCTTCTATATGTTCATAGACCAGTAGCCCGAAGCCTTCATTAGGTACAAATTCACTACTGATGGATTTAAATTGACCTGACCCATGTTGAATTCACTCTGAAATTGCTTGAAACATTGTTAAACCTGAAAATTGTCTTGAATTGACCATATCACCTACAATATTTTTGAACTACAATTTTTTGAGAGTTGAAAATTATCTTAAACTTGTAATTTTCACCCTTTCTCTCTCTGTAATCTTGATCTTTAGGACTGAAAATAGATGTCTCGAACTGTCCCAAACTTGATTTTTCCAAGTATGAAGCACACTGAAACCAGTGATTGTTTGACATACATTGAATGTTGTAGAGTTTTGAGTAAAACATTGAATGAGTTGGGACATCATAGAACTCTATTAAATTTTTATTTTTCCTTCCAAATGGTTACTTGTAACACTAGTGAAGGTTGAGACTTCCTACAAATCCATAATATTTATAACTGAAAAAAACCAATAAAGGATTTGAGGTCTGTTTTCTACTTTCAAAATTAGTTAAGATTTGAATGATTGGGGCTGATCATGAAACTTAGACCTATTGCTGTTGTGAATTATGCTACCTGTAATGCAACAACCACCATCGGGGATGATTTTATGTTCCTGCAAGGTGATAGAAGCTCATTGATTGATCTAAACGAAAAGAGAATGGAAAATATTAAAACCCATCGCTTAATCTGATTTAGTTTCTTTGTATTTGGAATGACTTGAAGATTACATCGGTTCCTTGTAAGTATTCGCTTCTTCCTACTATGAGATATTTCCGAGAGGCCCTCTTTGTGAGTTTGTACAGAGCAAGATGAACAAAAACTACGATAAAAGGAAAAATCATATATTCCCAAATGAGACAAGTAGAGTGTTCATATGCACTTGTTTTCTATAAAAATAAAACCCACTCCTACCCTAATATAACCAAAAAGATTGAATTCAAACAAACCTTGAAACCTATAGGGAAAATTTTCCCCTTCTCAAAACTTGAAACCATGGAAATGATTTTTGTTATCCCCATTTTGAGTTCACGACAAATCGATCGGATAACCCTACGAAATTTTGAAGTTGATTTTTTTTTGTGGCCTCTTAAAAGGAAAAATATAACCAAAAAGATAGAAGAATTTAAGAAAATCGGGTTTTCGGGTTTTACCAACAGCTCGACATGAGTTTTAACATGCTTTATGTCGACTGTCTTCCGAAACCCGAAACCCGCCTTGTATTGTGTAAATCGGGTTTTCGGACCCCCGGCGCATCGGAACATCCATAATCCAAAACATGTTTTATTCATCATGTTTTCCGATTCCCGAAGTCCGCTTAATCCTTTGTATCGGGTTTTCGGGGCTATATTGCATCTAAGCACCTCATGTTTTATGCATCATGTTTTCCGAAACCCGAAACCCGAATTGCACTAAGTCCCCTCGTGTCGGGTTTTCGGACCTCCTAAACATGCTGACATGGCATTCATGCCGAGTGGTCGGTGAGTTGGCACATGCCGTGCTGAAGTGTATTAATTACCAATTTTCTTATAAATACGCGGATTTCCACGTCATTCTTACCATTCGTATTTTTAATTCGTGGAATTTTTGTGCGTGCTCTTTCGTTTTCAAAACCCGAAAACTCACCTTGCTCGATTGGATCGTCTGTTTTCGATCTTACATTTCTCGAATTGGAGGTATTTTTCTTTCCCTTCTTTATTCTTGGTTTTTATGGATCGATTGAGCGTATTTTATTCCCAATTTCTTGCCGGGTGTTGAAGGTTTTCTTTCCTTCTTCTTTCTGTGTTACTTTGGAAAGGGTTTTAGGTTTTTTGGGTTTATCTCTTCTGAACTATCACTTGGTTCTATTCTCTTGAAATTCTAATTATATGCATGATGCATGAATAACAAAAGGAGATTGTGTATTTGGAATTCAAAGAAAAACCCTGTTTTTGCTTCTTGGGTTTTGAAGATTGTTTTGCAGAGCCAGAAACCCGAAGTGTATTGACGGATTGGCGCGTCGGGGTTTTGCCAAAGTTCCGATCTCCACAGTGCGCGTCGGGGTTTTTCAAAGTTCCGATCTCTACAGATTGGCGCGTCGGGGTTTCTCAAAGTTCCGATCTCCACAGTGAGCGTCGGGGTTTCTCAAAGTTCCGACGTCAAAAGCAAGTGCCGGGTATCTCCGAGTTCCCGTCATCAAACGCAAGTGTCGGGTATTGCCAAAGTTCCGACATATCAAACTTGTCGGGTTCTCAGGGTTTTCCGACATCCTCCTCGGCGTGTCGGATTCTTCTATTCTTCCGGCATTTTCGGTCGATCGGGATTTTCAGTGTGGATAACATCTCCTGAGTTTCAAGCCTTTCTCCCTCCAACATTCTACATGTCGGACCCTGGTCCATCTCAGGAGAAGGCCGAGAAGTCTAGCAGGATGAAGTACAAATTCAAGAAGCCAGAATCTCCATCATATATTGATTGCAATCATGATATCAGGGACACTGAACTTGGCAATATAGATATGGATGACTTCTGGAATAGGGTGAAGAGTTCCTCTCAAACCCCATGGATGACAGCTTTAGCTAAAAGTGGCTTGCCCCTTGCAGCAGGTTTTCCCATGTCCGCCCAATGTCCAGAATTTGTTTTGGCTTGTGCGTCTAGTTATGACTCGGCTTCTCGTTCCGTGAAGAGCCAGGCTGGTGAGGTAGTGATCAGGCTAGATGGAGCGTATTTTGATGATCTTCTAAAACTACCTAATTTCGAAGAGTATGGGGACCTGAACATCAAGTCGGCTCAGAAGGCCTGGGATAGTAATCAGGAAGGCTGCATTAAGGATGTCAACAAAAAGTTCCTGATTAAGGCTAAACCAGCAGTATCTAGATTTCCAAGGACTATCCCCAGATGTGATTTCATACAAGAAATCAATGATATTATCACCTGCTTTGAGCGGGTTTTGGCTTGCCTGAATCAAATGTATTTCACGGATGGATGTATCAGTTTATGGTCACCATCAAGAAGAATCAGCAAGGGATTGACTGGGGGACCCTTATCAGCAATGAAATTGATTCTCAGATGACTACGGTTTTATCAACTGGAAAGTTTTATATGTTTTCATATGTGGCTTACTGCCCGCAGCAGGGATGAGGAACTATCCCGGGCTGGATACTAAGGGAAGCAGAACAGCAAACCCGGTTTATAAATATTTCCCTCAAATAACAAAGAAGGGGTCCAAAGAACATTTTAGAAGGGTAAATGATGCCTTCTTCTACGAGAATATCTGCCGGCTGAACCCAGGGCTAAGAAAGACAAGAGTCTCAGACGAGGCTTGGACTGAAGTATCCAAATGGGGGTGTATCTTCTTGCAATTCAAGAAGTTTACATATCTTCGAACAGTCATGTACTCGGGAGAGCCTTTAATCTGCCTCATCGCTATCCAGGAGATAGATTGATATTGATAGAGTTGGTCAGACAGCTGTTGGATTTTCACAAATTCCAACAAAGCAAGCATAAGGCAGTTGTATCCTTCCCAATTTCTATCGGAGATATACTTGCTCGACAGTAGCAAAGGCCAAAAATGTTGAATGCGAACTTCAGGAAAAATTGAAAAAGCATATGAAGTCTCGGGATGGTTTTGACATCCGAGGAGTGCTTAGAGCCTACGGAGCCCAACATCTCATGCACGGGCGACATTGAGGATATATGGGTTGATCTGCGTGACGAAGTTGCGGTTCGCAGAAAAGATAATAGTAGGTTGACTATTAATGAGATTCAGACGCTAGAGCTTTCTGATTTGCCAGATGGCACGACTGACAATGAAAGTGTGTTGGATCTTTCTTATGATGGACTAAAGGAGGATCAATATGTTTTCCCACCTATTGATTGGTCAGCCAGCGAAAAAGCCTCTATTACAGATAGGTCGGCTCTCATTCTTGCTCGCACCAAAAAATGGCTCTCCTCTTGGGGGATGAATTTTAAAGATGACAAGTTTCCAAAGTTGGCTGCTTCGGAGGTGGGGCCCTCCAAAAAGAAAAAGGACAAAGAATCTTCTGAGGGGCCTATAAAAATCCCATTCCCAGAGAGAAAGAAAGACAAATCTCTTGATTATTTCTTGGTTGAAACGGTGGTTGTGCCAGAATCACCAACACCACCAGAAATAGGAGAAATTAATTTGGAAGAAGGAGGAAGCCAGCTTCTGTCTTCACCATTTGCTGATTGCTCAACTGGAGAGACCTTATCTCTTGCATTCAAGGCTTTGGAGTCTGAATCTGCACCTTCTCCCTCACAGCCACTTCTACCTCCTCATTCTCCATCCATTTCTGCATCCATGGCCAGTATTTTCTCTGGACTCTCACCCCTCTCTGCTGGAACCCAAGTGATCACCAGTACGCCCCAACCTGTACCTCTCGTTGTTGCATCTACTACCACGTTGGCTACTGTTCCCCCTCCAATAGTAGGATCTTCTCCTCTTGAGAGTAGAATACCAGTTACTACAACATTGGCAATTTCCTCTGATACGCCACAATGGCTACTCGAGCAAACTCCGAGGAAGAGGAAAGTGATTGTACCCCTGCCAGCCTTTGATTTCAGCTCACTCAAGGCTTCTACTGCGAAATCAGCCAAGAAACCCAAAACAGTTTCGAGGGTTTTGGTAGATGCTTCAGGAGATAAGTTCGCAGAGATTGCCACTCCCTCGGCTGACAAAACTAGAGAGGATATAACCGCTTCTGATTATCAGATAACCAAGGTGGCTCTAGGGAAAGTGACAGCAGAAGGAGCGCAACAAGATGCACGGGCTTCCATAGACGTGCTGTGCCAAAAGTTGAAAGAAACAAAGGACAGCAGAAATGAGCTTAAGGAAAAAGTGGAGCAGTTGACAGAGATTTTGATTAAACTCTCAAAACCCCTTGAATCCATACCACCTTCTTCTGTTTCTGCCGGGTTCGATTTCTCATCGGTGCCTGCGATTGAGAAGATTGCTAAAAAAGGAAGGGTGGTTGATGAATGGATCCAAAAGTTGCTCAGCGGGGAAGGAAGTAATTGAGACGTGGTGAAGGTTCATGAGTCTTTGGGGGAGATTCAGAAAGAAGGAGAGAAGATGGATGAGGAATTCACTGAAGAAATTGGACAGCTTGATTTGACTTGTGAAGCTCTCCAAGTGCTAAAGCAATTACCAGCACACCTCTTGGTGGAAGAAGGTATTCTCCCACATACAGATAAACATTTCCAGCTGACCAAGGCAATCAGGTTCAGAGTAAGGATTCTCAATGAAGCCTGCAGCAAGTTGAGAGAATCAAGGGATAAATTGATTGATGGGAAAAGTGATTTGGAAGAAGAGTTGCTGAAGATTTGTCCAAAGGTTTCAGTTGGGAACTCAAGTACCCTATCAGCAGATGATCTTTTCAAACAAGTCCAAGAATCTGTTCAGCATGAACCTGTACACGGATTTGACCTTGAAGTCATTGGTCAGTTTGTAAGGATTGAACATACGTTGGAGGCCTTAAGAAAGCTCAGCAAAAGATTGAAAAAGCTTCCCGGCAGTGCCAGTGATATTCATGAGACCTGCGAAATGTGGAATGATCATTCCACCGCACCTGATGAGAATGAAATGCAAGGCATTATTCAGAAGTTCCAGGAATTTCAGAACAAACAGTCTCAGCTGGAGGAAGAAAAAGAGAAAGGAGCAAAAGATGATGATTCGGATTAAGTCCCAACGTCACATGTCATTTCTATTTTTAGATTGACATGTCTTTTTTATTTCCGTTTTGTCATATTTTTGATTCATACTTTGACTTGATCTCCTGCGTGAGAATCATGCAAAACTGAACTCCAGTTAACATGCTATTTTTTAGGATCTGTCCTGTTTTATCTCTAGTTCCTTTTGTTATAAATAAGGGATGCCTGTGCATTCCAAAGGGTCGAGAATTTTTGGAGCATTAAGAGGCTATTGGAAAGGAGAAAAACTTTGTGTTTTCTTTCAATCATTTTGAAGAATAGGAGTTGATATTGTTTTACAGACTTTGTGTTGTGAAATATATCTTATTTAAGACAGTGTTCTTATGTTCATGATCTTAAGCTATTCTTTGCATAGAATCTCAGTGTTTCTAATTATCTCGGACATTACATCTGTGATCTAAAACTCGTATGATTATTTCGTGCTCTGTGTTTACTCGAAAGAAAATACGTTTCTCCCATTTCCTTTCTACCGTGCTTCTTTCACTGTAACAGTTTCTAACCTATTTCATTTACGAAAGCAATATTCTTGAATCGTGTGAATGTGGATTTCGGGATTTCATCCCAACCCCCAATGGTTAGATTAGTGTGAATATTGTATATATTATTTACTGTGTTTTAGATTAGCAATAAACAGGCAGCCTCACCTGTCTTTGAGGAGGGATTTAATCCCATGTACTGTGGTTGAACCTCATATTTTGGTTTGACAAAATATCCAACCAACAGTTTTTGGCGACTCCGCTGGGGAATACGGATCTATAGTATAAAGCTTATCCTCTCGGTGTCTGGTGACTCCGTATTTGCCTTATTTTTCAACAAGATCTCCTTTCAGTTCAAGCTGGCCAGGAAGATCTTCACTCGGTCTCGCCGAGCTCAAGGTGAAATTGATCCACTCTTTGAGTTACTGCAACAACACAATTTCAGTGTTTCTCCCAACAGCATTGTCTCTAATCGAGCCAGAAGTTCTTCACCTGTTCGGAGAAACCGGATCCCTGTGGAAGGGGAAGCATCTGCAACTTGTCGTGCACTACTCTTGTCTGATACTCGGATCCCTGTACGCACTCTTTTCAGAAGGATGGCGGTTCAACCTGTGCCTTGGGGTGCAGTTATTGGTCCTCTTTCCTTGACCCCTCCATTGAATGAGTTACCACGTGGATCTCGTAAAAATATTCCCAAGTTCAATGGAGATGGGAAGCAGCATCCTGATGAGCACATTGCATCTTTCTTTGTTGCATGCGGTGTCCTCGGAGTGGCCCATGAAGATGTCTCCGTCCGACTCTTCGTTGAAACGTTGCAGGGAGCAGCAGCTGAATGGTTCTATCACCTTCCAAATGCATGCATCCCAAACTGGGCTACCATGCGGACTAAGTTCGAAGCACGTTTCAAACCAGCTGAAGATTCTCATGCTTTATTAGCTCAGCTCACGCACATGAAGAAAGAATCGCATGAACCTATGCGGGAATTCGTGGCTAAGTTCAACAAGCTGATCCGGAAGATTCCAGAAATAGCTGTACCTACTCCGGAAAACCAAAAATGCTTCTTCATCAATGCTCAACCTCCTGATATAAGCTTTTTGTTGAGAAGGTCGGTTATCCCAGATTTGGCTACTGCTCAGTCAACAGCTACTGAAATAGAGGATGATCTCATCTTGGCCGGAAGGATCAAGAAAGACATACCCAAACTCAAAAATCAAGGTTCTTCCCAAGGTAACACAGATCCTATGTTTCAAAAAATGGCTAATGATTTGATTGCTTTAAAGAAGCAAATGTCTCAGCAGGTGAACAATGTTCCGTATCGGGATATACCTAGGTGGAATTTCAATAACAACAATGGTGCACCTGCCAGAGATAGGCCACGGTTAACTCCTGCTCAACCGAGACTAGCAATTGAAGCTCCTCCCGTCAATGCAGCAGTGGAAATACTTGATGAAGAAGATGAACCAGAAGAAGAAGAATCCCATGAGGCTTTCGAAGCTTCAGGATATGCTGATGAGTCTTATGATGAGTCAGCTGGCGACTCCAGCATTGGGTATTTGGAATATGATGAAGATGAATGTGCGCCAGATGGTCAGTCATTTGCTGTCTTCACTCGGTCCCAATCTCAGAACCCCAGAAAACCTCTTGAAAGCACAAAGGAGAAGAATAAGGATCCTCCCATATCCATAGTTAAGAGGGGTACCCCTATTTCGGCACAAACTGAAAGAGAGGTTACCAGAAAGGCAGCTGCTCCTTATTCTCCTTCTCCTAAGATCAGTGCCCGGCACAAGCTCATGTAAATAGAACTGAACCTACCATCATTCCTTCTTATACTGCTTTTGATATTGTTGATCATGCAAAGAGAACCAAAATTCAAATGTCAGAAGCAGAATACCTTCAGTCAAATCCTGAACAGTTTGAAAAGCTGGCCAAGTTTATCAGAAGTAAAGCAGCTATTCCATCACCTTCAAAAGGTCTCCTTCCAAATCCTACTCAACCCACACCTCAGAATAATCTGACCTCTGCTTCTTCCTCAGGAAAGATTGAACCATTTTATTTGTCTCTACTTATAAATGGGTTTAAACTCAGCAATTGCATCATTGACTCAGGAGCCTCTGATAATGTTATGCCCGCAAAAGTGGCCCATGCCCTTGGGCTTACTTTGACTAAGTCATATGGACGGTGCTATTCCATGGAAACTAAACAAGTCCCTCTGATTGGTCAAATCAAGGATGCACAGTTTGCATTTGTTGCTTTTCCTGAGAAGAGAGTGAAAATGACTATTCTGGTTGCCGACATTCCTGCAGCTTACGGTATCCTCTTGGGTAGAGGATTTTGTAAAGACGTCGGAGGAGAAATTAATATGGATTGGACCAAAGCCAAGATCCCAGTCAATGGGGTTCATCGGGTTCTTCATCCTGAGCCACAGGCGAAGTATTTGGTGACCAAATCAGATGATCCGAAAGCTCAGATCCTTTTCGAAGATGCTAGCTTTGGGAATTATTTCATGGCTTCAGAGATACCCATTGTAGATGTTGAAGAGGAAGATCCCAATGCTATTTGGACGCTCGAATTTGATGGTAGCTGCTCAACCTCTGGATCAGTGCTGGTGTTGTTCTCATATCTCCTAGCTCCGAGATTTTCCCATCAGCTTATAAGTTGCAATTTGATAATACTAACAACACGGCTGAATATGAAGCCCTGTTATTAGGATTAGAATTGGCCAGACAGAAGGGAATCAGGAATCTCAAGGTTCAGGGGGATGCGGAGCTGATTGTTAATCAGGTCAGGGGTATATATCAGGTAAAAAATGATCGGTTGAGACATTACAGGAACAAAGTTTGGGATAGTATAGAATGCTTTGATGCATTTTCTATTAAGGCAGTTTTGAGAGATTATAATGACAAGGCTGATTCTTTGGCCGTGTCTGCATCTCTTCTTCTTCCTCATCCTCAGTTCAAGCAAGATACATACTCTATTGAGATTGTATATCGTCCCAGTATCCCAGATAATGCAACTCATTGGCAAGTGTTCAATGATGATCAACAGGTGTTGGCTTTCCTAGAAAAGGCTGACAATTTCAGTGAGTTATATTTTGAAGGTTCAGAATCAGCCTTCCGTGAAACTATTTCAGATCCATATCAGGAGGTTGATGGAGAATATATCCAGCTGAAAGGCAATAAGATACCCAAAGGTTTGGTTTCTTTGGAGGGCTTGTTCGACAAGCATGATCGCTTTATCCAAAACAAAAGGCAAGTTGAAGGAGTTTCTTCCTCTGAAGTAGATCAAATCAATCTAGGTTCATCTGATCAACCTCGGATGGTGAATATCGGTAAATGTTGTTCTCCTGAAGAGAAGGTAAAATTCACTTCGCTTTTGAAGAAATACATCGATGTGATGGCCTGGTCTTATGCGGATTTGAAATCTTTCAAGCCCAAAGACGTACAACACAGTATCCCTTTGAAACCTGATGTGAAGCCGTATAGACAGAAGCAAAGACATTACAATCCGAAGATTTCAGGGACTATCCTGGCAGAAATTCAGAAGATGTTAGATGCTAGAATTATTTTCCCAATCCATCACTCCACCTGGATTGCTAACATTGTTCCTGTCAGGAAGAAGAATGGCGAGATCCGGATTTGTGTTGACTTCCGGAACTTAAATCAGTCCTCACTGAAGGATAACTATCCCTTGCCTATCATGGACCAGGTATTACAAACTGTTACTGGATCGGAAATGTTATCCATGCTCGACGGATTTTCAGGATATAATCAAGTCGAGGTAACCACAGAAGATCAACACAAGACAGCTTTCACGACCCCATGGGGTACCTTTGCTTACAGGAGGATGCCATTCGGCTTGATCAACGCCGGAGCTACTTTTCAGAGAGCTATGGACCTGGCATTCAGAGATCTGATGGGCAAGGTCATAGTCGTGTATTTGGATGACTTGACCGTCTTTTCTAAAAAACGGAGTGATCATTATGATCATTTAGAACAAGTACTTCTAAGATGCAGACGTCACGGGATTTCGTTGAATCCTAAGAAGTCCATGTTCGGGGTGACAGAAGGAAAGCTGCTGGGTCATATTGTGACTAAAGAAGGAACTAAAATTGACCCAGAGAGGGTAAAGGCTATTCAGAGCCTTACCTTGCCCACAAGTAAAACAGGAGTTCATTCTTTCTTCGGAAAGGTTAATTTCTTGAGAAGATTTGTACCTGATTTTGCTGACAAGACCAAGGATATCCTTGGAATGATGAAAGGCAAAGTTCCATTTCGATGGAATACAGAAGGGAAGCTGGCATTCGAAGAAATCAAAAAGGCAGTTGCTTGCGCTCCTGTCTTAGTATGTCCAGACTTCAAGAAAGATTTCATCATGTACAGCTATGCCTCTGCCCACACAGTGTCGGCCATCCTGATGCAAGAAAATGAAGAAGGCATCGAAGCTCCTATCGCGTTCATGAGTTTCCCGTTGAAGGAACACGAGTTGAAGATGTCACAGATTGAAAAACATGCTTACGCAGTGGTACGAGCAGTAAAGCATTTCAGGTACTATGTGCTGAATTCCCATACTCTCGTTCTCGTTCCTGATACTGCTGTTAAATCCATTCTGACTCAACAAGAGCTGGGAAGCCAACGAGGTACTTGGATAGCTAAGGTTCAGGAGTATGACTTGGACATCAAACCTACCAAGTTGGTACGAGGAAGGGGCCTGTGTCAATTGATTGCAGAAAATCATGCTGAAACAGAGTGTGAAAAGACTCAAGATACTTCTTCAGAGCTGCCTATGGTGCTTCTTGTGAGTACGACCGATGAATGGTACACGGACATTGCTTTCTTCCTAACTTATGGTGAATGCCCTCTGCATTTAAATCAAAAAGAGAAGAGGACCGTCAAGCTGAGATCTGCGAAATACCTTTTGTGGAATAATGCAATATACAAGAAAGGTATTGATGGTGTCTTCTTGCGTTGTGTTGATAAATCACAACAGGAAAAGTTATTAGAATCCTTTCATAGCCTAGCATGCGGAGGACATTTTTCATCCTCTGTAACAGCATATAAGATCCTACGGGCTAGGTATTATTGGCCTACTCTTTTCCGGGATTCAGCAGAATGGGTGTCTAAATGTGAAGCTTGTCAACATTTCGTTGGTCGTCCCAAGCTAGCAGCTCTTCCTCTGAAACCTGTAGTGATTGAAGAACCTTTTCACCAATGGGGGATTGATTTCATCGGAACATTGAATCCTGCTTCCAGTGCTGGACATAACTATGTGCTGACTGCTACAGACTATTTTACCAAGTGGGTAGAAGCTGTACCAATCAAGCAAGCAACTTCTGAAGCCGTTTGCAAGTTCCTGAAAGAAAATATAATCGTCAGATTCGGCGTACCTCATAAGATTGTAGCTGATAATGCTTCTAACTTCTCGTCACATGAGTTGACAGAATTTTGCTATGGATTCGGCATTACTCTGGCTCACTCATCTGACTATTATCCCCAGGGCAATGGGCAAGCTGAGTCCAGCAATAAGAATCTGGTTACTATAATCAGGAAACTAGTAGAAGAGAATCAGAGGACATGGCACAAAGCATTGTATGATGCGTTGTGGGCTGATCGGATCACTCCAAAGCGAGCCATAGGGATGTCTCCTTTCCAATTGCTATACGGGATTGATGCTGAAATTCCTATCTCAGTAGAATTGCCGGCCTTGCAGTTGGCAAAAGCGGTTGAAGATGTAGCTTTTCAGAATTCTATCGAGAAGAGGGTTATGTACCTAACCAGGCTAGAAGAAGAGCGAATCAAGGTGGTTGATCATATATCAGATCATCAGAGCAGGGTGAAGAAGATTTTCGATAAAAAATCAAAGCAGCGCAACTTCCAGATTGGAGACCTGGTGTTGCTTTGGGATAAAAGGAGAGAACAGAAAGGAATGCATGGAAAGTTTGATTCTTTATGGAAAGGACCTTTCAAGATCCACGAGTTGAATGGTGAAAATAGTTTCCTTCTATCATATCTGGATGGAGGGTTACTCCCTTTGCCTTTCAGTGGACAACATCTAAAGCTATTCCACCATTAATGCAAGATGCTCTCTTGCATTGTACATATTTTGCTTTTTGTGGTGTGTTTGCTTTTGGTTTTCTTTCTTTCTTTCTTCGTTTTGTTTTGTTTTGGTTTTCTTCTTTTCTCCGTAGCCCAATGAATAAGACCAGAGATTCTGAATTCTCTTCCTTTGGTATTACAAAGAAAGTCCCCAACTGGAGCCAGCTGTTATCCCCGTTTTTTGAGTTCACGACAAAACGATCGGATAACCCCTACGAAATTTTCGAAGTTGATTTTGTTTTGTGGCCTCTTTTTAAGAAAATCAGGTTTTCGGGTTTTACCAACAGCTCGACATGAGTTTTAACATGCTTTATGTCGACTGTCTTCCGAAACCCGAAACCCGCCTTGTATTGTGTAAATCGGGTTTTCGGACCCCCGGCGCATCGGAACATCCATAATCCAAAACATGTTTTATTCATCATGTTTTCCGATTCCCGAAGTCCGCTTAATCCTTTGTATCGGGTTTTCGGGGCTATATTGCATCTAAGCACCTCATGTTTTATGCATCATGTTTTCCGAAACCCGAAACCCGAATTGCACTAAGTCCCCTCGTGTCGGGTTTTCGGACCTCCTAAACATGCTGACATGGCATTCATGCCGAGTGGTCGGTGAGTTGGCACGTGCCGTGCTGAAGTGTATTAATTACCAATTTTCTTATAAATACGCGGATTTCCACGTCATTCTTACCATTCGTATTTTTAATTCGTGGAATTTTTGTGCGTGCTCTTTCGTTTTCAAAACCCGAAAACTCACCTTGCTCGATTGGATCGTCTGTTTTCGATCTTACATTTCTCGAATTGGAGGTATTTTTCTTTCCCTTCTTTATTCTTGGTTTTTATGGATCGATTGAGCGTATTTTATTCCCAATTTCTTGCCGGGTGTTGAAGGTTTTCTTTCCTTCTTCTTTCTGTGTTACTTTGGAAAGGGTTTTAGGTTTTTTGGGTTTATCTCTTCTGAACTATCACTTGGTTCTGTTCTCTTGAAATTCTAATTATATGCATGATGCATGAATAACAAAAGGAGATTGTGTATTTGGAATTCAAAGAAAAACCTGTTTTTGCTTCTTGGGTTTTGAAGATTGTTTTGCAGAGCCAGAAACCCGAAGTGTATTGACGGATTGGCGCGTCGGGGTTTTGCCAAAGTTTCGATCTCCACAGTGCGCGTCGGGGTTTTTCAAAGTTCCGATCTCTACAGATTGGCGCGTCGGGGTTTCTCAAAGTTCCGATCTCCACAGTGGCGTTTTCTCAAAGTTCTGACGTCAAAAGCAAGTGTCGGGTATCTCCGAGTTCCCGTCATCAAACGAAGTGTCGGGTATTGCCAAAGTTCCGACATATCAAACTTGTCGGGTTCTCAGGGTTTTCCGACATCCTCCTCGGCGTGTCGGATTCTTCTATTCTTCCGGCATTTTCGGTCGATCGGGATTTTCAGTGTGGATAACATCTCCTGAGTTTCAAGCCTTTCTCCCTCCAACATTCTACATGTCGGACCCTGGTCCATCTCAGGAGAAGGCCGAGAAGTCTAGCAGGATGAAGTACAAATTCAAGAAGCCAGAATCTCCATCATATATTGATTGCAATCATGATATCAGGGACACTGAACTTGGCAATATAGATATGGATGACTTCTGGAATAGGGTGAAGAGTTCCTCTCAAACCCCATGGATGACAGCTTTAGCTAAAAGTGGCTTGCCCCTTGCGTCAGTTTTCCCATGTCCGCCCAATGTCCAGAATTTGTTTTGGCTTGTGCGTCTAGTTATGACTCGGCTTCTCGTTCCGTGAAGAGCCAGGCTGGTGAGGTAGTGATCAGGCTAGATGGAGCGTATTTTGATGATCTTCTAAAACTACCTAATTTCGAAGAGTATGGGGACCTGAACATCAAGTCGGCTCAGAAGGCCTGGGATAGTAATCAGGAAGGCTGCATTAAGGATGTCAACAAAAAGTTCCTGATTAAGGCTAAACCAGCAGTATCTAGATTTCCAAGGACTATCCCCAGATGTGATTTCATACAAGAAATCAATGATATTATCACCCTGCTGAGCCGGGTTTTTGGCTTGCCTGAATCAAATGTATTTCACGGATGGATGTATCAGTTTATGGTCACCATCAAGAAGAATCAGCAAGGGATTGACTGGGGGACCCTTATCAGCAATGAAATTGATTCTCAGATGACTACGGTTTTATCAACTGGAAAGTTTTATATGTTTTCATATGTGGCTTACGCAGCAGCCGGGATGAGGAACTATCCCGGGCTGGATACTAAGGGAAGCAGAACGACAAACCCAGTTTATAAATATTTCCCTCAAATAACAAAGAAGGGGTCCAAAGAACATTTTAGAAGGGTAAATGATGCCTTCTTCTACGAGAATATCTGCCGGCTGAACCCAGGGCTAAGAAAGACAAGAGTCTCAGACGAGGCTTGGACTGAAGTATCCAAATGGGGGTGTATCTTCTTGCAATTCAAGAAGTTTACATATCTTCGAACAGTCATGTACTCGGGAGAGCCTTTCCGTCTGCCTCGCTATCCAGGAGATAGATTGATATTGATAGAGTTGGTCAGACAGCTGTTGGATTTTCACAAATTCCAACAAAGCAAGCATAAGGCAGCTGTATCCTTCCCAATTTCTATCGGGAGATATACTTGCTCGGCGATGCAAAGAAAGGCCAAAAATGTTGAATGCGAACTTCAGGAAAAATTGAAAAAGCATATGAAGTCTCGGGATGGTTTTGACATCCGAGGAGTGCTTAGAGCCTACGGAGCCCAACATCTGCACAGGCCTGACATTGAGGATATATGGGTTGATCTGCGTAACGAAGTTGCGGTTCGCAGAAAAGATAATAGTAGGTTGACTATTAATGAGATTCAGACGCTAGAGCTTTCTGATTTGCCAGATGGCACGACTGACAATGAAAGTGTGTTGGATCTTTCTTATGATGGACTAAAGGAGGATCAATATGTTTTCCCACCTATTGATTGGTCAGCCAGCGAAAAAGCCTCTATTACAGATAGGTCGGCTCTCATTCTTGCTCGCACCAAAAAATGGCTCTCCTCTTGGGGGATGAATTTTAAAGATGACAAGTTTCCAAAGTTGGCTGCTTCGGAGGTGGGGCCCTCCAAAAAGAAAAAGGACAAAGAATCTTCTGAGGGGCCTATAAAAATCAGGATTCCCAAGAAGAGGAAAGAAAGACAAATCTCTTCAATTATTTCTTCAGCTGAAACGGTGGTTGTGCCAGAATCACCAACACCACCAGAAATAGGAGAAATTAATTTGGAAGAAGGAGGAAGCCAGCTTCTGTCTTCACCATTTGCTGATTGCTCAACTGGAGAGACCTTATCTCTTGCATTCAAGGCTTTGGAGTCTGAATCTGCACCTTCTCCCTCACAGCCACTTCTACCTCCTCATTCTCCATCCATTTCTGCATCCATGGCCAGTATTTTCTCTGGACTCTCACCCCTCTCTGCTGGAACCCAAGTGATCACCAGTACGCCCCAACCTGTACCTCTCGTTGTTGCATCTACTACCACGTTGGCTACTGTTCCCCCTCCAATAGTAGGATCTTCTCCTCTTGAGAGTAGAATACCAGTTACTACAACATTGGCAATTTCCTCTGATACGCCACAATGGCTACTCGAGCAAACTCTGAGGAAGAGGAAAGTGATTGTACCCCTATCAGCCTTTGATTTCAGCTCACTCAAGGCTTCTACTGCGAAATCAGCCAAGAAACCCAAAACAGCTTTCGAGGTTTTGGTAGATGCTTCAGAGATAAGTTCGCAGAGATTGCCACTCCCTCGGTGACCAAGAAACTAGAGAGGATATAACCGCTTCGATTATCGGATAACCAAGGTGGCTCTAGGAAAGTGATAAAGCGAAGGAGCGCGCACAAGATGCACAGGCTTCCATAGACGTGCTGTGCCAAAAGTTGAAAGAAACAAAGGACAGCAGAAATGAGCTTAAGGAAAAAGTGGAGCAGTTGACAGAGATTTTGATTAAACTCTCAAAACCCCTTGAATCCATACCACCTTCTTCTGTTTCTGCCGGGTTCGATTTCTCATCGGTGCCTGCGATTGAGAAGATTGCTAAAAAAGGAAGGGTGGTTGATGAATGGATCCAAAAGTTGCTCCAACAGGGGAAGGAAGTAATTCAAGACGTGGTGAAGGTTCATGAGTCTTTGGGGGAGATTCAGAAAGAAGGAGAGAAGATGGATGAGGAATTCACTGAAGAAATTGGACAGCTTGATTTGACTTGTGAAGCTCTCCAAGTGCTAAAGCAATTACCAGCACACCTCTTGGTGGAAGAAGGTATTCTCCCACATACAGATAAACATTTCCAGCTGACCAAGGCAATCAGGTTCAGAGTAAGGATTCTCAATGAAGCCTGCAGCAAGTTGAGAGAATCAAGGGATAAATTGATTGATGGGAAAAGTGATTTGGAAGAAGAGTTGCTGAAGATTTGTCCAAAGGTTTCAGTTGGGAACTCAAGTACCCTATCAGCAGATGATCTTTTCAAACAAGTCCAAGAATCTGTTCAGCATGAACCTGTACACGGATTTGACCTTGAAGTCATTGGTCAGTTTGTAAGGATTGAACATACGTTGGAGGCCTTAAGAAAGCTCAGCAAAAGATTGAAAAAGCTTCCCGGCAGTGCCAGTGATATTCATGAGACCTGCGAAATGTGGAATGATCATTCCACCGCACCTGATGAGAATGAAATGCAAGGCATTATTCGAAGTTCCAGGAATTTCAGAACAAACAGTCTCAGCTGGAGGAAGAAAAAGAGAAAGGAGCAAAAGATGATGATTCGGATTAAGTCCCAACGTCACATGTCATTTCTATTTTTAGATTGACATGTCTTTTTTATTTCCGTTTTGTCATATTTTTGATTCATACTTTGACTTGATCTCCTGCGTGAGAATCATGCAAAACTGAACTCCAGTTAACATGCTATTTTTTAGGATCTGTCCTGTTTTATCTCTAGTTCCTTTTGTTATAAATAAGGGATGCCTGTGCATTCCAAAGGGTCGAGAATTTTTGGAGCATTAAGAGGCTATTGGAAAGGAGAAAAACTTTGTGTTTTCTTTCAATCATTTTGAAGAATAGGAGTTGATATTGTTTCTGACGACTTTGTGTTGTGAAATATATCTTATTTAAGACAGTGTTCTTATGTTCATGATCTTAAGCTATTCTTTGCATAGAATCTAAGTGTTTCTAATTATCTCGGACATTACATCTGTGATCTAAAACTCGTATGATTATTTCGTGCTCTGTGTTTACTCGAAAGAAAATACGTTTCTCCCATTTCCTTTCTACCGTGCTTCTTTCACTGTAACAGTTTCTAACCTATTTCATTTACGAAAGCAATATTCTTGAATCGTGTGAATGTGGATTTCGGGATTTCATCCCAACCCCCAATGGTTAGATTAGTGTGAATATTGTATATATTATTTACTGTGTTTTAGATTAGCAATAAACAGGCAGCCTCACCTGTCTTTGAGGAGGGATTTAATCCCATGTACTGTGGTTGAACCTCATATTTTGGTTTGACAAAATATCCAACCAACAATTTTTGCAGAATGAGCATGGCCGTGCACATGAGTGAAACATTGACATGGAACCAATTTTCCACTTGTACCATCAAGGATTAGGAACCAATTTTCCACTTGTAATCAAGGAATCAACTTAAAATAAGAAGAAAAGTAATCTTAATGGGGATCCTAGAGGTGTTATAGTTGATCTTTGTACTTTGAGACTCATCCTTATGTTTAAAATTGAACATGACTTGTAGAAACCTTGATTATTGCTCTAAAAAAGCTAGGTGTGTGATGGGAGATGGCATGATCCACCACACCTTCCCACTTCTCTAAATTCCAATCTCAATAAGAAAGTCTTCTTGTAGACCTTCTTGGAAAAGGTGATTGTTTGTAGGTTATTTTTCTTCTCTTTGTGGCTCATCTATAGAATATTGATGCCCCTATGCTAAATGGTATGCAAATTATGGCATCCTCAGTCCCTTCCTCTCCCTTATTTAATGTGAAACATTGAAGAGTCAATTCCTTCAATCTTGGCTCAAGAGGAATCTTATGAAATGCATGCTACTCTTATGTATTATCCTCCTTGGTACTAGGCTCTTGATGTTGGGAATGAATAATGGAGTTGTAAATTTTATGATCTCCATAGGCTCTCCTCCATCAAATAAATCCTCCAAGTATGAAAAATAGTATGCTTCCTCATCGTCTTGCTATGCCAAGGGCTTGTTGGAACATAATTATTAAGTGGTCCGCCAACCCTTAATGTATATGGGTCCATCACTAATGTATAAGTTAATATTTAATAATATGAAATATTTCTATTTCTATTATTAAATATGTTAACCTAGGTAAATACTTTAGGTTAAATATTTAATATCATGAAATAATTATATTTATAATATTAAATATTATAAACCTAGGTGTATGTGTCAACCATTTTAGTTTGAAAAGGCGGGTCAAGAGATATACCTCATCACATTATATAAAAGGACTCTAGGTCCTCATTTGATATATTCGAAATATATCAAAGGTGTGCAAATCAAGTAATTTTGTTTTACCCTTGGTTAATAGTATTTCAAAGGAGGAGGTGATCTTACCGGATGTAAAATAAGTTATCTGAAGTAAAAGGTTATTTTCAAAGTAGATTTTACCATATTGGGATTTTCCACTATAAATACTATGTCACCTATGTTATTTATTTCATGTTCTTTATTTATTTATGTTATGATGTAATCTTTATTTAAATATTTATTGTAAAATTATATAATATGTAAGTTTGTTAAATCTTTATTTATTAGAATCCTCAAATTCTAAGATGAAAACAGAGCGAGGTAAATTTAATTTTTTAAGATGAAATGTTTTGTATTTTATTTATTTAATTTGTACGGGTTTTTTTCAACCAACCCGAAAGGGTATTTAAAAGTATCCGGTGCCCTTTTTTTTTTCCCCAATTTATTTTAGCACTATATTTGTGCAAGGAAATGATGTATTACTATATGAAATAATTTTCACGTTTTCTATAATTTCAAATCTTTGTAGATTAAATATTTCGGAAGGTAAATTGATACCCATGTTCTTTGGACTCTATAAAAGAACTTGATTTGAAAAATATAGTTTATAGTTAATCTATAACTATATTTTTAAATTAAAAATATATAGAATAAGGTTTATATAATAACTTATATAAACATCATATTAAAATGTATATAATTTGAAAACTATATATTTTATATAGTTCTTATAAGTATACTTTATAACCATCCCATTCGTATGGGCTCCGTAAAAAAATGTTTTAAACATACCTAAACTATAAAACATTGTTTTAATCTTAATGTGTGATGTGGTGAATAGTGGGTAGTTGAAGGTTGGTGGCCTTAGTAATCAATATTACTAAGTTTAATCCTATACTTGTTCATTAAAAATAAAATAAAAATGAATACCTAAATCGTAAAAACTACTTCAACTGTAAAGTGGCCCCATTCTTTTTTCTAAGTGAGATATAATTTTTTGTAAACTTAAAACCTAAGTAGTTTTTTAAATCATATGGCATTTTCTTAGATTTTTCACGAGGCAGTAGTATGGCATGTTTAATTAAAAAAAACTAATATCCTAACTTATGTTTTCAAATTATCATGCCATATTAATGTGGGCCGCCTTGGCATAGTTTATGTTTATAAAAACCTAAAATAATAATTACATACCAAGTGGTCGATGTTTTTTATTTGGTCATTGTATTTTTTTATAAAAAGAATACTATGGTTTTTAATTTTTATGAACTATATGTTGTTTTTTATTTACATTCTATAAACTATATACCTTTTTTTTAAAATTCTATATTTTTTATATTATAAATTATAATAGGCTATTATAATGTATTAAAATATAACCTCCCTAATATTATAGAAAAGAAGAAATTCTATAATTTCACATTATGGAAATACACAACAAATTTTGGCTTCATTAAATTTGACGCTCAAATGACCGTCACAGTAAACCAAACATAAGACAATATAACATCATTTAGACGTCAAATTTAATCTCTTAGGTTATAGTAAACTTTTATTGTGTTAAAAATGATGTTCAAATGACAGTCCACAATAGACAAAAAAATAAGCCATTATGACGAGCTTATTTACACGTCAAATTTATGATGGCTAGATCTTTGTCTACATTAATTTTTTAGAAATCAAGTTGTTATGCATTCTTAGGGGTCTCTTCTTCATTTCTATATGGTTGGAAATATTTTTTTATATAAATTTAGGGTATAAGGAATAGCCCTTTATATTACTGATTATTATTTTAATCATGAGAGGTTAATTATAATGGATTGTAATGATAAAATTAGTTATGATTAAATAGTTTCTTTAGATCTATAAAATTTAGATCCGATTCTATTTAAAAGTGTTGTTTTTATTATCAATAAATATGTATATAACTTTGTGGTATATTGCATATTATAATGGGGCGTGTTTTACATGTTTAGGAAAACAATGTCGTCTAATTATTTCGTGTTGACAAAACTCAAATCCTGAATCAAACTAACGACAATATTTGGGTTAAAATATAATTTATGGTGAGGAAACTCTGGACGATTGTTTCAGGATTTGAGGTTTCTCCCACCAATCATCAAGCAAGTGTAGATAACATGAATGCATTCTTTCAACGAATGCAAGAGTCTTTTTCTATGATTTTGTGCAATGTGAACAACAAGTACCTTCTACAAATTGGTAATATCAAACATCCGAAAGAGGTATGGACACAACTAGAATCCATGCATGAAGGATACTTGGTATATCAAGGATAGTAATGAGAGTATAATAGTTGATGGAATTAAAAAAATGGTGTCTATTTTTTTATGATTTCTCTTCTGCATCTTGTTTTATATCTTAGAGTTTGAATAATTCGAAACTATGGCATGAAATGTTAGGACATGTTAATTATCAAAGCTTATATGAAATGTATAGATATAATCTAGTGAAAGGTTTACATGTGTTGTTTTCTTCTCTTGAAGTTACTTCATTAAATGCTTCTAAATGATGGATTTGATTCTAAGTTAGTAAATGGTCATGATTATATTTTGATGCTATAGATGTTTTTGAAGCTCTTATCTCCTTAGATAAGAAATTAAATTGGGTTCAATATATGTTAGAAAGTTCAAATCCTATTAACCTAAGGAAAATGACTAGAAGCCATCATATGTACCATGCATTAATTACCTTGTATGAACATAATTCATGAAGTATTATAGGGTCTAGGTGGATATACAAAGTAAAGTATAATATTGATGGTAGTATTAACAAACATAAAGCTAGACTTGTTGCTAGAGGTTTCAATTAGAAACCTGGTATTGATTATGTTGAGACATTTTCTCTTGTAGCTAAAATGAGTATTGTTAGGGACTTATTTATAATTTCCACTCAATTTGGGTGGGAAATCCACCAAATGGATAAGAAAAATACTTTTTTGAATTACAATTTAAAAGAAGAACTTTACATGTTTCAACCTAAAGGATTTGAAGAAACTGGTAAAGAAAACTATGTTTGTAAGTTGATAAATCCTTGTATGGTTTAAAACAAGCTCTTAGAGCTTGGTACGCAAAAATTGTTTCCTTCTTTAAACTTTTAGGTTTTGTTAATTATTCGTCTAACAATGATATATTCATTAAGCAATAAAGATAACATATTATCATTATATCTATATATGGTGATGATTTTATTATGAATGGTGACAATTCTGATTATATTCATAGGATTAAAGAGAAATTGAAGTAGTACTTTGAAAAGAACGAGTTAGGTCTCTCACATGATGTGATTTGTATGATTGTATTTCATTCTATTGTTATTTTTCAAAACACAATATGCAACTATTGTATTGAAAAAGTTTCTTATGATTTATTGTAAACCATTTTCTACTTCAATCAAAGTTGGAATAAATATTGACCCTAAATTTACATATGAAAAAGGTTTATCTTATTTTATATACGTTGTCAGTTGATAGTTTGATTTATCTAACTATAACTAGATTAGATATTTCCTATACAGTAGGAATTACTTCAAGGTTTATGCAGGAACCTTTTTTAGAGATCATTGGAATCTTGTAAAAATAATTTTTAGATATATTAAAGGAACAATCAATTATGGGTTGCATTATACTAAGATTAAAAAATGAATGCTATCTTTATGGATTTTGTGACTCTAATTGTATCTTGATGTTGTGTTATAAAATATACTAGATATGTGTTCAAGTTTTTTTGGTGTAGGAACCATTACTTGGAATAAAAATGCAATCAATAGTCTCCATTTCTTCTACTAAGGTAGAGAAGTACAATGGAAGAAGTAAAGAAGCCATGTGGCTGTAGTGGTTGTTGGTAGAGATACACATGGAAGTTAAAGGAAGTATTCCTCTTCTATGTGGTGGTCAGAGTTGTATTACTCTTGATTAATAATCCGGTTCAACATCAGAGGACAAAGCACATTGAGATACATATACGCTTCACCCATGAGAAGGTGCTAAGTGATGACATAAATCTCAAGTTCGTGTTGACTGAAGAGCAGGTTGCTGACATCTTCACAAAGTCTCTGAGTGCTACAAAGTTTTGTCACTTTCGTGAAAAGTTTGGATTGCTGGAGTTTCCATTAAGGGGGAGTGTGCATGAGAATGTCACCTCCTAACGAGAACTTGGTTTTTGTAAAAATGCCTTCGGGCATTTTTAAAAGACCTTCGGGCAAGTGTAAAAAAAAACCTTTGGGAAAGTGTAAAAAGACCTTCGGGCATGTATACCTCATCGGCTTATTTTTTACAAAGAAGTGTAGAAATATCTTAAATGAGGTCTTCAGTAAACTCTTTGGTGTTATTGAGTTTACCGGTAAATATCCAATGATAATCATATTGTTAAGGAGGTCCTTGGTCGTAAAAGGCTCCGATATGCATGGGTTCAAGAACCTTCTATGAAAACCCGAGAGAACATGTAGAGCTCACAAATTATACTTAGCCATTGATCATGGGATGATCTTTGAGATTCCAAATCCTTTTGTACCAAAAGGTAAATTGAATATGATGAAGGTGTTATAATTCCTTCAACTAATATACTAGCCTAAAACTTTATGGTTTAAGGATTGTAAATCTGTAGTGTCCACGGGTAGGTAATCTATTGTCCTATGTTATGTTACCCCACTTAACATTAAGAGGGAGTGTTGGAACATTATGATTAAGTGGTCCTGCCAACCCTTAATGTATATGGGTCCATCGCTAGTATATAGCTTAATATTTAATAATATGAAATATTTCTATTTCAATTATTAAATATGCTAACCTAGGTATACACTTTAGGTTAAATATTTAATGTCATGAAATGATTATATTTATAATATTAAATATTATAAACCTAGGTGTATGTGTCAACCATTTTAGGTTGAAAAGGTGTGTCGGGAGACATACCCGATCACCTTATATAAAAAGAACTTTAAATCCTCATTTGATATATTCGGGAAATATATCAAAGGTTTGCAAATCATGTGATTTTGTTTTACCCTTGGTAAATAGAGTTTCAAAGGAGGAGGTGATCTTACTGGATGTAAAATAAGTTCTCTGAAGTAAAAGGTTATTTTGAAATTAGTTTTTACCCTATTGGGTTTTTCCACTATAAATATTGTGTCACCTGTGTTATTGATTTCTTGTAAGTAAGATGTAATCTTTATTTAAATATTTATTGTAACATTATATAATATGTAAGTTGGTTAAATCCATATTTATTAGAATCCTCAAATTCTAACATGGTAATAAAGATAGGTAAATTAAATAAATTGAGATTAAATGTCTTGTATTTTATTTATTTAATTTGTATGGGTTTTTTCAACCAACCCAAAGGGTATTAAAAGTATCTGGTCCCCTTCTTTTTTTTCCCAATTTATTTTGGGAGTATTTGTGCAATTAAACCTCTTAAATTTAAATTTCAAAATTCAACAAGGCCCTAAAATTTTGAATTTTGAAATGTTCAAAACTCCAAATCCAAAATTCGAAAAGTACAAAATTTTGAAATGCCAAAAACCCAAAAATATTTGAAATCTCGATATTGAAATTTGAGACCTATTTTGGAATCTCCAAACCTCGATCTATCTCTTGTGAAACTTTGATTCCATTTTGTAAATGTTAAACCTTTAAAAATATATTTCAGAACTTTGACCCTCTAGTGAAACCTCCAAAATATGAAACTTGCAATCTATGAAATCTGAAAGGTGAAGGAACATCAAAATTCCAAACTTTCTTATAATTGTAATAAGGTGGCTAAGATCTCAGTAATGGAACACTGTGAAAAATGAAACCCTAAATTCAACGTAGTTCCACCGGGCGTGCAAGAACTATTATCACAAAATAATATCACCCCACAAATTTCCAAGTTGTGAAAGGGGAATTCGGTGTGATTGTGTAACATGGGCACCACATCTCAAGTTGTGGGACTTGCGAGGCTTAAGGTAGAACTCGGAGAATGTCGATTCTGTCCCTAATCCTAATGTTAAACTACCCTAATGCAAGAAAATAGACTAAATAAATAGATACTAACACTACCAAGGAGACAAGGATTGAGAAAATACATGAAATGCAGGAAATCATATACTATAACGGTGATAACACCAAGAAAAGGGGATTTTTAATAACTTTCCCATCTTGAAAAATAGTGAAGGAATGAACTTGGATACGGTGGTCATGCACCAAAGACCAAAACACATACATTCACCATTCCCAAATAATCACAAAACACCCTAACCTGCAATGTAACAAACAATATGCACATATCCTAGAAGCACAATGAGAGGCAAGAAAAATAAAAATAAATGATAAAATAATTAATAGATGAATTGTAAAACACCACTTTATTACTCCATTAAGTATGCACAATACATTGTTTTAGTAATAAGAGGCAAGAAATGCCATTACAAATTTTTAGGAGGAAGGCTTGAAGCCCTAAGTAAGTCACAACATCCCAACTAAAGGAAAGAAGAATAGGGGTGTAGAGGAGGAAAAATGGCAAAATCCTTTTACAATTTATAGAATAAATTTTTGAGAGAGAGAAAGGAAACTTGAAATATGCCTTAACCACCCTAAAAATACATCATGACACCTGCAAAAGGATGGGGAGGCATGTAAAACCCATATCTTCATGTACTTTTCCTTGTGAAAGAACGAATGTGAACCCATACTTAACTAATTACACCCCCACCTACCTTGCACTGTTCATGGTTTGTATAATTTTTGGTCTCCCAAAACCTCAAAATACCACTTTTTATGCCTTCATCCTATATATCTCCTTCTCACCTTTTTGATTAATATAATTTTATGCAAAAGGACATTCCTAGCTCAAGTTATGTAATTTTTATGTGGCGGGGTTTTAGACCATTATTGAGTCTCTATATGTTTATTTTCATGGCGAGATGAGTGTTTGGCTCACCGAGCTGCTCGAAATCTAGGGAAATATCCCATTTATGTTTATGGTGGGATCATAAAATGCTCCTCGGTCCTCCCTTTTTCTTCCCAAGCCCCTCCTGCTCCTTACCGAGATCTCACTTCACCACTTGCATAACTTCTTCCTTCCACATTGTGTTCAAGATCCATCACATTTTCCATGTCTATCACCGATCTTCCGTGATGCATTGGGATGATTTTAATTTTTGAAACAATAGGTGAATCACCATGCATCACTAAGAACTTAAAGGGCTTTGTAAAACTTCCGCGTTGACCTTCCCTATCTCCGGATGAAAACATTTATTTTTCAGCCTTTGAACATGGTCAAACACCCACCGAGTTGGAACCCACACGACATCCTTACATTAGATGGCTTGGTCACCAAGCTCACTTACAACCTCACCTCGTATACCCCATACCCATTTTGGATATCTCTCATGCCATAATTTTGTGTTTTTAGACTTCGAATTGCTTGACACTATTCAACAAGCTAATCACTCGAGATCCTCGAACTCCCACATCTCCAAAGTCTAAAAAATTGGACTTTGAGATTTTGATTTTGAGAGATTTCACAAGAGCTGCTTGTGATCCACCACTCGCTAAGTGCATTTACATTGCCAACTACCTTAGTCAAAATTTATTTCGTGGTTAACCTCCCCATATGCTTGTGCATTTTTCACCCGACGAGTTCACCAAAACATTTGAATACCAACAAATTCAAACCCAGAAATTCAACATTTTAATTTAGGGGTCCAAAATTGCCTTCATTTGATCATTCATCCTATGAGCCACATCAAACCTCTAAATATCTGATTTCCCAAAGTTTGAATTTTCATACTTCGGGCTCTCCCAACCTCCGAAATGCTCATCCTCCCAACATCACAAGTTGATCTCCCTTGCATTAACATGTCATTCTACATGAATTTTAACTCCCGAGATGACTTCCAGGACCGTGCTAAGCTTGCCTACCTGTGCATCTATAAGCTCAATGAATATCTCTTTTGTTTACACCTTGGCCCCTTACTTCCTTTGGATGACTCGTCTCATTATCTGTAGAGCCCCCTTGATTTCCATTTCTTCATGCGATTTCCTCCCTCTAATATTGGCTCTATGATATCCCAAACTCCTGTCTGCCACATTGAACAAGTTCATTTACCGAGCTTCTCGGATCCTCTGTTTTCATCTAATTCTTGGGTTCACCTTGAGCCACTTAGCTCATGATTTCATTTCTTCTAGATGACCTACGAGCTTATTCCATCTTGCTGGAATTTTCATCCACTTACCTCAGCCATGTCTTTGAGATCACCCATTAATACGTATTTATTAAATCCCATATGTGGCTCATGCTTGGGCAAGGCTTCACCCTGCTACTCGCAAACCCCACCACATATTTCCATGATATTTTTGTATCTCACCGAAATACTCAACAAGATAATTCTAGTTTGATCCCTCTTATGAATCCTTAGTTGACAATTTTGCACCTAGTGTTAAAAGGTCAACTCGAAACTTTTAAATTTTCTCAGATTGGTGAGTTATGAGTTTGGTTATGTTTGGGATAGCCACCTTGGATTTAGTTGTAGTTTATAATTTTTTGGTTCTGGACAGTCTTAGAAGTCATTTAAAATCAAAACTACAACTTGAGTACAATTTAAGAACACCATGCCTCATAGATGCAACCATTCCATTTGAAACCCTCGTCAGAACTATGCAACAACTGTAAATAACCATTGCAAGGCCTTGAGGAAGGTAGGAAGGGAAACATGTATCAGACATGATGTTATGAAGCTGTAGACAAGTGGTAGTTTTGAGGGACAGTTTACAGTTTTTACATCTAATTTACATTTTCAATGGGCGGCAATAAGGTACACTTGATTGTTTATTTATTTCTATGATTAAGTAAATTATTTAAGTTTTTTTAGTTGTATAATTTCATTCATTATCCATATAAATGAAAAAAATTAAAGAAAAGAAGGAATTACATCTCATATCATGAAAATATTTTCATTTATTCATGAGGAATAATAGTACATATTTTTCTCACACAAGCCATGAGAAAAAAGTGAAAGGAAAACAATGCATATATTTATGAAGCTGAAAATGTAAAGAGGTAAAAGAAACCCATCATTTCCTTGAGGGAGTGTTCTTCTCTTTCTGACTTTTTCTAGTTATGTCCACTACAACTGCATCATGCTACCTAAAAATGGAGAGACAAATGATCATCAATACTGAGCTCAGGGTTTAGTTTAACTCTTTATACTTCCAACTTCTTAAATTCATGCATTCAAAAGTGTATTATCCGGTGAAGCAGGAGAATCATATTTTAGAGGCTGAAGTCAACTAAAAATGAGATAAAATTGCAACTAAAACAGAATGGATAAGGAAATCTGAGAAAATTTTACGTGGGGCTTCACCACGTAAAATGGACATTTACAAATTTTCTCGGGATGCATTTAAGTTGTAATTAAGCTCAAATATAGTATTGAAGAAGAAAAATTTCAAATGAACTACAACATTTAAAAAAAATCAAATGTTCAACATGCAGAATTTGTGAATGGAAATTCTAGAAAAAAATATGCTCTTTCTAGTTCTCAAATAAAAGTAAATGTTTAATTTCATACAACTTTCGAAAGGCAGAAATTTGATTATTTGAGAAAGAAACATCATCAACATACTAATGTTGTTATGTTCAGAAATGTAAATGAACAAGTTGTTTGAACCTAGAAAAGATCTCTTAGAAATGAGCATTTTGATGTCAGATACAAAAGCACAAGGTACATGAATGACCATCATATAAATTATAAAATAGTTACAAGAAAGATCATGTTAAGCTATAGGTCTTAAAATAGAACTCAACTCAAGAAAATGATTCTAATATCAACACACCAAAGAAGATGGAATGTAAAGAACAATCAAGAATATCAAGGGTTTTACAAAAGGCTCAAGGATTGACCAAGAACAAAATTTGAATCAGAGACACATGTAACCCCATGAAGATATAACGGCCATGAATATAAGCACATTCAGAATAGAAGGGAACTCCTCAAGCAAAAATGAACGAAACCCATTTTTTTGCTAGTTATTGCAAACAAAATCAAATACTCACGAAAGGATGGATTTTTATCGGGCAATCCTTGAAAGAATAAAAGGAATAACGATAGAGAATAAAACTTCCTTCTAAGGACACATAATGTGATTTAGGGTTGAGCAAAAAGATAGAAATAATATCTTGAATCACATTATAAAATGAATAGATCCTAGCCAAGAAATGAAGACCCATTAATGGGTAGCAATGAAAGGTTTAAAACATCACGTCACTTACCTTCTGAAGGTGTCCATTAAAAGAGGCTCAAAATAAAGGTTGACCTAGAAGAGCCAAGTACAGATCTTGAGATTTACGAATACAGAGAAACACAATAGTCAAAACCCTCACCACAAGATTCAAAAGATAAAATCAAAGCAAAACATGAGCTTCAACTCTAAATACGGTGGCCAAGGTGCCTTTTGCACAACAAAATACAACCCAACTGATGGGTGGAGAAAATACTAGTTCCAAATGGACTAGATCTAATATTGTTTGAAGCTCAAGTTAAATGGCGTCATGCATACGAGTAATGGATGGAGATTTGTGAACTTACCAGAAATCAACCATGATGGTCATGAATCCAACCACAATGTAATTATAGATCGGGAATATAGAATAGATCACAGAGTCATCAAACTCGAGAGGTCAAACCATCACCGAGTTGTTTGAAACTTTTCAAAAATGCAAGGAACAAGAATGCAAAAGAGCCTCAACAATGAAGATATAGATCCAATAATGTTCGAGAACCAAAGGTGATCCAGAGAGCTCAAAGAACATCAATAGTGGCTAAGTATAATTCCCTAGGGCTTCGCCCATTCCCGTAGGAGTAAAAAATGATCAAAGTTGGGGTTCAAATTCATCTTATCTCCTTAACTCATCCAATGGGTTAAGTTTGATGGTTTAGATTACAAAAATAGAAATCGGTTGTTAAATAGACCTCCACTTAACCATGGTCGAGAAAGATAGATACATGTCAAGCTCCAAAGAAACCCTAACCAAGCTTGATTAATTACGCCACCGACTAACTAACTATTGACTGGGGTGAGTCATCATGGAGAAGGGGCCATACCACATCATCAAATCAAAAAAATAATCATTGCAATGAATTTCAAAGTCTAACCATAGTGTATGCTCTTAATAATACAAATGCCGATGAAATTATGCCATCAATGATCACTGAGAAGGTGAAATTTTAAACTATACACTTTCAAATACAAAATTAGATGAGTGTATACATCCATGTATTAACTAAAAGGTGGCAGAGACTATAGTTTGGCATGTGTAATGTCAAAATGGTCGACCCTTATTTTTGCTAAGTCCAAAAGGGTGGCAAAACCATGGTTAAGTGTAAAGGTGGTCGCCACAATGGATGTTTATACTTTACAAATATTACGATCATTGTAATTATTTTGTTCCTATAGAAGGGTTGTTTTTTCATGCTTCACAAGAGGTCAGAATAGAGAAGGAGAAAAAGTTACATGCCCATGGAGAGAGACTTGCCTAGAAAAGCAATCTTAATTTTAGAAAATTATTCACCTTTCTTTTCTTAAAAATAGAACAATCAACTTTAGTTTGACTGTATTGTAATCAAGGCTATTAATGCCTATTTGTAATTACATGTTCTATTTTTTTTCCTTTATCTATTATTAAATAAAGGATAAAAATAAGATGCATGGGTGAGTACAAGCCTTAGGCTATTTTTAGGAAGAGGGTAAATTTTATTTTGCTATATATTGTGTGCCTTAACAAAGCACAAAAAAAGACTTTTTAGATATAGGAGTATTGAAGTAATTTTTTGCCAGTTTTGCCTTCTGAGTGTGAAGTATTTTCTGCCTTTCCCAATTATTTGTAGTCTTGTGTATGTTTCTATTAGTCTTGTGAATGCAAAATTCCTTGATTAATCATCTTACCCTGCTACAAATTCAGTCTTTTATACTTAATTTTAATGTGCATGTTAACTTATTAGTATTGTTGTGATTCTCCCTCAATATAATCAAGTGTTTTTCCCTTAGATATTCTATAGAAAAACTATTGGTTCATGCATCAAGAATCCTTCCCAAATCAGTTTTGCATATACCCAATCAAAGACCTCATATTAAATTTGGTGTATCACCTCAGTTTTAATTATTTTCCAGTCATCTTTTACTCTCAAACTCCCAAAAATCAGTTTAGATACACCAATAAGGAACCGGCCTTTTAATCTCGGAGACTCGCCTCAAAATAGGTATACCCATGGACTGAGGTGTTTCCATTGTATCTTTGAAAGAGAGAGATCAATTTGTGCAAGCTTAGAAAACCTGTAATAATCTCTCTAGGGTGCACTTTTGAGAGATAACAGCTTTTTTTTTACGCACACCGTGGGACACTCACACAACTAAAAGTTTCACTTTTAGAGGTGTTTCATCATTCAAGTAGATCAGACACCATGCATAGCAGTTTTGGAAAGAACTACTATTTATGCATTCTCGATGATTCAACATCCAAGAAGAACTCATCGCGACTCAGAACTTGATACCATATCAGTATAGCACTTTTCAAAAGTATTAAAAAATTTTTAGTCTTCGGTATTTTTCAAGAAATTCAGATATGTTATTTTGTTGTTATCAGTTGTTTTGTGAACAACAAACTTGTTTTCATAAGTTTAGTATTTTATGAGGTCTTGCAACCATGAATCCTCACTTTCAACAATATTATCAGCCAAACCAATAGTCCTTTTATCCACCTTCTCCTTCATATCAGTTTTATAACCCTTATCAGAATGAATACCCTTATAACCCAAACCTTGTATATCAAAATGATTACCAATATGAGGGTTATGTTGTTCAAGGTCAAAGTTATGTAGAGGGTTATGCTGAGTATGAAAGGTGAAGAAATCTTAGAATTGAGTTTAATAGTTTGAAGCAACAATATTTAGCTATCAAGGAACAAATTGAGAAATCAACAACAATGAAGAATGATAGGTGTCAGGATAGGGAACCCTATCAATGGGATGTTCCTTACCCTCCCTATGAAAATTCAATGCCTATAAATTCTCCTTGTCAGCCAATGCAACTTATTCCTCTATTTCCTAACTATCATGCTATTGCTGCAATTCCTACTTTTTCTACCCCACAATCACATACTGAAGTCAAAATTAAGTGTCCAAGTTGGCGTTCAGAAGCTGTTCCAAATGCAGATCTTATACCCCAACCTCTTGTCCAAAATTTTCTAGTTGAATCTGAAACTAAGCCCACTCCTTCTTTACCCATACTTCCAGTTCAGGAAATAGAGAAACAAAAGATCAAGCAGGAGGGGCAGCTATTAGAAGACAATGATAGGCTAGAATTTTTACAGAACTTGCATGGATGGACATCAAAGTTTTAGTTTGATTTTATTCCAGAATTGGAAAAAGAAACCATACAAGAGGTGCAACCTATTTTTCCAGCAGATCAAGAGTGTTTGGAAGATGATCTACAATCTACATATTCTGAGTGTAGTGTGCATGAAGGCACCATACTCACACAACTTATAGCCATATCAGAAGAGAATAGACCACTTTTGAATGAAAAGGAGGGTGAAATTCAAGGAAAATTGTGTTTCAAATTTATAGTCTGAGGATGCTAATTTCTTGTCAGATTTGGAAAACTGCATAGGTGAAGAACAACCTATAGAACTAATTGATTTTGTAGTTTCAACATTCAAAGAACCTCTGGTTGATAAGGTCCCTCTTGTACTTAAAAAGAGGAAGAGATGCTATTGATTACATATCTTTATTTTTCCCTCTGGAAGAACCATTTTGGGAGAATAATGTCTCAAAATAGCATGCTGTTGAAATCAGATCTTGTGCAGAAAAAATAGAAAATTTTGATCCTATAGATTGTTTTTCAAAATAGAATGATCAAGATGAAAGATCAGTTGTGGAACAATAGTTTGAAGGAGCTGAAGTATGTTCAAATCAGTTTCAGAATGCCCAACAGGCTAATTCAGAACAACAACTTCATATAAGTACCTATGAAAATGAAGAAGATGATCTTCAGTTTTTGACTATACCATGTATCTGGATAGTGCCTATGAAGAAGAAGAGAAGGAACTTGAGTTTTTAGACTGCATGGAGGATCTGAGCAATGCAGAATCATTTGATAGAAGTGTTGAAAGGTTACTTACAACAATCATTGAACAACTTACAGAGCAGAAGCATATCTCAAAATAGTTTCAAGATGAGTTACAACAATTGGAAGACATAAAACAACCTCTAGGACAGCTTCAGAAGAGCTCATTGTTGAAAATGATATTCATGATTCAGATCAAATCAAAACTATCAATAATTTTCTGCGAAAAGGCCTTGCCCTATTCGGTATTTGAATAATTCTCACCTAGCTATGGTATTTCCATATTTCATGCTTTCTTGGAGCACAAAAGTGAGTCATCTATTCTCAATATAAAGCCTCAAATCATGCCAGAACATATTATAGATCAGATAGAGGTGCTTCCCACTTCATGGACTGATCTGATGAGTGAAATAAAGGTACATGTCTCATTCCTAGCTATGTCACTTTGTTGGTTTCTAGATATGAATTCATGGCCTCAGCTTTGGAGAAAGGGAAGCTACTTTTCACTTCCTATTTTAGGTTTTGTTTAGCCTCAGTTGCTGCTAGTTAGAGTAGGGTAGATTAGGATTTCCTTTCAATAAGTGCAGTTCCTACACATTGCAATGTTTTTCAATTCAATAAGTGCATTCGTGCACATGATCTAGTTTACTAGATCCTTTCCTAGCTTTAGTTTGTTTTGGAAGGGTTGGACCTTCCGAAAAGGTAGATTTTGGTTACATGCTTTGAGACTCCATGCCCAATGGACAAGAGCAAGGCACTGGTCTACAAGCTAGTAGGCAACTTTCCCCACAGATCGATAGAAATGTTGATAATTTTTGCACTCAGTGTGAAAAGGTCAACTCGAAACTTTTAAAGTTTCTCAGATTGGTCAGTTACGAGTTTGGTTATGTTTGGGACAGCCACCTTGGATTTAGATGCAATTTTTTTAATTGTTTGGTTTTGGACAGTCTTGGAAGTCATTTGGAATCAAAACTACAACTTGAGTATAGTTTAAGAATGCCATGCCTCATAGATGTAGCCATTCCATTTGAAACCTTGTCAGAACTATGCAATAGCTGTAAACAACCATTGCAGGGCCCTGAGGAAGGTAGGAAGGGCAACATGTATTAGACATGATGTTCTGAAGCTGCAGACAGGTGGCAGTTTTGAGGGACAATTTGTAGTTTTTACAAGTAGTTTGCATTTTCAATGAGCGACAATAAGGTACACTTGATTGTTTATTTATTTCTATGATTAAGTGAATTATTTAAGTGTTTTGAGTTGTATAAGTTCATTCATTATCCATACAAATGAAAGAAAGTACAGAAAGGAAGGACATACATCTCATAACATGAAAATATTTTCATTTATTCATGAGGAATAATAGTACATATTTTTCTCACACAAGCCATGAGAAATAACTGAAAGGAAAGACAATGCATATATTTATGAAGCTGAAAATGTAAAGAGGTAAAAGAAACCCATCATTTCCTTGAGGGAGTGTTCTTCTCTTTCGTACTATTGTTTCCAGCTGTCCACTACAACTGCATCATGGTACCTAAAAAGGAAAAAGCAAATGATCATCAATACTAAGCTCAGGGTTTAATTTAACTCTTTATACTTCCAACTTCATAAATTCATGCATTCAAAAGTGTATTATCAGGTGAAGCAGAAGAATTATATTTTAGAGGCTGAAGTCAACTGAAATGAGATAAAATTGCAGCTGAAACAAAATGGATAAGGAAATTTGAGAAAATTTTGATAGGGCTTCGCCATGTAAAATGGACATTTTTCAATTTTCTAGCATGCATGTAAATCTATAATGAAGCTCAAATATAGTATTGAAGGAAAAAATGAAACTACAACATTTTAACAAAAATCAAATGTTCAACATGCAGGAATTTGTGAATGGAAATTCTAGAAAAAATATGCTCTTTAGAAGTTCTCAAATAAAAGTAAATGTTTAATTTCATACAACTTTCATAAAGGTAGATTTTTTTATTATTTCAAAGAAAAAATCAACATAGTAATGTTGTTATGGTCATAACTATAAATGAAAAGTTGTTTAAACCTAGAAAAGATAGATCTCAAAAAGGAGCATTTCAATGTTAGCTCAAAAGAACAAGGTACATGAATGACCATCATATAGTAGTAGTCATATAAGAAAAGATGAAATTAAGCTACATTATTCTTCATGAACTCAACTCAAGCAAATGCTTCGATATCAACACACCAAATGAAGATTTTCAAATGCAAAGAATAGTTAAGAATATCAAGGGTTTTACAAAAGGCTCAAGGATTGATGAAGAACAAACTTTGAATCGAGACACACATATAACCCCATGAAGATATAAGTTGAACCATGAATAGAATCACATTCAAAATAGAAGGGCACTCCTCAAGCAGAAAATATGAAACCCATTTTTCAGTTTAATTATTGCAAATAAAATAAAATACTCATGACATGCTAGAGTTTTATTAGGTGATCCTCAACAGAACAAAAGGAATAACGATAGAGAATTAAGAATCTTCTAACTAAGGACACATAATGTTATTTAGGTCAAAAAATGTATCTGAAAAAAAGATAGAAATAATATCTTGAATCACATTATTAAATGAATAGATCCTGGCCAAGAAATGAAGACCCATTAATGGGTAGCAATGAAAGGTTTAAAACATCACGTCACCTGTCTTCTAAATACGTCCATTAAAAGAGGCTCAAAAAAAAATTAGTATAGAGAGCCAAGTCTGTTGAGATTTACGAATATAGAGCAACACAACAGTCAAAACCCTCACCATAAGATTCAAAAGATAAAATCAAAGAAAAATGTGAGCTTTAGCTCTAAATACGGTGGCCAAGGTGCCTTTTGCACAACAAAATACAACCCAATTGATGGGTGGAGAAAATACTAGTTCCAAATGGACTAGATCTAATACTATTTGAAGCTCAAGTTAAATGGCATCATGCATACGAGTAATGGATGGAGATTTGTGAACTTACTAGAAATCAACCATGATGGTCATGGCTCTAGCCATAGAGTAATTATAGAGCAGGGAATACAGAATAGATCACAGAGTCATCGAACTCGAGAGGTCAAACCATCGCCGAGTTGTTCAAAACTTTTTAGCGAATGCAAGGAACAAGAATGCAACCAGAGCTAAATAACAAAGATAAAATTCAGTCAAGTTTCGAGAACTAGAGGTTCTAGAGAGTCAAAGAACATCAATAGCGGCCAAGAATAATTCACCAGGGCTTCACCCATTCCCACAGGAGAAAAAAATTATCAAAGTTAGGGTTCGAATGCATCTTATCTCCTCAACTCACCCAATGGGTTAAGTTTGATGGTTTAGATTACAAACTATAGAAATCAATGGTCACCAACAGACCTCCAACTTCACCATGGTCGAGAAAGATAGATACATAGTTAAGATCTGAAGAAACCCTAACCAAGGTTGATTAATATGCCACCGACTAACTATTGAAGGGGTGAGTAATCATGGAGAAGGGGCCAAATCCCACGTTATCAAATAAAATAAATAATCATTAAAATTGAATTTCAAAGTCTAACCATAGTGTATGCTCTCAATAATACAAATGCTGACCAAATTATGCCATCAATGATCACCGAAAAGGTGAAATTTTAAACTATACACTTTCAAATACAAAAGCGGGTGAGTGTATACATGTACGTATTAACTAAAAGGTGGAAGAGACTATAGTTTGGCATGTGTAATGTCAAAATGGTCGACCCTTATTTTTGCTAAGTCGACAATGGTGGCCAAACCATGGTGAAGTGTAAAGGTGGTCCCCATAATGGATGTTTATACTTTACAAATATTACGATCATTATAATTATTTTATTCACATGTAGAGGGTTATTTTTGCATGATTCACAAGAGGTCAATGAGAGAAGGAGACAAATTGCATGCCCATGGAGAGAGACTTGCCTAGCAAGCAATCTTATTTTTAGCAAATTATTCACCCTTATTTTCTTAAAAATAGAACAGTCAACTTCAGTTTCTTGTAATATAATCAAGGCTATTAATGCCTATTTGTAATTACATGTTCTATTTTTATTCCTTTATCTATTATTAAATAAAGGATAAAAATAAGATGCATGGGCGAGTACAAGCCTTAGGCTATTTTTAGGAAGAGGGTAAAATTTTATTTTGCTATATATTGTGTGCCTTAGCAAAGCACAAAAAGGACTTTTTGGATATAGGAGTACTGAAGCAATTTTTGCTAGTTTTGCCTTTTGAGTGTGAAGTATTTTCTTCCTTTCCCAATTATTTGTAGTATTGTGTATGTTTCTATTAGTCTTGTGAACATAAATTCCTAATTAATCATCTTACCCTGCTGCAAATTCAGTTCTTTCTACTTAATTTTAATGTGCATGTTAATTTATTAACTTGTTGGGATTCTCCCTTAGTATAATCAAGTGTTTTGCTCTTAGATATTTTAGAGAAAAGCTATTCATTTGCACATCAAAAATACTTCCCATATCGGTTAGTGCATATAGTCAATAAAAGACCTCATATTAATTTGGTGTATCACCTTAGTTTTAATTATTTTCCATTCATATTTTACTCTCAAACTCTCAAAATCAGTTTAGGATACACCAATAAGGAACCAGCCTTTTAATCTCGGAGACTCACCACAAAATAGGTATACCCACAGACTGAGGTGTTTCCATTGTATCTACGAAAGAGAGAGATCAATTGTGCAAGCTTAGAAAACCTATAATAATATCTCTATAGGGTGCACTTTCGAGGATAACACCTTTTTGAGATTTTTTTAACATGGCCCCCTAATTTTGGGATTTTTTGGATTTTTTTGAACCGGGAGGCCATGGGGAACTAATTAAATTGTTTTGTGACTATTTCGTGTCTTGTAATTTTTTTCCTGTTTTAGCCAAAGTTGGCCCTCAAGGACGCATTTTTCACCACAAACACACACTAGGCTATTCAAAACCCAGAAGAGGAAACCATTCATTTAATGATTTCCATCTCTCGAATCCTTCCCAAATGTTACCAAAATGCTTGATTTTTCTTGCAAACCCATATTTTCCTATGAATTCCCCTTCTAGTTCTCGGATCTAATATTTGCTATTTTCCATTTTCCCCGGGGTGAAAAATGGATAAAAACATCCTTATTTGAGCTCAAGATCATGTTTTCATAACCTTACACCGTATTTTGATGTTCTTCATCTTGGAGGGCATTGTAGAAGTATTGAAACATACACATTCACCTTATGAACATGTCAAAAATTTGGAATCCAAGGAAAGAACATAAACTTGCCATAATTATTATTTTTTCTTGACTTGTAAAGTCTTAAACTAGGTTTGTCTTTACCATATCTTGTTTTCATATCATCTCGAGGACCAAAATCCCTAAACTGGTTCTTCGATTCATTTTATACCAATTTCAAAATCCCAAAAGCATAAGCATACAATGACATATCTCCTTATGTCTCCCTCAGGCTCAAACCACCCTAATCTAGTAAGAAAACATAGAATTTTTCTTCTTATCTTTCTTTTAAGTCATAGATACACTTTAAATTTGACCCAAATCTAAATAACTTTCTCTATATATTATATATTCTTTGCATGTTATTTTGAACTTATGAAGTGAAGAACTATTTACCTTTGGAATGTATTTCATTATCATCATTTACCTTATCTTATATACCTTCTAGTTAACTAGAACACCTTCTAGAGAGGAAAATCATTCTCCCCTTTAATTATTTCCTCTCACATGGACTCTGTAACATGTCATTGTGACACAACCATATTCTACAATACCATCATTTTTTTGAGAAAACAAACAAGAAGACATATAGGCTATGTAAGTAAAAACCGTGCCATTCTTGTCTTTCCTATCACATTCTTCAATAGATGAGAACTAAAAATATCTCCCCCTTCCTATGAGAACCTTTTCATGCATGTAACATGTAACAATAACCAATACATCCTACAATTCATTCATGTATAACAAATCATACACCATTTAGACCATTCCATCAAGCTTGTCTTATTTATTTTAGTGGAAATAAACACCTAAATTTTATTTTAGACTCATGTATCCATCAAGATAACTCATATATAACCTATAACAACTCATTTTCATCTTAAAATATTATAGCATCCCATGAAATTTAGAGCTTACCTTTCACATTTTGACAATCCTTAGTCTTTCTTCTTACATTTTTGATATGAGTATACCCCTATATCATTGAATAGAGGACATAAAATCATCATTAATTGAGTCATACATCACCTTACATGTGTAGATATGCATTACATACCACTATGCACATTGTACCTTTAACACATAGTCATCAAACAACCTTATATAAGACTCAACCACCTTGTCACAAAAATGGATTCCTCGGAGGAGACTCACACTCTATATATCAACTTGAACACATTTTAGGACAACACAACCTATCATATAAAATAATATAACACCATTAACATCTAGCATCTCATATCACATGGATTAAAACAAGCCATCTAGGATGCATACCTTGGTCAATTCCTTACACACTTAATCATTATATTGCTATCACATCTTCATGGTGAATGAAACACCTAAAATAATACATTGTATGCTTGGTTAAGGATAAAAATTATTTCCTCTATCTTAATATAAGCACAAAAACTTTCAAACATGTAGCTACACATTTTTCTTCTTTTTTCACAATCTTGACATTGTCATTCATGACTAAGAGGCTTCATCACATACTTCACTAATCATATTCAACCCAATTTATAGCTTTGTCACTTGTCATTATGAAAATTAACCATTCATCAAGAAAATAATTGAAAATATTAGACTATTCTTGCATTCCTAATGTACATTAACCTACTTTAATGTGAATATTTGAACAAAAATCATGACATTTCTTCATAATTTGACTTCTTAATCATTGTGGGTACCAAACCTTATTCTCAAACATGATGAAAAGCTTAAAGTAATCTTATTCATGATTGATTGGATTTTAAAATAATCAAAATATCCACTACAACATCTTCACTTCATCATTTTGTTCACATAGCCTCGCTATCCCTAGTTCATTGGGAAATCAAACCTAATTTTTAATGCATTCACTTTCATAAAGAAAACCATACCTAAATAAAGCACCCATTTTCCCATTCAACTTTCTATATCAACCTTGTAACATAGCCTTGTAAAAATTCAACCTAGTTAGCATGCTACCTCTATCAATTAGGACTTCAAAACCTGTTTTAGTCTAGTAAAAAAATGAGGTACCATACATTATCATAATTATCTAAAACATTCAAATCAATCTCCTTATCATGCTGAAGATCATAAGGTAAAAATTAATTCATCTTCATTCACTCCATCTCCTTATATGGTAATTTTCTTAGAAACCCTAGATTAGGGTTTTCATAGAGCTCGAGAAGGATCTATTTTAAATATATTACTTGTTTTATGATTTCAAGACTTAAATTATATAGTATCAAAAAATCTATAACCACTTAAGGAACATTTATCCTTTATATGTCTTTCCAAGATCCAAAAAGAATGCATACAAATAGTTTGATTTTCTTCAATATTAGGTCTTTCAACTCTAAGCATGACATATACATATTTAACAATAAAAATGCATTGCATAGATCTCTTGATTCTTTCACCCTTTCAATTGAATTACTTTTGAATACCTTCAGAGATATATTGACATGTCAATCAACACTTGATCCATATAATTTGTACATTGACATACAACAAACCATTTTGCATATGTCCTTCACTCAAGATGACACTTAATTGACTCTACCTTCATATGCACATGATCACATACTATTCTCTAGAACTTGTACCAAGATTCAACCTTAAGAACACACCACATGAGCTTCCACAAATAGATAATAGAACATACCCGACAACCCTTCATGTTCGTAATCAAAATGGCATCTTGATCCTCAAACAATGACTATTTTACCACTTTGACAACTTGATGAAAATATCCTGACATACATGACCAAAAAATCAAGAGACTTGATTGATAGCTTCTTTCAATATCGTAAAAATACTTGAAAAGATAACACAAATATGAACTCTCAAACCGTAACCTAGAACATTAGGCACTTGGCAAAGGATGCACCTTCTCTAGATCATTTGAGACCAAGAACTTACTTTACACTAGGTTATTAGGCGATGCTAAACCTCCTTTGAGACCGCAATCGGATTCATACACAATATGAGACTTAATAAACTAACAACTCATCATGATGGAGCAGATACAGACTTGAGAATACAAACATACACAATCAAAGACCTATATAAAATTACCTTACCATTTTTACAATTTGACCAACCAATAAAGACCTCAAAACATGATTAGAAGCTAAAGAGAACATACCTTGACACCTTGAAGAGGCCCAATTAAACTTAGATAGCTCCCCTTTTCTTTGATGCTTTATTAAGATAAATATAACTATAATAATATTAGTAGAGGTATAGATCATCATGAGTACCTAAAAAAGGTCCTGAAAGAGGTCTCAAGCCTTCTTAGACACCTAAAATAATCCTTTTTAATTATGATCTATACTCTGATTCATACCTTGATTTTTTTCAACACCTTCTCTTAATGAGATACCATTATCCTTTCTAGGCTCCCATATCTTTCCTAGACTGTTATCATGCATCCTAGACATCTAAAAGCTTCTTTATTACACTTTAGGACTCGATATATCTTATTTTTCCTTGATATGCCATAGTAACACTATATATAAACATTATCAAATTCATTGTAGCTTAAAAAACAACTAAAATCTTACCTTAATAGCCTTAAACTTGACTAGGTGGGTCATTGAAACAAAATCTAGAAAAAATACCTCTCTCATTGAAATTGTAGCATACCACACTCTTAGCATGCTCACTTCTAATTTCTATCCATATATGATAATCTCTAACAAACATCCTATAATCATTTTCCCATGACCAAACACATTAGACATAAAAGTAAAACCATTGAAGGATATTTCATACCTTGAGGCATTAGGTTTCTTGACGAGTTTTTCCTTCACCTTGTCTTTGGAAAAAATCTCCTTATTTTCATTCATCTTGACTGATTCTTCATTCTTCTTACTTAAAAATGGCATCTTGCATCTTCTCATTACATTTAAAGAACATCACTAAACCCCAAACCTTCTATATCACATGTTAATTTTTGTTTACTTTTCTCAAATTTTTGAAAGGACATTGTCTTCTTGCCAACATATAAAAAATGTGCCCTTAAAAATCTATACCCACTTTAAATTTAGTACATATTTTCTCTTTATCTTGAAAAATTTATACTAATAACTTTTCCTTTTCTTATAATATCCTAATTTACTCATTGAGCTTGCTTGATTCGGACACATATTCCTTTCTTATAGATCATGAATCTTACTTTCATACTCTTTGACCTCAAAGCTTAGCTTCTTGTTATTGTTTTTAGCATGTATTAACTCACTTTCAATACATTCTAGATCATCTTCAATATAATATTCTTCTTCCTCAAAATGTTTGCTGAAACTCGATATGAAATATCCTAATAATGAAGAACCATCACTAGAGGATCTCATGGCATCTTTAGTCATTAAAAACACCTTCTTTCAATTCATGATGAGATTCAAAATCAGAATCATAAACCCCACTTCAAACATCAAACAATAATCCTCTTCCTTTATTAAAAATCTATTCTTTTTTTTTTATCAAACTTACAAAAGCTTTTCTTACTCTTATCATACTTGTTATACTTCTTTTCATGATCTCTATCATGCTCATGTTCATCATGATCTTCCTTCTTGTGCTTATGAGGACAATTGATAGAAAAATTTCCTACTTTACCACATTTGAAACATTTATAAGGAAGCTTACCTTTGTATTTTCCAGATCCAACCTTCAATATTCTAGAAAGCATTGTAAAAAGTTCTTCATCTTCAAACTCAGTAACATCATCAACCTTCTTGATCTTCTTTCCCTTAGTCTTCATTTCAGATCTGAAAGTAACCTCTTTCTTTACTAGTTTACAATCAACAATCCTTATTTCATATGAAATAAAATTCCCATGCAACTCATCCATTTTTAAGGTAGTAAAATATTTAGCTTCTTCAATATCTCGAAACTTTGGAATCAAACTTAGGAGTTAGATATCTCAAAATGCTTTCAACAATAACTTCTTCCTTCACATCTTCTCCGAACTCTTTCATGGTGTTTAAAATATTGTCAACCCTAAGAAAATATGAATAAATATATGCATCTTCACTCATATTAATACCTTTAAAATAATTAATAAAATTCTATAGCTTATATATCTTTACCTTTGAGTCTCCTTCACGCATGACCTTAAGTTTCTCTAGTGCTTCTTTTGGTTATTTTAAATACATTACCTTTACCATTTTATATTATCCTATACCACACAAAAATAACATTCAAATCCTTTGAGTTTTCAGTACATGCCTTCTTGTTTGAATTACTATTTAGAGGTGTAGCAACAACAATATAACAATATTATACAAATTGCCAAATATTAAACCCTAAGGACATCATATGATTTTTCATCCTCAAAATCTAGAAATAATAGTTCACTCCATCAAACAAAGGTTCCTTTCTAGTAGAAAAACCACTTTTTTGACTTGCCATTTTCTTCTTCAAGGTATATGCTTTCAAGAAATAAGAATTCTCCAAAAGGACATGCTTTGATACCAATTTTTGGAAGAACACTGTACTAAGGGGATGGAGGGATGAATCATTCCTTTAAGAAATTTAAATCATTTAAATTAACATTCATACATCACATTAACCATCCATTCAATATTCACAAAGCATTGTGTGCTTATTGAGATATGCAACATCAATCACAAGAGCATGAAACAAAATAAAAAACACAAGAACACCATATATAAGTGGGAAAGCCTAAAGGGGAGTAAAACACACTAAAAACTTTGCTGATATTACACACAAAAAAGACTCAAGTGAATATTACACATTACAAGAGATTTCTATAATGAGGCACCAACCCCATAAGAATCACCAACACCTAAACCCTTGTTGACATTACTCAAAATAAGAAACTTGCATAAATATGAATCATAACACAATATTTTGATGAGGTAATCACTAAATATATGCTATAACAACTCATTTGATGGTGTTCACAAGATTCAGCTCCAAACACCTTCAAACCCTCATTCACCTAGATCACTTTTCTATTTCCTTATTCACTTGTACTTACATAAAACAAATGCAAATAAAATTAAAAATAATATTAAACATAGCATACATTCTCTAAGCTATGAATCTCATCTTTTATATCCATAACAAACACTCACATAGGTCATACATTTTCCCTCTTGAAGAGCTAGTTAAAATTTAAACTTTAAATTCACTTTTATACCTTCCTCTCGATTCAAAAATTCACAAGGTATGTTTCCTCATTTTTTATACCAATTAAAATTAATAAAATCAAAATTGTATCATTAAAACATTCACATATGACCCATATATGTCAGCCATGCATAAAATTGTTAAAATTACACCAAACAAGCTCAAAGCCCCATCACCTTGATGACCTAAAACCAAAAATGCCAAAACCATGATTATTAAATCTCCCAAATTCACCATAAATTTATAAAATTAAATAAAAAAACATAAAAAATGGTCAGTAACTATCTTAGATCAATGAAATAATTCATAACACAACTCAAAAAGCTCATATCCTTCACTAAATAATTATTTCCACCAACTCGTCTTCTCCTTTTGGCATGAAGACCATAAAAGAACAACTCAATTATGATATTTAACCATTATATCAATTCCCCAGGACCTATAGAACAAATCCATGCAACCTATACCTCTTGAAACATCCATGTGTTCAAACCACATCAAGTTTTCTCTTTATGAGATTGAATCGCCTAGATAGTAGTTTTCCAAACTCAACTTGTTTGGACCATTTATATGAATTCCACGACCTCCAAAATCCTTACATAGGAACAAAATTCATCACTCTTAACTTTATAGGTGATATAAATAATCAACTCATTCGTCTCACACTTCAATCACTTCATTCTTTCGGTAAAAGCAAATTTTTCTGTGAAGAAACAAACCTTTTTATAAAACATTGACATGAATAACCCATAAAATCTAATCACCAAGATACAACCCTTATACCACTATAAATCCATATGAATCATTTCTCTTCTAAGACATATTATAACTCGTTACAACTCTAAGTGGAAATACTTTAACCAAGTCCAACTTTGAAAACCTACTGAAACTACCCCAAAACTACTTTTTGACTAGTATTCATAAATAAGGAATGATTTTCCATTTACAAGAATCCTTATGAGCTGAAACCATAATTAACATAAATAAAAACTCACATACTACAAAAATTCATTTATTTTTCAACTCCTTTGGACAACCTTGTCCCAGTTGAACTTCTTTAGAAACAAATCTATTTGAGTGGGGTTCACTCATCGCCACATTCTCTACCATACATTTATGGAAACCTACAAGATTTCTTTAAACCATAAAATAATTATAATAGCAATAGAGATAAATTCTAGATACTTATGATCATTATCTCTCTTATCACATTTGAGCTAGGATTTCAAATACATAAAACACATTTTACCTTCCTAACATACATTCACAATAATGTAACTATTAAATGACCTAGATATATATTTTAAACCTTATTGAATTAATGTATAAAAATACTTAAAATCCAGAATGTCCCATAAAAATCACACATTAAGGGTGAGCATCATAAGTTGTAATTCAAGCTAGAAATGACCTTCTTCTTGACATTGTTTCACCAAAACCAACTTATCTTGTAAAATATTCTTCATAATGAATAAAAATTTAAATCACACCTCTAAGACACATCTTTGTAAAATTTGTAATCGTCAATATATATCAAATAGGTCTCAATAATCTTATCCCATCTCATTTTTAGGACTAGCCATTGTGGTTTTGAATGGTTTAGACTAAGTTCAACTAAAAAAACATCATAAATCATCATATTTAATCTATTTAATGTCCTAAAATACTTAATACATCATGAAACACCTAACTATATACATCCAAAATCTCACATAGATCCACAAGAAATCCTCATGCCTTCAAACACCTAGACTTGGTGTTCAACCTATATCTACACTGAAACTCATGTGAGTGTGTAAAAACTCCTCAAAATTATCTCCATGCTGCTACAATTCTCTTCAAGACACCAAGAAACTCAAACCACAATGCTCCATCACCTAGGCTAACTAGGTCACCTGACTAGGCTTGCTAAACCAAGACAATCTCACTTTGAATCAACTCATGTTAGCCTGAAGCCATATGAAATTCCATGTCATCATCACACCGAGATTAATTTAACTCTACTCCATCATCCTCTTTATCATTAATGGGATTTTACATCAATGAAAACACATAAAAAAACATGCCAACAACTTAAGAATTAGATTTGGGCCACATCATTCATTGCATAGGAAGTGAAACTTATGAATTTCATAACACACATTATCTTGAGGTAAAATTAGTTATATACCACTATCTTGGTTAAACTTGCATAATGAAAACCTAGTTTCAAGCGCATGATTTCCGACTCACACACATACCCAAGAACTACATAGATTCTAAAATATAGTATAGTGCTCAATGACAATGACATTAGGGGTCCCCGTCGATGTCATTCTGACTCAAGAATATGTATATTTTTTTTAATTCAATGTGTTATTGAGTCTTTTCTAGGTAGCCATGGTTTATTTTGCATGAAAAAGTATGACATGAGAACCCTATAGTAAAGTGAATGTGAAACAAAGTGAAACGAAGGAGAAATTATTTAACACTAGAAGAACCAAATCAACACTAAACACTACGACACTTTCACCCAATTCAAAAACTAATATAAGTGATAGTGTCCTCTTCTGTCTGATAATATCGAGTAAATTTTTCATATAATTTTTTCTAGAAGAGGAAAATATAGGTTATACTAATCCTATTCCACCATCATTCTATCTAGATTCAATCTAGGCATGCCAAATTCAGATAAGTCACTTTTATCCTTTTATTGGTTACATTTTCTCATCATTGTATGTTGATTTATTGTGTTTTTATAATATAAATGATTTAATCTAGTCCTATGATTAGTATTTATCTTTTTTAAGTCAACATAATCTCGAATAGGTTCTAATTAGGTGCAGAGTGCCTAACATTTCCTTGAATCCCATGAAATAATTCTTCGGAGTGATAAAAGTGAAACTACTTGGACACATTGTGAATAATGAAGGAACCAAGATTTATTTTAAATGATATTAAGGCATTACAAATATATCTTTACCTATAGAAAAGCTCGGGATGCATTGTTCTTTATTTTGTCCTCGAATTTGAAGAATTGACCACTAATATTACCAATATGATGAAATGTTGAGGGAACCTTGGTTTGAGAAAAGGAGGTAAGCTTGATTTTGAAAACATCATGAATGAAATTGGTCATCTCCAATGTTAGTGTGCCAAAATTTTGATAAATATTTAATCATCTACTTGTTATGTATCTCGAGTACACTTTATAAACTATTATGGTCTACAAAAATGGATTTTAATCCCATATTGATTTTAAGAGATACCCATTAAAATAATATCAGCTAAAATAATTAGATGTGCAAAAGCATGCATTTAAAATTTTCAAAGCCAATAAATTTTTAGGTTTTATATCTTGAACTCCCATATTAGTATTTGTTCCTAATACTTTGGTGAAAGTCAATTCTTACTTAAAGAAGGATTCATATCTAAAAGTGGAAACTTGATTGCTAAGGTGCAATAATATGATCTCAACATTCACCCAACCAATCTTGTAAGAGGTAAATGATTATGTAAACTTATTGTTGAATACAATGTAGATTCAAGTGAAGATACGCATTCAAATTAACAAAATGATATCTCTAAAAATTAATTACCTATAATAATCTTCATAAATAAATCCTTTGAATGGTATTTTTACATTTCTTAGTTCTCAACATATGGTGAATTCCTACCTCATATGAATGGGAAATAATGAAGGACCATAAATATGTGAGAAAAAGGTTCTTAGTTTGGAACCATGTATTATCGAAAAGATCACTGGATGGTTGCTTCTTATTATGTATTGAAAAAGAAAAATAGGAAATTTTATGAAAATAATATCATGATAAAGATTATGGTGGTCATTTTTCAGCCTTAGTCACAAATCATAAGATCCTAAGATGGAAATATTATGAGTCTAATTTGTTATGAGAGGCTCAAAAGTGGGTAAATAAATGCAAATCATGTGTCAATAATTTTTCAATAAACCTCAATCGATTGCACTTCCTCCAAGACATGTGGTTATTGAAGAACCATCCCAATAGCAGGATTCAAATTTATAGGTATAAGTAACTTGAATTCTAGCACAGATCATACTTATTTTCTTACTAATATATACTACATCACTAAATGGGTTGAATCCATTCCAGTAAAGCATGTAAACACCAAAATTGTATACAAATTCCTTAAACAAAACATCATAGTTCACTTTGGTGTTCCCTAAATATTATTACGATAATACTACCTATTTCTATTCTATGGAACTAAATGATTTCTATTGCAAAACATACTATCTCTCTCTTTCACATTCATTTTATTATTACCCACAAGGTAATGGTCATGAAAAATATAGTAATATGAATGTTGTAACAATAATCCATAAACTAGTAGATTAGAGTTAAAGGAATGGAATCAAGAAATTATATGATACATTATGGTCTAATCAGATGATGTCAAAGAAAGAAATATGAACTTCACAATTTCAATTTTTTTATGGGATATAGGTAGAAGTACACATAATAGTTGAGCTTCCCATCTTGTAGTTAGTAAAAGTGGTGGAAGATTGCCAATTCCATGATTCCTAGGATAAAAATATCTTACACTTTAAGAATATCAACGAAGAAAGAGTCATGGTAGATGACTAAATTATATAACATCAAATGAGAACAAAGATTCTTTTGATCAAAATATGCATGAAAAAAAATTAAAAATTAAAGACCACGTCCTACTTTCGGATAAGAGAAGAGAAAAAAAAAGGTATCCATGGAAATTTTGATTCTATATAGTTTAGAAACTTCAAGATTAGACATTTTTACATATACAATACATTTTACTTATCTTACCTTGATTGGATGCCCTTCAAATTCCCTACAATAGGAAATACTTGAAATTATACAAGCATTTAAAGAGGGTTTTCCTCCACCTATACCATAGGTGATTTAGGTTATTTTTATTATGTGATGTGTTTCCCTTTTTGTTATGTGTTTGTTTCTTTCCCATTGTATTTGTTCATCTCATTTCATTCTAGTGTCCCTTTAGGTCCATTCCACCCAATGGATAAGAAACTAGTCTTCTTGAGGTTGTGAAATTATGGTGTTTATTCTTTCCTCATCTATGATTCACTAAAACCAATTCAAGTCCCCAAGTATGAGCTAGTATTTGGAATGTAAAATGTCTCAACATTTTACTTGACAATCATAAAGAAAATTTTGTCACTTTATGGTTGAGTTGGCCAAAATTTTCAAATTGTCTCTTTTCAAAGATCAACTCATATGGAAGGTTTTGAGAACCTCATGTGGATTCAAAATCCTATATTATAGTAATTATAAGTGTATTTGAGTCTACTTCATGATAATATGTTTAGGGAAGGCTTTGGAAACTTTCTACTCATCTTGGGAACATATTCATCTATGAAACATTTTGAGGAAAAGATGTTCTTGATTATTAACGAAGATCAACTTTGTATGAAAAGTGTTAGGATACTTGGGTAGTGTTAAAATCTTAAATCATAGTCATTGGAAATAGTTCAAGGTCTATTAAATGATGACATATGCAAGATAACATTTTGGAAACATTGAGAGGGAAACCTTTCAAATATTAGGGTACAAAGGTCTTTCTGAAGAAAAAACTTGCACAAAATGTTTCCCGAGAACCACGTGTGGATTCAAGAGCCTAAAAATGGTCAAATTGAATCCCATTAAGTCCCCTTTTGGACCAAGTGTTAGTATTTTTCATACACATATCAATCTCATGTAATAACTCAACTCACTATTACACCTTCTTATGCCTAAATAGTGAGTTGAATTAAATTTTCAATATTTATAAATGGTTTCAATGTATTTGATGGCCCATTTCCAATAAAAATAATATACTATATGCCTCAAAAGCTCAAATTTTTATCTTGTACCTAAAAAGTGTTATTATGTTCTAATTCTATGTTGATTTGCTGATGTCAGCAACTTAAATGACTTAGGACAAATTTCGAAGCTTAGAGGAATTGTTTCCTTTTCATTCACCATCGTATCTTTCACCATGACATCACAAGATCAGGACAATTTACAGGTCATGAGAAAAATATTTATGTTTTGGTCATTGTGTTTCCTCTTACAAATCCCTTCTTCAAAGGATTTAGTTAAATTTTGAAAAATTGAGTAAGAAAAGGTGATTCATAGTTTTGAGGAAAATTTGGAACTATTCCTCTATTCCTCGCATCCTGTCATGGACGCATTACATTTGGAAGTAAGAAAATTGGTAATTTTGGGCACTTGAGGAAATCTTCAAAAGTTCCTTTCATTCATCATAACTTCATAATAACCACATCAAATAGTTTATTAGAACAATTATAACCTTTTGGAACTAAGATAATTATTACTCACTTCCTTGAGTTCCCTAGTCACTCGCACTAATTAAAGTAAGCACAGGAGTTTATACCAGTTAAGTGGGATTATTATGACCTAGAGAGAATTGTTTTTTTATTCCCTTAGTTCCTGTTTAACTGATTCGGCCAATTATGGGTTAATTTAGATTTTGATAGAACATGAGGAGATGTTCTGAGTTCTTTAGCTCCTTCATTCCTCTATTTAAAGAAATGGTGAGATTTCGAATGGAAAAAGTCCCAAAATATCATCTTGAGCAGCTATAAAATTTATCCTTATAGATTTAAACTTGGAGTAAAACCCTAGTTTTATCAATTTGGTAAAATCAAAATACATATCAAGTTATAGTGAAGAGGAAGTCAACAATGCAAGGGAAAAATGAAGGAGATTTTAATCTTGTGTTAAGAGATCATGTAACAGAGCCTATTGGAGAACATTGACTTTATAATTAGTTTTAGTTTATGAACTACCTTATGTCATAGTGTTGGCATTTGTGAAACCCTCGCATGTTATTTCCTCTATATATTTAATTTATCCTATATATATAAGATATTATTAGTTAAAGAGGAGACCTCTTACTTGGTTTTGGTTGAGCTCTTCTAGGGTTTGTAATTGTGCATTTTGGATTAATAACGTAACCACTTTTACTTTTCATAACTTGTTTATTATGAAGAAGTGTGAAATAAATGATTTTATCTCATGGTAAAGGTGATTATCCTTGATTTGTATTCCTATTTCATTATCTTATGCATGGATCAATTCAATTTTAGGTTATATTTTTGTTTTCATCGAGTTTATGCATGATTCGACCGTGAAGATTCGCCATCTTATCCCTTATAAATCCATTTGAATCCCCTTTTGTGTATTGTTATAAAATTTAAGCCTCTTTATGGAACTATTATGAAGAATTATGTCAAATTATGAGTTTTTATGGTTTTTCAAAGCACCCATAATAATATTGTGTATACTTATGCAAGTAGAGGTCCTAAAACATTTGGTTATATCACCTTGTTTTCAACTTTATTTTTAACCTTGTGCTTATTTCCTATTGGAGTTCAAAAGTGTACCCTAAATTTGATCGTTGAAGATAAATACTTTTTCTTGACATGGTATTATCTCCAAGTTTGGTACTTGCATCTTGATACATACCTTTAGAGAAGGATATTTCCTATGTTCCATGGATTGGGAAAACTACAAAAAAAAACCTATCCTGTGCTAAAAATACTCCTACAAGTAACCTACATTAACACATCCAAGGAACCAGGGAGCGAGAGGTGAAGGAAATGAAAATATAAGCTAATAAGGGCGGTGATAAAACCAGGAAGAAAGGTGGAACTTATCCAATTATAAATGACACAAATTCAAGTTTTCACAAGGAATATCATGTAGATACACAAAGTTATAATGTAATCAAGTGAAGGAGTACAAAATATGCAATAGGGAAGATATACTCACACCAAACACAAAGTATTTGAAGGAAGTAAAGAATAAACACTTGCATTAATTGATATTTTATAGTTTATAAAAATATCTATGGAAATAAAATATCCATTGATGAGTTAAATAGGTTGAAATCATGAAATTTTGAGTTCTTTATAGAAAATCCTAAAAGACATGCTAAGGAAGAAATGGGAGAAGAATAACCTAAAAATGTGCGTAATAATTTTCATTTATAAAACTTGTGGAAGAATAGGAAAAAGATAAGAAATAATAAATGACCACCATGCTAGAGTATTGGTCTCCTAAAATAATGATGGACAAACATAGTTTCCATGATTTCTTATAGTGTTTACTTGTAATAACGACATGCAAATCCTACGATGAGAGAAAACTATTATACACAATACGTGTATTTAATCACATGTCATAAGACTATGCAATATGAATCCATACTTCATTAAATTTTGGTGGTTGCGAGGGTTGGTAATCTACTTTAAAAACATGGGAAGATTTCAGACATTCCGTAGAAATCTAATATTTTGATGTGATATGCATATTTCATTCTCCATGGATGTCTTGGAGGCCTTTATTTATTCCTTTACCATTTTTAGTCTTGAATTACTTGTGGTTATGTTCCTTTGATCCATGCAATTGACAACCTATATAACACTATAATTTAGGAAACATGTAGAAAACTAGGATAGTATTTCAAAGCATCAAACCTTAGCCCTTATAAATTTGATTTTCCTTTTATTGTATGGTTCCTAGGAACACATCTTCTTTTCATTACTGCTTCTAACTTGGAAGAATTTGTATTTGGTTCCGCATAATTGAAAAAATCTATAAAATTAGGTGTTCCGAGTCCACATGACATTGTGTTTCTATGCTGCAAATCACTATTTCCTTTAAATTCCTTTGGTCTGCAAATCCCACCCTTAGAAAATATCTCCATCCTTTTGCAATAATGTAACCCCATTGTCCTCTAACTTGGCTTCGACCCATGAAATACTGTATTGATTTTGTGAATTCTTTACTTCCTCATTGCCACGTAAGAATAAAAATATCTGTGAAGCACTAATTCTGTAAAAATAAACCTAAGTCCCGAGTGCTCATTAATTTTTTCGGTGGGTTAAGAGAACCCATGGAACACTATATTTTCACACTTCATGGAGGACTAACATAATCCCACAAAATTTCCTGACAATCTTTTTGTCCCAACATTGATTAGTTTTTCAAAATTGCATGCGGTGCAATTTTTGACAAAAATTTAGTGACCTCCAGGGAAATTTACTTTCTATATGATGAAAATTAGTAGCCTTAAAAAATCCATTGGGCATGGAGTTAAGCATAATCCTCAAGAAAATTGATATCATCCCAAGTAAAAATTGTCTCCTAAATCCGCATGAAATTAACATTTATTAATGTTAAAATTGTGGAATTGAAATTATAGACATCAGAATATGCTCCAACTATCTAGTATCTAGTATGAAACCTCCTCTAAGATGATCCAAATGTGGTTGCAAGGGTCTTCCAAAACCTCGTATAAAAGGGAATATCGGACATACTTCATGTGAAACATGTATATGCTGCATAAGTACTTACTACAAAAAAATGAGCACAATTAGGATTGAGGAAAAGGCACTCAATCAATGATGAACATGAAAAAATGAGGGAACCTAAAAAAATACACAAATATTTATGGGATGTAATATACGAGACGTAATTGAAGTGTTTAAGATGAATCCTATTGAGTGCAATTGGAATTGATTCTCCATCAAGGTGGGATAACTCAAAAGAGTTAGCCATTTTCTAGGAAGTGATGATGTATGTATCAATCCAAAGTGCATCAAACTTAGAGTGCTTCCATGGTATAGCTCTATCTCGCATCTCATTTCATGACTAGGTATCCTAATTTAATAGCTTGAGATTTGGTTTTCTTTCAAAACCACTATTTGGTTGACCTTTGATGCTCTTCCATCCTGATGATAGTTGATCTCCTTAATTATTAGAGTTCAAAAACAATGTCATTCTAATTATTCTTTGATCTTCATCCTCAAATTCTAACTATTGGGCCATTTTTAATGAAGGAAATTCCAAGCATAAATGAATTTTGACTTCTCTTGCATAGACAATTTTTACATGATTATTGCCAATTTCTTTCTTTGATGTGATTCTATCTACCCATAGATAACTTATCACTTTTGTGTTCCATTTCCTATGATTGATCACCATTTTCTCTACATAATTTTGATCATGTTTGTATTAGTAGACTCTATAAAACCATTACCCTAAGGATAGTTACTAGAAGAATTTTTCATATATATTCCAATTCTAAGATCGTAATTATAAATATTGGAACTTAGGAAGGGTTTTTGTTATAAGATATAATGGTTTCAGAAACCCCAATCCTTATCAAAATGTCTTCAAGAAAATCAAGGTTATCTAACTCAATAGCTTCCTTGAGTGTTATGGATTCTATTCACATGGTAAAATAATCAGTTGATTTTAGTATCCATTTATGACTTGTACTTTATGGAGTATCAATCATTCCTATAGATTAAATTCCCCTTTGATAAAAGGGTTCATCCTCTTAAATGGGATAAAGAGGAAGGGTCATTATCTTCCTTTTAGTTGTGAAGAATGAACATTATTTGCATATCTAACACATTGATGTGAATATGTAAACAATGTGGGCTATAAGTATTATTCCTTCTTGATTGTCATCACTATGTCCTTAGCTTGAAAAATATCCACCAAAGAAACCATTATGGAATTCTATCAAGACTTTATTTACCTTTTTTCCTTCAATGCACCTTAAAAATAATCCATAAAGGTTCCTTTTAAAAATAACCCCACCAATAAATGCATAAGGAATTGATTGCAACATGAGATGTCTTCTCTATTCCTTATTTAAATTAAGAGGGTAGCCACCATTTTCCAAGAATGTTGTTATGTCATTGATCCAACTTGCATGGAAACGTTGATATGTTTTGTTATATGGAACATATATGTTACACAAAAATCAATTTTCCATGGATTTTTGTTTCGGGACCCTCTAAGTTCTATAAATCCTCATCAGTTTGTCCTTGTTATTCCTAAATGAAGAAGGAGGATTCTTGTTATCTTGAGCATCCAAGGAAGGATACTCACAAAGTGTTATTATTAGCATGCAGACCTAATAGGTGTTGTCATTGATACAAAACAACATTAATGAAAAATTGATCTTGTAAGATGATGGTATGATGATGTTTGAGATGCTAACATACATGTTTATATGTGTTTGAATTTCTATAGGGAGATTCAAGAAGTATGCTTGCTTTAGAAAGCCTATAAAGTGACTAAAGGTATATTTTGATAATTAAATATTCTTGGATGATGTAGAATCATGTTGACATGATGCATAGTAGGTATTGAGGGTTCTTAAGAACTCACAAAAGTTGCATAGTGCAGGTACATGTGCTCATTGGAAGTAGGTATAATAGTTATGAGATGTGACATAGTAGATTAAAGCCATTTGAGATCATGGAAGCATACAAATAGGTGTATCATAGCATATGAGGTATGTTTGGATCATTTTTAGTGGTTAAATTTTAAATTATTGCATTGTTTCAGTTGGTCCTAGTTGTTACAGTGAGGATCTAACACACATGCTTTGCTACATCTTTTTGAATCGAGATATTGGGAAATGGAATTGACATTATGATCATTGGATATGTTATATGTATGATTCATAGTTCTCTCAAACAAAATTTTAGGTGCCAATGATGAGTATTTTTCCAGATTATGTTAGTTTTGGTGAGACATGGCCAGAACAACTTAAAATCAAGCTCAAATTTAAACATCTAATGCTCATTGAATAATGTGATTTGTATGGAAGATTGTGGATTTTAAGGATATTCCTAAGGTGATTATATAATATTCCATAAGAATAATTAGGTTGTTTCATCATCAAGTTTTTATTAATGAATGCTAAGAAGGTCAAAAACCCTAGTTAGACCCTAGCTAGGAGCAGATTTGGAAATGGTGAAGTATTATGAGTTTTTTTATTAAAAGATAAAATTTGATGATTTTATGTTTTATTATAGTCCTTTGGATGTCCATAAATGTATATTTTATGTCTTGAGCATATGTGGGCCCAAATTGAAAACATCGGTTTATGAAGAGTTTCAAGATAATGACAAGTTCATTCAAAGAAGTGATGAAAAAATGATGTTGTATGATGTATGTGAGTTATTAATTATTTCCATTGAGGTTTTAGGACAATTTTATACCATTACATTGTGTTTTGTAGCTCGAGACAGCAATTATACTTGTCAAAGGGTAGTTTTGAGCCCATAAGAAACAGGTTGTAGTATTTTGGCCATATCTTAGGCTAAAGGTTGAGTTTTTAGGTGATTTAAGTTGTGTTGGAAATTAGATTAAGATAAATTTCCATTTTTTATGTATTTATTCATAATGAGGTCATATTATATGGTTTCCAAGGAATTCTTTTGGCAATAATATTTTTGGCAGTTCAAGACAACATCGATTTTTGTGAAAGTTTGAAGATGGTTGAAGCATGATATGGATTGGGTGATGATTCATATCACATGGAATGTAAAGAGGGATGAATTGGGAATATAATGCATCTATTTATATATCCTTAATGCATTCAGAAAGGGTTTTATGAGGTAACCTTTGGAGACATAGTTTTTGGCATCTTGATTTGGTATAGGCAAATCTTGTTATGGTTTGAAGTGAGAGATGTTTCATGACTTTTAACATGATTAGAAGTGTTATAAATTTTATAAAATTTCTTTGGAGTGATAAAATAGCATGTTTTCACTTATTTTAAGTCATTTGGTGGCATTATGAAGTCTTCGAGGTGTTGAACTATGAAGGAAACATCGGTTTTGATAAATACAAAGGACACCCCAAACCATTAAATTAAATAATATGATTGGTTCACAAAAATTGCAACAATGGTTGATGTTTAAATTATAGATATCAAAAATTTATGAATATGGGAGTTTTACTAAGCATGGTTTTGGAATGAGGTGAATTTTGGCATCCCAATACATGTATTTTAATGATTCTTGGATGATGAACTGAAGTGTTTTTGCTAGGCTGACCTACTTGGGTCACTTGTAGATGTTTTTAAAAATTTATGGAATATTTTTAATCATGCATGGGTCAAATTTTTGATGAGGTACTGACCTCTTTTGAGTTTTAATTAAAAAAAAGGTATGAAGTAGAGGTTTGGGCCTAATAGTTCTAGCTTTTCAAACCCTCTCATCTTCTTTTGAATAACCCTTTTGCTGAAAAGAAAACTCCTTTTGGCCTATCCCAAAATACTTGGAATATCATTCCATGATATATTGTTGTTGATTTTTCATGAGGATAATTTGAGCAAAGGAAAATTTTGTGTTGTTTCCTTGAGAGCGAGTTGGAGAAGGAAGACAAATTTGGGTGCTTGAGTTTGGATGCTATCATCATAGCATGTTGATGATATTTTAAGGTTTCTAAGGAATTTTCTAATCTGATTTTGAATGTTGAATACATTATCATATTTTTATCTCATCTTATGTATTCATAAGACATTGATTGTCTTGAGAGCTCTTTAATTAAGCTTGGGGATCATTTTTGAAGATACCATTTTTTCATCTGATTTGAGAATATTTATGTCTACATATGTGGATCTGATTTCATCATAAATATAAGTATTTGAGATCATATTATTTTCATTGGATTTTTTTAACTTCATTGAAAATATTGAATGTTTTGATGATTTGTATGTGAGCATGTGTTGTTAACTTTTGAAGCATAAGTGTGAAATGTTTTTATTGCGGAATGATTTACCCCCTCTCAGTCCTTGCCACCTCCAACAATTGGTATCATATCCTACCCTTGAAAGTAGCCTAACAATCCAAGAGGGATATCTTTAGTAACAAGATGTTTCCTACATATTTGGAGACTATTCAAGGTTATGCCTACAAGGAAATGCATTTGAAAACTGAAAATATAGTTAAGGTTGAGAGGATGGTTACATCCCATGAAGTTGTAGTCAAGGTTTTGAGAACTGAACTTGAGGAGGCCCTAGCTGAGTTGAATATCAAGAGAGAAGAGTGTCTCAAACATGAGATTGAAAAAGAAGAATTGAAAAAGGAGCTATCTGCCATGATAAGAAAAATATCATCTTTGTAAGAGGGCTCTAAAAATATGAGTAAGATGTTAGGAAATCAAAATATCTATGGTGATAGGATAGGTCTAGGCTTCAATGAGGGCTCATTAAAATTAGAAAATAATGAAGAAGAGTTAAGTTAAGGGTCAAATGAAAGAATGAAGCCAAGGAAAGGATAACTTTCAAGGCTTACGGATCCTAAAATATCACCTATCATCTAGCCAAATCTATATAGGTATGGTATTTTTCATGGTAATAGTAAAAAATGTGGTGCTTATGGTCATAGGGCTAGTTTTTGTAGTCCTATGTTTGAAAATAAGGATTATGGAAGAGCAAAGGAACATTGTGAAGGAAATAAGGAAGAGTAATGTCAAGAAATAAGGAGAAAAGGGTACGTCGAGATATAGAGCTGAATGCTATCACTTTGTAAAGATAAGCGAAATCTTGTACAATATTGCAAAAATGAGCTATCAAACACTAAGAGTTATGTAAGAAAGTTTAATGGGTATTGTTATGCTTGCAATGAATATGGACATGGGTATTAATAATGCAATGGAAGGAAAGTGGAATGTTTTAGGTGCCACAAGATAGGTAACCTTGTAAGGTTTTTAGTGCGAGTTAGTTGAAGAAGGAAACACAAATACCTAAGCCATAAACACAAGTATACAATAAGAAGGTTAAGACTAGTCAAAGTGCTAAATAAGAAACCAAAGATATGGTTAAGAAAAAGGATAAGCCTATTGTAATAAATTTGGAATAAATTAAAGAAGAGATATTCAAGGATAAATAAGAGGGCTTGCGACCTAATTATGTCTCTCATAAAGCTTAATCATGGTGTTATATGCCTATATTAGACTTTGTAGAGGTATATAAGTTAAAATGAAGCTTTGAAGTGAGGGGAAGATGTGTAAGAGGTATGAATATCTTTCATGTGCAAGAGGTATGTCATTTTTAGTCTCTAAATTTGTGTTCAAGGTTCATTAGTTGCTTTTGAATATGGAACATAATGATCTCTATCATGTAGTGATTAAGTGTGTGTGTGTGAATCATTTTATTATGTCTTTCATTATCATGCTATGATTTCTGTACAAGATGTTCTATAGTTTGTATGAGTCTCATCATCATATCATAAATAGTATATAAGTGTTATTAAACTTATGAAGAGTGTTCTCACTATCTTTGTGTCAAAACTTGACTTATATTGAGTGTGTCGACCAATGCGAAGGTCACTGATGGGTGTCGTTATTCTCTTCATTCAATAAACTCTTTGTTGATGTCATATTCAAACCAGGGTTGGTGTCCGAAGTTATATGAAAAAATAAATATTAGTGATCTAGTAATTGATCGGAGGTATTTGTTTCTTTTTATATTTTCTAGGGTATTTTCTCATTGTCTTGAGGATTCTTTGGCTAAAATATTATTGAAATCAAACTATGAAAACTTTCTAGAAGTAAACACTCTCTGAAAAATATATTGTTGGAAATAAACACACATTTGCATAATGGAATAGATTTTTGTAAGTAAACACACATTACATAAATAAACACACTTTCTTTTGAAATAAACACACAATTTGAGAATGTTGAAGGTTGATTGAAAAGAAAGTAAAATCTAATATAGAACATGTGCGGGGAACAAGTATACGAAAAATTTCAACTTGAGTAATCAAAAGAATTTATAGAATCAATATATCTATATTATTTTCTCTAGAAATATAAATACCAATAAAATGAATATTCTACTTCTTGGAAGAATGGGCCCTTGATCCACCTTTAAACAGGATTCAACAACTTAATATACTCTCAAAAAAAAATGGATATTTTATTGATAAAATGTTCTGCATTAAAAAAATGTATTGTATCTTTCTATCTCTCGGTGTCTTTATTTATTTATATATCTATATCTCTCTATATTACTAGATATCTATAGGTCTACATATATATATACTTCTTCCACGGGTGTATTTTCAGCCATAGGTGTCCTATTGATTCGAGATAGAACCAAATCATGCCCAAAATAGATGTTGAATTGGATCATGGCTGGACATACTGTTGTATGATAGTTATCCATAGATCTACAAGTATGTAGAATCAGAAATCTTCAAATTTTCTCGTGATTGAAAGGATAATTGATTGCTAAATCATCGGGTGTTGTTGGAATAAATAAATTATCATCGGTTCTGGAACTTTAGAGAAGTTATGAAACTAAAAGAAATCATTCTATATCTAATCGTGAGGGTTCCAGAGCTACATGCAGGATTTCTAGAACTAAGTGATGGAGTTCGGAGATAAGATCGAAGTTCCTGAACTAAGCCGTATTGAAACCAATACTTCCAAAAACATGTTCACCACTTCATACTTTGTTCTTCCGACTGATTGTGACCTGTTTTATTAGAAAATTAAATTCTAAATAACTTAGTTAGGAATTACATAGTTTTTAACATTAGAACTACAATCAACAAAAGATGGAAAATTACAACCTAACTTATATTAGATCAAATGAAAGTCACAAAATGCAATCAATCTTGATAAAGCAGAGTAAAATAAGATCATTTATTGTACATTAATGATACATATTCTAGCCTCATCATCTCCACCATACTTACTTGTTTGTAATTCCTCTTAAAAAATTTACCCTTCAAACCTTGGTTTTTGTGTATTCTCGCATTCCAATTGACACCTCATGTCAAATGGTGAAACTAAATATCTCGAGTGTTTTAGTTCGAAACATTATAACCTGATCATGTTTCTACTTTCCTCTTCCATTCCTCAAATTGTGTGGGATCTTGAGGTTCTCTATTTTTCCATGAAGACATGGGAGCGAGAGGAAGGGGAGGCCTTGTTCTCATTACCATACATATGCCCCTTTTCTTTTCATTGATATGAGGGATTAGTGTGCATAAATCATTTTCTCTTTCTATAATCCGGATCAAATTTGTGGGAGATATTAATTCCCTTATCCTCAAGGAAATTGTAAGAAGCTCCCATATTTTCAAACATCCATCAAAAATCTCCTCAAAATTTTCCACCTCATAAAAATTAAAGGCATCAATACTTTGGTGTAAACTGGTAAGATAATTTGTCTTGAAACATCTATCAAAGTCATGGGTTCTAAAATTTTTAACGAAAGCAGATGGTTTACTATAATGAGTCCTCATGCAGAGACCATATGAGATAACTTTCAATAAATTCTCAAAATCCCTTTCCTTCCATGCAATCTAATTTTGAAGAATAGAAATAAATGCATTAAGATGGCTTTCTCCCACATACAAATTGATCATGAAGCCTGTGTTCTTTTCTAGCATAAGATTGCAGAGATAGAATTTGCAGAGAAGATTCTTCTACTCTACACTGGCTGAAGAATAGGTTGTCATGAACTCAGATTCATCTTTTATTTCATGTGGAAGGCCACATGCAATTCTTGACAGCTACCATTGAATGAATTGTTCTTCTAGAAACACACTATATGCAGGAGAAGGTCTCTTGCATACAAGCAATTTTTCACTCATTATGCAAACCATTTTTATTTTTGTAAGAATTTTTTAATTTTTCTCCCTCTTCTTTGTAAAACTTTTCTTCCCATTCATTTATTGCTTTGTTTTTATCTTCCATCTTGCTTCTTAAATCCTCATTGGATGTTTTTGCTTCACTAAGTTCCCTGCAAGTATCATCCCATAACTTCTTGAGTGGCCAATAATTTAATTCAGTATGTTCAGAGACTGTTGACATAGTACTCTGTCTTCAGGAAATTTTACATTCTTCCTCTTTCTCCATCATCTGCTATTTAACTCTTGTCAATTCCTCAATCTTGTCTATGAGCTGAGTTGTTAGTTCCCCAATGAGAATTTCTCTCTATTCCAATTTGAGTTTGAGGAAGTTATACTCATCCTTTTCTTTGATAATGAGTTTTTCTTTGACAAGAACAAAGCCTGTCTAACCTATTGTTTCTCTTCTTTCTCTGAAAGTTATTTGGGGGTTAAGAATTCTTCTTCTACTAAAGGAAATTTCCCTTTCCATCTCTAAGATGCCAACTCTTCTTCTTCATGTGATAGTGTTGTTGGTTCACCCAACTCTTGAAAAAAATTCCTCAAATCTTTCATCTATTTTTTCATCTCAGTTTGGCTTGGTCCAGGATGAGTCATGGCCATGTTGCCCAAAATATCTACGAATTCATTTTCCAACTTGTCTTGTTATTTCATATCCTTTATATTTTCTCTAGATCTCTTATGAATTCTTCTTCTTTGAGGAGATTCAATATGTTTAGAAATAGGTTTCCTCCTATATCTTCTTCTAATTTTCACTTCTTGCTCTTGCCTTAAATCACACTATTAGAGATAGATGTTATCTCTCTTGTAGCTTCTATAGAGGAAGGAGTTTCTTTTAAAGGTATAGTAGGTTCTATAGTTTTAATTCTTCTTCCAGATCTTCTCCTTTTTGGTATAGTATCCCCACCTATTTCCTTCTTTTCCTCTATAGGGAATCAATTTCCAAATTAGTTATAGGAGAAAAAGGAGTTAATATTACTCCTGATAATATCAAGGTTTTTCTTAAACTTGTTAAGAAATTTCTCCCATATTTCTTCTCCATTTTTCTTTGCAAGAAAATGGTGTTAGCACACCAAATGAACTAACCCATGATGTCTAATTGTTCCAACACCCTAGGAATACCTCTAGGCCATTGTATGAATGGAGTAAAAAAAAAACCCTGGAAGGTTTACTATATATTCTAGTTTTGTAGCTCCATATCTAAGATGTATGAGCATATTCAAGACTTCTCTTCCTACCAACCCAAATTGACCATCACAAGTTAAATACTTGACTATCCAAAATTCCACTCTATCAAAGGGTTTGGGCAAGCTGGCCCTTCTGACCCCTTTTATGATTTTCTTAGTGTTGTAAATATATTGGGGTTCTGTTTCTCCTCTTGTAGCAGGGTTTCAACTAATTATTTTAAGGTCCCTTTGACAGGATTTGGGGCATGCATAATTGGCACACCCAGATACATTGCTTATTTTGTTCACAATGAAAGGAATTACAATATTTCTAACTTCATTTTGTATTGTTCTAAATTTAAAATTAATTCTCTTACCAATTCATTATTATACTTCAAGAATTTTTTCCAGAATTCCAACCACCCTTCTTGTTCAAAGATAGCTACCACTTCTTCATCTGCAAGAAGTTGGGTATCATCCTTAGGTTCTGAATTATTTTTAATTTCCATGGTAAAGAGGGTGATTTAGATTCTTTCTCCTTCTAATTATTTCTCTTCCTAGATTGGCTACAAAACTCTTTGCTTAGCAGTGGAATAGATGGGTTTAATTGCATGGAACTATATGCTTAGCTAGGGAACCTGTTGTGTTTAGTTTGTGGAATGTAAATTTAATTCTTCTAATTCTTCCTTAAAAAAATTTCTTGCAACTGGTTCTTCACTTTATTTATTCTGCAAAAATGATAGATCATTATAAATATGCCACCGCTTTGTTCTGTTACGACATCACCCTCATGATTACTCTCTTTTAATCATAATGTACAATAGATGACTCATCATACCACTTGTAAATCAAATCTAAGCACACATGTGAATTTTTAATCTAACCTTTAATAAGTTAAATACATAATTACAATCTTTGATGATGTCATCCCTCCTTCACGATGACTCATCATTCCTAAAAGTGAAACAAAAAAAAAGAAAATGGTTAGAAAAGACATCTGGAATTTCAAGGAGGTTCCTTTTATTTTAGATTAGCCATTTATTTAAGGAGATCAACTGCCATTTTTGGTTTTCAATTGATCTCTAAGAGAATTTTTTTGGGGAAGAGAACACCATTTACTAGTTTTCATTCCTTCCCTTATTATTTTTTCTTCTTTTTTTTTTATTTTTTTTTTTGGGGAAGAGAATGCCATTTACTAGTTCTCATTGTCTTCCCTTTACTATGGATTTATCCATCGATTATTAGATCATTTTGGAAGAACTCGGGTTGTTCCATATGATCAAATTCTTTGTCTGCTTCAATTTGTCTAAGGAATTCATCCTTAGTAGGAGGCTTCCTATTATGTCCATTGACCAAAAGTGTCCTTCTACTACCATCAATGAGAATTAGTTGAATAGAACCATTTTCAAATATCTTCTCAATTTGATAGGGTCCCAAACCATTTGGTTCTCAATTTTCCCATGAATTATTGGTACTTAGAATTAAATAGTAATGCCCAATATCCTACCTTGAATTGCCTCTTCTTGATATGTGTGTCATGTCATTTCTTTCTTTGATCTTGGGTTATCTCGGGCTATTGAAGTGCTTTCATCCTTAACTCATCTAAATCATTTATTTGAATAATTCTCTCCTTTTGTGATGCATCCAACTCAATACCTATTTTAGCTTATGTCCTCAATGTTTAGAGTTAAAATTCAATAAGTAACAAGGGTTTTTTTCCATAGACTAACTCTTATGGTGAAAATACTGTTGTAGTCTTCCAATTTGTTCTATAGGCCCAGACAACTTCAGGTAGTCTTTTTTCCCAATCTCTTCTTCCTGATTCAACTATTTTGGTAAGGATGTTTTCCAATTCTCTTTTTGTTACTTCATCTTGTCCATCCAAGCTTGTGGGTAATATGGAGATGAATTCTTATGATTGATCTGATGATGCATTGTGAAGGCTCGGATCATATTAGACATGAATTGTGGCCCACGATATGACACTATACTTCTTAGTGCACCAAACTTTACCATAATTGTGTGCCTAAGGAAATCAATAATTGCTTCTTCACCGACATTTGTTAAATCCTACACTTCTACCCACTTTATCACATAATAAGTACACACAAGAATGTAATCCTTTCCTTGTGAAGGAGGAATAAAGGATGAACAAAATCCAACCCCATCTTTCAAATGGTTCAATCACCACTTGTGGTTGCAGAGGAATTTCATTGGTAAAATTTAGTTGTCTCATCCTTTGACAAGGATCACACCACTTGATATATCTCTTCACATCCATATAAAGAGATGGCCAATAATGGCCAGTGCTAAGTATCTTTTGAGATATTATTTTCACTTAAAAGTGTCCTCCACTTGGTTCATCATGACATGCCCTGAATATGTCAAATATTTCATCTTCTCTCACACACCTGCGTAAAACCAAATCAAGACCACATTTAAACAACATTCCATTTAACCATTTATATTGTGCCTTCGCTTTTGAACAATATTTTCATTTGTTTCTTAGTTAAATAAGGAGGAAACTTACCTATTGCAAGATAATTTTCCATATCAAAAAACCATGGTGTATCAAATGAAATAGAAAAAAATGTTCATTTGGAAAGTTGTCGTTAACTAGATCTTGCTCCTTATAGTGGTCAGTCTTGACAAGAAATCAGCTACCACATTATATTTCCTTGGATTATCTACTATGGTAATATTAAATTCTTGTAAAAGTAATAACCATCTAATTATCCTACCTCCAACCACTGGTTTGTTCATTAAGTACCTAATTGTTGGTCGATCTCAGTATGTACAAATATTTTGTACCTCGAGATATAATGTCTAAATTTATTAATTACATAGATCGAGTAGGAAATTATTTTTCAGTGGTAGTGTAATTTATTTCAGTGGGAGTAAGATTTTTACTGAGGTAATAAATAACATACATCTTTCCTTCTTCATCTTTCTGTCCCAAAACTACACCAATGGAGTTATTTGAGGCATTTGTTTGAATGTGAAAAGGTTTTTCCCAATTAGGTCCTCTCAATATTGGGGAAGTGATTAATTTTTCTTTGATTTCCTCAAAATCATGTTGACATCTTTCATCCCAAAGAAATTCATAGTCCTTGGTAAGAAAATTAAACACGGGGAAGTAATTTTACTAAAATCCTTGATAAAGTGCCTATAATATCCAACATGCCTTAAAAATGACTTGATATCTCGGGGGGTTTGAGAAATAGGTAATTCTAAAATAATTGTGATTTTATTTTGGTCAACCCGAATTAATTTTTTTGAAATGTGGTGTCCTAATACAATCCTATCACAGCCATCATAAAAACTTCTCATGACTAAGAGATAAATGGTGTTGATCGGATATAATTAATACTCTGTCTAAATTCCTTAAAGCATCATCAAATCTGTCTCCATATACAATGACATCATCCATGTATACCTCTACACAGTCATTTGTTAGGTCTGCAAAAATTGCTAATACAGCTCTTTTGAAAGTTGTCGGAGCATTACATAATCCAAATGGTAATACCTTGTAGGAAAAGGTACCCCATGGACATGTAAAGGTAGTTTTGTCCTGATCCTCAAAAAACTCTAATTTGATTATATCCACTAAATCCATCCAGAAGGAAAAGTACTGCTTACCTACAAGGTTGTCTAGGACTTGATCTATGAATGGTAGGGGAAAATAATCTCTTAGTGTGGCTTTGTTTAGTTCCCTATAGTCAACACAAATTATCCATTTTCCATTCTTTTTAGGAACAATTACAAGAGGATACACCCACTGACTATCTAAGATAGGGTAGATAAAACCTACTTGTAATAGTTTTTCAATTTCTTGTTTGACTATATCTCTTAAGGCTAGATTAATCCTTCTCTGAGGTTTCCTAACTGGTCTAATGTTTTCAATATAGATGTGATGTGTGAAAATACTTGGATGGATTCCTTTCATATCTTTTTAGTCCCAAGACAAATATCTAGTATGATTTTTAGAACATCAAACAATTTAACTTCTTCATCATTCTTTAACCAACTGTTTATGTTCAAAATCTTACCTGGCTCAATCTCAAAATGTTTGGTTGCAATGTGTGATGAAATAATTTGTTGAAAGGGTTCCATTAAGGTCTTTAGTGGAAATGCATGTGGCAAAAACATATGATATGTAGCAACATCTCAAAAATTCTTTGAGATAGAATATTGGAAAAAGGACAGGAGGTAGAGTCATGACACTTATCTTGTTGTAGATCAAACTCCTCATCATTGCTTCTTTCCAGAAATTCTTCACCATTTCCCGATATCTTAGAAACTAAATCTAATGATTCTCCGCTCAAGAGAAATATCATTCCTCTAGAGTGAAATTATGTATAGTCCTAGGGAATTACTATTGGTGTGGTTCCGGAACTAAATGTAATGCTTCCAGAACTAAATATGATGATTCCAGACAGAATCTACAAGTTCAAGAACAAAGTTTGTAGGTTCTGGAACTATTCCCAATTTGTCTTCATTCAATGGTTGACTAATCATATTTTCTACCTCGCGTACATGATCCTGTAACATGATCATGGCCAAAGAAGATAGGTTTTGCTTATTAGTATCAGGAGTATCAACCCACAATTGTTCTTGATAATAAATATAAGGTCATGCAGAAGGATATAAGGATATTTTATTAGATTTCTTACTGTTTGAGATAGTCATATCACTTGATCTATAATCAATTAAAGAAGAAACTGTAGCTAACCATGGTCTTCCCAAAATAATGGGATAACCAAGTGTTTTACCTTTTGGTTGCAATATAAGGAAATAAACTGGATGTTCCCATGACTCCACCATAAATGTTACATCTTCAATAAATCATTCTGGTTTTTCTACAAACCAATCTTCTATCTGTAATATGGTGTTAGTAGGTTATATACCTATTAATGGTAATGTTTTCAAAGTTCCCATTGTCACCACATTTATAATCGCTCCCAAATCAACCAAAACATTATGTATATCTTTATTCCCTAAAGAGATAGAATTAACAGGACTTCTAGGATCTCCATATTTGGGAAGCAAAAGTTTTCCTGCTAATAAATCAGAAGGTTTCCCATCTACCTTAATAGTCTTGGGGTACTTCTTCTTCCTTACAGGTATTTTTAAACATAGAATTTTGATTAAATTTTTCAATTCTGGAATGTCATTAATTGATTGTAAAAATGGTATTTCAATATTCAATTTCCTTAGTTCCTGCACCAACTCAGATTCTTTAGTTTTTATGGCTTCTTTAAATCGCTTTGGAAATGGAGTCTCAATAGTGTTGCTATCTGGCTCCTTATCTTTTAATTTTTCATCCTTCTTGGGAATAAGGAACAACCATACTACGGGTTTCGGTTTATTTTGTCATCTCGTGATTATAACAGGTGGACTATTGATTATTTTACCGATCTAGTTTGAATATCCTTACAATCCATGGCATTTATATCAACTAATTTTTTTGGTTTTGTTTCGTGGTTAGGATTTGTTTGTTTGTTTCTTGGGTTTACTACTGGATGTGCTGGTATTTGGCTTTGGAGCACATTTTCATTTTGTGAATTTTATGTTGGGGAACCCATTATGGCTTGTTGCTTTTGATTGGGATATGACCTTCCTTGAACATAATTATTAGTGCTCCACCTAGGTTGTGACCAAGTATTCATGTTTCCTTGACCAGACCATGGTTGTTGGTGTCCTTGGGCATACAAAGATTGACCTACCCAATATTGAGGATTACATGTTGGTTGAGGTGCCCAAGGTGGTTGTCCCCAAATTTTTATCACTATCTGAGATGCCCATGGAATCATCCAAGGGGTGAGGAGCTGACTTGGGAATGAACTCGCCCTTGGCTAGGTTGTCTCTGACAAAATTTACTTCTTGATATGGATGGAATGCCTTTTTGTTTAAGCTGATTTGAAATAAATGGAAGAAGAGAATAGGCATCACTCTCACGGTCCCTAGATTCATAAATAAGACACATTTCTTTCTTGTTTAGGGAACAATCTCTTATTGCATGCTTCTTCCTGCATCTAGGACAATACATATCTAATGGTTTATTTTTAGCATTTTTTAGCTTGCAATCCATCCATGGTGGAAGTTAACCAAACTAAAATGTCTGCATTTTGAAATTTTCAATTCATCCATTAGTTTGTTCATATCTAGGTTTAAATGTTTAGCTATTTTTTCTTTTCGAGGTCCACACCTTGTTTGTGAATAGATTCTACAAATTTATTTAATATCATTCATTCTTATTTGATCAATATTTCAACCTCCCATCAGATCAAGTGCCTCCCTTGATTCATCATCCAGACATTTAAGAAAAAGGGTTTTACTTAACTCTTATTGTAATACAAATCCACATCTTTTTCTCACCAAAAGGAACCTATCTAAATAATCTTCCATATTCTCATCCTCCTCTTACTTGATTTTGAAAAATTCATCCTTCCTATTTGTCCCTCTACAATGTAATCTTGATACTTTTGTAGGAAGGGAACTTCCATTTGTACCAAAGTGGTAATAGAATTAGATGTTAATCTCGTAAAGCACCTCATTACTGCATCCTTTAGGGTAGATGGAAACAACTTAAGTTTCGATTATCTGTTTTGTAATCATAAGTTTGACACTATACTTTAAATTGAAACAGAAATTGGTTAGGTTCTTCAGATGACATCCCTCTAAACATGGGTAAATGTACAGGTGAAATATTTTTCATAGGTGTATCATCATCATCCAATTGAATTAGATAAGTGAATGTCCTATCAGGTTCTCTTTTTGTGCCATTTTTGTAGTACCTTCTAGACTTTTTCCCAATGAATATGGTATTTGATTTGTTTTGGGAAGGTGAAAAGTCAGGAGTAGGAGGTTGACTACTCAATTGTGAATCAAAACTTTCTCTAAACAAGTCTTGGAATGTGATATTTTTTCTAAAGGTTCTACTTTCTTCTGGTGATTGATCTAAGAATTCCAAAGGTGGAAATTCTAGTTCATGCTTAACATGAGATAATGGTGCTTCCAATTCTTGATCAACTTCCACATTTGATTGAGAAGATGATGATTCTTGTTTAAATATTTTTGGAGGAATCGACCCTTAGCATCTCTTGGTCTACTCATAAATTTTATGATGATGTAGGGAAGATCCTACAATTATCGGATGTATGATTTCTACTCCTTTTGACACCTAATTAGACAATTATAAGAATTATGTTCCCGAAACAATGCCAAAAATGATGGGTATCGTTATTCCCTTCATTAATTCAACTATTTGTTGATGTCATATTCAAACAAGGGATAGTGTCCGAAGCTATATGTAACAAGAAATCTTAGTGATCTAGTAATTGATTGTAGGTATTTGTTTCTTTTTATATTTTATGGGGTATTTTGCTAATGTCTTGAGGATTCCTTGGATAAAAGATTATTGAAATCAAACTATTAAAACTGGCAGAAGTAAACACTCCTGAAGAATTAGATTGATGGAAATAAACACACATTTGTAGAATGGAATAGATTTTTATAAGTAAACACACGTTACAAAATAAACACACTTGCTTTGGAAATAAACACACAATTTGAGAATGCTGAAAGTTGATTGCAAAGAAAGAAGAATCTAATCTAGAACACCTACAGGAACAAGTATATGACATATTTCAACTTGAGTAATCAAAAACATTTACAAAATTAATAGATCTATACTATTTTCTCTGAAAATATAAATACCAATAAAACAAAGATCCTTGTTCTTGGAAGAGTGGGCCCTTGCTCCACCTTGAAATAGGATTTGACAACTTAATATACTCTCAAAACGAAAATGCAGATATTTTATTGATAAAATGTTCTCGCATTACAGAAATGTACTTGTCTATTTCTATCTCTCCGTTTCTTTATTTATGTATATATCTATATCTCTCTATATTACTATGTATCTATAGGTCTGCATATATATACTTTTTCCACAGGTGTATTTATAGCCATAGATTTCCTACCGATTCGAGATAGAACTGAATCGTGCCCAAAATAGATGATGAATTGGATTATGGTTGAATGTATTGTTGTATGATAGTTATCCTTGGATCCGTAAGTATGAAAAATTGGAAATATTCCAATATTCTCCTAATTGAAAGGATCGTTGATTGCTAAATCACCAAATGTTGTTGGAATAAATAAATTCTCATTGGTTCCAAAACTTTAGAGAAGTTCCGAACTAAAGGAAATTGTTCTAGATCTAACTGTGATGGTTCCGAAGCTACATGCAGGAGTTCTAGAACTAAGTCCAAAAGTTTTGGAATGAAGTGATGGAGTTTTTGAACTAAGTTTAAAAATTCTGAAAATAAGTGATAGAGCTCATAACTATGTAATGAAGTTCTAGAGCTAATTTTAGAAGTTCTAGAATTGATCCGTATTAAAACAAATGCTTCTAAAAAAATGTTGAACGCTTCATACTTTGTTCTTCCGATGATTGTGTATTTTTTATTACAAAACTTAATTCCAAAGCACTTAGTTAGGAATTACAGAGTTTTAAACATTAGAACTACAATAAAAAAGATGGACAATTACATCCTAACGTAAATTAGATCAAACAAAAGTCACAAAATGCAATCAATATTGATAAAAAGGAGAAGAAAATAAGATCATTTATTATAAATTAATGACACGTATTTTGGCCTCATCAATCATAAGTGTCTTTGCTATGTCTCACTGATTTCTTAAGGTCATTAAAATATGAATTTCTCGATAATAAAAACTGAATGTGTCTTGAAAGAAGATAATTTGTCTCTCCAATGATACATCTACCGAGAAAAAGGTTTGTATGTGTCGCCAAATCTGTGTTAATGAGTCTATCTATATATAAGTAGAGTTTTCATGTGATTCTTGAGTTCTTGAAGTATCTAAGTTGATCTTGGGTTGTGTTAAGACTTTAAAGGTTTTGGAAGAATTTTAAAAGTTTTTTCACAAGTACCTTAGTAGTCTTAATTTTTGTTTGTTAATTTTTATGAGCATTTGGTCGATTTAAAGTCTTCATGATTTGTATGAGTGTACTTTTGACCTCAAGTCTATATATGTTCCCATTCATGGAGTGACACTAGCTTGTATAACAAGAAGGATAAATAAGGTACTATGTTCAAGTTCCAAGAAAGAATCATCAATTCGTGTGAGATGTGTGTGTCTACAAGGAAAGCCAAAGATACAAACTATGAATGAGTCGGTTCTTTGTGATCTGTGATCATCTTATGATCATCAATTCTCATGTATGGTTGAAGATTGAGGATGAAAGACACAATGTTGCGGTGTGAATATGTCGGGACTTGATGTTAGTTTTCTAAATCTAAGACTTAGCCATGATGAATAAAAGTAAAGTATTAGAAATGAAAATGCCATGCTACAGGTTAAGTATCTTGAACAAATACAAAAGGAGTAGTTTTTTCAAAGTATAGTTAGCTCTCAGGGGCACTTAAGAAATAGTGCATCAATACTCTTGAGCTCATAATCTAGGTAATGATGGTGAATGCCTTAGAAAGAGTTGCAATGGAATGTTGTAGTGTTCATCCTATAAGTCTCATGAAGTTTCCTCAAGAGTATGCAAGTGACTTCGATAAGAACCTCAAGAGGTAGAGTCTTATGAAATAGATGTCAAGGATATCAAGGGAGTTGATATAGTTTGATGAGGGTTTGATAACCAAAACCCTGATTCATGTTACAATGGTTTTCTAAAGATGACAATTTTTGTTTAAAGCTTCAAGTATTTTTGTGTCACTATCAAAATTCTCTAATCAAACATTTTGTGCATTTGAGGAGTCAAGAGCTCATCAAATGAGTATGTACTTATGGGAGATTAGTCTCAAAGTTGCAAACATGAATCAATATCAGTAATTCTAATTTCTACAGAAGTACCATATGGTTTTGAGAAGTTAGTGTACTTGTTACACATTGTTTGCTAGTAAATTCGGGGCCTCCACAAGATTGCAAGTGTGTTTCTCGACTTATAACATAGTTTGATGGTGAATCCACTTAATAGAAATACTCAAAGTAATGTATAATGAAGTCTCATAGCTAGATAAACCTTACATTGAATGAGAAATTCATTAGAACACAAACTTCATGTATGTTCAAGGGTTTGAAAATTGTAACCGTTGATCGGGGAAAGTATGAGGTCTAGATATGTCATTGAAAAGTGTGAATGTATAGTATAAGGAAGTTGAAAAATTCTTCACATAATCCTTTGGCTTTAAATTATCTTCTAGGAAAAATTTCTATAGTGAAAAAGTCATAGAGGTGAGAAGAAGTATCAAAAATTATTTTCAAAGAATGAATACAGTCCGAATGAAGATTTTGTGCTCTGTAATGTCCTACAACAAGTCAAGAAGAATGAAGATATATCATGATCCAAAGTGAATGCATGAGAAGGTATGATAAAAATAGAAAGTCATAGGAGTATTTGAAAATCCATGAAGATGGTATATGGAAATTGGTAATGAGTTGATCACAATAATAAAGAATTGTAATCTATAGGTCAAAGAACTATAAGATGTATTTGCAGATAGGAATATAAAGATTTCATTGGTTGTCAAAACAACATGAGGTAAGAAAATTTTATGTTATCGTTGTCAATTTTACCCCTCTTCAACAAAAATTAGACAAACGCCCGTGGTCCATTTCTAGTCATTGCAAAAAAAAATGATCGAATTGATAAATAAAGAGAAAATCATAGCTCAATGTATTGATCTCTATTTTGATGGCCTGTGTTGATAGCTACTAGCTTGGGTTACGCATTGGTAATGCATTTTTGATGAATACCGAGTTCCATTATAGTTTAATTCGATTAAACAAGAGAGCTGATGATTAGTGGCTCATGAAATAGATGATTCAACAAATCATCATAAAAAATTAACTTTGTCATAGAATCTAGTGAGTGATAATTGTTACACACGGAAATCGCAAGAAAAAAATGAATGCAAGGCCGACTCAGGGGTCATGTTCATTCGTGAATGTGCCTATCGGGGTTAAGCACATTTAGGAAAGTTCCATGCTGACAAGTGAATGGCTCAGTATGCATATGATCAAAGTATCAAAAGGAGTGTTAATGATCCCATTAAACTAGGAAATTAAATTAGATCACTACAAGTTCAGATTTGAGTTCATCTCAGCTCGAGAAAGACCAAATTAAAAAATTCGCTGAGTTAGGGTCATTCAGCTCGGCGTGGAGATCGTAGGTAAAAAACGGCAAGGTCACATAGGAAATCTTGGAAGGATATACAACTTGAGCTCAAACATGGCTGAGATATGGAGATGGAAAGGATGTACAATGTTAATTTTATTTTGAAGGTTGATCCGTATAGGCCGAGTTGTGTGGATAAGACTCAAAATTCCATAGATGGTTCAATGAGCTAGTATTCACTAAGCAACATGATCATGCATCTCATGATTTCATGCATGTTAACGAAGTGACTCATGGAAGTGAGTAGGCCGGTTTTGGATTCAAAAGAGTAAATCCATGTTAGAAATTGAACTTGCGGATGATGACTAGCTCAAAGGATCCAAGGTGAGCCACAATTGGTAAATATTGTGTGATCCCAAGGACTAACTCGGTGGCAGGTATAAAAGCTTGAACCTAAAGCTGAACGTCAGTGGGGAATGGTTTGGATGTGAGCTCGGCAATACCATAGCTCACAAGTAATGGCAGAAGGTAAGATTAAACTCAGAAATGATGGTTTCGACGAATCATTAGATAACGTGGGTGAATTTGATCATGTTCTTTATACAAAAATGACCTGATAAGGAGCTCATCTAGCTTGCATGGTATTTAATTGATGGGTCAGGAATAGCTCATAATCAAGCTCGTTTAGCGAGTTAAATGAAGCGGTCACTTAGAGTTTCGGAAGAAGTTTGAGTTTGGAATTTTGAGTGATTCATAGTAATGTTTGGGTAGCCAATCAAGTTACATCAGTAAAGTAAAGATGTTCAGAACAGGCTAAGCCCTTAGGCATCGGATTCGATGCAGTGAGCTAACTCACCAACGCTTACGCATATCAACAATGGATTCAATAGGTAGCTAAGGTAATCTCACCTCATACGGAAGCCTGGTGGGTCAAATACTGAGAAACTCAGTAATCACTCATGGAAGATAGAGCTCGGAAATGGATGAAAACTTGGCAAATGACAAATTTGCAAATTTGTGAAGAATTTCATTATGAGCTCCACTTAGACTCAGTGCTTAGCCATGTCGACTGAAGTATGGAGTAAAATGAAGAATTTCAATATTGGCCAAGATAAGGAGTGAACTCAGCATTGAAGTGAATTTCTTAATAGGTAGGATTAATTCATATAGGGATCGGTTGTCATCATTGTAGGAGTCATCGTAATGAATAGTAGCTCAGCGGAACTTAAGTAAGTGAGTTGGCAAGATCATGTAATGCATGGGAGCAACTTAGTTTATGGCTCGACGAAAATGTTCGTAGAGACAGGAGGAAATAGTCTCTAACATAGAGCTCGGTGGAGCAGAAGGAACGGTTGAGGAAAGCTCGTGGTCATACTCAGAGTGGTAAGCCAATTTATTTTCCAAGTGTTGGGAGGAGTTCATTTCATGGGTATCTCTTTCAGTCTTTCAGGGGTTGACGATTCGAAACTCGATCCATGAGTTGGAAAAAATTTGTTGGAAGAGCCTGAAGCCCAAAAGTTCGGAACTTCAAAATTTGGAGTTTCAGATTTTCAAGGTTCAGAGGTGATTCAATGTTTATAGTGTAGCTTTCTAGAAAGAATTCTGATTTTGAACTCTGAAGTGAGTTGGGTCAACATGGAGGGCAGTTTCGAGATGTACCCCAAGTTAATGGCGGAACCATTTGGGAGTTTTTGCCAAATGTGAAGTGCTTGTGTTGGCAATTTCTTTGCAAGTTAAAATTGAAGAATGAGTCAATCACCGTGTTCAAAGGGGTTCAGTGGACATATTTAAGCCAAATTTATCCAAATTACAAGGAAGATTTCACAAATCTCATTAAATAGGCAATGTGTAGTGAATGATGAGAATATAAAGTGATGAGCTGAATGTAATACGTAGATCTAGCCTAGTGAACCATGTGGGTTCGATGAAATGTGGCAAAGGTGGTGGCTTCTAGAAAACAATTAACATGAAGTGTGTAGTAATAATGTATGATCAATTAGTTTCTTTGAACCATGAAGAGAAATAAACGGCTTGGTGGAGTCTAAATGGAAAGTATGATCAATTCGATCCGATGATCATGTTAACGAATGACTCAGGTTGGATTATATAAAATATAAATATGCTCAAGGCACTCACCATGCAATGTGGTAGACAAGAAATACAAAGAAATTTCCATGAGCTCGATAGCAAATAATAACACCGCTCCTAATGCATTGTTCACCAGGGGTTCCACCAATGCAGGAAATGGTATATATTTAAGAAATTATTAAAATATTATATTTTAATAAAAATGGAGGAAATAGATATTTGAATTTACTCGAGCATCATGAAGACATTATCAAAAATCTAATGGATTACAATTCCTAGGACACCCGAGATGATTTTCACTCAACAAGCCACAACTTTCTCCCGGATTTACCAATTTTCACAAAACTATAGTCATTGAAATTGGGAGAAGGATAGCTACGCCATGGAGCCCTTAGAATATGAATTTTTAGATATTTTTAATTCCAAATTTACAGGTTTTATTCATTCCTTGAGGGTCCTTAGAAATGTGGAGTTTTGATTTAATGAGAAAACATGGCCAACAATAGTGATTAATTATTTCCTACATTCTAGCCTAGATTCTTGGGTTTCTCCTCTCTCTCACCACTCAACAATTTTTCTATAAATGTAAAAGGGGTGCTTATTTCAAAGGAGTTAGACAATTTTAAAGCTTCCCCACTCTTCACAAGATGAGTTGTGAATTTGTAGGCTCTCAATCCTTTCTTTTCAAGGTTGTAATGGAAACCATTGCCTCTTCTAAATGTATGATCCATTGTGCACATTGTTGAAGTAATAAACGTTTGTGTTTTTTGACTAATCTTAGTCCTTTCATCTTTCTATACTTCTTTGTGCATTTTCACATGCTTATAGGTACACTATGGGGAGTTCAAGTTTTTATTATAGGTTCTTGGAGTTTTGTGCTTATTAGGTGTTGGAGTATTACATGCGGTTGAGTTGTGGTGCTTGTTCACCTTTCTCAATTTCATCCTTCTTCACTACAAGAGTGATATATTATTATGTCTTGTTGAGTTTAATAAAGGAACGTGTGCTTCCTAATCTTTTGTATTATGTAACCTCTCTAAGATACATTAGGTGAAGTTGACTTGTGGTGCACACACCCTCTTCAAATTAACCCTTCTCGAGTCCAGAAAAACCCTTTCTCGATGCATCATCACTTCTAGTATAGTTTTTATTTCCTTGCAAATCTCTCACACTAATCCCTTGAAATGTTAGCATAGGTCTAGTTATCCAATTTTCTTGCATTAGGAGTAGTGTTGTTCTTATTTTAGGAAGAGGAAGTTGACCTTCTCTAGAGGTTCACCTCGAGCCCAAGTCCCATAGCTTGAGAGGTGATCCCATGTTACCCAATCACACCAAATTTCATGTTCACTTTCAGGACATTCAGAGGGTGTAGTGATTTGGTGATAAAATTTACCCTGAGTTAGGGTTGAAGTAATTAAAACACCTTAAATGAAAATCACAGTGTGTAACAATACTTAGAAAGAAAAATCTCTATGCATGACTCAATGTTTGCGCTTAAGGTCTATGCTACGCTTTCTAGCATATAGAATGTACATGTATAGGTTTAAAAATGCTAAAAATAGGCTACATATAGGTGAAGGATCAAGTATTCATGATTGTGTGTGCACCATGAAGGTTTCTATGTAGTGGATTCTTCAAAGAAACCATACACAGTGGTATAGGAAAGTTTTTTGTTATCTCCTAGCTTGATGAAGTGTCTTCTACAGATTTATGAGGTCGATTGAAAAAGAGTATAGAGAATCAAAATGCAAAGATCAAGTTCATAAGGCATATGAGAGGTAATAAGTGTTTATAAAGGTTACTCATGACAAATAAAGTTGTACACAGTACTATCTACATGTTATAAGAAGGCTTTGCTACATATGAGTGCACCGTGAACTATGTCTATACTAGGCATGATAAATTTTTCTCCCAATAAGAAGCTTGAGGTTAGTTAGGCTAAAAAATTAGTTACTTTTTTAATTTCATGATTATATGGATAAATAAATTGAATGTGAAGGTAATGAACAAGCTTGACAATTGTAACATGAAATTGAGACTCTTAAAAGCACTAAGGTTAGAACCAGGTGTATAGATCTATGTAAGATCATTCAAAAAAGAGTTTAATGTTTCCAAAATAAAAATCCACTATGTATTGGCTTCAAGAAGATGGTGTTATGATCTTGGAAGATGCATTTCCTTGTAAATAAATGAACCTCGGGATTCTTAAGATGTTTTCTCAATATTCTCAAATTGATATGATATCAATAGGTATGTCACACATGTACAAAGGATTATATAGTTGCTTGTATATGTATCAAATATGTAGATTTTCTAAATTTACAAGGGAGGATAAAAAAATAGCCTTTAGAAGGTATTATGAAGTCTCGAAGTAGTGTAGGCCCACCCACAAGTGTAAAAGATGTTGCTACAAAAACTAAAATTTTGCTCGAGATGCATAGAGTTGTGTGTGAGTCCATACAATGAGGGAATATTCTGTGAAGTGTGTAAGTATGAAATCAAACTACGAAGATTAAATTCCTAAAGAGGAACAAGTCTCTTTAATTCTAGATGTTTATTTAAAGGCCAAGAGTCTTAAGAGATATTTAGGTCTAGGTAAAAGTGTCTAATGTGTTTTTCCAGCCATGAATCCAAGGTAAGGATATCAATTTTGTTATTAGAACTATAAATAGTGTTCTTAGGCCTAGGGGGAGCCACAAGAGGTAGTTTTTTGAGAAGTATGAGATCTTATTATGTCCCGCATTTTGTCAATTTTGATCTAAAGATGTGGTTCAAGCCTTATGATCCCTAAATGCTATAGTGTTTTCCTTAAAGGAAGAATGTGTGGGTTTTTAGCATGAATCAAGCCTAGAAAAGATTAAGTTTGCTCAAAATATAGGTATGATGTTTTGATATGGAAAATTTCGGCATTTTTGACATGCTAATGATGTTGTTGCATGTATTCCAAGATGGCTACAATGTTTCCTTGAAGGCCAAAACAGGGTTGAGGAGAAAATTGATAATTTTTGCATGCCTAGAGGTTGAAATATGAAGTATTGGATCCAAGAAAGGTATGAAGATGATTTTTTTATGTTTTCTAATGATGTTCAGATGTAGGAAGTGCTCTTTCCAGGAAGAAATAGCTTTTTGCATGCTTGAATTGAGGGAAAATTCAATTTTTGGGGAAAAAATCAAGAAGAAGAGGCTTGATTGAGACCATTGGTTGATGTTTCTAACCACCTCATAGAGGTATGAAGCTGATGTAAGAGAATGAGGTAAGATACATGTAATTTTTTTTCATTAATGTAAAAAAGGGGAGAATTTTAGGGTGTTTTTCATCAATGATAAAGGGGAGATTTTTGACATGCAGACGTAATAGGTGGCGTCTTTGACACAAAACCACATTAATGACAAAGTGGATGTTTTAGGATGATGGTATGATGATGTTTGAGATGCTAACATACATGTTCAAATGTGTTTGAGATGTTATAAGGAGATTCAATGAAGTATGCTTGCACTAACAAGTGTATACAGTGCCTCAAAGGTATAGTTAGATAGTGTGATATTTTTGGATGATGGAAAAGCATGTTGACATGATGCATAATAGGTTTTAAGGGTTATTTAGTACTGGAAAAAGTGGAATAGTGTAGGTACAAGTGGTTCACCATGTTACAGGTGCTCATTGGGAGTAGGTATAGCAGTTATGAGGTGTGACAAAGTAGATTAGAGCCATTTGAGATCATAGAAGCATGAAAAAAGGTATATAATAGCATATGAATTATGTTTGGATTATTTTGAGTGGTTAAATTTATGTTTATTGCATTGTTTCGGTTGGTAATTGTTGTTACGGTGAGAATCTAGCATACATGTTGTGGTAAGTATTATTCAATGGATATATTGGGCCATGGAATTGATATTATGATAATTGGATATGTTAGAGGAATGATTCATAGCTCTCTTAGAAACATTTTAGGTACCCATGATGAGTATTTTTGTAGTTATGTTAGTTTTGGTGAGACAAGGTCAAGAAAAAGTGAAAATCACACTCAAAATTGAACTTATGATTGTCATTTTGAATCATGTACTTTGCGTGGGACATTTTAACTTTCAAGGATGTTCCTCGGTGAGTATATAATATTTTAGAAGAATAATTAGGTTGTTTCATTGCCGAGGTTAGTATCAACGAATGCTAAGAAGGTAAGAAGGTTAAAATCCTAGCTAGACCCTAGTTAGGAGCAACTTACAAAAGGTGAAGAATTATGAGTATGTTTTGATTGTAAGATAAAATGTGATGATTTTTACATTTTAGTAGACTCTTCTAGATTTCAATAAATGTATAGTTTAGGTCTTGACCATATGTGGGCCCAACCCAAAACATCAATGTATGCATATTTTTAGTATAGGACAAGTTGCTTCCAAGAAGTGATATGAAAAATTTATGTTGTATGATGTATACGAGTTTTTATTTATTTTTATGGAGGTTTTGGGACAATTTTATGTTGGTACATGGTGTTTTGTAGCTCAAACAGGGTTGACTAGTCAAAGGGAAGTTTTGATCCCTTTAGAAGTAGGTTGTAGTATTTTGGCCATATCTTGTTTTAGATGTTGAGTTTCTAGGTGATTCAAGTTGTGTTGGAAATTATATTTAGATAAATTCCACTGGTATATGGATTTCCTCATGATGAGGTCGCATGATAGGGTTTCCATGGAATTCTTTCACAAATAATGTGTTTGGTAGTTCAAGATAGAATATGTTTGTTTGCAAGTTTTATTATGGTTGAAGCATGATAAGGATGGGTGATGCTTCATATCACATGTAATATGAAGAGGGATTAATTGGGAATCCAATGAATCCATTCATATATCCTTAATGCATGTAGAAATTGTTTTATGAGCTAACATTTGGATACACCTTTTTGGAAGGTTGATTTTGGTAAAGGAAAATCTTTATGTGGTTTGAAGTGAGAGATGTTTCATGACTTCTAAAATGCAAAGAAGCGTTCTAAAATTTCTGAAATTTATTTTGAGTTGTCACACAACATGTATTCACTAAGTTTAAGTAATTTTGTGGCATTGTGAAGTTTCTAGGGTAAGTGCTTTGAAGGGTGAAGAAAACATTAGTTTTGAGAAACAAAATGGACATCGGGCCCATGAAATCAAATAATCTGATTAGTTTATGAAAATTATGAGCATATTTAATGTTTTAATGATGTATTTCTCATGTTTTTTAATATGGGAGTGTTAATAATCATGGTTTTAGAATGAGGATAATTTTAGAATCTCAATGCATGTGTTTTAGTGATTTTTGGATCATGAAATGAAGAGTTTTTGTAGGACAACCTACTTGGGAAACTTATAGTTATAGTTTTTAAAAAATTATTATGGAATGTTTTTAATGATGCATGGCTAAAATTTATCATGAGGTACCAACATCCTTTGAGTTCTAATCAAGAAAAGGGTATAAAATTGAGTTTTTGGGAATAATAGTTATAGCTTTTGAAACCCCCTCTTATATTCTTTTGAATAACCCTTTAACTGAAAAGTAAAACCCTTTGTTCCTATCCCAAAACATATGGTATATAATTATAGGAGATATGCTTGTTGAGTTTTCATGAGGATAATTTGAGCAAAAGTAAAGCTCGTTTTGTTTTATGAAGAGAGAGTTGGAGAAGGAAGACAAATTTGGGTGCTTGAGTTTTGATGCTATTCTTATAGCATGTTGATTATATTTACAAGTTTCTAAAGAGCTTTCAGATTTTATTTTGATTGTTGAAGAAATTATTATAGATTTATCTCATCTTATTTATTCATTAGACATTGATTGTCTTGAGAGATCTTTATTATATTTTGTGCATCATTGTTGAAGACATTATTTTTGTGATCTGATTTGAGCATATATATAGATATGTGGATATGATTTTATCATAAATATATGAGTATTTGAGATCATTATATGCTCCTTGAATTTTTTTACTCAATTAAAATGTTTTAATGCTTCGATGAGTTATATGTGGGTATGTGTTGTTAGGGTTTAAAGCATAAGTGTGAATTTTTTTTATCAGGTATTGATTCCCCCCCTCTCATTCCTTTTCACCTCCAAAACTATTTCCCTCACCAATTTTGTGGCTTGATGGCTACATCATATTCTATAATCTTAGTCACACATTGTAGTCACAAAATCCTGCACTTTAGACATTATTTATCCCAATCTCATACTACTATTTTAAAGGTGCTTGAGTCAAGAAAGTGTTGGTACCCAAATTAAATGTCCTTTGAAAGTTGCAAAACATCATAACTTTACCAAGAAGCCTAGAGACAAATAAATCATAATGTATGTCATTTTGTATTCAGAGAGGTGATTTAACTGGTTCTTTGCACTCGGATGTTGGAGAAATAGATATCACCTTCAAAAGGATTTGATCTTATCCTCACTACTTTAGGTTGTGCCTTTCAACTAGGTTGAGAGGACCCATTTTGTAACCTCTCGTTGGTGAAGTGGAATGAATATTTCCTTCTTTACACAAGTTTGAAAGGAAACCTTGAGAAAATATGATTAATGCACCACAATTTAACTCTCACGAATTATCATTTATAAAGAATGGTGATATTTTCTAAACAAGGTTAAGGTTACTAAAGAAATTATGGAATCTTGATTGCTTCTTCATATTTTTACAAGTATAATTTATTTATTTGTGGACATACAAGGAAAAAGGAAACGTTCGGGTAGGATTCAATGTTTTTGAATAATTTTTGGTGGGAGATTAAGTAGGATAAACTTGATTTTGCTAGATCTTTGAGAAACTTCACAATAATTAGAAAACAAAATGACATAATGCTTCAGAATAGCTAAAATATTCCTTTAACTAGATGGTGTGCATCAATGGAGGCCCAGATTTGCACGGTTTCACACAATCTCAAAGAATTTAACACGAAGGGTCGAGCTAAAGACTCAATTAAACATTAAAGACCCTTGGATCCTCACGCCTAAGATACACTCAAAGGCTTACATACCATCTTTATCAACAAACTAATAGTAAAGTGATTTTAAATTGTTATCTCATTACAGGATGAAGGATTTTCTTGTAATGAAATTGAAAATGCAACTAAACTATCACAGGAATGAGATCCTATGTGATTTGGAGGGATTTTAACACAAGATTGCACTAGGAAAAAGAAATACTATTTCCGGACATTTTGAAATAAAGCGAGACACAAATTTGCCCAAGATTAACACAAATTAATCCAAAGTTGATTAGATTCATCATCGGGGAAGGTTTCTTCAACAATCTCAAGATTTTCAATTGTTGTACACTTACAACAAACTTCACATGATCAAATCTAAATCATAAGAGATTAACATGTTTCTCGGATGGTCTCTCGGAAGATGGGATTTCTCAAACTTTCTCGTAAGAATTCAACCCCGACCTTTTGCATGACTTAAGAATTCTTTTTATAAAACTCAATTTACATCCAAGCTTTCCCCCAAGAAAAGAATATTCGAGGAAACTTTTTTTGTTACATGTTTGATCATGATTTTCAAAAATGACCTTTAACAGACTTACAATAAAAAGTTATTAGTTGTTCAAAAGGGTGAATCATTGCAAATATTTCCATCATTGTTTTAACTAGGGCACCCAGTCATCTCCTTTGGCAACATGTTTTTCATCCTTTGCACCTGTAACCTCCATCATTTCATCCTTTTCCCATTCTTTCCTCTACAACTTTGCTCTGCATCCAACTTCTCTGGTAATTCACATTTTTCAAGTGCCTCAAAGAATTCCAAATTCAAAATATCAACCATTACATTTCTTGGACTCACAAATTAAGCTCTAAATCCATTCAATTACACTTTGCAGACAAAATGACAAGGAATTTCATCAAAAAATGATGAAAAACAATGCGTATTCGCATCTCCAAGAATCTTGGAGCAAAATGGCAGCAAAATAAGATGTAATACACAACAATAGTTGATTCTATCCTTTCTCAAATTTATATTAGAGCCATCCACATGGAAAATTTGATTTGAAGTGGGCCTAGGGTTGCCTTTTGCATTTTATGACTTTTGGAGAAAATGTGCAATTTTCACATTTTCTCTGCCCCTCCGCATTTGAAAATAGGGATTTACATGTGACTTAATCTAGGCCTATGATGGAGTCACGACTCATTTCTACAATTTTACCCTTTATTACAAAAACGCAAAATTTACAATTTTCCTCCAAAGTGGTCCGTTTTCCCAATTATATCTTTTGATGTGTGCCCCAATGGAGTTGCGGGTCAATTTATAACTTTTCTCCTTTTTTACAAAAATGGTAATAAACTTCAAAGGGCCCCATCAGACCCACCTCTCTACCTTTTTCTTGAAAAATGGCCATGTGTCCACCTTCGGGGTCAAAGTCGACTTTTTCTGCTGATGAGCCAAAACACTTCAAAGTGCTCGGCCGACCCGCCATCCCTTGAACTTAAAAAAGTGCCAAGTGTCCATCTTCGAGGGTCAAACTAAGACTTTTTCCTTGCCACTTTATATTTGATGAATAACCAATCAGATGTTATTAGGGGCATGGGGCCAATTTGGTATTTTTTACAAATGAGACAAAAGTGGAAAATTTCACTAGAAAGACCCTCTGCACCGAATCCAATCGAAAGGACCGCATTTCCACATATTTTGGGACAAAAATTGACGGGGAAAACAAAACATGACTATGGAAAAATAGAAGGAAGAGGAAAAACCTGAAACTACGCCCAAGTTACAAATTCTCTCATTTGGACATAGGAACGAAAAACAAATTCTGGATTTAATGTGATTCTCGAACAAAGAAAAGGATTGATCAGGGGCAACCAAATGAAGGAAATATCTTCCACGCCTCAATACGGGAGATAGAAAATACAGACAGAGCCCGCAGATTGAATAATTTCAAGGACAAACTGGGGTGAGATCAAATTGAGCACCAACAAAAAGTACTAATAAACCCATCTTTTGGCCATTTTGTATTATTTTATTTCATTGTTACCACCCCTTTTCATCCACATGCCCAGTATATTTTGGTCATTTTATGTTATTTTAGCCTGGACTAGGGTGTTTGTGGGTGCCTGGTCTCACCAAGGGCACCCCAGTGTTTTTTTCACTTCCCACAAGGTTTTGGGTTCTTTCTACCCATTTGACATCTTTATCTTTCTCTAGGTTGGCCTTTTTGAGGTTAATTATGAATTTAGATCAAGACAAACCTATAAATATAAATTTATGAGACCATAATGAGGGACCTAGCATCAGTTACTAATATCACTCCATCTATAGTTGTATCCATCTATTTCATTGGAGATCACTTTCATCCACATAGCTCCAACATCATGGCACAACGCCAGGGACGTATGCATCACAATTCATAGGGAGGGATTCTATTATATTCCATGCAAAGGTTCTATAACACTTTTTACGATAGTTACTACTTGCTACTTTATAAAGTACACTGGAATAAGAGAAACCTAGTGTATGTTAAAAAAACTTACACATAAAACTACATCGGGTCTGATATGTAGTGCAACACTTAGTAAGTCCACCATATTGGAAGTTGAGTTAAGTCTGACCCCTTCATATGCACTATTATTTTGTAGGGTTTGATGCTTTTTGGGGGTTTTACAAGTATTTCTTTCATCTTGGGGTATTTGAGACATTCAGAATAGGAAAAAAATTGTTGTGGCATACAAGGAGTGTTTCACTCCACCTTTCAAACTTGTAATAGATAGTTTCGAGATTTTGAACAGTGAGGGTCCCAGGATTGCACTGCAGTGTCCGCATGTGCCCCAGTCGTCCTCCACGTTCTCTAGTCCAGCTAGATCTTCAATATCCATCCTTTTCATTACATCTACACATTCAACCATAATTTCATAAAATATGGATATTTTAATAAGAAACTAGATTTATAATATTGTTATTTATGGTTTTATAATTATTGAAATTGGATTCCTAAACTGCCATTATTGGTTTTTATTTAGTGTGATATCATATTCCCATATGTTTATTATTAGAATTTATGTAGTGTAATATCGGATTCCAATATTTACATGGTGCCATAAAAGTATGTTCCTAATTCCATATTGAGTTTTGAGAATTGGAATATGACCATTCTCAAAACAATCATAAGATAAATTGTGTTCCTAATTATTTTTATGTTTATCTCGCTTTATCTCGTTTTTTTCTAACATTCCTATATGGAGTATTTTGATCCCTTTTGAAAATTAAAACAATGTGATATAGGTACATGTTTTCTGAAAAGAAGAAGAAACTATTGATTCTATGAGAATGAACATATGTCCATTCTAGTCACACTCATGTTACAATTATGTTCCTAAATATTTTTATGTGTATCATCTTTATATTTATTATTATTTTATAATTCATATGTGATGCATTTTGACCTCTTTTGAATTTAAATATCTTGGCAGACAATAGGTTAAGTCGTGGTGCATTACCACCACTTTTGTTGAGAGCATTAAATATTATACCTTGCACTCCTAATACTATAGTTTTACATTCAAGAATTATGGGATTGTAGGCCTATAATTTCATATGTAAAATTAGTAAAGGTTTATATTTTATAAAGTATCGGAAGAATTAAACAATAAGTTATGTAGCTTTATGCACATATCATTAAGAGAAGACCTTATAATTTTGTGGTTGTAATGTATGCATAAATCAAGACTAATTACTATAAAAATCCATATCATTAATCTTTTCAAATGAATTTCTTGTAAATCACATCCAATTCCCTTTCAATCAAAAGATCAAGCTCCCTATAAACTTACTTAGAGCATAATTAAAGTTTTTTTCAAATTCAATAAATTGCATGGTGGAAATCATATTATTAATAATACTTTAATAAGATTCAAGAGTTCCACAAGCATCACAATGTTTTATCAAATAATATTATGTAAAAATATTCCAAAGTAATATAATACCCAGATTTCATTTAACTATCAATTAATAGTATAACTATAAATTTTTATAGGACCAAGGTTTGGAATAATTTTCTTTACATAACCCACATGCCGGACCAAGATTATTTTACATACAAATTTATGAACTTCAATAGTTTCTCCAAGTCTACATTGCTTATCATGTTCAAGTAGTTCAAGGTATGATTAATGGCCACATGCCCTTTATTGGGTATCTTTATGGATCCACATTGCCAATTTTTGTTTGGTGTCCATTCCTAGATGATGCTATCTACATTGATATCTAATTTAGGTTCATTTGAGATGGTCTAACTTTTATTTGGTTTTAAACAATCCTAATACGATATTGTAGATTCTCCTCTTCTTGCATGTTTCCAATATTGAAATCACCTTTTTAATTACATCATTTCATTCTTATTGATGGAAAATATCCCCAACTACTCTACTCATCCATATATTTTCATTATCATTTCTTGGCCCTATAATTAGCATTTGTCCCTTGAATAGACTAAATTCTTGGTTAGATCTTCCACAAACAGGACCAATGTAAATATCATTATTACTTGGGATATGTTGACTAATGCAATCTTCTTTGTGAATATGTGTGGCTCCTATTATTTGGTCATATATGTATTTCTCTTGTACTATTTTTGGCAAAAATAAACATCCGACATCCTACTACAATCTGCAAATGGTCTATCTAAAGAATGTAAACTATTTTCCCGATACAATATTTGTAGAAGCCAATAGTCACTACAATATCCTATTTCAATTTTCCCCAATGCTCAATATATGATTTTATTTCCTTTTTAATATCTTCCATTTCTTTGTGTTCCTTGAAACGTGCAAAAGGAGGTTACCCTAATGGCAAGCTTGGCTCACAATTATCATTTGTACATCATATATGGATAGAACAAGACCTTTTTTATCCTTTAATGTTGCTTTGTACTCCATCACTGGTATTCCATCCAAAACATGGAATCTTAACAACATGTTTGTTCTCCAATGAGAATGGATCCACAAAGTCCTTGAAGTTGTACACTTTATCAATAAGATAAGGAGTGAATGTGCTTGACCCTTGTTGGCATGTTCTGTAAGATTCCATGATATGTGGAAAATAAAATGTGTCTACTTAATGTAAATATGTTGCTAATCTTCCAAAAGTACAATCTATATCCTCATGGGTGTGTCCCACTGGAAGGAAGCTTACATACACAATCTTGAATACCCCTTTTACTATCAACATTGATGCAAATGAAAATAATGTACAATTATTTTTATCACTTGAAGCATTATCTAATTGCAAGTAGAGGATCGATGGTTTCTTTATAAAATAATTATTTGTGCTAGCATCACTAACTGATTTTGAATTGTAAAATATTTCCTTATACCTTTTACGGTTTCATGCACATCATTTTGTAATAATGAATCGTGCAATGGATGTTTTGATGATCCATAACGATGCAAAAATATATATACTCATCAATTACATGTTCTTCAAGATTCTTGAGACACAAAGCTAATGATGTGATTGTATAGTTTTCTCCACGTTCAAAAATGACAGACATAAATGACCAAAACTCCTGGTCTAATGTCCATGTGTGAGCATACCAGTCACAGTAACTACTACGTTCAAAACATTACGTATTGAATTTTATTTTTTACTCATCCATGGTATAGAAGTTTTCATTTTATCCATTTTATCATACACAATGCTCAAGAATCTATAAGGTTGTTCTTCTGACTACAATCTATGGGAATCGTAAGCTACACAAAAACTTTGAAAATATTCATTATGTGATGTTTGTTCCTCCTCAATTTTTGTGAGTGCTTATGGGCATGTGGTGGATCTACATTTTTTTATAAATTTATGAACTCATTACTCTCGAAAAAAATTTTATTTTTTGTAATGGAAACATGTGGATTTTTTTGTTTATTATGTTCTTTAAAGCTTGACTATGACACTGAGGAAGTTTCAATAATTCAAGCTCCTCGTTGCATTATTTTGTAGTATGTTTTGGTTATGTAAAGAAGTAAGAAACATTTGGGTAACTTTTACTCCATCCTATCCAAGATAACAAATCAGATGTGGAGAGATATATGAATTTCTATAAATGATTCTTGATATACATGAAATTGTTGTGGTAGTGTTTGACCTCTGTTTCTATTTTCCAGTTTTTTCATTCACTTTGCAAGCCAATTTCTTCCTATCCATTCATATTTATGTTTATAGAAGGAACTCCTTGGGTACCCATATACTTTGTGCGATGCATTTTGACAAACATCCATCCCATAAAATCTCATTTTATGTATCTCCATAGTTTTTTTACCAACATTGAAGATGGCATTTGTTAATGCATCAAACAATTTTATTTTTTTCAATTTCATTCAAGGATTTGGTTGTGTGCCATAGATTTTGTGTTGTAACTGAAGCAAGAGGTAATTTTGGAGAAAATTAGATTGGAAACAACTAAAATCTGTATTTTCCACTTATAAAAATATCTACCATTTTTTATCCTCATCATAATATCGATTAGATGGATTGGCTTGAGGGGTATACAAATTTAGACATGTTGTAGCATTATGATATATTTTTATCACTCTTTTTGATTGATTGTGATTATTGGAATCATATGCAATTGTAGAAAACAATTTAGGGTTTCACTCTTCTCGCATCCCGGATGGTGACCTCGACCTCCTTTGGGAATTCTTTAAATCTAATATCCATATGAGAATCATTTATGTCACCCAATTTTATAGCACACCATTATATGGGATATTATTTAGATAGGAAAAATCCTTTAGAATGACAGTTGAATACTCTATCAATATTTACACCGAATCTATTATCATCCAATCTATTAAAATGTACCATGTATCCTTCAACTATGTTTGTAATTGTTCCCTCTACTACAAATTTACACTCAATTGAGCAGTAATGGATTAATTTTGAAACATCTCCTTGAACTTAAAATTGTGCTTGATCATTCGTACAAGGTACCCACTAGTTGAGCACACCATTTCTTAATCATAAGAGAACTTCTTGTTCCATAGAAAATACAATGTTATATTGGCCAAACAATTGATTTATTAGATTATAGCGAGTCTGAGAATTCTGAACACATATTTACCACATTCTCTATGTATACCTAAAAATTAAAAGGACCCAACCTATCTCCATCAATTTCATGAACTTCTAGCACATGATTTATATAACCCATGGCTATGTCATCGTCTCTACTACAAGATTTGTGTTTGAGGATGACATTATTTGTGACAAAATATTTTCTATCTTTAGGACCATTATTGATGGTGCTTTCACTTTCATCACTACAATAACTATCACTCTTTGCATTGTAATCCTCTAAACCACTACAATGTTTTAGCTTACCAAATTAGGGAGAATGGATGAATATGCATGCTTTAATAATTCACTCTTTTCTAAAGAAATGAATTATCCTTCATTCCCAACATCTACCAAGGTTTCAAATTTATCATCTGAGAAAGGAAAATTTACGGTCCCATCCAATACTATGTTAACACCGAAAAAAAAACAAATCCTCTTACCACATATTTTCAATTTAGTTTCTTCATACTTGGATATACTCTTCCGTCTCGCAACTTTCATTCCTTTTGAAAATAATTCCACATGATCATCCTCTAAAAATGGAAAAGATCATATGGTTGTAACAACATATATTAAAAAGTTTACGAGATGATGGAAAATCTATTAAACCATTGCATAGAATAAATGAAAAAATTTCGTATATGTACAACTATAAGTATATTGAATAAACATAGCACATGAGTGTGAACTTCTATAATTTAGTAAGGTTTGGAAATTGTTGTCCACTCAAAATTCCCTACCCTAATGAAAGTAAAATTTCAAAATTTTGAGTTATGAGTGTTTTCCTCTAAAGTACCAAAGTCTTGGAAGTCTAAAAAATCTAAGTTTTGGGTCATTCTGTAAGTATTTCGGGCCTGTCGGACATTTTTGTCCCAACTGTCCCAAGTACGAAAGTGCATTTTGTTCCCCGATCGGCCGAAACCTCCGAATTTGTCCCATTTTCGGGCCCGTCAGAAGTTTTTGTCCCAAGTGTCCCGAAGTTACTGTGCGAGATGTTCCAATTTCGGCCGAACCGCCTTTGCGTGACTTCGCACTTTCTTGTCCCAAATGTCCCAATTTCAAAAGTGCGCTCTGTTCCAATTTCACCCGAACCGGCCGAGTCGCGTACTCCGGAACTTTTTGTCTCAAATTTCTCAAGTTCAAACTTAAAGTGCACTCTGTTCCATTTTCGGCCGATTCGCCCGATTTCGTCCCAACTGTCCCGAGTTCCAAAGTGCATTCTGTTCCCCGATCGGCCGAAACACCCGAACCGCATACTTCGCACATTTTTGTCCCAAGTGTCCCAAAGTCAAAAGTGCAAGTTGTTCCAATATCGGCCGATCCGCCCGAACCGCGCTTTCATGTTCCAACTGTCCCGAAGCCAAAAGTGCGAGCTGTTCCATTTTCGCCGCCTTGGCCCGAGTCGCGTCCTTCGCACATTTTCGTCCCAAATGTCCCAAAATACATTTGTGCGTCTTCTCCTTATTTCGTCCGAACCCGGCCGAGCCGCGTGTTCAGCGCATTCCCGTCTCCACATGTCCCAAGTAAACCTAATGCATTCATACTTAGTTTTCCCGCTCTACCCGAATATGCTAAATATGAATTTAAGTTGCGGCTCTGATACTATCAATCCGAAGATCAAATTCCAAGGACAGTTGGTAGAAAGACGAAGCTTTCAAGACGCCGGTTATATCAGTTTTCAAAGATATCCATTGTCATCTTCAAAATGAAAATTCTTGTGTGTCCCTCGTGGCAAAGACATAGCTGAGACGTGGAAGAAATTCAAGCAGCGGTTTCTGAAGTTGATGGGTCCCTCTCAGTGACCGGCCACCTGTCTTCTTCCCCATACGTTTCTCTTCTTCCCTTTCTTTTTCAGTTTTCTTTGTAATAGGTTGAGGTACTGCGATTTGGCGGTCCTTAACTATTCTTTAGTTAAAAGAAACGGTTACGAAGAGTAACCGAATTGTAAGCTATATAATGGCCTTCTTTGCGCCATTTTAAAAGGGAGGAAGAACTTGGCATATTTTCTGCAAGTGTAAATAGATTATAGAGAAATCAATACAGAAGGACTTTCCTTTCTTTGTCTATCTGATCTCTGTCTGTTCTAAGCTTTCATTTGTTTTCTTTGTGAAGATCATTTATCTCAAATTCGTTAGTCTCATCGATTGCATACTCTTCAACTTTGCAAGCTCGGTGATCTTGTATAACCAAGAAGGAACTTTGTGTCCTTGATTAATGAATCTGTGTTACGTTAAGAAACTTTGCGTTCTGGCAGATGTTATTTACAGAACTTTGTGTCTTTAAATTCCATCTTACTTGTTCTATACGAATGATCTTGTTTTCAATTCACGGTGACTTCGCATACATAAAGAATTACTCTGATATCTATAATTCTGTATGTTTGCCTTTCTGCTCTTTTCTATGCTCTCATTTCCTCAGTCCTTTTGTAATTGATGACCTTCATAGAAAACACTTTCGTGGTATCCAAGTTTAACCAACAAATCATGTCCTGTACATTTGTAAATAAGTTTGTTTCTGAATAAGGGAACCTCTCCCATTAAAGAGGAGGGACTTCTTGTCCCCTGACTGTTGCTCTTCTTAAAAGTCCTATTTGACGACCAACAGTTTTTGGCGACTCCGCTGGGGAAAATCACATTCCAGTTCAGTAATTTTTGATCATCCTTTGATCTGGCGACTCCGCGTTTTACTCGAGGGAGAAGGACCCTTGGTATTGAAGACTCTCAGTTTCAGCTTTTGGAGCAGCAAGGTTTTCCTCTTCCTTCAACAAGAAATAGAAGGACCCGTTCGACAAGCACTCCACCTGTTCAAGATAGAAGTCCTACGGGTGGTATTCCTTCAGAGCCTGCTAGTCCCAATCTACGAGCTTTGATCCTTGCCGGTGTTACAGTTCCTCTCCAAGCCGTTTTTCCAAGAATGGCAGCGCCATTACCATGGGGTCATCGTGTCGGGCCTCTGGCCCTTGCTCAGCCTTTGCATGAGTTACCCAGAGGAAACCAGAAGAACTTCCCCAAATTCAAAGGCGATGGCAAAGTGCACCACGACAACACATCGCAGCCTTCGTTGTTGCATGTGGAGTTACGGGAGTCGAATATGAAGACGCGTCTCCATAAGGATGTTTGTTGAGGCGTTACAAGATAATGCTGCTGATTGGTTCTATCACCTTCCTAGGCGGTGCTATAACCGACTGGGACACAATGAGAACTCAGTTCGAGAACCGTTTCAAGCCGGTAGAAGATGTGCATGCCTTGCTTGCCCAGGTCTCTCAGATAAAGAAAGATTCACAAGAGCCCATGAGGGAATTTGTGGCCCCTGTTCAACAACAGGTTGGTAAATAAAATTCCAACGCCTACCCGACCTGTCGACCAAATTCAAAAGTGTTTCTTCCTAAATGCTCAATCACCCAAAGTTAGTTATGCACTAAGAAGGGCTAATCTCGGAACACTAGCTCTGGATCAAGAACTGGCTGTTAGTATCGAAGATGACTTGATCATGTCAGGGAAGTTGAGAAGAGACCCTCCCAAATCTAAGTCTGCTACTTCTTCCTCTCTTCCCACCCCTGGACCTAGTATCTTGATCCATTAGTCCGAAACTCGCAAATGATCTTGTCGCTATAAAGAAATAGTTGGCCCAAGCATGCCCCATATGCGAGATGTTCCAAGAAGAAATTTTCAGCCCGAAATAGTTTTCCTGCTCCTCCTCACACAAGACTAGCACTTTAAGGACCTCCTGTTAAGGTTCCCGTGAACGCAACTCCGTGAAGTTGAAGAGCCAGATGATGATGAAACTTGCGAGGAGTTTGTGGAGGAATTTGATGATGAAGCAGAGGAACTTGAGGGATCTCGGGTTAATTTCTTTACCACTGAGGGCATTGATGATTATGATGAAGTGGTAGTAGACATGAACAGCCGAATCTTTTGTCACATGACTCGAGAACAGATGAAGCGAGAGGGAGAAAGTGACCTAGCCACCTAAGAAATCCAAGGAGCAATGGGAAACTATCCTCAGTAATTGCGAAGAAGAGGATCTCCTATCCCTACTTCGTCTACACAAGGTGAGTCCTATCAATCCGATTACCAAAGTTGCTTCTTCTTTTTCTCCTAAAGTTGATAAGCCTAGAATTCCAAATGATGATGGCCCGTCCATACGGATCCTTTGATATTGTTGATCACTGAAAAGACCAAGGTACAAATCTCGGAAGGCCGAGTACTATCAAACCCATCCCAAAGCCTTTGCCAAAATGATCCACTTTGTTAATTCCAATTCTAAGACCACTTCTAAAGACCTTTTACCTACTCCTCCTTCTCGCACCATAGCCAAGTCTTGTAGAGCCGTGGCCAAGCCACCTCCCCAGTGACAAAATTAAACCATTTTATGTAACACTTCTCATAGCTGGCCATAGGCTCAGTAATTGTGTCATAGATTCTGGAGCCTCGGATAATGTGATGCTCTAAAGTAGCTCATGCTTTAGGCCCGACCCTCACTCGCACTTATGGATCCTGTTACTCCATGGAAAGTAAAGAAGTGCCCCTGGTCGGGAGGATTAAGGATGCGCAAGTGGCTTTTGCTGCCTTGCCTGAAAAGAAAGTGTTGGCTACCATCTTAGTAGCAGATATCCCTCCTTCATACGGGATGTTGCTAAGTAGGAACTTCTGCAAAGATGTGGGTGGAGAAATCCAAATGGACTGGTCGCATGCACTCGTGCCTGTCAATGGACAAATGAAGAAGTTGTTGCCCGAGAAGCAGTCTGAGTATATTGTGTAGAAAACAGATGATCCTAGAGCACAAATACTCTATGAGGATATCGGTCATGGCAATTACATGATTATGTCCCCTGATGAAATCCAACTTCCCAAAGTGTCCCCTAGAGATCCTAACGGGGTTTGGATTTTAGAATTTGATGGAAGTTGTTCCTCGGCTGGTTCTGGAGCTGGTGTTCTGCTGGTGTCACCGGAAGGTGTCCTTCATCCTTTTTGTTTAAGTTGCAGTTTGAAAACACTAATAACACAGCAGAATACGAGGCTCTCATTCTCGGATTGCGGTGGCCAAAGAACAAGGTATAAAGAATCTTCTGGCCCGTGGTGATGCAGAATTAATTGTAAAGCAAGTCAGGAGCCTTTATCAAGTAAAAAATGGAAGGCTGAAGCATTACCGGAATCAAGTCTGGGATTCTATTGAATTCCTGGATGCTTTCTCCATTGAAACAAAGGTTTCTGGGAGATGAAACACAAGGTTGACTCACTAGTTGTCTCAGGATCTCTACTAATTCCTCATCCCGATTTCTCTCGGACAAGTTCACTATTGAAATGGTCCATCGGCCTAGTGTACTGAAAATACCAATAATTGGCGGTTTTCAATGATGATCAACATTTGCTTTCCTTCTCTGGAACTCAAGGGCAATTTCGAACAACTGTATTTTGAGGGAAGTGACAACCTACCTCGTGAGAGTGTGCCCTTTGACGACGATCACCCAAGGGAAGAAGCAGGTCAAGATGGATGCATCAATCTCAAAGGAAACAAGATTCCTAAAGGGTTGGTAATTTTGGAGGAACTATTTGATAAGCATGACGGTATGTGAAATCTAGAGCTTCTTTTGGGCCTCAAAGAATCAGGTGAGTACGATAAGATTGACATTGGGAGTTCTTCTGACCCCAAGCTCGTGAACATTGGAAAATGTTGCACAGTAGATGAGAGGAGAAAAGCAATTGATCTTCTAAGGAGGTATAGGGATGTTCTTGCATATTCTTATGAAGATCTAAAAGCCTTCAAGCCAAAAGATATGCAGCACTCTATCCCTCTCAAACCAGGAATCAAGCCTTTCAAGCAGAAACAAAGGCAGTATAATCCCAAGATAGCTGACACTATATTTCAGGAGATTCAGAAATTGTTGAAGGCTAAAATTATTTTTCCCATTCACCATTCAACATGGATTGCAAATATTGTGCCTGTTAGGAAGAAAAATGGTGAGATCCGCATCTGTGTTGATTTCAGGAACCTGAATCAGGCTTCTCTGAAAGATAATTACCCTTTGCCTATGATGGATCAAATATTGCAAGCAGTAACAGGATCTGAAATGTTATCTATGCTTGATGGATTCTCTGGATACAATCAGGTAGAGGTTGATACTGCAGATCAACACAAGACAGCCTTCACCACTCCTTGGGGTACCTTTGCCTACAAGAGAATGCCTTTTGGGCTTATTAATGCTGGTGCCACTTTCCAGAGAGCTATGGATCTGGCTTTTGGAAGCTTGAAAGGGAAGTGTATTGTCATATACCTTGATGACCTGACAGTGTTTTCCAAGACAAGAGCGGATCATTTTGATCACCTGGAGACAGTTCTGCTGAGATGCAGAGAGCATGGAATCTCTCTGAACCCTAAAAATCTATCTTACGTATTACTGGAGGGAAAACTATTAGGGCACATTGTTTCCAAGGATGGTATTAAGATTGATCCTGAACGAGTTCAAGCCATCCAGCAAATTCCTCTCCCAACCAGTAAAAAGGGTGTGCATTCCTTCTTCGGTAAGATCAATTTTTTAAGAAGATTCATTCCTGATTTTGCAGAGTTAACTTTGAACATTTCTCAGATGATGAAAGGAAAGCAAACATTTGGTTGGTCTTCTGAAGGAAAAGAATCCTTTGAGGGTATCAAGAGAGCTATCGCTAAAACTCCAGTTTTGGCCTGTCCTGATTTCAGCAAAGATTTCATCATCTATTGCTATGCTACAGATAATACCTTGGCTGCTGTCTTGACTCAAGGAGACTCTGATGAACATGAGCTACCAATTGCGTTCATGAGCTATATTCTGAAAGATCATGAGTTGAAATACACCATGATGGAGAAGCATGCTTTTGCAGTGGTCAAAGCTGTTAAACAATTTCGTTTCTATATCCTCAACTCTCACTCCATGGTGCTGGTTCCAGATACAACTGTTAAGTCGATTCTTACACAGCAAGAATTTGGATCCAAGAGAGGGAACTGGGTGGCTAAGGTCCAAGAGTATGACATTGATATCAAACCGACCAAGCTGGTTCGTGGAAAAGGTCTTTGTGAGCTCATTGCTGAAGGAGCCAAACATGAGTTGCTTGAGGAGAAAGCTGACCTTCCTCTTTGTGCATTCTGAGTTCGATGATGAATGGTATGCTTGACATCACCCATTTTCTCACCTATGGGAGTTTCCCTCTCATTTAACTCGCCAAGGAAAAGAGGACTGTTAAATTGAGGTCATTATAATATGTATTATGGGAAAATGCTTTGTTCAAGCGTGGCTTAGATGGGAGATTTTTGAAGTGTGTAGACAAGGAACAACAGAGAAAGTTGCTCTCAGCTTTTCATGATCACGCTTGTGGAGGGCACTATTCATCAATGGTTACAGCTCATAAGATACTCAGGGAGGATACTACTGGCCTTCTTTGTTTAGAGATGCATCCAAGTGGGTGGATAAATGTAAGGCCTGCCAGACCTTTGTGGGAAGACCTAAATTGGCTTCTTTGCCTCTCAAGCCAGTTGTGATTGAGGAGCCATTTCAACAGTGGGGTTTGGACTTCATTGGTACACTCAATCCTGCTTCTAGTGCTGGTCACACTCATGTACTTACTGCCACTGACTACTTCACCAAATGGGTGGAAGCTATTCCGGTCAAGAGCACTACTTCTGAAGTGGTATGCAGCTTCATCAAAGAGAACATCTTGGTAAGGTATGGTGTGCCTAACAAGATCGTAACAGATAATGCCTCGAATTTCTCTTCAGCTGAGATAATGGACTTCTGCTATGGGTATGGTATTTCTTTGGCTCACTCTTCAGATTACTACCCTCAAGGAAATGGGCAGGCAGAATCTACTAACAAAAATCTGGTGACTATCATAAGGAAGTTAGTCAATGAGTCTCAGCGAAACTGGCACAAGAAGCTCTATGATGCTCTTTGGGCAGACAGGATTACACCAAAGAGAGCTATTGGAATGTCTCCTTTTCAAGTGGTATATGGAGTTGAAGCTCAATTGCCAGTGACAGTGGAACTGCTGGCCTTGCATCTAATGAAGGCCATCGAGGATACTAGTTTCGGTGATGCCCTGGACAAGAGAATTATGTACCTGCACAAGCTGAATGAAGACAGATTGGTGGTTGCTTTGATAGGATATCTGTTCACCAGCAGAAGGTAAAGGTCTGTTTGACAAGAAAGCTAGGTTCAGAGATTTCCAAGTTGGAGACACCGTGCTGTTATGGGATAAAAGACATGAACCTCGTGGCAGCCATGGAAAATTTGATTCCCTGTGGCTCGGACCTTTCAAGATCAGACACTTTGCTGGTAAGAACTCTTTCTATCTTGATTACATGGATGGTTCGCCCCTCCCACTTCCTTATAGTGGGCAGTATCTCAAGTTGTTCAAGTCCTAGGTGATTAGGGAGTCCCTTGTATATTCTGTACAGTGTTTTTGCTTCTCTACTTTTGGTGTGTTTTCCTTCTGTTGTTTTGGTGTGTTTCCCTTCATTGTTTTTGTGTGTTTCCCTGTTTTTGACTCCTTGGCCCAATGGATAAGGCACTTTGGTTTGCTTTCCCCGAGTTTGTCTAAGTTCTTGCCTTGCCTCATTCCTTGAATTTATACCAAGTCATCCCCAGAAGGAGCCAGCTGTTGTCCACTCAAAATTCCCTGCCCTAATGAAAGTAAAATTTCAAAATTTTGAGTTATGAGTGTTTTCCTCTAAAGTGCCAAAGTCTTGGAAGTCTAAAAAATCTAAGTTTTGGGTCATTCTGTAAGTATTTCGGGCCTGTCGGACATTTTTGTCCCAACTGTCCCAAGTACGAAAGTGCATTTTGTTCCCCGATCGGCCGAAACCTCCGAATTTGTCCCATTTTCAGGCCCGTCGGAAGTTTTTGTCCCAAGTGTCCCGAAGTTACTGTGCGAGATGTTCCAATTTCGGCCGAACCACCCGAACCGCGTACTTCGCACTTTCTTGTCCCAAATGTCCCAATTTCAAAAGTGCGCTCTGTTCCAATTTCACCCGAACCGGCCGAGTCGCGTACTCCGAACTTTTTGTCTCAAATTTCTCAAGTTCAAACTTAAAGTGCACTCTGTTCCATTTTCAGCCGATTCGCCCGATTTCGTCCCAACTGTCCCAAGTTCCAAAGTGCATTCTGTTCCCCGATCGGCCGAAACACCCGAACCGCGTACTTCGCACATTTTTGTTCCAAGTGTCCCAAAGTCAAAAGTGCAAGTTGTTCCAATATCGGCCGATCCGCCCGAACCGCGCTTTCATGTTCCAACTGTCCCGAAGCCAAAAGTGTGAGCTGTTCCATTTTCGGCCGAAACGCCTGGAGTCGCGTCCTTCGCACATTTTCGTCCCAAATGTCCCAAAATACATTTGTGCGTCTTCTCCTTATTTCGTCCGAACCGGCCGAGCCGCGTGTTTCACGCATTCGCGTCTCACATGTCCCAAGTGAACCTAATGCAATTCATACTTAGTTTTTCCCGCTCTACCCGAATATGCTAAATATGAATTTAAGTTGCGGCTCTGATACTATCAATCCGAAGATCAAATTCCAAGGGCACAATTGGCGAGAAAGACGAAGCTTTGTGACGCCTTAGGTTATATCGGTTTTCAAAGATATCCATTGTCATCTTCAAAATGAAAATTCTTGTGTGTCCCTCGTGGCAAAGACATAGCTGAGACGTGAAAGAAATTCAAGCAGCGGTTTCTGAAGTGGCCACTGTCTTCTTCCCCATACGTTTCTCTTCTTCCCTTTCTTTTCGATTTTCTTTGTAATAGGTTGAGGTCTCTTGCGATTTGGCGGTCCTTAACTATTCTTTAGTTAAAAGAAACGGTTACGAAGAGTAACTGAATTGTAAGCTATATAATGGCCTTCTTTACGCCATTTTAAAAGGGAGGAAGAACTTGGCATATTTTCTGCAAGTGTAAATAGATTATAGAGAAATCAATACAGAAGGACTTTCCTTTCTTTGTCTATCTGATCTTTATACATTCTAAGCTTTCATTTGTTTTCTTTGTGAAGATCATTTATCTCAAATTCGTTAGTCTCATCGGTTGCATACTCTTCAACTTTGCAAGCTCGGTGATCTTGTATAACCAAGAAGGAACTTTGTGTCCTTGATTAATGAATCTGTGTTACGTTAAGAAACTTTATGCATTCTGCAGATGTTATTTACAGAACTTTGTGTCTTTAAATTCCATCTTACTTGTTCTATACGAATGATCTTGTTTTCAATTCACGGTGACTTCGCATACATAAAGAATTACTCGATATCTATAATTCTCGTATTTTTACCTTTACTCTCTTTCTATGCTCTCATTTCCTCGATCCTTTTGTAATTGATGACCTTCATAGAAAACACTTTCGTGGTATCCAAGTTTAACCAACAAATCATGTCCTCGTACATTTGTAAATAAGTTTGTTTCTCGAATAAGGGAACCTCTCCCATTAAAGAGGAGGGACTTCTTGTCCCCACATTGTTGCTCTTCTTAAAAGTCCTATTTGACAACCAACGAAATACATCAAAATTATACATATAATTAAATTTGATTGAACTTGAGTCATTTGAATTTAATTGATGAGAAATAAATAGATGAGGTTGAATTTTAATGATGAGAAATAAATAAATAGAGGTTAAATAGAAATTAATTAGAAAATCGATTGCTAACCACTTCCTCCAAATATATTCATCATATTATTAACATAGCATAACTTACTTCTACAAGAATTCCTCATACTTCGTATATTCACCGACTATAAGAAATTTGGGCATAGGAGGATTTGTCTTTTTCTATATTATTTTATGAGAATGGGCATATGCCCATTCTCATACAATGATAAAAATATTTGTTTGTATGATAAATGACATGTCCCTATTCTCAACACAATAATAAAATTCTTTTTGTATTCGAATGGGGATATGCCTATTCTAACCCTTCTAATTTATTGAATAAATATTGAACTTAATCATTTTAATATCACTATAGAGGATGTGAGAATAAGAAAATGTCCACTCAAGAACAAATTAAATATAAGTTCTCTTTTTATATGATTTTTTATATAAGAATGGGCATATTCACATTCAATACAACATAAAACTATTTATTTGTATGAGAATAGACATATGCCCATTCTCATCAATGTGTATTGCCTCAAGCTAATACCTTTTTTTCCTATGATTCTTAATATATGAGAATGGGAATATGCCCATTCAATATAAGATTAAAATGTTTCGTTGTATGAGAATGAATATATGCCCATTCTGTCTAAATGTGTATTACCTCAAGATAATAATATTTTTTTGAAAAGGAATAAAAACTAATTCCTTTAAATGTTCTTCCAGTACTACCTCATTATTTAGAACATCTAATATTAACCTTTGATGTGATTACTATAAGCCATATAGTTTTTTTCCAATTTGGGAACCATATTAACACAAATACATATGGGAGATTTAATTATTTTTCAAGTAAATTCAACATATTTAAAATGAAACTTGATTAACGAATGCTAAGAAGGTAAAAAGGTTAATAACCGTAGCTAGACCCTCGCTAGGAGTAGTTTACAAAAAGTGAAGAATTATGAGTCTCTTTTGATTGCAAGATAAAATGTGATGATTTTTATTTTTAGTAGACTCTTTTGGATTTCTAGAAATGTTTATTTTAGTTCTTGACCATATGTGCGCCCACCTAAAAACATCAATGTATAAATAATTTTAGTATAGGAAAAGTTGCTTCAAAAAAGTGTGATGAAAAATTTATGTTGTATGATGTATGCGAGTTGTTCTTGATTTTTATGGAGATTTTTGGATACTTTTATGTTGGTACATGGTGTTTTATAGCTCAAACAAAGGTTGATTTGGTGAAAGGGAAGTTTTGAGCCCATAAGAAGTAGGTTATAGTATTTTGGCCATATCTTGTTCTAGAGGTTGAGTTTCTAGGTGATTCAAGTTGTTTTGGAAATTATATTTAGATAAATTTACACTGGTATATGGATTTCCTTGTGATGAAGTCACATGATAGGGTTTCCATGGAATTATTTCAACAATAATATTTTTGGCAATTCAAGATAAAATATGTTTGTGTGAAAGTTTTATGATGGTTGAAGCATGATAAGGATGGGTGATGCTTCATATCACATTTAATATGAAGAGGGATTAATTGGGAATCCAATGAATCCATTTATATATTCTTAATGCATGTAGAAATTGTTTTATGAGCTAACATTTGGAGACACCTTTTTGGTAGGTTGATTTGGTAAAGGAAAATCTTCATGTGGTTTGAAGTGAGAGATGTTTCATGACATCTAACATGCATAGAAGTGTTATAAAATTTCTGAAATTTATTTTGAGTTGTCACATAACATGTGTTCACTCATTTAAAGTAATTTTGTGGCATTGTGAAGTTTCTAGGGTACTGAAGGGTGAAGAAAACATTAGTTTTGAGAAACAAAAAGGACACCGGCCCATTAAATCAAATAATCTTATTATTTTATGAAAATTATGACCATATTTAATGTTTAAATGATTTATTTCTCATTTTTATGAATATGGGAGTTTTAATAATCATGGTTTTGGAATGAGGATATTTTTGGCATCCCAATGCATGTGTTTTAGTGATTTTTGGATCATGAAATGAAGGGTTTTTGTTAGGCCGACCTACTTGGGAAACTTATAGTTTTTTTTTAAATTTACTGGATGTTTTTAATGATGCATGGGTAAAATTTATCATGAGGGACTGACCTCCTTTGAGTTCTAATCAAGAAAAGGGTATAAAATGAAGTTTTTGGGCATAATAGTTCTAGCTTTTGAAACCCCCTCTTACATTCTTTTGAAGAACCCTTTTACTAAACAAGTAAAACCCTTTGTTCCTATCTGAAAACACATGGTATATAATTATAGGAGATATTCTTGTTGAGTTTTCATGAGGATAATTTGAGCAAAAGCAAAGTTGGTTTTGTTTCATGAAAAGAGAGTTGGAGAAGGAAGACAAATTTGGGTGCTTGAGTTTTGATGCCATTCTTATAGCATGTTGATTATGTTTACAAGTTTCTAAAGAGATTTCAGATTTTATTTTGATTGTTGAAGAAATTATCATAGATTTATCTCATCTTATTTATTCGTTAGACATTGATTGTCGTGAGAGCTCTTTATTATATTTTGTGAATCATTGTTGAAGACATTATTTTTGTGATTTGATTTGAGCATATATATAGATATGCGGATATGATTTTATCATCAATATATGATTATTTTGAGATCATACTATGCTCCTTGAATTTTTTTTACTTAATTAAAATTTTTGAATGCTTAGATGAGTTATATGTGAGAATGTGTTGTTAGGGTTTAAAGCATAAGTGTGAAAAAAAAATTTATTAGGCAATGATTCCCCCCCTATCATTACTTAGCACCTCTAATAACTATTCCCCTCACAATTTTTTTGGCTTTATGGCTACATCATTTTTGTGATCTTAGTCACGCATTGTACTCAAAATCATGCACTTTAGACATTATTTATTCGATCTCATACTACTATTTTCAAGGTGCTTGAGTGAAGAAAGTGTTGGTACCAAAATTAATTCTCCTTTGCAAGTTTGAGTAATAGCACATATTTAACATAAAGCCTAGAGATAGATAAATCATAATATATGTCGTTACAGATCCGGGAGGTGATTCAACTACCTCTTTGTCACTCGATGTTGGAGAAATGGATATCATCTTCAAAAGGATTTGATCTTATCCTCACTACTCTAAGTTATTCCTTTCAACCAGGGTGAGAGGACCCATTTTGTAATCTCTGTTGGTGAAGTAAAATGAGTATTTCCTTCTTTATACAAGTTTGAAATGAAACATTAAGAAAATATGATCAATACACCACAATTTAACTCTCACGAGTTATCATTTATAAAGAATGGTGATATTTTCTAAACAAGGTTAAGGTTACTTAAGACAATATGGAATCCTGATCGCTTCTACATATTTTAGTAGTAGAATTTATTCATCTATGGACATACAAGGCAAACAGGGTAGTTCGGGTAGGATTAATTATTTTGAATAATTTTTGGTGGGAGATTAAGCAGATAAACTTGATTTTTCTAGATCTTTGAGAACCTTCACCACAATTAGACTACACAATTACATAATGCTTTAGAATAGCTAAAATATTCCTTCAACTAGATGGTTTGCATCAATGGAGGACCATATTTGCACGATTTCACATAATCTCAAAGAATTTAACACGAAGGATCGAGATAAAGGCTCAATTAAAAATTAAAGACCCATGGCTCCTCATGCCTAAGATACACTTAAATGCTTACATACAATCTTTATCAACAAAATGAAAGTAAAGTGATTTTAAATTGTTATCTCATTACATGATGAAGGATCTTCTCGTAATGAAATTACAAATTCCACTAAACTATCATAGGGACGATATCTGTGTGATTCGAGGATTTTAACACAAGATTGCAATAGGAAAAGAAATACTATTTACGCAGACATTATGAAATAAAACATATACAAATTTTCCCAAGATTAACATAGATTAATTCGAATTTTATTGGATTCATCATTAGGGGAAGGTTTCTTCAACAATCTCAAAGATTGTCAATTGTTGTACACATAAAAAAACTTCACATGATCAAATCTGAATCATTAGAGATTAACATGTTTCTCGGATGGTCTCTAAGGAAGATGGTCTTTCTCAAATTTTCTCATAAGAATTCAACCAATGACCTTTTACATGACTAAAAATGCTTGTTATAAAACTCAATTTACATCCAAGCAATCCCCCAAGAAAATAATATTTGAGGAACCTTTGTTTGTTACATGTTTGATCTTGATTTTAAGAAAATAACATTTAACAAACTTAAAAAAGTGGAAAAACTTAAAAATTCCCGGTGACTTGCCTCTCTACCTTTGTCTTGAAAAATGGCCATGTGTCCACCTTCGAGGTCGAGTAGGACTTTTTCCCTTCTTGATGAGTAAAAAAACTTCAAAGTGCTCCGCCAACCCACCATCCCGCTTGTAACTTGAAAAAGTGCCACATCTCCATCTTCGAGGTCAAAGTAAGACTTTTCCCTACCGCTTCATATTTTTTGAATAGCCAATCAGATGCTATCGGGGTTGCGGGGCCAATTTGGTATTTTTTACAAATGAGACAAAAGTGGCAAATTTCACCAAAAAGACCCTCTCGCACCGCATTCAATCGAAAGGACCATGTTTCCACATATGTTAGGACAAACATTGTGAGGGAAAACAAAATATGACTTTGGAGAAACAAAAGGAAGAGGAAAAACCTGAAATCACACCCAAGTTACAAATTCTCTCATACTAATAGAGGAACGAAAAACAAATTCTGGACTTAATGTGATCCTCGACAAACGAAAAGGCCTGATCATGACAACCAAATGAAGGAAAGATCTTCCATGCCTCAATACGGGAGATAAAAATAAGACAGAGCCCACAGTTGAAGAATTTCAAGGACAAATGGGGTGAGATCAAATTGAGTGCCAACATAAAGTACTAATTAACCCCCATCTTTTGGCCATCTTTTATTATTTTATTTCATCATTACAGCCCCTTTTCATCTACATGCCCAGTCTATTTTGGTCATTTTATGTTATTTTATCCTCGACTGGGTGCTCGTGGGTGCCTTGGTGTCACCAAGGGCGACCCATAGCTTTTTGTACTTCCCCAAAAGTTTTGGGTTCTTTCTAGCCATTTGACATCTTTATCTTTCTCTAGGTCAACCTTTTTGAGGTTAATTATGAATATAGATCAAGACAACCCTATAAATATAAAGTTATGAGACCATAATGAGTGAACTAGCATCGATTACTAATATCAATCCATCTAGAGTTATATCCATCTATTTCATTGGAGATCACTTTCATCCACATAGCTCCAACATCATGGCACAAGGCTAGGATGTATGCATCACAATTCATAAGGGGAGGGATTTTATTATATTCCATGCAAATGTTCTATAACACTTTTTACACATAGTTATTGCTCGCTAATTTACAAAGTACGACCGGAATAAGAGAAACCTAGGGCATGTTTACAAAAAAATGCACATAAAACTACATCGGGTCTGATATGTAGTGCAACACTTAGTTTGTAAGTCCACCATATTGGAAGTTGAGTTAAGTTTGACCCCTTCATATGCACTATTATTTTCTAGTGTTTGATGCTTTTTCATGGTTTTACAAGTATTTCTTTCATCTTGGGATATTGGTGACTATTATCCAATTTTGCACACATGACAAGATTGGACAATGGGGTCCTATCACGTTCAAAAAGAAAAAATAGTCCTAGGAACCCACTGCAGATTATAATCAAGATACAATAATTAAAAATAATTCCTAAATTACATATGAAGAGATCACCTAGCATCGAAAGGCACCCAGTTGATCTCAACTTAGTGAAGAATTCGAGGTCGAGTTGATAAAGAACCCGGTGTCAAATTGATAGTCATCTCGGAAATCATCTCGAGTAAAGTCTCTCAGTTGTAAGAGCTCGATGAGATCTTGTTAATACAAAATATAGCTAGTTGAAAATTGACAAATGAAAGGAACTCTATAAGGATCTCGGTAGAGATCAATGCAAAAAGATATGAAGGCCGAGTCAGGGAAAGCTAAGTTAACATGAGGCCAGGTCTAATCCATTAGAAAATGCTTGACCAACCACTTGGGAGAATTATCTTGTTTGACCGAGATGATATGAGATTATGCAGATATGGGAGGTTCAACATCATTGAATCTCGGGTTTGTAATTACGTAATGGAAGGACTTCTATTGACCTACGAAGATAGTATAGGCATCATAAAATACCAATGTAAAATTAAGTCAAACCGACATCTTTAAAAGAGCTATGAATTATAACGGTGTTCGGACCTTCCTTGGTGAGCATTTGGTGCAAGAGTAGTAGGCATGTTGCGTAAAGTAGAAGCCTTTTTGAATGCTTCCAACAAGAGGTTGTCCAACTATGTATTTATCTATTCGGTATCAAATGCAACCTCAAATTCAAGATTTCCCTTCAAGATATTTTTATCAAAATCGATTAAGTGACAGGTGAGAGTGTTACTAGGAGACCTAATGAAATTTATTACAAAGATTCTCTATCGAGACCTTACTTATTTTACGATGTAACTCATTGAAGTGAATCTCATAGAGGAGGAGAACTGTTTCATATAAGAATATTCATGAGGCACAATTTTCTTTGCAATTATATGAGCATCTTCAACGAGTCACTATGTTGGCAAGCATAAAGGTTTACATTTGAAATTATCACACCTTACAAGCTACAATGAAATGTTTGCACTAAGAGAATGATGTCTCCTCACACCGAGTGGAAAATTGGAAATCAGTGGCCTCTTGTCCAAAACAAAATATGGCCAAATAATTCTGAAACCCACACTCCAATCCTAGACATGGAAAATAAGGTGAGCATTGCCAAGGGAAATGACGTGATGTCAAGCCATCGAAAAAATTCTGAGCATGGGAGAAGTTTGAGTCTACTGCCAAAAAATCAGAGCACGATGATGGTAAACCGAGCAGGTAATTCCGCGCATGGGAAACATTTCACTATATTTCCAAGTGGGTTTTTATGAATGGCAGGCCAAGCTGTTAATCCCACGCTAAGGTATGAATAGGGGAACTCAGGGAATACATTCCCAAGTGGAAATATTGGGTTGGTAAACCATGGTGATACTTCCGAGCGTGGGAGAAATCAGATCAAATTGCCAAGCGGAGATCATACGATGGCGATCCGTCATGAGAATTCCATGCAGTTTGGAGTGGTCCGAGTCTTTGTGCGAGTCACTGGGAGGATTAATAGGACAATTATGAATTGGATTGGGTCATGGGTTAAACAACGCGACGTGATACCAATTTTCAGCAGAGGCTATAGGCCAAGATAGAGTTTCACTCATTACATTATGTAGATGTTTGTTAAATGATACCGAGTAACATGACGAGTGGGGGTCAGCGCTTGCAGTTTGAATACGTGGGAAAATGAGAAAATTTTGGAATTTAGCCTAAAGAATCACTTAGTGAATAAAATTGGCTTCATATCTCATCGCAGACCCAACCAAGTCGATGCATTAATGGCTTAGTCGTGGCTCATGTGTGAAGAGTTTGAAAGAAAGTGATGCTGAAAACTCGTCTAGATAGAAGCGATAAGTGAGAAGCTCCAACGCACCAAGTAGCAAGCATGTTGTAGTATAGTAGAAGCCTTTTTAGTGCTTCCAACAAGAAGGTTTTCCAACTATGTCGTTATCTATTCAGTATCGAATGCATCCTCAAATTTGGGATTCTCAATGCTCTAGCATAATGCAGCTGTAGGCTTATCCTTATTCTGAACTTAGATCCATGGCAGTTGCAGGAAACAAATATTCACTACCGTGTATCTTTGGATTGAGTCACAGTATTCAAGGCTTCATAAAATTTCCCTAAATCGGAGATGAAGGTTTATTATGAGTGCGAGAATGAAACGATTCATATTGCTCAAAGATTTTTCTCCTAGAAATGAATTGAATGTGAAGGTCAACTCAAAATACCTAGTTGGCCATTGTGTATACTACATCCTTGTTACTTTTAAATGGTATCTTTGAGAAACTCGAGGGAAATAGCTAATATTTATACCTTTCGATTATGTACATCCAATCGAATGATAAAAGTATTATTTTACGAGGTTTAGAGAAACTTTTTTTACAATGGAAGATTATCTTGTAGTTTCAAGCTAATTTTATCTATCTTTATATCTATTAGCTTTGATCCATGACTAAGGAAGAATTCATATGGTTGTTACCTGTACATTTTTCCAAGGTCCTCTTGGTTGCCCTAGTTGTTCAATGTATTTTTTTGAAGGGCTTCTTTTATGTGTTGCAAATTGTAACATAAAGGATCTTTTTAGTTTCTAGAAAAATGAGTATATTGTGTAGCTCACAGCTACCTATGCCATACTAAGATCCCAATAGTGGCATAATTTTTGATAGGAGCCGAGACTGCAGAGTGCATTGACAAAATACCGAAAGGATATTTGGCAAAGAATCAGTCTTAAGGGTGTCTATCGACATGTTATGGGCATGAACCTGGGTCATCATCATGGCAGCATTAGGTCTTTATTGGTAATGGAATTTTCTCATCATTTGGAAGGTACAATTGTGCTTATTATGGAAAAGCCAAAACATTCTTACTACAAGTGTTATATAATAAGGAAGAACCGTGAGCATTGTGGTAAAACCATTCTTTTCAGAAATGTTGGGTTAAGCTCGGTATTCAAGTGAGTTGAGCCAGAGAAGAACTCAGGAGTTTGGTTCTGGAAAGAAGGTAAGACGACACGAAGCATCAAGAAGAGCTGGTGGAAGATGAGTTGTGAAGAATTGAATTCATTTTGATTTAATATTTTGATTTAAATATTTTAATATTAATATTTATTACTATTATTTAAATATTTTATTTAAATATTCTTTTAATTAATTGAGAAGAATAGGTCATCGAGCAATTAATGACCCATGATGGAACCTTCTCAAGTAGTTCAACTAACTGTAATAAATACATCATGGACCTTCAATTTAGGAATGTAATTATGACATTTCCTCTTCTTTCTCACATATTCTTCTATAAATGTAAGTTGGAAGCTCATTTCAAAGGGTTCAAACAGATTCGAGACAAGTTGACATGGGTTAGATATCTCGGGTGAGTATATACTTTTCAAGAGTCCTCTCTCTTCTACAAGTTGTTCTTGTGTGTTGAGAGAACTTTCAAGCCTCCTCTTCAAGACTGTAATGGCAACTATTGCCTCTTTTGAATGTATGATGCATTGTGCATGTTATTGAAGCAATAAAAGTGTGTGTTTTGTGACTAATCATGGTCCTTTCATCCTTCTATGGTTCTTTGTGCCTTTCTCGTACTTGTAGGTACACTTTGTGCAAGTTTAAGTTTCTATGCAGGTTCTTGGAGTTTTGTGTTTATCGAGTGGTGGATTATTGCATGCGGTTGAGTTATGGTGTCTATTCACCCTTCTTGAGTTCATCCTTCTTCCTTTGGAAACTGGTATATTTCTCGGCCTCGATAAAGTTTAACAAAGGGAACGTGTGTCTCTTATTTTGTGGTATCTGCACCCTCTCTAATTTGCAATAGGTGAGGTTGACCTCAGTGCACACACCCTCTTCAAATTAACCCTTCCCGAGTCTGGAAATAACCTTTACTTGGTGCAAAACCATCCCTAGTATATCTTCATTTCTGTAAATCTCTTTGTAGTGCCCACTTCCCTTCGACACCATTTTGTTTTGTTGTTTTCGAGACTGATTACTTCACTATGGATTTATTATGGCTTCTTGATTTAGCATGCTAGTAGATATCATAGACATTGGACTGTTATTGATTTGATCTTTATATGATGCATATGATTTACTGGTGCACATTTGATGACGATATTTTGTATACTTTTGACAGGTTATTTATCTTAATTATGACATGTAATATGTTTAATCATATTGAGTAGAACTTGATAATTGGAATAATGTGATGATCGTTTTGATATAAATGATATGGGAATAGAAATGTGCTAGAAAGTGTTAGTGATATCATACTTGCATAGATGATAGTAAATCATGTGTCATTTATTTTAGATTATATTGTATATTTGGCATGAATTTTTAATGCGCCAACAGGTGAAGGAGGTATCCTATGTTCTGCAGTATATTATATTCACAACAAAATTAGGGAGTGGAGACCAACCACATCGGTTTCGAGAAGAATCCAGCTAAGGTCACCATGGCAACAAGTAATTGTGTGTGTGTTAGAATTATCTGTAAAGGGAAAATTGTGACCTAGGGATCATGTGTTGTTTTGTTTTAATTTTTCCCTTTTATTATGTTAGTATGTGTTGCTCTTAGTAAGTGAAATTTTACTTGTGTTATTATTCATATTCCTTGGATTGGAGTTTACCCCTTTGTTAGCCATGGGTTGTAGCGGGTTATTTAAGTTAATTTGAGATTGTCCTAAACTAATTAAAAGATGTGACCTAAGAGAATTCATTTATTAAGATTTGATTTACTTGGTATTTTTGTGGATTGATGTGTGTTTGAGTTTGAGTGTAGCACACTCTACCCCACATGGGAAACTCGAATTTGGCCTTTGAGGCCAAATTTCAAAGCTTGTGGGACAAGTCAAACTTGTCCCACACCTCTTAAAACCCCATGCCAACCCTACCTATGGGTTGGAAGGAAAAATTTAGGGTCTTTTAGGTGTTTTGGGGGATAAAAGGGTAAAATATTAATTGCACTTTATTTCAAAATTTAATTTTGTCCTTTGGGGAATGGGCTTAGTTGGAGTGTGTAAGGTGTTTGCCTTTCTTTCAACCACTTATTAATGGTGCCTTGGAATTTGATGTTGACCAAATGATGTGGAGTGAAGGGAAAAGGAGGTGGCATCCTACTTGGAGCCACATCATCCCTCCCACTCTTTTCTCTATTTATTTGATCCTCTTGTTTGTTTTGGGGTTGGAAGTTTCATTTTTGGTCTTTTGTATTTTGGAGAGGAGAGGTTTTGGAAGGAGTTGTGGTATTTTGGAGCTTGTGGATGCTTGCTTGATCTTGGAGGGATTGAGACTTCATACTTGGAGCAAGCTCTACCATGGAAAGGTAGGAGCTTCACCTTTGTTTGCATTATGTCTCTTTTTGTTGTATGAATGTATATGTATGTTGTGTTGATTATTGTTGTTTGAGATGCTTGTTGGGAATGGGTAGAATGCCTAGGTTGGGAGTGGGAGGATACTATGGGGAGTTTAATTGAGGGAGGCATAAGAGATCACGTTCTTGAGGAGGGAGTTTGGATTGGGTGCCCACCTTGTAAGAGAAATGCTTGCATTTTCTTCTTGTTTTACTTTGAGGGAGCCATAAGAGTTGAGGGAGGCATAAGAGTAAAAGGAGGGATAAGGGGTACTTGAGGGAGGCATAAGATTTGTTAGGGGTATTGTATTTTACATTGGAGGCTTTTAGGTGGCACCCATTCCCATTGGGAGGCATAAGTGGCCTCCCCATATGTCTTACTCTTATGGCTTTCTTGATAAGCCTTGTGACTTGTTGTTGTGATTGTTTTCTTTCTTGTGTTGTTGATCTTCTTTTTGAAGGATTATGGAATGAATGTGAAATGTTATGTTTAGTTATGTGGAAGCTAGTAGTTTCCATGAGTTGGATTTTCTCCCATTGTGATGTGGTTGGGGCTCGGGGGCCAATGGAGAGGATGGATTCTCTTCTCCATTGGGTATTTTGGTTGGGAGGAGAGCATTGCCCTCCCTTATTTTGTTGTGAATCAAGAAAACTATGGAGGAGCCAGCTTGTTGATATTTGGAGCATTGGAACCTTGTTCATGACAATGTGAAACCACCATGTATTTTACCCACCTTGAGTGGAGGAAAAATGTAATATTGCTTTGTATTTTAGCTTCCATAATTGTAAATTTTGGTCCCACATTAAGTGGAAAGTGTTGTAACAAGATTTTGAAAGAAAGTTGTTTTGATCTTCTTTAGTAAGAGGTGTATTGGAAAAGTCGAATATTAATGTATTTTCTCTTCTTGTATTGTTGATGGTAAGATTTAAGTTTTTTTTTTTTAATTAGCCCTCAATATGCCAATGAAATCATTTAAGCTCTAGCTCAATTATGTTTTTATTCATTTATGAATCCATTGTAAAACTATTGGCAAATTATAAAAGGAAATGAAATCAACCTATTTGAAATCCCATGCAAGGCTTATTAAATTGTGTAGAAGGAGATCTTAATGCAAAAGTACTAAGCTTAATGAGTTAATTACCCATATTTCCTCAATGTTTAATAAGGAAACCAATATTGTAAATATTTTTCATATGTAAGTAATATTAAAAGTAATGGGTTTACTATTATTAAATCATATTAATACCAACATACTATTAATATTCCTTTTTATATTACATAGTATATTAGTATAAACTGCAACCAAGAAATAATAAATAGAACCTACGTATGTCCTTATAATTGCAAAAGCAAACTATGCTAGAATGCATATAAGATCATACATTCTTATAATACAAAACAATTAGGATTATGTTATACCTCGGTAAAATCATTATAGTTAGTGATGCACCTGCATCAAACCATGTATGGGATGTTTTTTTTTATAAAGTGCAAAGTAACTGTTCTCCATGAATTTTTTGACATGAAATAGACTCACCTCTTCCGAGACGTTCACTCTATTTCTGGGCAGCTACTTCGTGAACATTCTGATTTGAAACAGACCCACCTCTATGAGTTCTTTTTTAATGGGTTGTATAATAAATCAGGTCGGGTCTCATTAGAGAATCAATGTAATAAATTTCATCTGGTCCCCAGAAACACTCTCACTTTGTCCCTCAATTGATTTGATAAAAATATCTTGAAGGCGAACCCGAATTTGAAGGTGCATTCGATCATCGAGCATGATAACAACATAGTTGGACAAACCGCTTGTCTTAAGTGCTCAAAAGAATGAAAAGGCTTTTTCTTTTTTTTTGTTCTCTCTTTGCTGCCATTTTCTATGCAGCCGTGGCCGAGGATTTGCACCTGAACACACCTTATAGCCCCGAGGTTAGTGGAAGTAACACATCTTGTTTGCCCGCCTTTAGGCTTCTTCTACACCCTCCTCGCAGCACGTGCGGACATGGACCCCTTCTCGAACACCCCTCGCTGCATCCGATGACAGTAGAGGTCGTTTGCCCTTCCACTCACTGTTGTAGCTCCTCTGTAACCCGTTTCTTTTTTTTACTTACATCGGCGGGGACCGATTAAGGCGGTGGGTAGACGAAATGGGAGGCGTGAGATTTGCGTATCCTTGTAGCAGCGAATTAATGAATCATGCGGCCCGGTTGGTGAAGCCTGCACGCAAGGGAGGGAATTGTGATGTTTGGAAGGTGGCCATTAAAGCCACCCACCCCAATCCTGTTTTCAAACATAGATTTGGCTGATCTTCCCACCAAAGAACTCTAGCCCTTTATTCTATTTTTTTTTAGAAAAAGATATGTTTAACCTACTTTAAGGAAAGTAATTTTGAATGAAGGCAATATTGTAACCATGTTCCCTATTTCCTATTAATTCTATTTATTTATTTATTTTTTTACTAACAGACTTCTAGTTTGATTAGTATTTCAATTTAACTTATATGGACACTGTTTTGTTCATAATCCTTGATGTTACCTTTAGTGCAAAATTGTCCCTTTACATAGTGCTATGCTCCGTGTTATGAATCACTTAGTAACTTAACATAGTTCTATCTTTTTGTGAATGTAATATGTGAATGCAACAAGAGAAGGAAGGGAAAGAAGTAGGTTTTATTTCCACCATCTCAAAAGAATGAGGAGGCAAGAGTAAGATGGTTGATGTTCTTAACCAATGCGAGGAAACCAAAACTTCTAAAATCTCTTCAACTATGCCATAGATGCATAATGCAATCAAACTTTATGACTAGTTCCATGAGATGATGTTGTAGGTAAATCAAGCAAGCATGAAATCTTTCTTCCAACTATCTCACATGCAGTTTCTTCGTCAAAACCCTTTTAAGGTCCAAGATAACCTTAGCATCCCAGTGTTGAAAGTAAAATTAATACCACAACACTAGATTAATGGATTCATTATCTCGAGTCCTCCATTTAAATCAATAAGTTTTCTGATGATAACATGCTCACCTTTGCACCATTAAAGTCATACTTCTTAGCATTCCACTGGTAGAAATATTTGAATATGGAGTGACTCTATCAACACTATATAGTTTTTATTTTGGTTACAAGTAATCACTAGCCTTATAATGTGCACTCATATGTCCTGGTACACTTAGTAAGTATAAAAGGATTGATTTCTAATCCTACACCTAAATAAATAAAACAAAAAAAAAAATTTAGTCACATTTTCGGGTTGTGTGTTTGTGACAGAAATTCTTCGTCATCGTTTTCATCATCATTGTCATGAGCGTCGTCATTTTCGCGGCATCACATTTTTGTATCAGAGCTAGGGGTTCGAAGCTTGGACCCTTGGGCACACGCAGAAAACATGAAACAGAACATTTAACTTAGTACAGAGCTGATTCTTTTAAAATATAAAACCACAATGTTGATAATTATAGTAAACAACAAATTTAGAAAACTGACACAAGACCTAGAACAATTAACTAAATCTCACCTTGATCATGCGGGGGCACGGATTGGGTGAGGGGTCTCTTCATATAGACCTAGACATACCACCGCCAGAGCAGGCCATAGCAGCCATCCTACCTCAGATCTTGCAGACACTCCAGGATGTCAATGCCGCTATACGCGAAGAACCCTTGGGAGGACGACTTGCTAGACATAGTTCGGAGCCATCAGTAGATGCCCAGGCATCCCCTCGACATAGCAAGGAGCACAGGGTAGAGAACTTCCATGCGGAGTCGGCTAGGGCAGAGTCACCACAGAGAGGACATGGGGACAGGATCTTAGGACATAGGGATAGGTCTCGAGCCCTGCAGGCGGAGGGAGGAGCATATAAGAGAACTAGGTTTCATCATACGTCAGCTGCAGACCATATCCGGAGATCCTGAAGCTACGACCATCTCACTATTTGGGTGATACAGGTGGTTTTCAGGCAGAGGTCTAGTTGGTGAGCTTGAGCGGATGCTTCAAGCTCTACCCTTGTACTAGCAACACGAAATCTCATGTTGCAATCCATCTTCTGAAGGATGGAGCAGGAGTCAGTGGAGGACCGAGGAGCAGAAGCTCCATGTTGACTCAGAGACGATTACCTGGGAGTTGTTTGAGGAGTGTTTTAGGAGCAGGTATTTACCCAGGAGATTTATACAGCAGCGGATAGATGAGTTTCATGACCTCCGTCAGGCATCGATGATAGTAGCTGAGTATGAGAGTCAATTTTTGGACCTACTCTAGTACGTCGACTATATGCAGGATGAGCAGGTACGGATTCATAGGTTCATTCGGGGCCTAAACTTGGATTTAGGTGGCGCAGTGCACATTCACTGCCCACAGACATTAGCAGAGGCCGTGGAGAAGGCCTATATTACAGAGGAGACACGGGGAGGACACAACAAAGCTAGAGACAGAGTTCGGAGCCGTATCTAGCAGATGTAGGATGGAAGGTCGAAGGGGTCAGTTCCTCCTCCACGGGGTGGACAGAGTTCGAGGCAAGCTTTATTCGAGCCACCACAAGAAGAAGCGGCGGCAGACCCGCCCACCTTACAGACCTCCTCAGAGATTTGATGCGCAGGGGGGAGGTAAGTATGGGGCCTCCCCCTAGGGTCCCATTAGGACACGGGGTGCATTGAGATCTCGGTCGGTAGGAGCTCATCGGCCAGAGACCTCAAGCGAGTCCATGCCGGATCGTTAGGATCTCGTATCTCGATCATCTAGAGTACCACCTTAGGGCTGCTTCCCACCGGAGGGGACCAGGTAGCTGTTATGGTTTTGGTGTTGTTAAACATCATTGGAGAGATTGCCCACATAACCCTAACAAGGGTAAGACGAAGAGCTCGAGCCTCTTTGGAGATATGGCACGGACTCATCGGATCTACGTAGTGGTCAAGAACCGCTAGGATGAGCACCAGGTAGTGTTGGTGGTATTTCCACCTCTATATTATTTGATTCTGGTTCTTCTGATTCTTTTATTGCACCATCCTTAGTAGAGCGTTGTAGGCTGGTGGCAGTTAGGAAAGGCCGTAGTTGGGACGTTGAGATGGCTTCTAGAGCCAAAATTTCTATAGACTCCTTAGTTAAGGAATGTGTAGTGGATTTGGGACCCTTCACCACTACTTCTGATCTTCGGATCCTTCCATTAGGATCTTATGGCATCATTTTAGGCATGGATTGGTTGTCCGCTCACAGAGCTAGAGTGGACTGTTACCATAAGATTGTTGCTTACATAGATGATCTTGGACTAGAGTCGGTGATATCAGGAGTTAGGAGGGTCGTATCCATTCGCACCATCTCCGCTATGCAGCTTAAGTGGTGTGCGCGACGGGGTTGTCAGTTATTTTCCATTACGGTCAGTGACAGATCAGAGGATGAGTCAAGAGGACCTTCCCTCGATGATCATTCCATCTTATCAGAGTTTGCTGATGTGTTCCCAGGGGAGCTACCAGGATTACCTCCCCCACGTGAGATCGACTTCCATATAGATCTAGTTCCGGGTGCAGAGCCTATCTCACGAGCACCCTATCGGATGACTACTCCTGAGCTATGTGAGCTCAAGTTGCAGCTTGAGGGCCTTCTAGAGAAATGCCTAATCTATCCTAGTGTATCCCCTTGGGGTGCACCAATGATCTTCGTAAAGAAGAAAGATGGATCTCTTCGGTTGTGTATTGACTACCGTTAGCTAAATAAAGTAACGATCAAGAATCGTTACCACCTTCCACGCATTGATGATTTATTTGATCAGATGAAGGGGGCTACAGTTTTCTCTAAGATAGATCTTAAGTCAGGGTACCATCAGCTCAGGATTGCGGAGATAGATATTCACAAGATAGCATTCCGTACGCGATATGGCCACTACGAGTTCACAGTGGTACCTTTCGGTTTGACGAATGCCCCCGCAGTGTTCATGAGTTTGATGAATGGGGTATTCAGGACCTTCCTTGATCACTTTGTGCTCATCTTCCTTGATGACATTCTAATTTACTCACGCACACGTGAGGAGCATGAGGAGCACCTTCGCTAGGTTCTTCAGTGTCTTCGTGAGCAACACCTTTACGGGAACTTGGAGAAGTGTGCATTCTTTCAGCCTGAGGTGCAGTATTTGGGCCACATCATTTCAGGGGAAGGTATTGCAGTCGATCCTTCCAAGATTCGAGCCATCATGGATTGGCCAGCACCCACTAGTGTGACCGAGGTGCGTAGTTTCATGGGTCTAGCAGGGTATTACAGGAGGTTTGTTTAGGATTTTTCACGGATTGTGCACCCTATCACTTCTCTTCAGCGGAAAGGGAAGAAGTTTTTATGGTCAGATAGATGTGAGTAGGCTTTCAATACACTGAAGGAGTGCCTCATGAGAGCACCTATTCTTGCGATCTTTGATCCTCGGGGTGAGTTCTATGTTTGTACAGATGCTTCCTTGGCATGGACTTGGAGGTGTGTTAATGCAGGAGGGTAGAGTCGTTGCCTTTGAGTCTCGCAAACTCAAAGATTATGAGCTCAATTATCCGACCCATGACCTTGAGCTTGCAGCAGTGGTACATGCCTTAGTGCGGTGGAGACATTTTCTTCTTGGCTGGAGATTTACACTCAGGACTGATCACTTGAGTCTTCACCACCTCTTCACGCAGCCCAATCTCAATGCTCATCAGCGGCGTTGGATGGAGTTACTCTGTGAGTATGACATGGAGATAGAGCATGTAAAGGGAAGGAGAATGTGGTTGCAGATGCCTTGAGTAGGCAGAGACATGTGGCTATGGCCACCTCAGTGGGCACAGATTTGCGGAGTAGGATCTTGCAGCATCTTCCTCAGGATAGTTTCTACCTTGCAGCCAGAGTAGAGATTAAGTCTCAGAGACCCCTTGAGGGGAGATTTGATGGATTTTCATTAGAGGCAGATGGTCTTCTCAGACACAGAGGTTGGATATATGTTCCTTTAGATGGAGGCTTGAGACATGACATTTTGACAGAGGCTCATCGTGCACCTTATTCAGCCCATCCCGGGGTGAAGAAGATGCACGCCACCTTGAGACAGTTGTATTTTTGGAGAGGACTTTAGAGACGTGGCTTCATTTGTGTCACACTGTTTAGAGTGCCAGAGGGTGAAGGCCAAGCATCAGCATCCAGCTGGCCTTCTCTATCCTCACGCCATACCGGAGTGGAAGTGGGACACCATTTCCATGGACTTCATCATTGGGTTACCTACGTCGAGATACCATCACGACGCCATCATGGTCACGGTGGATAAATTGATGAAGGTAGCTCATTTTTCTCCGGTGAAGACCACCTATACAGGCGAGTCTTTGTGGCATGAGTTTACCTTGATGAGATTGTCGAGATTACATGGGATTCCGCAGGAAGATCATTTCAGAATCGCGACCCTTTGTACACCTCCCATTTCGGACCACCATGCGGTATGCCCTCGGACGAGGATTAATTTCAGTATCTGCTTATCACCCTAAGACAGATGGACAGATAGAGAGGGTGAATCAAATTTTAGAGGATATGCTCAGGATGTACGTGATGGATCATCAGTCGAGATGGGAGGAGTATCTGTATTTGGTGGAGTTTTCCTACAATAATAGTTTCCAGAGTTCGATAGGCATGGCTCCTTTTCAGGAATTATATGGTAGAGAGTGTAGGACACCTCTTAGTTGGGACAGGGATTGAGGACAGGGTTTCCTTAGGCTAGCATTATTACAGGATATGGAGTAGCAGGTTGCCTTGATCAGACAGAGATTGCAGGAGGCGCAGGATAGACAAAAGAAGTATGCAGACCAACATAGGATAGATCGTAGTTTTGAGGTGGGCACGAAGGTGTTTCTTCGTGTCAAACCGCATAAGAGCCCTATCCATTACGGAAAAGGTTCTAAGCTTGCTCCTAGGTTTGTGGGTCCCTTTGAGATCTTGGAGTGCCTCGGTCCCTTAGCCTATCGTCTAGCATTGCCACCTATCTTATCTCACGTCCATGATGTGTTTCACGTTTCTGTGCTTAGGAGATATATTTCTGATCCTTCTCATGTGCTAGATTGGACTGCATTGCAGGTGCAGGATCAGGGGTAGGTGATGGTGGAGCCCATCTGCATTATAGATCGCAGGACCCTGGGCCTTCGCGGCAGAGAGATTGATTAGGTTCGGGTCCAATGGGATAGGTATGATGAGACTGCAGCTACTTGGGAGGATGCTACTTTGTTACGAGGATAGTTTCCACAACTTTTCCAAAGTGACTTCCGAGGAGGAAGTCGAGTCTAAGGGGAGGGGATGTAGTGCCCACTTCCTTCGACACCATTTTATTTTGTTGTTTCGAGACCGATTACTTCACTATGGATTTAATATGGCTTCTTGATTTAGCATGCTAGTAGATATCATAGACATTGGACTGTTATTGATTTGATCTTTATATGATGCATATGGTTTCTTCTTGCACATTTGTTGACGATATTTTGTATAATTTTGACGGGGTTATTTATCTTAATTATGACATGTAATATGTTTAATCATATTGAGTAGAACTTGATAATTGGACTAATGTGATCATCGTTTTGATATAAATGATATGGGGAATAGAAATGTGCTAGAAAGTGTTAGTGATATCATACTTGCATAGATGATAGTAAATCATGTGTCGTTTATTTTAGATTATATTGTATATTTGGCATGAATGTTTTAATGCGGCCAACAGGCCGAAGGAGGTATCCTCTGTTCTGCAGGTATATTATATTCACAACAAAATTGGGAGTGGAGACCAACCACATCGGATTTCGAGAAGAATCCAGCTAAGGTCACCATGGCAACAAGTAATTGTGTGTGTGTTAGAATTATCTGGTAAAGGGAAAATTGTGACCTAGGGATCATGTGTTGTTTTGTTTTAATTTTTCCCTTTTATTATGTTAGTATGTGTTGCTCTTAGTAAGTGAAATTTTACTTGTGTTATTATTCATATTCCTTGGATTGGAGTTTACCCCTTTGTTAGCCATGGGTTGTAGTGGGTTAATTAAGTTAATTTGAGATTTTCCTAAACTAATTAAAAGATGTGACCTAAGAGAATTCATTTATTAGGATTTGATTTACTTGGGATTTTGTGTGGATTGATGTGTGTTTGAGTTTGAGTGTAGCACACTCTACCCCACATGGGAAACTCGAATTTGGCCTTGGAGGCCAAATTTCAAAGCTTGTGGGACAAGTCAAACTTGTCCCACACCTCTTAAAACCCCATGCCAACCCTACCTATGGGTTGGAAGGCAAAATTTAGGGTCTTTTAGGTGTTTTGGGGGGATAAAAGGGTAAAATATTAATTGCACTTTCTTTCAAAATTTAATTTTGTCCTTTGGGGAATGGGCTTAGTTGGAGTGTGTAAGGTGCTTGCCTTTCTTTCAACCACTTATTAATGGTGCCTTGGAATTTGATGTTGACCAAATGATGTGGAGTGGAGGGAAAAGGAGGTGGCATCCTACTTGGAGCCACATCATCCCTCCCACTCTTTTCTCTATTTATTTGATCCTCTTGTTTGTTTTGGGGGTTGGAAGTTTCATTTTTGGTCTTTTGTATTTTGGAGAGGAGAGGTTTTTGGAAGGAGTTGTGGTATTTTGGAGCTTGTGGATGCTTGCTTGATCTTGGAGGGATTGAGACTTCATACTTGGAGCAAGCTCTACCATGGAAAGGTAGGAGCTTCACCTTTGTTTGCATTATGTCTCTTTTTGTTGTATGAATGTATATGTATGTTGTGTTGATTATTGTTGTTTGAGATGCTTGTTGGGAATGGGTAGAATGCCTAAGTTGGGAGTGGGAGGAGACTATGGGGAGTTTAATTGAGGGAGGCATAAGAGATCATGTTCTTGAGGAGGGAGTTTGGGTTGGGTGCCCACCTTGTAAGAGAAATGCTTGCATTTTCTTCTTGTTTTACTTTGAGGGAGCCATAAGAGTTGAGGGAGGCATAAGAGTAAATGGATGGATAAGGGTACTTGAGGGAGGCATAAGTAAATGGAGGGATAAGGGGTACTTGAGGGAGGCATAAGAGTTGTTAGGGGTATTGTATTTTGCATTGGAGGCTTTTAGGTGGCACCCATTCCCATTGGGAGGCATAAGTGGCCTCCCCATATGTCTTACTCTTATGGCTTTCTTGATAAGCCTTGTGACTTGTTGTTGTGATTGTTTTCTCTCTTGTGTTGTTGATCTTGTTTTTGAAGGATTATGGAATGAATGTGAAATGTTATGTTTAGTTATGTGGAAGCTAGTAGTTGCCATGAGTTGGATTTTCTCCCATTGTGATGTGGTTGGGGCTCGGGGCCAATGGAGAGGATGGCTTCTCTTCTCCATTGGGTATTTTGGTTGGGAGGAGAGCGTTGCCCCTCCCCTTATTTTGTTGTGAATCAAGCAAACTATGGAGGAGCCAGGTTGTTGATATTTGGAGCATTGGAACCTTGTTGATGACAATGTGAAACCACCATGTATTTTACCCACCTTGAGTGGAGGAAAAATGTAATATTGCTTTGTATTTTAGCTTCCATCATTGTAAATTTTGGTCCCACATTAAGTGGAAAGTGTTGTAACAAGATTTTGAAAGAAAGTTGTTTTGATCTTCTTTAGTAAGAGGTGTATTGGAAAAGTGGAATATTAATGTATTTTCTCTTCTTGTATTGTTGATGGTAAGATTTAAGTTTTTTTTTAATTAGCCCTCAATATGCCAATGAAATCATTTAAGCTCTAGCTCAATTATGTTTTTCTTCATTTATGAATCCATTGTAAAACTATTGGCAAATTGTAGAAGGAAATGAAATCAATCTATTTGAAATCCCATGCAAGGCTTATTAAATTTTGTAGGAGGAGATCTTAATGCAAAAGTACTAAGCTTAATGAGTTAATTAACCATATTTCCTCAATGTTTAATAAGGAAACCAATATTGTAAATATTTTTCATATGTAAGTAATATTAAAAGTAATGGGTTTACTATTGTTAAATCATATTATTACCAACGTACTATTAATATTCCTTTTTATATTAACATAGTATACTAGTATAAACTGCAACCAAGAAATAATACTGATAGAACCTACGTATGTCCTTATAATTGCAAAGCAAACTGTGCTAGAATGCATATAAGATCATACATTCTTATAATACAAAACAATTAGGATTATGTTATACCTCAGTAAAATCATTATAGTTAGTGATGCGCCTGCATCAAACCATGTATGGGATGTTTTTTTTTATAAAGTGCAAACTAACTGTTCTCCATGAATTTTCTGACGTGAAACAGACCCACCTCTTACCGAGACGTTTTCTCTATTCTTTGGGCGGTACTTCCGTGAACATTCTGATTTGAAATAGACCCACCTCTATGAGATCTTTTTTACACGGGCTTGTATAATAAAACAGGTAAGGTCTCATTAGAGAATCAATGTAATAAATTTCATCTGGTCCCCGGGTAACACTCTCACTGTCCCTCAATCGATTTGATAAAAATATCTTGAAGGCAGAACCCGAATTTGAAGGTGCATTCGATCTTCAATGTAGATAACATCATAGTTGGACAAACCACTTGTCTTAAGCGCTCAAAAGAATGAAAAGGCTTTGTTTTCTTTTGTTCTCTCTCTGCTTCCTAGCCATTTTCTATGCGGAGACCACGGCCGGATTTGTGCCCCAGAACACACCTTACAGCCCCGAGGTTAGTGGAAGTAACACATCTTGTTTTCCCGCCTGAAGCTTCTTCTACACCCTCCTCAGCAGCACGCGCGGCCATGGACCCCGTCTCGAGCACCCCTCGCTGCATCCGATGACAGTAGAGGTCGCTTGCCTTCCACTCACCTGTTGTAGCTCCTCTGTAACCCATTTCTTTTTCTTGCATCGGCTAGGGACCGATTAAGGCGGTGGGTAGACCAAATGGGAAGCGTGAGATTTGCGTATCCTCAGTAGCAGCGAAATAATGAATCATGCAGCCTGATTGGTGAAGCTTACATGCAAGGGAGGGAGTCGTGATGTTTGGCGGTGGCCATTAAAGCCACCCACCCCAATCCTATTTTCAAACTTAGATTTGACTGATCTTCCCACCGAAGAACTCTAGCCCTTTGTTTTATTTTTTTAGAAAAAGATATGTTTAACCTAATTTAAGGAAAGTAATTTTGATGAAGGCAATATTGTAACCATGTTCCCTATTTCCTATTAATTCTATTTATTTATTTATTTTTTACTAACATGAGACTTCTAGTTTGATTAATATTTCAATTTAACTTATATGGACACTGTTCATAATCCTTGATGTTATCTTTAGTGCAAAATTGTCCCTTTACATAGTGCTATGCTCCGTGTTATGAATCACTTAGTAACTTAACATAGCTCTATATTTTTGTGAATGTAATATGTGAATGCAACAAGAGAAGGAAGGGAAAGAAGTAGGTTTTATTTCCACCATCTCAAAAGAATGATGAGGCAAGAGTAAGATGGTTGATGTTCATAACCAACGCGAGGAAACCAAAAACTTCTAAAATCTCTTCAACTATGCCATAGATGCATAATGCAATCAAACTTTATGACTAGTTCCATGAGATGATGTTGTAGGTAAATTAGGCTAGCATGAAATCTTTCTTCCAACTATCTCACATGTAGTTTCTTCGTCAAAACCCTTTTAAGGTCCAAGATAACCTTAGCATCCCAGTGTTGAAAGTCAAAATTGATACCACAACACTAGATTAATGGATTCATTATCTCGAGTCCTCCATTTAAATCAATAAGTTTTCTGATGATAACATGCTCAACTTTGCACCATTAAAGTCATACTTCTTAGCATTCCACTGGTAGAAATATTCGAATATGGAGTGACTCTATCAACACTATATAGTTTTTATTTTGGTTACAAGTAATCACTAGCCTTATAATGTGCACTCATATGTCCTGGTACACTTAGTAAGTATAAAAGGATTGAATTCTAATCCTACACCTAAATAATTAAAACAAAGAAAAAAATTAGTCGCATTTTCAAGTTGTATGTTTGTGACAGCAAGTTCTTCATCGTCATTGTCATCGTCATCTATGTGAGCATCGCCATTTTCACGGCCTTACACTCTTTCCCTAAAACCCCATGAAAATGCTTAGCATAGGACTAGATAATCATTTTTGTTACACTAGGAGTAGTACAACACTTAGTTTAGGAAAAGGAAGCCGGCCTTCTTTGAAGGTTCACTTCAAGCCCAAGTCCCATAGCTTTAGAAGTGATCCCATGTGTCCCAATCACACCGAATGTCCTATTCACATCTTGGCCATTCGGAGGGTGCGTTATTTGGGAACAACGGTGACAATTAGAATAGGAAAAAAAGTTGTTGTGACATACATGGAGGGTTTCAAACCACCTTCTGAACTTGTAAAAGACAGCTTTTAGAGATTTTTCACACCCAAGGGTGCCCACATGTGCCTCGGTCTTCCTCCAGTTCACTAGTCCAGCTAGGTCTTCAAGATCCATCCTTTTCGATACTTCAACACATTCAACCATAATTTCCTAAAATATGGACATTTTACTAAGAATCTAGATTTAGAATATTGTTATTTTTGGTTTTATAATTGTTGAAATTGGATTCCTAAATTGCCATTATTTTTTTATTTAGTGTGATATCATATTCCCATATGTTTATTATTAGAATTTATGTAGTGTAATATCGGATTCCAATATTTACATGGTTCCATAAAATTATGTTCCTAATTCCATATTGAGTTTATGAGAATGGGAATATGCCCATTCTCAACACAATCATAGTACAACTATGTTCCTAATTCTTTTTATGTTTATCTTCTTTATCTCATTTTTTTCTAAGATTCCTATATGTTGTATTTTGACCCCTTTTGAAAATTAAAATAATGTGATATGGGTACATGTTTAATGAAATAAGAAATAACTATTTAGTCTATGAGAATGAACATATGCCCATTCTCATCACACTCATGTTACAAGTATGTTCCTAAATATTTTTATGTGTATCATCTAAATTATATTTATTATTCTTTTATAATTCATATGTGATGGATTTTGACCTATTTTGAATTGAAATATCTTGGCAGATAATAGGTTAAGTTGTGGTTCATTGCTAGCCACTTTTGTTGAGATCATTAAATATTATATCTTGCACTCCTAATACTATAGTTTTGCTTTAGAGAATTATGGGATTGTAGGCATATAATTTAATATGTAAAATTCATAAAGGTTTACATTTTATAAAGTATTAGAATAATTAAACAATAAGTTATGTACATTTTATAAGGTTTACATCAGTAGTGTAGGCCATGAAGAGGCCTTACAAAAAGAAGGAAACAACACTTCCCAAAGGTTGGAAGCCTTGGAGAATGATATGATGAAACTAAATGAAGAAGTGCAGAATTTGGCCAAGCAAAAAGGCAAAAGGAAGATGGAAGATGATACGATATTGATAATAAGCAAGTTGAGGAGATATGTAAAAAGCTTAACTCCTTATATAATCATCTAGGAAGAGAAAATGAATGCCATGACCACAACATGGAAATTTTTAATACAATCAGTGATTTTCTTGAACAACATGTTCATAGCATTTATGTGCTTAGTGGGATCTTGGAAACTCGTGGGGAATGAACAAGGATAATAGTCAAACCATAGAAAATCTCGACGCTAAGGACCCCACACACATGACAATGGTGGCTCTCTTTACCTCGCCCTAAACTATTAAATCTAGAATTACCAGAGCTGCTAAGAATTAAAAGAGGATTTTGTTGCAGATGTTGATCTCGCATCATTCCTTTTGCTATTTTTTGCTATTTTTGGCTGCATTGTTGCGAGCACGCACTTTGTTTTGCCTTTTGTTGTAAATTTTTGTTACGGTTGGCATAAATGCCTATTCGGATGTTGATCCTTTTTTTTAGAACCATTAATGTTTTATCCGGCCTTTAGGCCCTCTTGTATATATAGGGTATAGTCCCTTCAAAATGATTTATCATTAATAAAAAAAAGTTATGTAGATTTATCCACATAGCTTTAGGAAAAGACGTTATAATTTTGTGGTTGTAATGAATGCATAAATCAAGACTAATTCCTATAAAAACCCAAATCATTAATCTTTTCAAATGAATTTATTATAAATCACATCCAATTCCCTTTCAATCACAAGATCGAGCCCCACAGTAAACCTACTTAGAGCATAATTAAATAAAATTCAATAAATTGTATGGTGGAAATCATATTATTAATAATACATTAATAATATTCAAGAGTTCCACAAGCATCACAATGTTTTATAGAATAATATTATGTAAAAATATTCCAAAGTAATATAATACCCAAGATTTCATTTAATGATCAATTAATAGTATAACTATAAATTTTTATAGGACCAAGGTTTGGAATAATTTTCTTTACATAACCCACATCCCGGACCAATATTATTTCACATATAAATTTATGAACTTGATAGTTTCTCCAAGTCAACATTGCTTATCATGTTCAAGTAGTTGAAGGTATGATTAATGGCCACATGTACTTTATCGGGTATATTTATGGATCCACATTGCCAATTTTTGTTTGGTGTCCATGCCTAGATGATGCTATCTACATTGATATCTAATTTAGGTTCATTTGAGATGGTGTAACTTTTATTTGGCTTTAAACAATCCCTATATAATATGTAATAATGAATCATGCAATGGTTGTTTGGAAGATCCAAAACGATGCAAAAAATATCCATACTTATCAATTACATGTTCTTCAATATTCCTGAGACACAAAGCTAATGATGTGACTATAAAGTTTTCTCCACCTTCAAAATGTGATAGACATAAATGATTGAAACTCCCGATCTAATGTCCATGTGTGAGCATACCAAATAGAATGCTACTAGGTTAAAAACATTACGTATTGAATTTGATTTTTACCCATACATGGTATGGAATTTTTAATTTTATCTATTTTATCATACACAATGCTCAAGAATCTATAAGGTTTTTCTTCGACTACAATCTGCATGGGAATTGTAAATTACGCAAAAACTTTGAAAATATTCATTGTGCCATGTTTATTCCTTCTCAATATTTGTGAGTGCTTATGGGCATGTGGTGGCTCTAAATTTTTTTATAAATCTATGCACTCATTACTCCTTGCAAAGAAATTACTTTTTCTAATGGAAAATTTTTGTTTATTATGTTGTTGAAGCTTGATTACGACACTTGAGGAGTTTTCAACAATTCAAGCTCCTCATTGCATTATTTTGTAGTATGTTTTAGGTATAGAAAGAAGTAAGAAAATTTTGGGGAAATTTTACTCCATCCAATCTAAAGAACAAGTCAGATGTGGACAAATATATGAATTTATTCAAATTATTCTTGATATACATGAAATTGTTACGTTAGTGTTTGACTTTTATTTCTATTTTCTGGTTTTGTCATTCACTGCGCAAGCCAATTTCTGCATATCCATTCATATTTATGTTTATAGAAGTAACTCCTTGGGTAACCATATACTTTGTGTGATGTATTCGACAAACTTCCTTCCCATAAAATCTCATTTTATGTACCTCCATAGTTTTTTCACCAACATTGAAGATGGCATTTGTTGTTAATGCATCAAACAATTTATTTTTCACAATTTCATTCAAGGCTCTATTTGTGTGCCACATATTTTGATTTGTAACTGAAGAAAGAGGTAATTTCTTGGGAGAATTAGATTTGCAACAACTAAAATTTGTATTTTCCACTTCTAAAAATATTTACTAGTTTTTATCCTCATGATAATTTTGATTAGATGGATTGGCTTGAGGGATACACAGTTTACATGTGTTATGACATTATGAGATCTTGTTATCACTCTATTGAATTAATTATGATTAGTTGAAAGATATGAAATTGGATAAAATAATTGAGGGTTTCACTCTTCTCTTTGCATCTTAGATGGTGACCTCAACCTCCTTTTGGGATTTCTTTACATCTAATATCTAAATGAGAATCATTTATGTCACCTAATTTTCTAGCACGCCATTGTGTGAGAGGTCCTTTAGATAGGCAAAATAATTTGTAATGAGGGTTGAATACTCTATCAATATGTACACCGAATCTATTAGCATCCAATCTATCATAATGTACCATGTATCCTTCAACTACATTTGTAATTGTTCCCTCTGCAAAAATTTACACTCAATTGAGTAGTAATGGATTAATTTTGAAACATCTCCTTGAACTTAAAATTGTGTTGATCATTGTGTACATGGTACCCACTATTTGAGTAAACCCTTTCTTAATCATAAGGAAACTTCTTGTTTCACTCGAAAAATTAAATGTTATATTGGCCAAATAATTGATTTATTAGGTTATAGCGAGTATGAGCATTATGAGAAAATATTTACCACATTCGCTATGTATACCTAAAAATTAAAAGGACCCAACCTATCTCCATCAATGTCATGAAATTATGGCACATGATTTATATAACCCATGGCTATGTCATCGTATTTTCTACAAGATTTGTGTTTGAGGATGACATTTTCTTGACAAAATATTTTCTATCTTTAGGACTTGTATTGATGGTGCTTTCACTATCATCACTACAATATTTTTCACTCTTTACATTGTAATCCTCTGAACCACTACAAATTTTTTCACTTCCCAAATTAGGGGGAATGGATGAATATGCATGCTTTTATAATTCACTCTCTTCCCAAGCAATGAAGTATCCTTCATTCCCAACATCTGCCAAGGTTTCAAATTCATCATTTTAGAAAGGAAAATTTATCGTCTCGTCCCAATACTTTATGTCTTAACATTGAAAAAACAAATCCTCTTACCACATATTTCAGCAATGTAGTTTCTTCCTACTTGGATATACTCTTCCATCTGTAACTTTGATTCCTTTTGAAAATAAGTCCACATGATCATCCTTTACAAATGTAAAAGACCATATGGCTGTAATAACATACATTACAAAGTTTGCGAGATGATGCAAAATCTATTAAACCATTGCATAAAATAAATGAAAAATTGTCATGTATGTACAACTATAAGTATATTGAATAAACATAGCACGTGAGTTATGAACTTATATAATTTACTAAGGTTTGGAAATACTTCAAAATTATACGTATAATTAAAATTGACATGAATATATTTATAACAGATTTTCAAACTATGATTGAACTTGACTCATTTGAATTTAATTGATGAGAAATAAATAGATGAGGTTGAATTTAAATGATGAGAAATAAATAGATAGAGGTTAAATAGAATTTAATTGGAAAATTCATTTCTAACCGCTTCATCTAAATATCTTCATCATATTATTAAAATAGAATAAATAACATTTACAAGAATTCCTTTTACTTCCCATATTCACCGATTATGAGAAATTTGGGCATAGGAGAATTTTCCTTTTTCTATATTTATTTTATGAGAATGGACATATGCCTATTCTCATCACAATGATAAAAATATTTCTTTGTATGATAAATGACATATCCTCATTCTCAACACAATAATAAAATTCTTTATTTGTATGCAAATGGGGATATGCCTATTCTAGCCCTTCTAACTTATTGAATAAATATTGAACTTAATCGTTTTAATTTCACTATAAAGGATGTGAGTGTATGCAATCATGTCCACTTAAGAACAAATTAAATATTAGTTCTCTTTTTTCTATGATTCTTAAATAAGAATGGGCATATTCTCATTCAATACAACATAAAACTATTTGTTTATATGAGAATAGACATATGCCCATTATGTCTATGTGTATTGCCTCAAGATAATACCTTTTTTTGTCTATGATTCTTAATATATGAGAATGGGAATATTCCCATTCAACATAAGATTAAAATGTTTCATTGTATGAGAATGGACATATGCCCATTCTATGTAAATGTGTATTATCTCAAGATAATATTTTTTTTTTTTGAAAGGAATAAAAATAATTCTTCTAAATGTTCTTCTAAGGTACTATTGCATTATTTAGAACATCTAATATTAACATTTGATGCGATTACTATAAGTCATATAGTTTTTTTCCAATTTAGAAACCATATTATAGTATCGATTATGTTAACACAAACACATATGGGGATTTAATTATTTTTCAAGTAAATTCAACATTTTTACAATGAAACTTGATAAATATCAAGATAACTATCCAAATATATCAAAAATACAACTCAATTATAAATGTGACAAAAATTCAAACAACCAAAAACATTAGGTATCATAAAATATGGTATTATTACCAAATAATAGGATTGTCCTTTGTAATCAATGAAGAAACAATAATATATGTTTTGGATCGATTCACCCAATCCCTCTTTCTTTTAAGTCAGAATTCCTATCTAGATTTTAGGGAGTGATTGAAGCAAGTAAATAATTCAACATTTGAGTGATTTCGTGAAAACCATGCATCATACATAGTTTCCATAACTATCCTCTCTCTATTACAAATTAGTATCAATTAATATCAAATACAAAATATAACATAAACCATAGCTATAATAATGTTTAAAGATTATATTTTATTTTAAATGTAAATAACCTAAATTATGACTATGATAAAGTTATATATATATATATATAAACCTAAAACATGCCTATGATTTTTAATTTTTAAAAAATAATTTTGTTTTTAATTTCAATTATTAAACCTAAATCATGGCTACCATATATTTTAGTATTTATATTTTTATTAATAATAGAATAACAAGACCATTAATTTACAAATAAATTATTTTCCACTTGTTGTTTTTTTATTAATTAAAAGTACTTGTTTTTATTAATTCAAGGTGTTTTTTCAAACATGTATTCGACCGTTGGTTGGAGGGAAATTAGAAAAATTAATGGAAATCAATTTGTAAAACTCGTGGCATTGTACGAGATTGACGACGCTTAATGTTTTCGATGATGGGATAGGTCTTGGGAATTACGAGGTTTAACGTGGGTCGAGAGAAGCTATCTCTTTCTTGTTCATTCTTTCCACTTTCCTTTTCACCAAGTTTCAACCTTTTTTTCCCTTCTTCTTTGGGCTACCCATTTCGTTAGACCACTTATCCATGTGACGTAGAAGATATGAAGAATTTTTCGAGATATTGTTCATCCTCTCTCGTTAAATTGTTTTGAACCTTACCACTTTGTGATACCTCTAATTATTAAGACCATTTCGGCATGTGATGCAAAACATTTGAAGCAAATTGGAGGCTTGAATTACTCTAACTCTTCTCTGTTTAATTATTATGAGATGAAGAGTATCATTTGGTTTTCTTTCCTTATATTCTTTTATTGGTTTAAATATAATGCTCTTTTTTAATCTTCTATATTTTTTTGATCCGGGTATTAAGAATATCACTTCAATGTTTTAAAACACATACATAGTTGTTAACCAAATAATAGTTGCTAGTATGGGGAGTTTTACATTATGATTTTACCAAATTATCGAAGCGGTGTTACTTTTATCGCAAATTCACCCCTTGAGGTAATTTGGATAACCTACATAATCTCCTCATGCTGGAGCAAGAAGAAATGATGGAAGGTCAAAAAACTGGATTTTGGGGGCCCCTATGGTTTCTCTCGACTTCACCATCCAAGGAAAAAATTCAAGGAGTTAGTCAAAATGGGGAAAATCCAAAAATATAGTTACAAATAGTGAAATGTGGCAAAGTAGGGTTGTTTGGGCCTAGGCCGCACAGGTTCAGTCGAGACATTCGGGACCCGAAAACGTAATTTACCCAAAATGGCCAGAAACATTTGAAATTAGAAAAATTGGGTATGTTTTTCCCACGCGTTCCACCATATGTAGGGATGTCTAGGACCTGAAAATTTGAAATGGCTGATTTGTAAAGGAATCAGCCAAATCGGGTCGGAATGTTTCAGGCCGCACATGGGATGTTAGGACACGAGTTCACCACATGGATGAGATTTCTTTATGATGAGGGTAGTTTTATGAAAATAAAGGAAACATCTTCAAATCCAGTCAATTAAATGCTCAATCCCATTAAATTACGAAATGTCTGCGCAAACCCAAAATTGTTGCTCGTACTCACAAGGCCATAACTTTTGCATTTCTCAACGAAAGTGCACAAAATTGGTACTGTTGGAATCATTGGTCCAAGTCCAATGCACAATTTTTTTTAAATCCTTAATTTGATGAAGAATCAATGGTGATTTTGTAGAAAGCATGGCCAGGTTCAAAATAATTATTTTAGTGGTGGTTGGGATGCATTCAATGGAGCATGGGCTGACATTTCTCAATGCAAAATGTTAGGGGATAGTATGGGGGGAATTTTACAACAAATAGAACATCATTTCACTCCAATTAATACCTTTTGAAAGTGGTTGAAGGATAGATTTAGGAATTTTCATTTTACCTCTCTCTCTCTCTCTTTTCTCAAATTTCTAAAAATTGGAGTGTTGGGATCATTGTAAAAGAAAATAGTTTTTGGGTAGAAAAAATCAGTGAAAATAGTTTTTGTGAAGCCAATGTACTCCTGGTGTTAGGGAATAAGAGATAAACTATGTGGAATAATCCCTCACAGAATTGCAACAGTAGAAACTAATATGCAAAAATATTACAGATCTCAAATAAAAGTACAGAATAAAATAACACAACACAAAGAGACAAAGATTTAACATGGTTCACCCAATTTGGGTTACATCCACCAAGAATCACTTGCTCATATTTTATTACAAGCCATCACTCTCTCAATATAATACCCAAATCTGTTTGGAGCTATGCTCCACAAAATCTATAGAATTCACACCCGAATTCAAAACACATCTACAGTGTTACATTATATCTACCATATGCACAAAACCATATAAATAGACAACTACTTAAGTAGTTTTACAAAACCATGGGTATCAAAACCATGGGCCAAAATCATCCCATAAACCTATGGGTCAAAATCCCACCCATATGAGAAAATAACATTTCTGGTAGATTGAGCACGTTTTAAGGAAAAAATAAATAAATTCGGGGCTGCACCCCGCATACCACTCGCTACTAGGGGCTACCACCCTCGGACCCCCACTCGAGGCCCAACCACCCGAACCCTGGTGAGATAACTATGGAAAGTGTATAGTACTCTTAGTGTACAGTCTTCAACACTTTCTCACATGACTACAAGCTCCTCAACCTAACAGCTTGGTCCTTGTAGTGGACTCCTTGCAAGGTGATCCAAGCCCTTATATTGTAATAGATTGGATTGTGCATACTCATGAAGAAATAGATGCAAGTTTTTGGATGTATCTTTCCATGTTGTGTTTGTTGCATTCCTCTTGCACCTTCAATCTTACTTCATATATATTGTGTCTATCTAATGTTGTTGCAGGGATTCATTATCATTTTTTGTGCATGAAATATTCTTGTGAATGTAGTTTCGAGATTGTGGAGAACTCTTATAACCCCTTCTAGTATGCATTTTACTCCTACTTTTCACACATTCAAAGACTATTCTCACACCCTCCTTTTCTGGTGTATCTCCGCTTTAGTGTAGGATTTTTTAAGCACTCTCTCTCCTGGTCCCTTGGAAAGTTAGATTAGGAAAGATAGTTTTTCTTGTATTAGAGTAGATTGTGGCATGTAGTTTAAGAGCAAGAACCGACTTTCTCTGGAGGTCTATCTCAAGTAACAAGTCCCACAACTTGAAGATAGTACCCATGTTATCCAATCACACTATGAGATCAAGAACACACACTTGTGTAAACCATAGGGTGTTGTGATTCGGTGATAAAACTTACCACATGGGTGGAAATTATTTTTATTGAGATTTTGGGGTGGTTTACATAGTCCGAAAATGATTCATTATTAGATGAAGAAATTAATTTTTACAAGAAGAAATTTTTTATTTCTTTTTTAAATTGAAGGTAAGTTTCAAACATTACTTCTAACTCTTATCTATTAAAACATTATGAGATGAAGAATATCATCCCTCTTTCTTTCTCTTGTATTCTAATTTGGGTATAAAGATAATGACATATTTTTGATCTTTTGTTTTATTGATATGTGTTTTAAGAATATCACTTCAATATTTTGAAATACTAGCATAATATTATCCTCGATAGTTATAAAAGTATGCCTCTAAATATAACCATTTATGGCATGTTTCTAAGTCGAAACAAGATCATTCCCTTACAAATTTTTTGTTTTGATTATACAAAAATAACTTCTAATCCTTCATGCTAAGACAAGGAGTTCAATTTTTATTATTTGAAAAGTACAATGTGGGGTTACCACCTAGGAAGGGTTACTTATTTTCCAAGATGGGTGGCTTATTTGTGTAGGACAAGATGGGTGGGTGAGATGAGCCACCAAACTTGGAGGGTGAGCTAACTCACCTAACTCGATGGGGAATTTGACATTCCAAGTTGGGCGAGCAAGCTGATCTAATGAGCTGGCAATTTTGTTGTTCTATCGAGCTGGTTAGACAAGATGGACAATAGAGATGGGTGGGATAGATGACTTGTCAATATTAGCGGATGCGCTAACCGATGAGACGAGAATTTAATTTGAATTCCCAACATGGGATGGGGCTGACATACCGAGAAGGGTGGGTTAGTTGACTTGCTGAGTTGGGAAGGTGAGGTTGACTGCCGAGATAAACAATATTGAACTTAATCATTGTCATATAGGAATTAAAATGATTAAGTTCAATGATGTATCTAATGAGAAAATGGTCATTCTCAAAATTGGAAATCATAAAAGAAGAACAGAGATAAAATCTAGCTTGTTTTATAATGGACATTTTCCCATTCTCACATCCTTCATAGAGTTATTGGAAAACATTAAGTTTATTATTTCTTGTATTGCGAATGATTAAAATGGGCATATGCACATTCTCATACAAACAAATTTTTTTATCTTGAATAGGAAGATGCCTAGTCTCTTATGGAATCATTAAAGAAGAATAGAGATTAAATTTAATTTTTTTCAATAGGAATTTTCCTATTCTCGTATTCAAATCATATATTAGTAAAATAGAGAAAAATTATTTTATTTAGAATGGGTAGCTCTTCATTATTACTGTCTTCATAGTTATTAAATTAATTTATAAGTTTAATCGTGTATTGAATGAGAAAATCTGAGTTCTCATATATAATTCATAAAAGAAGAATAGAGATAGAACTAGAATGGTGAGCTTCTCATTCTCATAGCCTTCAAAGAGTTATTAAAATGATTAAGTTCACTATTGCTTGTATTAAAATAAAAATAATGGTAGAATTCCATGGAAACATCCTTTAACTGATTTCTTATAATCATGTCTATAGGGAAGGTAACAAGGTTGTTGTTTATCTTGCAAACAGAGGTTAGAGAGGTTGAACTTTCTGTCATTGTAATTTTTGAAAACCATTCTCTGTCGATTGGGTATGAAGGAAGAGTAAGAAGTTATGAGTAGACATGTTAGAGGTTTGATGATATAAGTGCTTGAATTGGGTTGAGATAAGGGCTTGATGAAGTACCATTATTGGTTTTAAAATAGACTTTTAGGTTTCAAAATGGGTTTTTTTTTATTACCATTTCAATAAACAAACTAAAAATGGGTGGTGAATTGGTTCATCTAGAACCTTATTTGACTAATGGGATTATTAGAAGATTTTGTATGATGTTCGAACATGAAGGAATGCCATCTTTATTTCAATGTTTTATAGGCCACAAAAATCTGTGAGCAAGGATTTTGCTACTCAATGGAAGAAGGATGGTCAAAGCTAGTATTAGGGGTTTTAATGCCGCAAAAAGAAGTGATGCCACGCTCCCGACGACGGCATGCCACAACCATGCAACCCAAAAATGTGACAATTTTTTTTTTTTTTTTTTTTTAAAGGTAATAGTTCTTGTTTGATTTATTTTATCTACAAGTTTTGTGGCCTGCTTGATCTTGGGAACTGATAAGCCTCAATCTTTTACTTTGTATTTCGGTCGCAAAAACTAGAACTATATGATTGTCACAATTCCATTCACTAGAGATTTACTCCAATATTTGTTGTATTCGTCTCATGATATAACATTTAGATATCAAATAAATCCCTCTTTAATTATATCCAGTCCATCTCATGACCCTATTGTCCCCATTCTCGAATTTGCACACCATGAGGATACCATCATGTGTATGGTAACTATTTTCGTACCAAGAAAGCTCTCCCCAAAGGCCCCATACCCTCTGAAAATTTTTTATTGACATACTTACTCACATTAGGGAATCTTATTTCTATAGTGAACAAAATATGTTGGGGTAAGGGTGTTGTGTAACATGATTGGGATGGTAGCAAACGTCTAGTCACAATAACAAATATATGAACCAATGACCTAAGAAAGTTAGTTGTGCAAAATTTCTTTTTAGATATGTATATTATTATGTGTTATCCTAATAAGTACACTTCTAATAAAAGATCCATTATCGGTAGTGAAGGTGAAACCTTAATTGACCATATCCTAAGTGGTAGTAGGAAAATTTGGAGGCTACAATATGAAGTGGCCAAACACAGTTACACATCGATGAAGTAATTCAAGAGTGTGAGTTTTAAATAAATTGTAATTTGTATAATGATACTTATTTTCCAAGGTTCAAAAAGGGCTTATAGGAACTTATGTGATATATATATATATATATATATATATATATATATATAGATAGATATATTATCAATATTCATACTCAATAAATCTATACGCCTATACCTACATTCACAATTTGAAATTTGGTAGGAATAAGAGTCAATGGGGGAAAAGGCGTTTCAAAACTGAGTTAAAACTTGTTGGTTGAGGACGGTGGGTATTCAAACCAACCACCTATCCACCATTTACTGCTCCCTCCTTATGCGTGTAAAAACTAACCAGTCGCCTCTTCATTTAATTCCTTAGATTATGCAAATCGCGCTAGTCATAGACAACCCGCCGTTTTTGCACTGTCCTGGCCGCGCATGCCACTGATAGGAAGTTGAAATGGTGCTATGGAGATAGTAGATGAAGGCACAGGCTAGAATATCAGGCGTTTTTCCCTGTTCTCCTCGCCCCTGGTCGCACATGATACATGGAGGCAAAAGAAAAGTCCTGGGCGCGTGAAGAGGTGAGCTACCTCCACTTTCATTGGGTGCTGCAAGGTATGCGTCTGGCGGGGATCTCCAGAGATGCCTGCGTAGAGGGACAGGCAGAGGGGCGCCTAAACAAGTAGTTTATCCATCTATGTTGTTATCGGTTCAGTCGGTCATTTTTTTTTTTTTGCAAGCACTGCATCAATTTAAATATTCACTGTGATAGTCAGTGCTTTGTGTATCAAGTTGTCTATCAGGCATATCTACTAAAATGTATCATCATTTTTTTTATATTAGCAGTTATTCTCATAGACACGATTTATGGGTGATTGACTGGTCTTGATTTTGAGACTAACTTTACATTTGTTTTGGCAGTTGCGAGGCCTACCATGCAGCTTGATATTTGTGAAGCTAAGACCACTCGCAGCATCCTAATCTGTAAAAAAAAAACATTTAAAATATTTGCCAGCACTGCAACAATTTAAGTATTCGCCGTGACAGTCAGATGGTGGAGGTGCACCAACAAGCAGGTCGTCCAACTATGTTGTTATCTGTTCAGTACTGAATACCGCTACAAATTCGGGGTCCTCCTTCAAGATATATATATATTTTTAAACCAAATCGGTGGAGGGACAGTGAACATGTTGACAGAAAGCTTGGAGGAAGGAACCGCTTAGAGGTGGATCTGCTTCATATCAGGATATTCATGGAGCCAAATTTGCTTTGATAAAGTGCGACGTCACAGAAGAAGGGGGGCGGAAGGGGTCTGTTTCACTACAGAATATTAATGAAGCACAATTTGTTTTGCAAAGGACAAGGGTAGTTTATGCGTAGGTTTGTTTATAGATTTCATTGGCATTATTTATTGACTAATTAATATGAAGGAAATAATAATAGTATGTTGTTATCAGTGAAATCCTATAATAGTAATCCGTTAGTAGTCATATTGTTAAAACATGGATAATATTTCAGAAATCAGTTCCCTTATTAATGAAACGTGGTTATAATCTTATTAAGTTTAGAATTTTGTATTAAAATCTCCTTCCACACAATTCAATAGATATAGCAGGGGTGTTCTAAGAGATTCGATTTCATTTTCTTGTTTATTTGCAATGGATTTTACAATAAATTCATGGATGAATAAAACATAAAGGGGACTAGAACTTGAAATGCTTCTTTGGCATCTTAAAAGCCATTTAAAACTTAAGACCTTCCATCAACTACACAAGAGGAGATGATGCACTATTTTTTTCAATCTTTCCAACACATTACTTTCAAGTATCCAAACAAAAATTTTAATATATTTCCTTTTGTAATTTCTTTCCAATATTCCACCAAAGAATTCAACAACATTCCCAATAAATTTTAGAGTAAGAAATACTATCATTTCAATGCAACTTTTCCTTCAAATCTTATTACAACATACCCTACTTCATGTGGAACAAATTTACAATAATGGAAGCTAGAGAAAACAAGGCAATATTACATTTTTTTTTTCTCCACCCAAGGTGGGTAATTACATGATGTTTTAACATTGTCAACAACAAGGTTCTTGTGCTCCAAGGTGTTCTTCATCCATGCTCCAAGTTCCAAGTATTTCAAATCACAACCAAGATAGGGGGAGAGGCAACGCTCTCCTCCCAACCAAAACTCAATGGAGAAGAGAAGCAATCTCCTCCATTGACCCCCGAGCCCCAAACACAACACAATGAAGGGTGGTCTCCAACTCAAGGCAACAATACTTGCTTCCACAATACAATTTTCTTCACAACATTCAAGGTTTAAGAGAAGAAACAAAAGGAAACACAAATAACACAATACTTTTCAAACAAGGCTTTCATCCAAGCCAACAAGAGAAGGAACTATGGGAAAGTTTACCTTATGCCTCCCCATTGAGATGAGATGCCCATCCAAAACCCTCCACAATAAAACTCAAGCCCCTATGACTCTTATTCCTCCCTCAAGTACCCCTTTTTCCTCCCATACTCTTATGCCTCCCTCCTCTTATGGCTCCTCAAAGACAAGGTAAGAATGTAAACATTCTTACCCAAGATGGGCATCCTCTCAAACTCCTCCACAATATCCTAATCTACTCTTATGCCTCCCTCATGAGTATTCCCATAGACCTCTCCTATACTACACAATAAGCATTCTATCCATTTTTCACAATACACAAAAGTAAACATACATTATCCACAAATTTAAGCAAAGAAACAACAACAATAAGAAAGCAAAGAGGGAGAAGGTTTCCTACCTCTCCATTGGAGAAGCCTAAACCAAGAAATTTGTCCAAGCTCCCTCCAAAACAATCCCAAGCATGCAAGTCCAAGCTCCTTCTTCTTTCTTTCTCCCCAATTCTTTCCTCTCCCAAAATAACAAAAAGAACTTTCCACAAAAAAAAAAACTCCAACCCCCTCAACAAGAGAGGAAGTTTCAATAAATAGACAAAAGGAAGGAGTGAGGGTGATGTGGCTCCTTGTAGGATGCCACATCACACATCCTCAAGACCACCTCCCTTTAGTCAACTCAAATCCCAAAACACCATAAATGGGTGGTTGGGTTGAATGACATCTCTCTTCCACATCCATCCCTTCCCATGTGTCCTAAGGCACAATTAAATGCAAAAGGAAGACAAGTGCACTCCAAAGTCACATTTCCCATCCAAAAACAATAAATAATCCCCTTTTTGGATTCCCAACCCATAGATATGGTTGGTAAGGGGTTTTGGGAAGTGTGGGACAAGTTCAACTTGTCCCACAAGTCCCCCAAAATTGCCTTAAATCTCAAATTCGAGATTCAAAGGATTTGGAGTGGTCAACACTCAAAACCAAGCATTCAATACATGAGGAAACACAAGGCTCAAGGAGCCAACCATAAAAATTAATTACACCCACTAGACTTCCCTCCAAAACTTAAAAATCTAAAACAAGATGTTAAGTTAATCTAAACACACTTAGCAAAAGAAATTTTTAAAAAGATATCACAAATAAAATCACCTACTAAAGTAAGTTAAAACAAGTAATTAAAATTCTTACCCCCTTGGTCTCATTAGAAAATTTCCCCCTCATGGAAATTTTCTCAACACATAAAAGAACAAAGGTAACACAATACAATTTACTAGTTGCCTTGACGACCAAATTGTTGTAGAACCACCCGACATCCTCGTTGTGTTTGGTTCCCAATCCCCTCATGGTTGTGATCATGCTTTTGTGTTTCCTGTAAAATACAAAATACCTCCTTCGGCCTTGCGGCCATGTCAAAATGTCCAAAATAACCATATGCATGAAATTTATTAACATCTATACGTAATTCAATTATCCATTATTCCAAGGTTTAAATCACAACTTAATTATGCATTTCATCATTATCCAAAGTTATAGTAATGTAAATTCAACAACTACATTCTATTTAACATGGCGAAGAAATCCAATGTTAGAACACATGCAATATATCCATATAAAAATAATATCGGTATCCAATAGTTTGTCCATGAGTCAGTGTAGATCATACTGAAAACAAAATCCAATCATAATCCAAATGCATCTAGTCACAAAACATCATGCTAATCAACATAAGTATAAATCATGTCCATATCCAAAGTCTGCATAACTCAAAATGATAATCAACTAAGTGTCATAGGGAAGTGGGCATTACAGGGTTTTTCTATAAAAATTCTTTGAATTTGATTGCTATAGTGGTTGGGATGAACAAGGATGGGGGAGATTTAAAAATTGAATAAAAAATGTGATGAGGAGATGGAAAAAGTTTTGGTGGGTTAAGAGAAAACAAGACATCACTGCAGGTTTTTGAGAGAGATTATTTACCTAATCCTTTCAATGAAATTTCCCTAAAATTGATGAAATTTATCACCTTGAGGGTAGGTACAAGTTAGTTTATGCCCACAATTTCCCTATGTTAATTAATATCCACCATGATGGTATGCATTATAATTTTCCATTCTTTCTAAGGCATTCCTGCAAAAATTAATTGAGAATTTCCAAAAAGGAAAGTTGAAAATCCCTCTTCATCGTGGATTGATGATGGCCTTATTCTGTTTGGTTTTTATATATTTCACCAAATTTGAAATATTTAGGGGCTTGTTTAATGATAATGTAAAACATGATGAGGATGAGAAGTATATGGATCAGGATGAATGAATGAATAATTTCATGAAGAGGAAGTGTTATGATATCGCAACCAATGTTTCTATGTATGATATCAAAGGGGACCTTCCAAAGGAAAAGAAAATTTGGATTCTAATTGGAGTATGACATTGGGAAAAAATTTCCCCAAGTTTTCTAGTTAGAAAACAACATTGATTCCTTGATGAGTCCGGGGCCATGGTATGTACTTATATGAATTGTATTTAGGCCTCGAAGAAAAATTTTACTTATCAAAATGCCATCGTAGAAGAATTTTCTCGGGCTTAAAAATATGGTTATGGATATTCAAAGGATGTTAGATAAACTAGAGAAGCGGAAAAAAGTGCGAGGCTTAAGCTTTACCTCGTAGCTCGAGAGGAGGACGAGATGGTGAAGGATGATATCAGGATGTTATTGGTAAGGAAGAAAAAACTTTCGAATGAGAAATTTATATGAAAATTATAATTTAGAAACTAAATTACTATGCGTAAAAATCAAACTCTTATAAAATGATAATATTGAAGTAGTTTTGTTGAGTCTTATAGGTGTCCTTTAAGTTGTTATATAAGTGAAAATTTGATAAGCAATGTAAGACCTAGGTTATTCAAGTAGCAATATAATATGAGTGAATATGAGATAAAAAAATTTATAATAATGAAGTAGCGTTGTTGATGGTTTTGGGTGTCCATCATGTAGCAATCCGATCAATAGATGTTACATTTGCATTTATTATTAAAAAGACATTACATTTATTTTTTGTATTGAATAGATGTTATATTTGTATTTTGTATAGAATGGGAGTATGTCCTTTGTCATATAGAAAATACGGAGGAAGAAGATGTTTCTTAATATATGAAAATGATAAAAATATTCTAGTATAAAAATATAGGAGGAAGAAGATGTTGCTTAATATAGGAAACATATAATAAGACTAGATGATTAAAAGTGGAATATGCCCATTCTCATATAAGAATCATAGAAGAATAATAAAGACACAATTTACTTTATCTTAGAATGAAAATATGTGCATTCACACAAACCTTTTACTTCAATTTAAAATGGGAAGTTGTGCATTATTACAACCATTATAATAGAAAATATTACTACCGAAAGAAGCTTTACATTGGGAAAAAGGCCATTCTCATACAAACATACAATTTTTCGTTTTTATCATTATTAATAACTCAGTATTACACTAGTTTAACTATCCTAGGAAGAGATAATTTATGCACTACATACTCTCGAGAGGGATCAGCAATTATGTCTTTCTCATCATAAAATATATTTAAATGATTGTAAACATTTTTAGAATGGGTTATGAGAATGGGAAGTGTGTTTGTAAAGGAAATATTGAATGTAAACATGTTAATTACCGTCAATCTCTATGGTTCCAAGGAATGGTGTGAATAAATTGCCATTAATTTTGCTAATTTACCTCCAACGGTTGGTCAAAGACGTGCTTGAAAAAAAGTACCTTCAATTAATAAAAGGTGGTAAATAATTTATTTGTAAATTAATGGTTTCACTATGCCATGGTCAAAAACAAAAATAAATATTAAACAATATCATAGCCATGTTTTAGGTATATGATTCCTATATCACAATTGACATCTTCCCATTCAATGTAAGCATTATTGAAATTAAACATTCTAATACCTCTATAGAAATGGATACCTAATCATTCAATGGAAGATAAAAAAGTTTGTTTTTATGAGAATGGGAGTATGTCAATTCTAATCATTATAATAAAAACAATATTAACATTAATATTTTCAATAAATATATGAAGGCTATGAGAATGGGCACCTGTCCATTACAAAACAAGATACATTTTATCTCTGATCTTATTTTATTGTGTATTGTTTATACTTTTGCTTTTGGGTTCTCTCTTTCATTGGACTGTTTTAGCTTGTGAAACAAAAGTTAACAAGTAAGTTTTTGATAAACACCAAACTATTCATAGGCATGATTTTATCTATCTCTTCTCTGTTGATTTAGTTTGAGATGAAAAATATCATATGGTTTTGTTTCCCTTGCATGATGGAGAATTGCCTATTGTGAAAATAATTATTTTTATCTCTAATCTTATTCTTTGATTCCTATATGAGAATCGGCATATGCCCATCAGATATGCCCACTCTCACATAGGAGTCATAACATAATAATAGAGAAAAAAATTATTTCATGGTTTTAGAATATAGTAAATTTTATATCTATTCTTTTAGGATACCTTTATGTAATGGTCATATGCCCATTCTCACATAGGAATTGTAGTAGAACAATAGAAAATTAAATTCCATCTATATTGATTCTTCTGATTTATTTGCACATGAAGAATATCATTTGGTTATTTTACTTACATTGTAGTGAATTGGCCATTCTAGAACAAAGTAAAGTTTATCTCGTAGTCTTCTATGATTCATTCATGATAAAGGGAATATGTCCATTCACATATAGGAAGATGTATCAAGTAAATCAATTTAAGAGCTATATAAAGGTTATATAATGGGAAATTGTCCATTCTGAAACAAATTAAATTTTATCTCTATTAATTCATGTGGTGATGTATGATTTTTTTATGTAAAATATTGAATGTGAAATAATATTATTTAATGTTGACATTTGTATAATCATTACATGTTATTATTACCTTTTTTCTATATTGATTATCAGTGAGGACAAATGATTTTTTTGCTTTCTTATCAGATTTTTAGTTGGATATACGATTATAAAATTAGGTAGTAAATGTTTTTTTCCAACAGAGATTGCATTATTACCTTGGTTGATATTATGTACTATATAGATAAAAAGGATAGTTCACCGCTTTGTAATCTTCAGCTACTAATAATTCAACATGTTCATTGATATTATGTACTATATAGATAAATAGGATAGTTAACCATTTTTAATCTTAATTTACTAATAATTCAACATGATTACAATTTGAAAATTCATGCGATTTCATTGGTGACATGCATACAATTTATTATTTGTTTATGGTATGCAAGAATCAAAGTAATCATTATGAAGTGATATGTTGGATTTGGTACACCAACAAATGCATGGATTTTGGGTAAGTGCCCATGCTAAAATATATAAATGTAATATTTATTATCTTTATTATACTTATTCACACAATAATGGACTTCTTCTTATAAATCCTATTAATGAGAATACACATATTCCCTTTTGTTGTATTCTAATGTTATCTTTGTAATTCTTTTTATGATATTTTTAGTTATTCATACTTATCTCTAGTATGAACAATAATTTACAGTTTTTAAGCGATTCCTTTTATGATTCTAATATGAAAATGCCCATTCTAAAATAAATGTTAAAGAGAATACTCATTTTCCTTTTTACATATTCTAATTTTATCAATATTAAACTTAATCTTTAAGATACCACTATAAAAATATGAGAATAAGAATATGACTATTGAATACAAGACAAAAATTATCAACTTCCCACTCTTTAATATGTATTTAATTGTTGTGAGTGTGAATGTTTCCTTTTAATACAAGGAAAAACATAATTTCTTGTTTTGAAATGAGCATATTCCCATGGGAATCCTATATGATAATATAAGATTAAAAATGTGATTTCCATTCTAAAATTGTAATACAAGCAATGCTCATTTCATGAGATTTCTCCTATTATTCATATTTATACCTATTTAAAAACTGTGAGAATTTTTAATCTATACTCTTCTTAGTCTTCTTATGATATTCCTCCTATTATTTTTATCTATACCTATTTAAACCGTGAGATTGTTTAATCAATACTCTTCTTAGTCTTCTTAAATAATTCCAATCTACCCAAGAAATTATTATATTATTCCTACATGAGAAAGGGCATCTTCCCATTCAATAAAAGAAAATGCAAAAAGTTATATCAATTTCATAAATATTTTAATAATATGTGAGAATGGGTAAACCTCTAAAACAAAGTAAAAATGTGATGCCCATTTAATATAAAACAAAACAATTTTGTTTACATGATAATGGGCATATGTACATTCTAAACATTATAATACAAGAAATGATAAGAATGGGTGCTTCTCTAAAACAAAGTAAAAATGCAATGCTCATTCAATACAAATCGAAACAATTTTGTTTGTATGAGAATGAACATCCGTCCATTCTAAAAATTGTAATATAATAAATGATGATTCTATCATTCCTATGTGAGAAGGGGAATATGTGCATTCAATAAAAGATAATGCAAAAAATCTACATCATTTTCATTACTCTTTTGACAAGATGTGAGAATGGGTGGACCTCTAAAATAAAGTAAATTTGATTATTACTTTCATAAAGGTAATATGCCCATTCTAAACATTATAATACAAGAAATATCCCTTTTTTGAGAATGGATATGTGCACAGGTTGTGTGTAGACACCGAATTCATGTCATAATCACCTTAATCCCCTACCGTAACCTTATAATCACCTCCTCATTCTCAACACCTTATCACGTACCTCCTACACCCCACACATTTTAATTTAATTACTTTAATTAAATTAATGCCATTTAATTTCATACATATTAATTTAATTATTTTAATTAAGTTAATAACCTTTACCCACACACACATTAATTTAATTATTCACATTAAATTAATTCACCACCCTCACACACTTATTTAATATAATTGCCTTTATTAAATACACCTCACCTAAACCACCCCCATCATTTGACCCATTAACCTAAACCCTAAACCAATGCCCAAAACAAACCTAACATTAGACCCATCCCCTCACCTCACATTTAAAAGCCTCCTAAGGTAAGTTTTCTTCCCGAGAAAAATAAGACCCTTATCAAATGGTGGAACAACTTCCTAAGAAACTTTTGAACAACCCGAGATATCTCACCCAAACCGATGTCGGTTCACCCTAAACCAATGCCGGTTCACCCTAAACCGATGCCGGTTATGCCGGAATGGACCAAATAGTCTATTTAGACCCATATACAATTTTGTAATATGTGTTGGTTATTGATCGTTGTTTGAAACTACTTATCACGAGTTCAATCTCTATAGACGCAACACACCGAATGAAGACCGATAGAGATAAACATAAAGGAAACCAAATACACTGCACAATAGTGAAACTTTATACCTAGCATTCCCCAACACAACAACATTTTCATCATTCTTCGACTGTACCTCACAAAGCAGAGTAAGTATCCTCCTCCAACCTATTTCATCTCGCTATCAATAAATGTAATATTTTTGGTAAAGGAACCTATCTTTTCACCCTTTTTCCATTCCCTCTCTCTAGTTTCAATGACCTTATATACCCAATAATTTTAATACCTTGCCCAATTATCTATCTAACCTATACATTAATATCATACCTTCACCACATATTTACACCCCCTCTATGATCAATCCCTACCTTCCACCAACTCCACTTTTTCCCCAAAACTCCTAAAACTCGATCGTGTGATTTTACCAGTTCCTAACTTGACCGTCGTCGTTTCTCTCTAACCATCGTCAGTTACAATAAGACTATCATTATTTTTGTAGAACCATGGTCGGTTTTATTTTCCCTGATCTCTGCTAAAACAACAACCTATTTGTAACTCACATTCAACCCGACCTCATTGTTCTGGCCTATACCTACCGAACACCTATTTGACCTTTAGATCGGTATCTAACCTATCATGTTAGCTCAAATTGACCTATAAACAAACTACTTGACCTCTGGATCTCCTTCTAGCCTAGCCTATTAGATTAGATATAGCCTATTACATTTGTATGAGATGCCTAAATCATATTAAACTACAATAGGACAATAGTTACTTTATTTCAGCATTGAATTATTTTAAACAATGGATTGACACCATTTAGGAAGTATCACACTTCTAGGATCTCGGCACATCCTAGTAAATCTACTTCATATATTATTTAACTCTCTTTGTTGGACTTATTTTGATTCTTATACACGTAGTTCCTCCTAGACAAAAGGAAGGCCTCATAATCACTTTGATTTAGAATTCGAGATACGCACGCATACAACCTTCAACCATCCCAAACTAGATATTCCTCTTACCACCTTTACCTTATCTATTTCATCAAGTACTTCTCAAAAAACTAAGAAATTAGGTGAACTCCGTCCCTTAACTCTGCGCCTTGAGCCCTATCCTAGTACTAGAGCTTGAGCCAACCCTAGAATCTATGCATGTGCCTATATCTAGGCCTGTAAGGTAGTAATATGTTACTGTGTTGCTATCACCGCCTGCGCACCCATAACCTTCCCCTCGCGCTATGGCTAATCGGCCCTATAAATCCTCACCTATGCATGTAGGGTTGCTACCTCCCCTCCATCTCCATCTCCCCCTACCTCTGCCTACGTAGGTACCTATCCCTTCCCTACTCCGAGCCTCTGCAACATAGCTATCTGGGCTTGTAAGAGGGCAACCTCTACCTCCGATCCTATAAGCTGCCCTTGCATGATCCCAAACTATGTCACTAAAGTAGCCACCTGCCCCTGTAGTGCATCTCTCTGAACTGTGATGGTGGCTAAGTCTAGCTACGCTAGCCTCGGTGGTACGGCTCTTAGCTGTGCCGCCCACCACTGCCTATACCCATCTACAACCCCAGCATCATCAATTTGTACATCTACTAGTTGCTCCTCCTACCCAGTCGGCATTGTGGGTCGTGGTGGAGACATAGGTCTCTCCACATCATCTCTCCTGTACTACGGGAACGGAGGTAGTACACCCTGGACCAATCCAAACTAGCATCTAACCCACTCTATGGGTATCCACTCATGCTCTCTTGCTCTCCTCCCCTCTATCCATAGATGTATCTGTAGCCCAACTAGCTTCGTGACCATCTGTCTATATGAGGGAAGCCCACATATGGCCTCCAAATGATGTCCACCCTGGACAACCCCTCCAAAACCTCCTATAGTATGCTACATCATGAGTAGCTCTAGCACTTCGGGCCTCTCCCATGGCCGACACCCACCACCTATACCCAAACCTCGAAACTCTCCATGGGAATGCATCTACCCGAGGCATCCCCACTTTCAACACAAACAATGTGTTTGTAAGCCCAACAATGTAGTAATACGATGCAGTAGATGTTGAATCTTTGTAGTCACATGTAGGCGCATAGCTCTCTGTACACCTACACTGCTTAGAAATTTAGGTGCCCATGTGAACCCTATCTCGCTATATCATCATGTCATGGAGAACTCCCATCATTGACCTTAGGAATCTCCCCTTCTACATCCAAAGGCGGTGCTGAAGCACACTACCTCCATCAAGAGTACAACTAACCTCATCTCCTCTGGATGAGCTCTATACATCACTCCATAGCTCAGGCTAGCGCTATGGAATGTTAGGTCCACTACACCCTCACCAAAAATGGGTGTCAGTAGCTCCTCAGATGCCTCTAAAGAGATAGAATAAACCTGGGCCCCCAATATGGGAAACTACAGGATCCTGTAGACATCCTTCAGGGTGATTGTCATCTCCCCCATTAGCAAATGGAAGGTGTTGGTTGTTCTGAGTCCCATCTATCAATGAGGGAAACCATAAGACTCACCTCCCAAACTACATGCCAGTAGCACCGCACGCCTATCAATCCCACCTCTGCCACATGCTGCCACTCCACCTGCATCATGATCACCTGTACTATCAATAACAAGGGTGGCACCTGGCCCTCATCCAAAGCTTTTCTCGGGCCTGCATCCCAAAAAAACAATATATTAGTCCACCTTCCCAACTTCCCTTATTTTTACCCCACATCGCAACCTAATATCTTTCCCCACCACCATCCTGTTGGCCTTGTTGCTCACCCAAACCTACCCAAACCTATCTATCCTACCCACACCCATCTACCCTAACCCTCACCCACACCTACCCAAACCCATCTACCCTACCTATCTACCCTAACCCTCACCCACACCTACCCAAACCCATCTACCCGACCTATCTACCCTAACCCTCACCCACACCTACCCAAACCCATCTACCCTACCTATCTACCCTAACCTCACCCACATCTACCCTAACCCTCACCCACACCTACCCAAACCCATCTACCCTACCTATCTACCCTAACCCTCACCCACACCTACCCAAACCCATCCACCAAAACTATCTACCCTACCCTCACCAAACCACCCTCAACCCTTACCCACCTACCCTACTTTCTCACCCTAAACCCTTCCCCTCTCACCTAACTTCTTTCCCACCCTACCCTTACTCTCTTCCATTTTTTATCCCAATTTACACTTAGGATTAACCGACCCCGGTTATCCCCGAACCAACCACAGCTTCCCTTTGAATAGTACTGTTCACTATTCTTGTGATCTGGTACTTTCACTACCCACCGACGTCGGCCACAAGTCAACCGACGTCGGTCACTTTCATACCACCCGCCTCAACTTCCCAACCCTACTTTTTCCCTTCCTAGTTATTCTACCAACCTAAATCCCTTCTTACACCCCTCATTGTCCCTACATTACCCTTTTTTCCCTACCCCCTACCCTTCTCCATTCCCATTGCCCCCTTTTTATCCTTATTTTCAAATTTCTACCCCCAACCCCCATTTTTCACATTTTTTATATTTTTACCAAATTAACTCACAAATCAATAACAAAGGTTTAATTCCTACCTGATCCCACTATCATCGACGTGGAGGTACCTTCGCCACCGCCCTAGTCCACCCGATCCCTCTCCTACCTTTGCCATCCCCAAATCACCTTTGATTATCCAACCAATCAACTCAATCCACCTGATCTCGTGGTCCCATCTCTTGCCTAATCAATCTCACCTATGTGGCTCGCCAACATCTCTCAGATGCTCTCTTTTATCCTCTTTTCTCTCTTCTTGTCCTTTTCTCCTTTTTCACAATACACAAATGAATTTTAAAACACGGGTTTTCCACTTTTTATACCCTACCCGACTCAACCGACGTCGGTTAACCCTTGACCGCTACCGATCTGATGCCCTAGAAAACCACCGTCGGTTCCTCTCCACTATCATCAATTCATATTGACCATTTTCGGTTACCTTGCTTACTCATTTCCCTCACATTGACCTCATTTTCCTTACCTCCTTTTTCTTTTTCCTCCCCTACACCTACCTAGACCACTTTACCTTCTTCTCTGGTCCTCCACCTTCTTTAATCTCACCTCGTTCACCATTGGCATCTCCATATTTTACCCCTACCTCGGCCTTACCCATGCCATGACCTAGATATTTGGACCTAGACCATTGCTAGTGACCTTTGACCTCATGTGTTCGCTATACCTTGCAGCATTGTTACCTATGTTGATTGACCTAATGACCTTACCTAGCCTATTTTCGTGACTATTTATCTTGACCCTACCTTTGGTATACCGGAACATACCTAAATGTTCTGTACGTAACCTACATTGTGTTTCCTGACCATATCCTATACCTTGGATACCGAATCATTTCAACCTTGTGTGGATAAAACTATCGATCTTAGACGATGTAGAGTTTGCAAGCTCTTTAACCCAAGATCCGTGTCGCAATTTATACATGTGCGTGCATTCAACTCGCCACGCCTTTGACCTTGGCCCGCTTACTGCTTTCACGATTTTCCTATTACTCCTTTCCCCATTTTTAGCATTCTTCTTTGCATCCACTTTTATCAAACCACTCGCTGATTCACCTGTCTCCTCATTAGTTCCTAGTTTGAGGGGGATCACCCTCATTTCCACTTGGGCAACCACACTTTATTCTTGTTAACGCCGCTTACCAATATAAACTACGTAAAAGAAGGGGCAAAATGTAGACACCGAAATCGTGTCATAATCACCTTGGTCCCCTACAAGAGCATTATAATCACCTCTTCATCCTCAACACTTATCACCTACCTCCCGCACCCCACACATTTTAATTTAATTACTTTAATTAAATTAATGCAATTTACTTCCATACATATTAATTTAATTATTTTAATTAAGTTAATAACCTTTTACCCAAACACACATTAATTTAATTATTCACATTAAATTAATTCACCACCCTCACACACCTATTTAATATAATTACCTTTATTAAATACACCTCACCTAAACCACCCCATCATTTGACCCATTAACCTAAACCCTAAACCAATGCCCAAAACAAACCTAACATTAGACCCATCCCCTCACCTCACATTTAAAAGCCTCCTAAGGTCATTTTTCATCCCGAGAAAAAGAAGACCCTTATCAAATGGCGGAACAACTTCCTGTAGCTTTGTGTAACCGAGATATCTCACCAAACCAATGTTGGTTCACCCTAAACCGACTCTAGTTCACCTTAAACCGACACCGGTTATGCCGAAATAGACCAAATAGCTTATTTAGACCCATCTATAGCTTTGTAATACGTGTTGGTTGTTGATAATTGTTTGAAACTTCTTATCACGAGTTTGATCCCTTTTACGTAGCACTAGAAACGAAGACTAATAGGAGATCAACAAAAAGGAAACCAAATACACTGGTATAATAGTGATACTTTCTACCCAACATTCCCAACACAGCAACATTTTCATCATTCTTTAGACCCATACCTCACGTAAGAGTAAGTATCCTCCTCCAACATATTTCATCTTCTTATTAATAGCTATAATATTTTTGTCAAAGGAACCTAGCTTTTCACCCTTTGTCCATTCCCTCTCTCCGCTTTCAGCCAACTTCTATACCCAATCATCTTAATACCTTTCCCAATCATCTATCTAACCTCTACGGTAATCTCGCACCTTCACCACATATTTACACCCCCTCTGTGATCAATCCCTACCTTCCACCAACTCCACTTTTCCCCAAAACTCCCAAATCTCGGATCGTGACTTTACCAATTCCCGACCTAACCGTCATCGGTTCTCTCTAATCATCGTTGGTTTTAGTAAGACCATCATTAGTTTTGTAGAACTACGGTCGGTCTCTATTTTCCCTGATCTCTACCAAAACAACAACACTGCTTGTAACTCACATTCAACTCCGACCTCATTGTTCCTGGCCTATACCTACCTGAACACCTATTTGACCTTTAGATCTGTATCTAACCTATTTGTTAGCTCAGATTCACCTATAACCAACGTACTTGACCTCTGGATCTCCTTCTAGCCTAGCCTGTTAGATTAGATCTAGCCTATTGCGTTTTTATAAGATGCCTAAATCATATTAAACTACAGTAGGATAATATTTACTTTATTTCAGCATTGAATTATTTTAAATAGTGGATTGACAACCATCTATAAAGTATCGCACTTCCGGATCTCGGCACATTCTAGGCAATCTACTCCATATATTGTTTAACTCTCTCTCGGTGGTCTTGTTTTGATTCTTATACATGTAGTTCCTCCTATCCAAAAGGAAGGCCTCATAATCAATTTTATTTAGAATTTAGATACGCACGCATACAACCTTCAACCATCCCAAACTAGGTATTCCTCTTACCACCTTTACCTTATCTATTTCATCAAATGCTTTTCAAAAACTAAGAAATCGGGTGAAACATCGTGATTGAATAATATTTATTATATGAGAATGGGCACATTCTCATACAAGTAATATTGTTTGTGATTCCTATCTACCAAAACTAAGGATTCCTATATGAGCATGAGAATCTACCCATTCAATACAAGACAATGCAAAAAGCTCCATCAATTTCATATCTCTTATAACAAGATGTGAGAATGGGTACACATTCTAAAACAAAGTAAATTTGATTATTCCTTTCAAAAAGGGCATATTCCCATTATAATTAGGCATCAGCACATTCTAAACACTATAATACAAGTAATATTTTTCTTTTGATAATAGGCATGTGCCCACTCTAAAAATACTCATACAAGCAATATTGGTTTTTATGACGGTGGGCATGTGCATTTTCTCAACATTATCATCCATGCAATATTGTTTTTATTCTTATCTTCCCATACATGCCTTTTATGATTCCTTTATGAGAATGGGTTTCTCCCATTCAATACAAAACAATGTAAAAATGGTCAATCTATTTCAACACTTTATACAAGCCATGAGAATGGGTGCCCATTATAAAACACAATAAATAGGAATGAAAATAAATTCTACTATTTAAAATTTCTTGATTTCATTCTTATTTATTATTATAGGATAGTTTCAAATTAATTATAACTTTATATATGACATGAGAGTGGCCGTATATTCGAGAAACACAATAAATACATAAAAAGTACAATGTATTTATATTTCATTATTATAAAACATTAATTTTTACATATATGTTTCATTACTCACAAAGCAATGTAAAACATTTAAATGGGTCCAAAATATTCAAATATCTAAACATATTAAAGCTTATTAATAGGTGGTGATTTGTTTATGTATTATATATTAAAAATATTAAAGCATTAAAAGCCGAGTGATTTGTTAGTGTATTACATATTCAAATTTTGAATGTATAGACAAAAACAACACTATATATTTTTCATTATTTTAATATCTTTTTAAAACATTTAAATGTTTCTAAACATTGGGATGGTATGAAATTAAAGCATTAAAGCTATGTAAAAAGTACAATTTATTTAAAGTTCATTATTATAAAACATATATGTTTACATAGATGTTTCATTATTCACATAGCTATTTAAAACATTTAAATTGGTCCAATAAATTAAAATATTGAAGCATATTTAGCCATTAATAGGTGGTGATTTGTTAATGTATTATATATTCAAAATATTAAAGCATTAAAAGGAGGTGATTTATTATGGTAGGTTAAATTAAAATTTTGAATTTTCAGAGCCATTCTTTAGAGGTAATTTTTCTTGATCAATTACTATATAAAAATATAGATTTTGAATGGCTAGGGATTTGAATTTTTGCTCTCTCATGGATGATTTTTTGTTTCTCTGTTACGGTTGCGTTTTTTTAATTCAAAGATTTTGTATGAGAAAAAATAAGTTATGCGAAAGGTTCTAAGTTTATCATATCTTTTTTAACTTATGCGAAAGGATTCAGAATGATTGGATAAATAAATTATTGAAAAATAAACTCGTTGCAGATGTTACTAAAAAGACACATAAAGAGACAAGTAGTACTAAATCTATCTAACCAATTTTTTCACACCATAAATAAGTACACATTTGAACAAAATGATTTTGATTTATATCTTCGGTAGCTATTATGTTTACGAATGTCAATAAATTGATTTCTCTATTTTTTTAGTGTTATGTTTATGAATGCTCTATTTGTTTAATGTTACATTTTTGGATGGAAACAAATCTGTTTATTTTTAGTATTAAAAATAAACGAGATATATGGAAAACCATAATGAGATATATAGAAAAATTGTTCAAATAGTCTATCTAAAAACCTTGAATAGCCTTCTCTACCATTGTTGTTTTCCCTTCGAGAAATATTGAAAACTCTCCCCTATTAAATCATTTTACCATGGCTATTTTTTCTTATTTCTTCCGCAAAATCTTTTCATCTTTGTATCGCTCCTATTATTGGTAGCTATATCTTCTTCTTTCTTTTATAAAATTTCTCTATCTTCGTATTTCTCTAGCTACATCTACGTTCTTTGGCTTTCCCCAAGTAAATCTCTGAATGAAAAAATCAATCATAATAGAGCAAAAATCAAAACCTAGTTCATTCAAAATCATTGTTTTTATAATGTACTTGGACAAAAAAAAGTGCCTCGAAAAAAAGAGCACCCAAAATTCAAATTTTCAATCAAACCTACCATGATGAATGACTAAATCTACAAAAAAGTGCTACTAAACTTCAAAATTTGAATCAAAGATACCATAATAAATGACCATTAAGAGCCTTCCAAAAAGAAAGTGCTAAAAATTTGAAATTTGAAACAATCATGTTGGTATTATTAAAAATTAATTAATCAATAACAAGTAATAATAGAATTCAAAGTGTTTCTAATCAAGATATGATATTAGTAATTAATAGTATTATAATTAATTAGTATTGCTACTAATTTAAATAATCAATTAAACTTTATAAAACTAATTAACGACATAAACATCATTCTTAGCTAGAAACATATTAATAACATCTAATTATATTATTAAATTTTTTAAATCTAATGCTCAATTAATTATAGTACATTTTAAAATTATTAAAATATAATAAAACTTTATAGAACTAATTAACAACATAAAAAGCATTATTACACAAAATTAGAAATCAAGTAATATGTATTTAACATATGATATTAGGATTAAACAAAATTATTTAATTAACAACATTAATTAATAAAACTAATAAATAAATAAAATAATTATTATTATTATCTTTATTTATAATAAAAGAATTATTATTAATTATATATAATCTATTTTTAAATTATAAAAATATAAATAAAATTTTAAAACTACTTAACAACATAAAAACCATTATTTCAAAATATTAGAAATAAGAGAATATGTATTTAATTAACAAAATTATTATTATTCCCAACAAACTTACATTACTATAATAACTAGAAACCTATTAATAACATCTAATTATATTATCAAAAGAAAAAGCAATATTTTTAAAACAATTAAATAATATTATAAAAATATAATTAAAACTAATTAACCACTTAATCACCATTAATTAAGCATTTAAAGAAAATTTATTAATTAACAAGAATATATATATATATATATATATATATATATATATATATATATATATTAAAAAGTAATTAACCACTTAATCACCATTATTTATAATGCTTAATTAATTATAGAAATCAAAGAATATGTATTTAACATATGATTTTAGGATTAAAGAAAATTAATTAATTAACAACATTAATTTCAAAAATTCATATAGGCATTTGTCTACTCGAATGGGCATGACATGAAGATGAAGTGGATTGTGCCCCATTTTGCAATGAAAGGAAAATGAAATGTTATTCTTGAGTTAGAAATATTCATTTTTTTATTTTTTCTTGGAGAGAGAGAGAGAGATAGCTAGAGAATAAACACTATAAAGGATGTCAGAATGTGCTACAATTCGTCTTCCTTTCATGAAAACTGGGGAACAATCCAACAATAAATGGGGAACAAATTCCCATATTCCTAAATGCCTATAACTATTCCTAAAACAAAATAATAGAACTACATAAGGCTTGATACCCCTAGAGATGGTCTTTAACAAAACATGTTAATTAATCCTATATGAGAATGGGCATCTACCATTTCTAAAACAATATGAGATTGGGAATCTATCATTTCGAAGCGAAGCCAAGATTCTCATTCCTAAAAAAATAATATAACTATGAGAATGGCCATTCCTATAACAAAATAATACAACTATGACAATGGGCATCTTCGATTTCTAGAACAATATGAGAATGGGAATCTGCCATTTCTAAAACAAAATAATACAACTATGAGAATGGGCAGCCAAGATTCCCTTTCCTCAAACAACACAACTATGAGAATGGGTATCTGCCATTTCTAACTATCATTTTCATGAGCCAACATGCACATTCCGTAACACCAACATTCCCCTTCCTATATTTTTATTTCTTCGTATCACAATGAAAAATTATTTCTTTATATGAGAAATTAAATATGCCCATTCTCATCACAATCACAAACTTTTTGTAAATATTACATCTATTTCTCTTATATGAGAATGGAGAAATTTCATATGCCCATTATCACCACAATAAGAAAATTCTTTGTAAATATTACCTTTGTAATTTTTGCAGATGCCCATTCTCACTCTTATATGAGAATGGGCATATGCCCATTCTGTCTATGTGTATTTTTCTTCTATGATTCTTATACGAGAATGGGCATATACCATTTTAATACAAGATTAAAAAAATTTTTATGGGAATGGATGCCCATTTCTAAAGCAAATTAATATGACTATGAAAATGGTCATTTGCCAATTCTAAACCAATGTAGTGCATCACTTTCCAAAAAACAAAATACTACAACTATGAGAATGGGCATCTGCAACTTCTAAAAAAAATAATAGAGTTACATAAGGCTTGATCAAATAGACATATTCCATTTCTAAAACAAAATAATTCAACTATGAGAATGGGTAGATGCCATTTCTAAAAACAAAATAATAGAGCTACATAAGGCTTGATCCACCTAGAGACAATATTTAACAAAATATTCTAATTAATCCAATATGAGAATGGGCATTTTCCATTTCTAAATCAATTTATTACAACTATAAGAATGGACATTTTCCAAAGGGTATGTAGTGCACACTTGGCAGAGCCAAGATTCCCACTCCTAAAATAAAATAATAGAGATACACAAGGCTTGATCCCCTGAGATGGTCTTGAACAAAATATGAGTATGGGAATCTGGTATTTCTAATTTAAATTAATATACTTATTCCTAAAATTAAATTATAGTACTAAAAAGGCTTGATCCTCATCAAGGGTATGTAGTTCAACACTTGACGGAGGCATAACATGTCTCCTCCAGGATAGTCCAGCCTAAAGGATACAATTGTATTCAAGATTTTAAAAAAAATGTTTATTTGTTTGTATGCAAGAATGAAAAGTGATCATCTATCTACTCCAGCTTCCATGACATGAAGATAAAATATATAGTTCCCCATTTTGATGTGGAAGGAAAACCAAATTTAATTCTTCACATTGAGAAGATTTTTCTATGGAAGGAAAATCAAATGTAATTCTTCACATTGAGAAGAGTTAGAAATATTCATTGTTGTTTTCCATGAAAAGAGATAGACCAAAAGAGAAATACTAATAGTGTAAAAACATAAAGAATAAAACCAAGATGTTATTCTTCAAATAAAGTACAAGATTTAGAAATATTCATTGTTGTTTTTCATGAAAGGAGAGAGACTAAAACCGTTAGAATAAACAATAATTAGATATAGAGGCTTGATATCCCTTTAATAGTTGGTGTTAGGTTGTGGAGCATGTTTTCTTGTGTGAAAGTGTTGAAGATTGTACACTAAGATTACTCGTACACTTTCCACTATTATTTAGCCTCAAAAACATGCTTGATATTTCAAGAAACGTGCTCTTCTCATGTGGGTAGTATTTTTACCCATGGTTTTGATACCCATGCTATTGTAAAATCCTTAAGCAGTGTCTACTTATGTGGTTTTGTGCATATGGTAGGGTTGATGTAACATTGCAGATTTGTGTGAGTTCAAGAGTGAATTTTGTATATTTTGTTGATCATAACTCCAAACATATCTAGGTATTGTATTGAGAGAGAGGTGGCTTGTAATAAAATATGAGAAAGTGTTTCTTTATGGAAATATCCCAAATTGGGTGAACCACATTAAATATTGTCTCTTTATGTTGTGTTCTTTTTATTATGTACTTTTATTTTTAGATCTCGTAATATTTTATGCATATTAGTTTCTCACCGTTTGTGATTCTCGTGAGGGATTGTTCCACCTATTTTATCCTTTGTTCCCTAACAATTGGTGTCGATCTTGGTTTGATTTTCTCAAGTGTTGAATCCTAGGAAAGTTTTATATTGAGTGGGAGATATGTAATATGATGTAATATCAAGGGTTGATAAATTCAACAGGTAGAATTTTAGTTTTTGGAAGATGCATACGGAAGATTACCTTTATCATAAGGATCCTTATATTCCATTATCTCGAGAAAGTAAAAAAACCCTCGAGCATGATGGATGAAGAATGAGAATTTTGGATAGGAAGGAACTTGGGACAATCCAGATATGTCTTTCATCTTCGGTATTATTTAGTTTTTAGAAAGAAAATACTACAATGTAACTTATGGATTCATTAGGGAAGTTGTCTCAAAAAACCCTCTCCGCCTCTAACAAGATTTTTTTAATGAAATTTTTTTAATATGAAGATGTACGAGAATGGTTTAGTATCATATTTTTAAATGATTTTAATATAATTGTAAATATGGTATCTTCTATTATAATTAAATTTGATGTAGAAGTTAGGGATTTATTAATTCTATGTTAATTACTTGAACGTTGGAATAACTTGGTAATGGTGGTAATAAAATCGATTATAGCTAACTCAAAATTGAAGTTTGAAGATTTTTACGGTTCATTCTAAGTGAGGAAATACGAAGACAACTGTCTGGGAATATTCTACTTCGTGAATGCTCACAAAGGGAAAATAGATGAAGACGGAAGAATAGAGGAAGCCATGGAAAATTGAAAGATTAGGAAAGGTCAAAATCCAAAAGAAAGATAGTATGTTGGCACTATGGAATGTCTAGGCGTGTAGAAAATGACTATTGGGAGATTCAGGATAAGAAGAAACAAAATCAAGAAAACTAGGAGGCAAATGTGAAAATGGGTAATGTATGTTAGGATGTTTTGATTCTTTCTTTGCATAATATTACTGAATCTTGGGTTTTAGATTTTGGGGCTTCTTTCCATGCTACTCCACATAGGTATTATTTTGTTGATTATGTTCAAGGAAATTTTGGGCATGTTTTTCTTGGTGACGATGAGCCTTGGCATAGTTGGAAAAAGTTCTGTTAAGGTTAAGATGCAAAATGGGAATACATGGATAGTGAAGGATGTCATACATGTTCCTATATTAAGATTGAATTTGATATCGGCAAGGCGGTTGGGAAGTGATGGTTGTATTTTGATAGTTACTGCAGACTCTTGCAAGGTTACCAAGGGTTCTCTTGTGGTGGTAAGAGGTAAGAAGGTTATAACCTTGTATTTAACCACTAGTATTACTAATGTTTGTAATCTATTAGCTTCATAAGTAGATACAACATTGTGGCACTATAGGCTCAATCATATGAGCCATAAGGGCATGGAGATTGTAAAGAAGGATTTTTCCGTATATACAAAAATAGGTTTAGAGTTCTGAGGACTGCATATATGGGAAATAGAAATGAGTAAGGTTTATCAAGGTTAGAGCTATAAAGAAAGAGAGTAAGGTGGAGATGGTACATTATCATGTGTGGGGCCATCTCGTATCATCTCTTGGTTGTTCAAATTATTATGTTACTTTTATTTATAATACAACAAGGAATGTTTCGTTATATTGTATTAGAAATAAATTTGATGTATTTGGTACTTTTGTTAAATGGAAAGCCTTGGTAGATAATGAAATGGGTCTTAAGCTAAAATGTCTCACATCGATAATGAAGGGGAGAATTGTAGCATTGAGTTTGATGATTATTATTCTAAGAATGGAATCCATAAGTAAAAGACGGCTACAGAAATCTGCAGTAGAATGGGATGTCGAAAAGGATGAAAATAAGAATAATGGAATGTGCTAGGAGCATAATTGTGTAATTGATAAACAAAGGACCCTCAAGTTCCTTAGGGAGCCGGCATACCTCGGGAGGTATGGTATGGTAAGAAATTTGATTATTCATTTCTTAGAGTCTTTGGATGTGAGGTGTTTTTCCATATAGACAAAGATGATAGGACCAAGCTATAGGATAAATTAAAAATTCACTTTCATTGTTTATGGTGGTGATGAATTTGGATTTAAATGCTAGAGTATTACTGGACAAAAACATCATTCGATCTAGGGATGTGATATTTAATGAGAAATTCATGTATAAGCAATGTCGCAAGAAAATAGGAAGAATCCAAGAAAGAATATGCGGTGGTAGAGGATATTCCAAATGGTAAAGTGACACATGAATCAATTTAGGAACCTACTCAACACAAACCCCAAACTCATATATTGAGAGGTCTTCTATGGTAAGAAGACAACCTATACATTTTTCTTCTTCTCTTTATTATTTATTTCTCACTCACAAAGTATAGCTAGAGATATTTAATGAAGTAATGAAGGTAGATGCCAGAATAAGTGGGAGCAATACATGGATGAGGAACATCACACTCTCATGGAGAACCAACCATGAGATTTTGTGAAGCTACTTGAATGAAAAAGAGTATTGCAGAACAAGTGGGTGTATAGAGTTAAAGAGCAAGAAGGAATCAAGAAAAGATAAAAGGCCTAGTTGGTGGTCAAGGGGTTTACACAGAAAAAAATTATAGACTTTGATAATATTTTTTCTTCGTAGTTAAAATTACTTCTATTAGAACTTTTCTTGGAATAGTTTCAGAGAAGACTTGCACTTAGAACAACTAGATGTAAATAATGCATTTCTCCATGGTGATTTGGAGGAGGATCTATATATGCGTGCTTGAGAGAGTTATGAGGTCAAAGGTAAAGAGGAGATGGTGTGTAAATTAAAGAAGAGCTTTTATGGCCAAAACAAGCTCCACGTCAATGGTACAATAAATTTGATACCTTAATGATGGAACAAGGTTATATTAGATGTCATTCTAACCATTACGTGTATACAAAGAAATTTTAAGATGTCAATTATATTATCATGTGATCGTATGTGGATGGTATGTTTATTTCCACCAAAAACATGCACGAACATAATTTTTTTCAAGAAGTAGCTAAGTGACCCCTATGCTATGAAGGATTTGGGAGCAAAAAAAAAAATCCTTGATATGAGGATATCTCAAGATAGGAAGGAACAAAAACTAAATTTATCTCAGGATATATTAAATGAAGAAGTTCTTGAGAGGTTTAATATGAAGGATGCTAAACTAGATGGGAATCCTTTGGTAGGCCATTTTAAGTTATCAAAGGTGTAGTGTCCCAAGACAGAAAGAGCGAGAGAAATAAGATGTTGAAGGAACCTTACTCATCAACATTTCGTAGTTTGATATTTTCCATGTTGTGTACTAGGCCTGATATTTCCCACACAATGGGAGTTCGAGTAGAGTTACGATTGATTCGGTAAAGAAAATTAGCGGTAGTAAATTGGATCCTTCATTATTTGAGAGGGACCATGGCGATAGTTTTGTGCTATAGTGGATTGGACACCACTTTTCATTGTTATGTAGATTCAAATATGGTTGGTGTTATGTTGTGGAGCCTATTTTCATGTGTGGAAGAGTTGAAGACTATACATGAGAAAAAAGTGGTTTTACTATTCATGGTTTTACTATTCATAGTTTTATTATTCATGGTTTTGGTCCATGGTTTTGGGTAAAATACTTTAATAATTTCCTATAAATATATCTTTGATGGGGGAGATATGGCATTGAAGAGGCATGTGAATTAAGGTGTCAATTTAGGAGAGTTTTGTTGAGCATAGCTCCAAAACAAGCCGAGTATTGTATTGAGAGAGAGGTGGTCAGGTAATAAATCTTAGCAAGTTTTTCGTGGATGTAGCCCACATTTGGTGAACCATGTTAAATATTGTTTTTTCTTATCTTGTGCATTATTTATTTATGTTGTTATATTTTTGTAAGTATGATTTCTGTTAAATAGTTTCCTACTGCTATGATTTAAGGAATTGTTTCTGCATATTTGTTCTCTAATTCCTAACAACTGGTATCTGAGCTTTGGTGGTGTTATTTTGCTAAAGTAAATCATAGGAAATTTTAGCTTGAGTGGGAGCTATGGCATATGATGGAAGATCAAGGGTTGATAAATTGAAAGGGAAAATTTTCAATCTTTGGAAGATGCAGATCGAAGATTACCCTTATCAGAAGGATCTTTATATTCCATTGTATCGAGAAGGTGAAAAACCCTCGAGCATGAAAAATGCGGAATGGGATTTGTTGGATAGAAATGAAATTGCTACAATCCGGTTGTATCTTGCATCTTTGGTATTATTTAATGTTTCAAAGGAAAAGACTCTATCAAGAACCGATGGATGCATTAGGGAAGTTGTAGGAAAAACCTTGTGCCTCTATTAAGATATTTTTAATTAAAAAGTTTTTAAAATGAAGATTTTTAGTATAGTTTGGTAGTAAATCACTTAAATTATTTTAATATGGTTTTAAATATGCTAGCTTTGAATTCTGATAGAATTTGATGAAGAATTTAGGGCTTTATTAATTCTTTTCTCTTTACGAGAGTTTGAATAGCCAGTAATGGCAATAAGCTAACTCAAGGTTGAAGTTTGAGAATGTTGTAAGGGTGATACTAAGTGAGGAAATGTGAAGAAAATCTCCAGGGAATCTTCTACTTCAGGGAATTCTTTGATAGTGGAAACTAGAGGGAGATAGAAGAATAGAGGAAGTCGTGGAAAATCGAAGGATCGAGAAAGGTCACAATCCAAAAGAAAAATAGTATACTAGAACTATGGAAAGTTAGGGAATGCAAATAAGGATTGTTTAGAGTTTCGAGATAAGAAGAAACAACATGAAAAAAACAAGGAGGAAAATGTGGCAACGGGTAATGTATGTCAAGATGCTTTGATTATTTCTTTGCACAATATAGCTGAATCTTTGGTTTTAGATTCAGGGGCTTCTTTCCATGCTACTCCACATAGGAATTATTTTGTTAATTATGTTCAAGGGGATTTTGGGCATGTTTTTCTTCATGATGATCCTTGCAATATAGTTAGAAAATATTTTGTTCAGGTTAAGATGCATAATGGGAATACATGGCTATTGAAGGATGTCAGACATGTGCCTACTTTAAAATGAAATTTGATATCGGCGGGCTAGTTGGGAAGTGATGGTTGTACTAGTGATATTTACAGCGGAGTCTTGGAAGGTTATCAAGGGTGCTCTTGTGGTGGAAAGAGGTAAGAATGTTAGAACCTTGTATTTAACCAGTTATAGTACTAATGTTTGTAATCTTGTGGATTCAGAAGTAGATATAACATTGTGGCACTATAGGCTTGGTCATATGAGCCGAGAAAGGCATGGAGATCATAAAGAAGGATTTTCCCAAATGTATAGAAATAGGTTTGGAGTTCGTGAGGATTTCATATATGGGAAACAAAAACGACTAAGGTTTCTCAAGGTTGGACCTTGTTGGTATCCAAATTAATTCTCCCTTGGAAGCTGAGCAACATCACAAATTTATCAAGATACTTATAGATATAAAAATCATGGTATGAGTCATTTTATAGCCGGGCAGGAGATTTAGTTGGCTCTTTGTTACTTAGACATTAGAGAAATGAATAACAACTTCATTAAGGATTTGATCTATCCTCACTACTTTAGGTTGTGCCTTTCAACCAGGGTGAGAGGACCCATTTTGTAACCTCTGTTGGTGAAGGACATCAAGAGATCCTTCTTTGCATAATTTTTAAAGAAAACCTTGAGAAAATATGATCAATACACCACAATCTAACTCTCATGAGTTGTCACACTAGAAGATGGAGATATTTTCTAAACAAGGATTAGGTTACTAAAGACAAAGTGAAACTTGATTTCTTCTGTGTATTTTAGTAGTAGAATTTGTTCATTTGTGGATACACAACACAAACAAGGGTACTTCAGGTAGGATTCATGGTTATTTGAAATTTTTGGTGGGGAATTAAGCAAGATGAAGTTGATTTCACCAAATCTTTGAGAACCTTTACAACAATTGGAAAACTAACAGATAGAATGCTTCAGAATAGCCAAAATATTCCTTCAACCAGAAGGTGTGCATCAATGGAGGCCCAGATCTAAATGGTTTCACAAAATCTTTAAGAATTCAACACGATGGCTTGAGATAAAAAAATCAATTAAATGTTTGAAATCCTGATTAGTCACGCCTAAGATACACTCATAAAAAAATCTTATCAACATAGTGGAAGTAAAATGATTTTAAATTGTTTATTTCATTACCAAATGAATGATCTTCTCATAATAAAATGAAAAATTAAAAATACTAACACATGGATGAGATCTTATGTGATTCAGAGGGATTTTAACATAAGATGGCAACGGGAACATGAAAAACTATTTGAAAGACATTCCAAAATAAAAGAAGACACAATTTTTCCCAAGATCAACATAGATTAATTTAAGATTTATCGATTCATCAAACAGGGAAATTTTCTTGAACAATCTCAAAGCTTGTCAATGGTTGTACAATTGTAACCATCTTGACATGATTAAAATATAAAACACAAGAAATTAATAGGTCTCTCAGATGGTATCTCAGGAAGATGGGATTTCTCTAATTTTCTCATAAAAATTAAAACCCGACCATTTACATGACTAACTTGTTATCCAAATAACTCTCCTAGTTATCTAAATAACTATACTTTCATCTTGAATCTGATGTTTCACATTTCAAGTTGTGTGCGCTCAAGATTGTTCTTTTAAACACCTTGGCATAGATTTAGTTCCTCTGCGTGCCCTTGCACACCTTCCTGCTCCTTTTTGCATTCTTCTATCTCGCTCCATTTTCCATCACGCACCTTCCTCCTACATGCCTCGCTTTCTCTCCTATCCTGTCATGCACTCTTTGTGTGCACCACTAAAGACTTACCTTCCAATCAATTATCCCTCACATTCCTCTTACATGCTTAAGGAGAATCGGTTCTTTCGTGCATCCTCTTTTCTTTCTTCCTCCGCGCGCCTACCTTTAGTTAAATCCCCATGTCTTGTTTTCATAATTTCCTTATACAATTATGCCTTCCTCTCACATGTACTCCTTTACGCATCCCCTTTGTTTCCCTTACACGTACATGCTCTCGTCTCCACGTGTACATAGCATGTGCCCATCTTCGCCTCTTTCTTCAAATTATCCCTTACACCCACATTCCATGTGTTCACCTTATTTCTAGTTAGCTCGGCGCATCTCACCATGTAATCCAAAAGTGGGCCCAAAATAGACTAAGTATAGAAGTTCTTACGGAAGATTCCACATGTCAACCCGACACATCTCTAAAGGTAAATATTGAGCGTGTTTCTAAATGTACATGGATCCTCTACGTGTCCGGTTTCATAAAAGGATAGGGTTGGGGTTGAATAGTCAAAGCATTGAGACAGTCAGCGGAGGGTGCTAACTGTCGTCACATGACACTAATTTAAGAGCAAAATTAGGGGCGGGGTTTCCAAACAAGCGTAGGGATGCCGTGTGTCCTCGATCGGATATATGACCTGCCGAGAAAAATACTTAGACAAAACATGAAAAAAAGCTGAGCAAGCCATGGAAGAAGCCACATGTTAGCCTTACACAACTTCAAAAGTGAAATACAAAGGCTATACTCAGACATGTGCTAGTACTCCACATGTCCGGATTTAAAAGGCGGCCCATTTTGGTAAGCTAGTTCTTTCCATTTTGCATGCACTCCGAGTTCAAATTTCAAATGAACACATCTTTCTACTCGGTGCTTGAAATATGAAAAATATGGCACAGTTAGAAATATCTCGGCCTTGTCTCATGCCATGGAGATCTAAAACTTAAATTTGGAGAGGTTAGGTGGGGAAAATGAAGAAACATATTCATGCCATTAATATAGGATCTATTTTCCCCAACAACTAGATCATATTTGATCTTAACCATCGTTCCTCCTCCTTCATGGCGCTAAAAAGTAATTGATGCGAGACATGAAAATTTTTGGGCAAATTTGTAGGCATTTATTGCTACTAGTTGGTGGTTGAAGATTTGAATCTGAGTTTCCCTCTCTTTCTCTCTTCTCTTCTCTCTTTCTTCTATAAATAAGCAGAGTTCTAATTTTTAAAAATATCCCTTCTTGTTGTAATGACACCATACCAAAATGGTATCCAACTTCCTCCATGGGTCTCGGACCTCGATGTGGTCTCTATAATTTTTCTCACCTCTTCCGTGAATGTAAATGACTGCTTCATCCCTTAAGCAATAAAATCATGTTTTGTTGAACTCTTGTCTTCCCTCTCTCATTTTCATTCTATCTCACCTCTTTATTTTTGTTTTCGGCATGTTGTGTGTACTCCTATTTTTTTCATTCCTCGCGTTCATGTGTTATGCACACTGGAAGGCAAAGCCTGTGTGTTGATTTGTGGTGCATGTCATCTTCTCTCTTCTCCTACACCCTCTGTCTCCTTCTCTACTCATGGAAAGAAATCGACCCTTTCCTTCTTATGCTATTGTATTCCTTACCTTTGGATTTCCCTTTCTACACATCCTTCTATCCATGGTCCTCGGGCATGTTTAGTCTAGGATTTTCTTTCAGCATTAGGAGTAGCAGTAGCATTAGAGGTAGGTAGAGGAACCAGACTTATTTTGAGATCCATCCCAAGTGTACAAGGTCCCACAACTTAGGGCTGTTCCATTATGGTCTTAGAAACCTCTTCCATTTCGAGATCCGAGACGTGGGTGCACATCTAAGCAACTAACAGCTTTCGACACACCCAATGTGACTAGAGTGAAGATCTTTACATCTTTATCTCAGCAATTTCTATCTGTTATTGCTTTGAGATCTAGCCTTTGGAGACATTTTTCAACACATCTATTGACTCCACTAATTCAACTCACCCATTATCTCTATTGACTTCTTTCCCTTAGTGGAATTCTCATTTCCAGAGTAGAACTATTTCCCTCCATCCCCATAATTCCAAAATCCTCCTCCAAATTATTTTATAAGCCCCATTATCCCGAAAATGCATACAAACCACCATTTTCTAACCAAAATGTTTATGAAGAACACGTTTATGCAAATGATGGTGGCGAATCTTTTTTTTCGAAGCTATTTTGAGAGGAAGGTGCAAGAGGCAAAGATGTACATGATGTAGCTTAGATTCATGGGCTCTATAAAAGTAGCTAAAGTTGGCCCTATACCAGTGCTGGTTTAGTGCCCAATGAAGCTATACTTCATCATTAATATGTTTCCCTAGATTACAGATCATGGAAGAAATGGAGGCTCAAGAACCTACTGTGCAACAACCCTTTCAATGGGGCAACCCTACACTACCATCCTATAACCCCGCCACTCATCCTCACCAACTTACATCATCTCAGCCCGCCACATGTGTTTCTAGCATCTTGTGCACTACCCCCATTGAGAATCCTATCCTTTCTCCCTTGCTTTCATCTCACCTTCATTTATTTTCCATTCCCTTCTAGTGCATACCTCTACTCCTCTTACGCACGTGCCTTCCACCCCTTCTATGCCCATCCTCCCATTTTCTTTTGAGTCCCCTCTGTCTAGTTGTACCATAAATGAATAGCCCCAACTAACCCTCTCCCAAACTAATGTCATCATGTTAGATGACTACAGGATAGTTGAAGAATGGCATGAGTCATGTGACTCTAACTGGGAAGAGGAAATCATACGGGCACCTGTTCCAAAGGATAATCAGCTTGCTCCAGAGGGCATAGTCCTAGAGGATGTCAAATTTGAAGAACCAATGGTGGCTGAGGTTGAGCTTTTGGTAATGGAGGAGGACCATACAATTTAAGGGGCCCTAAGTGTGGAGCAGGCCATAGAAGAACCTTTAGTTCTTCCTCCCAATTCATCCCCTTCAATATCTGATGTTGAAGAAGAGTTTGAGCTTTCAAACTTCATGTTTGACGATGAAGGGAGCCATGGTGATCAATTTGTAGATCAAGAGGACAAAAGGAGAGAGATTATATATCTGACTTGGAAGATTACTTTTATGGAGAGGATCCTATAGATATCACATCATTTTATCCTCCATCATCCACCTTCCAAGCACACGAGCCTGCTACCATGAAGGAGAGAGTTTAAGGAAAACAACCTGCACTTCATGATAGCCCTCTGGAACCAAGGTTAGAGGATCGTAGTATTCCATGTTCTTCACAAGAGAAGGAAGGAAAAGGGCAAGAAGATGTCATCATCCCTCTCACACCATCCACCCAAGAAAGTCTACAAGAAGATCCCGTCTCTTCGCGATTAAGCTTCAAAGTAATGGGCAAATCACAAGGATCAGACCATGCCCAATAATATATCTAGCTACCATAGAGAAAAAACTAGAGTTTCCACCAGTCATGCTCAATTAAAAGCATGAGGTAGAGATTTATCGCTCCAAAGGTCACTAGCAATGCCTCCTAGATTGAATTATAGAACATGTCTATGAGGTATATAGTCTATTTGTTGATATTTTTAGGAGGGAAAACACTATCTACAAGGTGGTTTTTCACTCTTACTCCCAACCATGTTTAGTGCCAAATCAATTACATGGTCACAATTTTTAAGGAAGGGAATCTAATTCTCCCTGTTTGTTACAGGTTTTACTTGAGTGCCCTTGCCTCTGGTTAGTTTAGGTTAGTTTAGGTTTTCTTTTAGTAACACAAGTTCTCATGCATAATCTACATGTTCCATTTGGGACATGTATGATTTTCATATTTTTACATAGTGTTGTGCTTCTATTTCGGTGTGCTCCCTATGGTGCCTTTCCTTTCCTGTCATGCCCATGCACCCCTTTTGTTGCTTCTTATGATGATAGTTCAATTTTGGAAAAGGAAGTTCCAATGGTCAGTGCATAGCTTCCACTCTCATCAATCCAATTCAAAATATCTTTATATGAGAGTAGCAATTTAGTTCAGAGTCTAGATAGAGCTTCAAGTGACTTCAAGGTGTTCTTCAAGTTGTAAACCATATATTCAAAGATTAGACACCTAACTCCATACCCAATGGACTTCTAAGGCTATTCGTCTCTTCATCTAGCAGGCAGATGGCCCTAAATTTACCAAAACTATTATCCAAATAACTCTCCTACTTATCTAGATAACTTATATTTTCATCCTTAGTCCGATTTTTAATTTTCAGGTTGCGCACTCAAGATTGTTCTTTCAACCACCTTGGCACATGTATGTAGTTCCTTTGCACACCCTTATGCTTCTTCCTGCTCCTTTTTGCATTCTTATATCTCCTTCCATTTTCCATCACGCGCCTTCCTCTTGTGTGACCAATTTATCTCCTATGTCATCATGCACTCCTTGCGTGCACCTCTCAGTAGACTTACCTTCTAATCAACTATCCTTGGCATTCCTCTTGCATGCTTACCCAGACTAAGTTTTTTCTTGCATTGTCTTTTATTTCTTCCTTTGCATATGCCTGTCTTTAGTTGAATTCCCACATCTTGTTTTCATACTTGACTTCTAGAAGTATGCCTTCCTCTCACACATGGTCATCTCCCCTCCCTCCCCTATGTTTCATTTTCGTGCACTTTCTTCTCATCTCCCAACATGCATAGTGTGCTTCCATCTTCGCCTTTTTCTTCCACTTCTCCCTTACACCCACATTCCACATTTTCACCTTCTTTCTATTCATCTCGGTGCATCTCGTCATGTAATCCAAAGTAGGCCCAAAATAGACTAAGTATAAAAGTGCCTACGGAATATTCCACATGTCAACTTTGATGCATCTCCAAAGGTAAATCTTGAGTGGGTTTCTAAATGAGCACGGAGCCTCCACGTGTCTGGTTTCATAAAAGGAAATGGTTGGGATTGAATAGTCAAATCATTGAGACAGAAAGCGGAGGGTTCCAAGTGTCGATGACGGTGCTAATTCAAGAGTAAAATTGGGGGAGGGTTTCCAAACAAGCGTTAGGATTCCGCGTGTCCCCGGTCAGATATATGACCCCGCCAAGCAAAAGACTTATCCAAAACATGAAGAAACTGAGCGAGCCATGGAAGAAGCCATGTGTCACCTCGGGAAACTTCAAAAGTGAAATACAAAGGCTGCCCTTAGACATGCGCCAGCCCTCCACATGTCCAGTTTGAAAGGGGCCCGTTTTGGTAATTGGTTCCCGCAATTTTGTATGGACCCGATTCAAATTTCAAATGGGCATATCTTTTGACCCAAGGCTCAAAATCTAACAAATCTAGCACCAATAAAAATATCTCAGTCTTGTCTATGCCATGGAGATCTGAAACTTAAATTTTGGAGAGGTTAGGTGGGTAAAAATTGAAGAAACATCTTCATTCTATTAATACATGATCTATTTTCCCCCAACAACCAAATCAGATTTGATCTGATCTGCCATTCCTCCTCCTTCGAGGCACCAAACAAGTAATTGATGCAGAAATGGAAAATTTGGCATGGATTTGTAGGCATTTATCACTTGTTTTTGGTGGTTGAAGATTTGAATTTGAGTTTCCCTCTCTTTCTCCTTCTCTTCTCTCCTTCTATAAATAGTAAAGTTCTACTTTGTAAAAATATCCCTCCTTGTTGTAATGGCACCATGCCAAAATGGTGGCTAACTTCCCATGGGTCTCAAACCTTTGTGTGATCTCTGCAATGTATTCTCACCTCCTTCTATGAATGTAAATGACTGTGCATCCCTTAAGCCATAAAATCATGTCTTGTCAAACCCTTGTCTTCCCTCTCTCATTTTCATTGCATCTCACCTCTCTATTTGCATTTTCTGGCATGTTATGCGTACTCCTGTGCTTGCATTCCCCACATTCATGTGTTGCACACACTAGAAGGTAGAGCCCATGTGTTGATCTATGGCGCACGTCATTTTCCCTCTTCTTCCGTGCCCTATGTCTCCTTCTCTGCTCATTGAGAGAGATTGATCGCTTCCTTCCTCGTGCTATCACCTTCCTTAGCTTAGGATTTCCCCTTTCTACACATCCTTCTATCCTTAGTCCCTTGGCATGTTTAGTCTAGGATTTTCTTTCAGCATTAGGAGTAGCAGTAGCATTAGAGGTAGGTAGAGGAACCATCCTTCTTCGAGATCCATCCCAAGTGTGCAAGGTCCCACAACTTAGGGGTGGTTCCATCGTGGTCTCAGAACCTCGTCCCTTTCAACATCAAAGACGTGGGTGCATGTCTGAGAAACCAACATAACTCATGCCCTTTATAGCACTCATTTACATTAAACTTCCCCAGAAAAAAAGAATATTTGAGGAATCTTTGCTTGTTACATATTTGATCATGATTTCCAAAGTGATGTTCAACAGATTTACAACAAAAATTTCAGTGTTTCAAAAGGTGAATCATTTCAAATATTTCCATCATTATTTTAAATGGGGCATCCATTCATCTCCTCTAGCAACACACTTTTCATCCATTGTGCCTATAGCTTCCTTCTCCTCATTATTTCCTCTGCAATTTTCTCTGCTAGATTTGGAAATTCATTTTCAACAAGCGCCTGAGCAACTATGTTTCAAAATATCAACTCTTACACTTCCTCATATTCAAAAATTCAAGCTCCACAACACTTCAATTACACTTTGCTAATAAAAACGACAAGAAATCATTTAGATTCACCATAAAAATGATTTGTATTTGCATCTCCTGAAGTCATGGAATGTTAATGGTAGAAAAACAAGATGCATCACGCCATAACCGTTGATTTTTCCCTTTCATAACTTTAAATTAGAGTCATCCACATGGAAGATTAGAGCTAAAATAGGCCTGGGTTGCCTTTTGCATTTTATGACTTTTGGAGAAAATGCGCATTTTTTACATTTTTCCCCGCCCCTCTGCCTTTGAAATACGGGCTCGACACTTGAATTAATCGAACCTTTGATGGAGTCACTTGCTCATTTAGGCAATTTTACCCTTTTTTACAAAAATGAATTTTTTCCAATATTAATCCGGTAACCCACTTCTTCGCCTTTGACTTTTCAATGCAGACTTCATTTTTATACTTTTACTTCCTTTTCAAAATAATGCCAAAGTTTCAAAATGCTCTAATGGCCCACTCCTCCACCTTTGACTTTTCAAACTACCACATGTCCTTCTCTGGTCCCCTGTGGGGCTCTTGCATACTTTATGACTTTATTCCTTTTTCATAACAAAGCTAAAAACTCAAAAGTGCTCCGATAGCCCACCTTCCTACTTTTGTCTTACAAGCGGCCACGTGTCCTCTTATGGGCCTTAGGCATTGCTTTTACCTTTTTTCTCTTTTTTCCATAATGCCTTTAAAACACAAAAAGGCCAACTTTCCCACAACTGCTCAGCTTACGACACATGTACACCTTCGGGAAAAAATAATAAATTTTCTCTGCCACCTCATAATTTTGACCATCCAATTAGAAATCAATGGAGCCATGGGGCCAATTTGATATTTTTGCAAAAGTAGCAAAAGTGACAAGTTTATAAAATAGATCCGTCGTGCCTCATCCAATCAAAAGAGACCATGTATCTATAGATGTTGAGATAAAATTTGACGGGGAAAACACACCCATCAAATAGTAAAATGTAGGGGAACTTCACCATTTGCACCCATAATTGAATTTTTCTTCAAGGACAGAGAATTTGAAAATAATTCATGGCTTAGCTAAAATCCACAACCATAGAGAAGGATTTACAATAACACCTGGTAAAGATAAAAGCTGTACACATCCATTCAAGGAGATAGAAAATATGACAAACCAAGCATATTGGAAAATTTTAGAACAAATGGGGTGAAAACAAATTGAGCACCAACATCGGCTCGACTCATTAATGGGCACTCTAATTGAGTGCCATAAGAACAAAAGAGCAGACCAAGTTCCAAATAAACATTGGGCAACAGATTCAAGAGCCAACCCTCTAGGAACAAACTGAGAAACCAAAAAAACTAGCCGCTAAGGACTCGGGACAAACTAAAACAGAAAAACATGAAAGTAGAACAAAACCAAAAGAATATACACTGTACAATGATGTGCACCCTAATTTAGAGAAAATAATCAAGGAAAATTTTCAAGTGCCTTCGATTCTGGATATGACCATGCTAAGTAGTTCTGATACATCTTTAACAACTGGTCATATGATTGTTTCTCTTTTCCATCTGTTGGTGCTCAAATTAGTCTCACCCCATTTGTCATTAAAATCCCTCAATTTGCGGCCTCTGTCACATTTTTTATCTCCCATGTTGGTGCTTGAAGAATCTGCCCTTCATTTGGTTGCCATGATCATTCCCTTCCTTGGGACGAAGATCACATAAAGATCCTGAATTTTTTTCATTTCTCTGTCCATCTGAACGTGTCTGTAAATTGGGTGTAAAACTCGTGTTGTTCTTTCCTTCCATTTTCTCGTAGTCATGTGTTTTTCTCCCTACCACTTTTTGTCTTAAATACCTAAAGAAACATTAATGGATGTAGCTTGAGTATCATGTTTGAACCTTACAACATTTCCAAATTCTCTATCCTTCAAGAAAATTTCATCTTCGGGCTCAAACGGTGGTTTCCTTGATTTTTACGGTTTGACGGGTGTGTTTTTCCCATCAAATTTAAATCTTTGCATCAGTGGAAACATGGCCCTTTTTGGTTGGATGCGGCTAGATGGGGCACTCTTAAAACTCTATGGCCCGCTTAAACCCAAAACTTGTCCACATGGAGGAACGATGCTCATTTGAAAATTCAACTTTTGGTTTTGCCTAAGAGTTGCGCTTGGGGGACACATGGAGGATTCTTCTGCTTTACCTAGACTTAGACAAATTTTTCATGCAATTGGTATAGGTTTTGTAGGCCATGGACACATAGTGGGATGGCGCTCATTGGAGGATCTACCTTAGGGTCCCACCTTAACAATTACGACATGGGGACATGTGGAGGCTTCCGCCGGCTCCATTCTATACTTATACATTTTAAGAAAATTACTAAAGGGCCTGGGACAAGTGGAGTGACCGCACATGTTTGGGGACCAGCCCCTGAGTTTTATTTTGAAGAAGCTCCAAGAGGACACTTGGAGGCTTCCGCTCACTCTGCCTTTTGCTTGGACTTTTCAATGACCGAAGGAGACTTTTTGACCTCAAACACATGGTGCCTTCTATTAAACCTTCAAATTTTTAATAGAATTTTTAGACTCGAGACACTTATTGAGCTTGAACTTGTTTGGGGTCTCTAATTTTGGGGACCATCTCAAAATGCACCATTGAGACATGTGGAAATTTGAAAAGTCAAAAGGTAGGGAGGCGGGCCATCGGAGGCAACTTGGATTTTTTCCTTTTATTATCAAAACGATTAAAGTCATCAAAATGAAGTGCAAGCCTAATAGAAAATAGTAAAAATTTACTTTGAAAAGTCAATGGTAGAGGTGCGGACTTTCAGGGGAAATTTGGAAAATTTTCCTCTTATGAGAAAAGTGGTTAAAGTGTAAGAATGAAGCGCGGTTCTGCTAGGACCCATATCAGAAGCTAAAGGTGGAAGGGTGGGGCTGCGGGAAAAATTTGGAGAATTTTCTTTTTTTCCAAAAATGAGGTAAAATAGCATAATCAAGCCACAGCTCCATTGGGACCCACATTGGGACACGTGTCAAGCATGTTTTTCAAAGGCAGAGGGGCAGAGAAAAATGTGAAATTTTGCATTTTTTCCCAAAAGGTGTAAAAAGTAAAAAGGAACCCCAGGAAAATTTTGACTTAGATCTCCCACATGGACAGTCCAAATTCAAAAGGGAAATCAACGGCAACTGTGAATTTCTATCTAATTTTTTCCATTTTTGCTCCAAAGATCCTTAGGGTGTGAATTTTTATAGTTTTGTATCATTTCTTGATGTCTCCTACACACCAAATGAAGAGGAGAATTAATTTGATATCATAATTTGGTGGGGAAGATCTAAAAACATATTTTACCATTAAGGTGTGATTTGACTAGTGGATTTGATCTCGATTTTCCAATCTTTCCTTGCCTCGGGAATGCAAGAAACCAGATTTGACAGATTACATAGAGGAAGTAGTTGTACGTGAAATGAAGAGTGATTTACCAATTGAAATAATTGAATGCTAAAATATTTGAATAGAATTTCCTCTCGAGTACCTGATAACTTTTTTGTAAATCTGATTCTAGAAATCATGATCAAAATCGTAACAAGCAATGGTGCTTTGAATGTTTTATTGGGGGGAAACTCTGTTGTAGAAGAAATGTTATAAATTGCATGAATTTGTCATGTAAATGGTTGGAGTATTAGAGGTCGGGAGTTAATTCATAAGAGAAAAGTTTGTCAGAGCCTATCTTTCTGAGAAATCATGTGAGGAACCTGTTTATTTCTTTTGCATTAAATTTGATCATGTCAAGGTGGTTACAAGTGTACAAACCATTGACAAGCTCGAGATTGTTCGAGAAAATTTCCCCATGCTAATGAATTTAATCAAATTTAAGTTAATCTATGTTGAGTTTGAGAAAAATTGTATGCCTTCATTTCAATGTCTCGAAATAGTTTTTCTTGTTCCCATTGCAATCTTACATTAAAATATTTGTGAATCACACAAGATCATATTTTTGTGATAGTTTGGTGGCATTCGTAATTTCATTTATCGAATATCTTTCATTTGATAATGAAAGAAAAAAATTTAAAATCACTTTACTCCTAGCATGATGAAAATATTGTTTGTTAGTCTTTGAGGGTATCTTAGGTGTGATAAAACAAAGGCTAATAATGTTCAATTAAGTTTTTGAATTTGATCTTTCATTTTGGATTCTTAAAGTTTTTGTGAAAATGTGTTGATTTGGGCCTCCATTGAAGCACACCTTTTGGTTAAATGAACATTTTATCTATTCTAAAGCATTTTTTGATCAAGCATTCTATTTTTTGTAAAATCTCTTAAAGATCTGGTAAATCAAGTTCATTTTGCCTCACCTCCCACCAAAATTCATTTAGAAACAACCAATCCTACCCATACTACCCTTGTTTGTCCTATGTGTGTACAAATGAATAATTTCTATTACCAAAACATGCAAAATCAATTAGGTTTTCATTGTCTTTAGTAGCCCAAACCTTTCTTAGAAAATATGTCCATTATCTAGGGTGACAACTTGTGAGAGTTAGATTTTTGTTATATTGATCATGTTTGGTTTAAGGTCTTCTTAATAACCTTGCAAAGAAGAAGGAAATCTCTATGCCCTCTAGAAACAACAGGATATAAAATGGTCCTCTCACCCTAGTTGAAAGTAACAACCATAAAGTAGTCGGGATAGATCAAATCCTCTTGAGGGTGTTATCCATTTCTCCACATCCGAGTGACAAAGAGTGAGCTACGTTTCTTCCCAGATACAAATGAAACACAACATGATCTGCTTATATCTAATATTCCTATCAAATATTTGATGCTTCTCAACTTCGAGGGAGATTCAATTTGGGTACCAATGCCATTTGGTGTTGTTTCTAAGGACATTGTGATTGTAGTTCATATTCGGTAAATATATCTTACATGCTCTAAGTCATAGTACATTGTTTCAACATAATCCTCTGTTCAAGCTTGTAAGAAGTGTTCAAAGTTACAAGTGTTGTGTGTGTTGGTTTTCAAAAGAGGACTTGTTGAGAGCAATAGTCAAGGGGAAAAGAAGTCCCTCCTCTTTAATGGGTGAGGTTCCCTTATTTGAAAGAAAAACTATTTACATATGTACAGTGCATAACTTTAATGTGGAACTTGGATATCATGGAAACATTTTGAAATACAATAGATCATCAATACAAAAGTACAAAGGAATGGAGAAGTGGAAATGAGTAGAAAGGCATTCTCCGAACTATAGATAACAAAATAATTCCTTATGCATACTGAATAGAATCATTTGGAATAAAATCATTTGTATTCGAATCAATGAGATGTTATTGTAAAAGACACAAAGTTCCGAAATAACATCTACAAGAATACAAAGCTTCTTGACATAATGCGGATAAATGATTTAATAAGTATTCAATAGATAACAATGAATAATAAGCGGATCGGATGGAAATAAAATCCTTTTGTATTGATTGCTTCACAATTTCTTACACTTTCAAAAATAAGCCAAGTTCCTACCCCTCAAAATGGCGTAGAGAGACCATTATATAGTTTTACAAATCAGTTACACTTGGTAACTACTTATTTTAACTAAAATTTTTAGTTAAAGGGATGCTCAACACAAAACCCCAACTAATTACAATAAGTCCAAATGAGAAAAAGAAAGGGAGAGAAGCCAGGAGGGGAAGACAAGTGCTCATGATTGGGAAGGGCCCACTGACTTGAGGATCCGCTGTCTAAACCTTTTCAAAGCCTCTGCTATGTCTCTACCATGTGGAACCAATGTGTTGGCAATAGCCTAGGTCCAAAATCCAAGACATTTCTCCATCTCGTTGTCGAACTCGGTATGTGTATGATAGTCCTTATTCACTTCTTCAATCGTAGATTGGAGGGAGTAGATTTCCTTTATTTTACCCTTAGTGATGGAGCCCTCTTTGAATAAATTTTCTTAGACAAAAGCTCAATTGAGATTTAATTTCCTACGAGGAGAGAGGTACACATGAGGTCTCATCATGGAGGTGGCAAAGTGAATATCCTTAAAAGTAGATATCACCAAAGTCTTAAAAGCCTCACCCTTATGCCACTATTCCTCAATTCTCCCAAAGCCTCCTCCATCACTTTGATTTTCCACTCCACACTTTGAATACCCATGACTTTGAAAAATTATTTTCACATCATCAAAGACCTTATTCACCATCAAAATATTTTCATCTGTCTTCCCCATCGGGTGAAAGTCTACTATGCAATGTGCTCCAAAGTTTGAGCTCTTTATCCATATTTCCAATGGTGGGGAGAGCTTTGTGAGATTATTTACCTTCTCATTGAGCTTGAAGGATTCACCAATGAAATTCAACCCTGCAACAAGCATATAATCCACCATGGCCTCCATATCCCTTCCATAAATGGAGTACCTGCGTATATCCTTGATGCTCTAGAATTCATCTTGACCGAGGATGCAGTTAGTGAGGTAGGGTCTAAAAATTTATCTTTATATAGCAATGACTTGATGAAACTAGAAAGCACTTGGGCCTGCTCGTCTAGTTTCTCTATAGTCTACTTACATTTTTCTACCCTTCCAATGACCCTGGTGACTATTTCCTGAAGATTGTGTATTTCACCTTCGGGAGTAGACTCTCCAATTGAGATCCTTGAAAGTTCTAGATCGAAACCAGCAAATCATGCTCTGGGTTATCAACCTTGGGCTTGGCTATCCCAAGTAATTGCTGACCTATGGCATATGTTATTATTCTTCAAGTGGTCCTAGCTCTCTTAGTAGGAGAAGAAGGAGTAGTACCCAAAAAGGTCACTATAAGATCAAAGTTGGATCCTAAGACCCAGAAGAAGACTTTCTCTTCCTACTATCAACAAAAGGCTCCACCCATGCGAAAGAGGATTAAGAAGAGGAAGGGGGAGCAAGAGAACCAAGAAAAAGAGAACTCATGGCACTCAAAGTATGTACCACTATTGCCGCTAGTTGGGATGTGATCGGGGGATGAGGCTTCTTGAACAGGGGAGACAACAAAGTGCTTGGAGGCTCAGTGCTTTGAATTTCCTTCTCTATATCCATTGGGGCTTCTGAAGCGCCTGCAAAGACTGGAACTTCACTATCCTCACTCTCACTAAGAACAATAATGTTGTTTGGTCTTGAGGGCAATTTTGGATGCTTTATCAAGGGATATTCTTCAACAGGCTCTTTCTTGACCTCCTTGACTTTCTTCTGATACACCTGAGTGGATGAGGAAGGGGTGGAGGATGTAGGCCCTTTACTTGATGAGGCAGGAGGAGTCTGTACAGGTACCTCTAAACTAGGTGTTTGTGCCTCCTTCCTTGGTGTCGAGGTGTCCTTGGAGGAAGACTCTCTTGAATGCTTTCTAAGCTCATGAACTCTTTTGTCAAACCATATTTTGGTTCTTACCAGGATAGGGGCTAGGATTTCACCCAGATAATCCTTCTCCCTTTTGAACCAATGTAAATCCTCTAAGGAGTGTGCTTGATCAAAGTATAATATTCATATGACAATAAATAAGAATTTTCATCTTGAAGCCCTTCAGGAACTAAATACAAATTGATCTCTATTATTAGCTGAAGGTAGAACCTACCATAATGTCTTTTTCTAGCCTCAAAATCATCTGAGCAGTCAGCCCAATAATCTTCTATGTCTTCCCTATGATGGTAGTTGATTCTATGATTCGCTTTGATGAATTTCTTCAAGTCAAAACAGGTTTTGGGCACGAAGAAGTGGATAGTGATGGGAGCTAGGGCTCTCTCCATGTTCTAGGTATCCAGAGTAGTTTTGTATGTATAGTTCCCCACATATATGGGGAAGTGTAACCCGAGTGATCTTCTTATCCCTGCAGTTACTGTAATTTTTCCAATTTCCTACATAATTCAATTAGGGCTATTTTATCATTACAAAATATGGGGAGCTTAAGAGGGGTGCTCTCATAACCCGCTAGCTTGATATAGGAGAACCTTCCGAACCGACTTAAGTAGGCACCATACTTTTCTATCGGGATCATGGCTTCATCCGAGAACCTCCTTGTAGTGTCACTCTCTAGAAGTCTTACAATGTACATGGTGAAAGCATCATTCACCCTCCACGAAGTTGTGATTACTAGTGTCCAGTGTGAATCGAGGGCGGTAAGCATATATAGGATCACCCTTATCGAGCATCAATATATGTGAATCCAAACCACTGTCTAGATTTTTCTAGGGTACACATAAGATAAGAAGTCATGTAAAAATTGTTAGTTTTTGTACATTGGACCTTCGCTTTGTCAAGTTCATACAAATGATCTCTCGCCTTGATTGATGTTCTGAGTACCTTCACACACTATGTTGATAAGTAGGCACATCCGTAAGTGGAACTCATTAGTAGAGGGCAAGCCCATGACCCAAGCTAACAAGATTATGAAGTTTGATAGCTCCTCACCGAATTCGGACCAAAACAAAGATTTGGATAGACGGGATGCCCCTTTTTTGGGTTTTTTAACCATGACTTCGCCACCCTTGCCTTGTATTTTTCATTATCTTGGTCGAAGAGAGCTTCGATTGATTACGGGAGATTACTACAGAATTATCCATTTTAGGGATCCTTAGGGCAGTGGTAATGGTAGCCACATCAAGCTTGGCAATGAGCTCCCCATGCACATTTATTAGTTCGCTTGAGTCGGGATTGAAGTGAGCGCCGCAAGTGAGTACCGTGTTTTCACATTACACTAGATCGAAACCAACAGAAATGCCAGGGACACTATCGTTAATCATTTGTGCCATAGGAGAGGGGTTTGGGTCTATCAAGCTAGTCCAAAAATCACCAAAGTCTAGGTGATGAACTTCACTGTCCCCGATATCGGGAATGAAAACTCGAGTGGTGAAACTTGTTCCTAGCCTTGGAATTTAATCTTCATGTTGACAACCATTTCGAAAAAAAAGTTAAATCTTGAATCCGTGATGGAATTACAGGGGGAATGGGTATGCGTGTAAAGAATTCAATTGCAAGGGTATGAGCAATATGTAATGAGAAAGTAGTATGTAAAAATGCATAAAGGCGCATCCATTAAATAGTTGTTTAGAGAGATAAGGTTATAAATGCACATTAAATTTATACCCACCAACCCAAAAGCAAGCATCGAAAAGAGTGGGAAAAATTAGCCCAGATGGCCTTTGGTTCATTTGGGATACGCGGGATGCGAAATCAAGATTCAGCCGATGTAGTCAATATAGGTGATGTAGGTATAGAATGCATAAATGATTTTAGGACATGAGGGACCAAAGTAAGTGAAGTGCGTGATATGGCTAATGCAGAAATCGAGGAACAGAGAGCCCAAGTGAACTTGAAACAGTTGGAACAAAAAGTTCCGATGGGCTCGTGAGTAAGTAGATTTCGAGAGAGAGCGATCGATCGGAAAACAGAGCCTAAGGAACTTGAGACACATTGGACAAAAATGTCTCGATAGACTCGCAAATCACACAAATGACTCAAAAAAATAGAATTTTCCCAACCTCTCGACCTTTCCCTTTACTGTAACATTAGAAAAATGTTTTAACTCAATTTTTTTAATTTTTTGACTTTTGAAAGAGGGGAAATGTTTAGAGGACAAAATTTGGCTCCTTTTGAGGACGACTTGGATGGATTCAAAGAATGAGACAAGGCAAAATTCTCGAGAAAACTTCGGAAGCAAACTAGTGCCTTATCCATTGGGCCAAGGAGTCAAAAGGAAACGAATATACGAAAACAACACCCCAAACAAAGAAATAAAACACACCAAAAAGTAAGGAAAGGAAAACACACACACAAGCAAGAAAGGAAACACAACCTATACATAATATACTGGGGACTTCCTATTCACCTAGGATTTAAACAATTTCAGGTATTACCCACTATAAGGAAGTGGGAGAGAAGAACCATCCATGTAATCAAGGTAGAAAGAATTCTCACCAGCAAAGTGCTTGATCTTGAAAGGTTTCCGAGCCAAAGAGAATCAAACTTTCCATGGCTACCATGAGGTTCATGTCTTTTATCCCACAACAAAACGATGTCTCCAACTTTGAAATCCCTGGACCTGGCCTTCTTGTCAAACAAGGGTTTTACCTTCTATTGGTGAGCAAATATTCTATCAGCAACCTTTAATCTATCTTCATTCAATTTATAAAGGTACATGATCCTCTTATCCAAAGAATCATTTAAACTGGTGTCTTCAATGGCCTTCATTAAATGCAAGGCTGGTAGTTCCACTATTACTGGTAGTTGAGCTTCAACTCCATATACCACCTAGAAAGGGTACATCCCAATAGCTCTTTTAGGTGTAATCTAGTCTACCCAAAGACCATCATAGAGTTTCTTGTGCCGGTTCCTCACGAGAGTCATTAACCAATTTCCTTATTATGGCCACCAGGTTTTTATTTGTTGATTTTGCTTGTCCATTCCCAGGGATAATAATTTGAAGAGTGAGCCTGGAGATGCCATATCCATAACAAAAATCCATCATATCGATTGAAGAAAATTTTTAGGCATTATCCGTCACAATCTTGTTTGGCACACCAAACCTTATCAAGATGTTTTCTTTGATAAAATTACATACTACTTGAAGTAGTACTCTTTACTGGAATGGATTCTACCCATTTAGTAAAATAATTTGTGGCAGTCAATACATGGGTATGTCCAACACTCGAAGAGGGATTAAGTGTTCCAATGAAATCTAAACCCCATTGTTGAAAAGGCTCTTCAATCATGACGGCTTAAGAGGCAAGGCAGCCAACTTAAGTCTACCCACAAAGGTCGATAGGCTTCACATTTATCAATCGACTTTGATGCATCCTTGAACAAGGTAGGCCAATAATATCCTACTTGAAGAATCTTATGAGCGGTGGCGGTGGATGAGTAATGACCTCCACATGTTTGATCATGAAAAGTTGAAAGAAGCTTCCTTTATTGCTCCTTATCCACGCATTTTAGAAATCTTCCATCCATCCCATGCTTGAATAGTGCATTCTCCCACAATACATATTGGATTGATCTTAATTTAATAGCTCTCTTCTCCTTGGAAATCAAATGAAAGGGACATTCCCCATGTAGGAAAGAAAATGTGCAATATCAGCATACCATTCATCAATTGAGCTAAGAAATAGAACAAGAGGAAAATCAATTTCATCCTTAGGTAACTTATGGCTAGCTCCTTCAAATGATGAGTTCCTATCAACCTTTTTGCGAGAATAGTTTGGTTAGTCTGATGTAAATATAATATTCTTCAACCTTTGCTACCCAGCTTCCCTCTCTGGATTTAAACTCTTGTTGCATGAGAATAGACTTGATAGTTGTGTCGTGCACAAGTATTGTGGATTGGGAGTTAAGAATATAGAAACAAAATCGCTTGACAAATTTAAATATTGCAAAAGCATGTTTCTCCATCGTTGTTTATTTTAACTCATGATTTTTAAGAATGTAGCTCATAAATGAGATTGGGGGATCATGATCATTAGAATCTTTTTGAGTCAAAACAAGAGCTAGTGATGTTATCTATGGCATAGCAATAGATAATAAATTCATTGTGGAAATCTGGACATGCTAAACTCGGGAGTTCTAGCAATAGCCTTCTTAATACCTTCAAAGGATTCTTTCCTTAAGACCAGCCAAAACGTTTGTTTTCACTACATCATTTGAGAGATATTTAAAGTTAGTTCTACAAAATCGGGGATGCATCTTCTTAGAAAGTTAATCTTACCGAAGAAAGAATGCACTCCTTCTTCTTTGGTTGGAAGAGGAATCTTCTAAATGGATTGAACTTGTTCAGATCAATTTTATACCATCTTTAGAAACAACATTCCCTAACAATTTTCCCTCTGTGACACAAAAAATAGATTTCTTAGGATTTAAAGAGATCCCATGCTCTTTGCACTTCAAGAGGACTGTTTCTAGATGCTGAAAATGATCTGCTCTAGTTTTGGAAAACACGGCTAATTCATCTAGATATACAACAATACATTTCCTTTCAAACTTCCAAAGCCCAAGTCCATAGCTCTTTGGAAAGTGGCACCGACATTAATGAGCCCAAAAGGCATCCTCTTGTAGGAAAAAGTACCCCAAGGAGTAGTGAAATTTGTCTTGTGTTGATCTATGGTATTGAATTCTACCCGATTATACCCCTCGAGAAGCCATCAAGCATGGACAACATTTTTGACCCCGTAATGTGACTTGAAAGACTTGATCCATCATAGGCAAGGGATAGTTATCCTTCAAAGAAGCTTGATTCATATTTATGAAGTCAACACAGATACAAATCTCACCATTCTTCTTCCTGACAAGCACAATGTTGGCAATCCATGTTGAATGGTGGATGGGAAAAATGATATTGGCTTTTCACAACTTTTGTATTTCCTAAAAAATAGTGTCAACAATTTTGAGATTTTATTGCCTTTGTTTTTGCTTGAAAGGTTTAATCCTAGGTTTGAGAGGGATGAAATGTTGCATCTCCTTTGGTTAGAAGGATTTTAGATCCTCATAGGAATATGCAAGAAAATATTTATACTTCCTTAAAAGGTTGATTACTTGCTTCTTTTCTTATGGTGTACAACATTTTCCAATGTTCACAAACTTGGGGTCAACAAGATACTCCCAATATTAGTTTTATCATACTCAAGAAATTGTTGTGATCCAATAGAAGCTTTAGACTTCACATATCTGTCATATTTATCGAAAAATCTTCTAAACTCACCAATCCTTTTGGAATCTTGTTACCTTTGAGTCTAATACACCCATTTTGATCTATTTTCTCTTTGACATCCTCTTCATGGGAAGACACACTCTCACGAGGTAGATTGTCACTTCCTTCAAGAATAGTTGTTCAAAGTTGTCCCTAAGCTCTAAATAAGAGAGTAAATGTTGGTCATTATTGAAAACTTTCCAATTACTAGTGTTATCGGGAACACTAGGCCTATGGATCATCTCAATGGTAAACCTATCTTGAGAGAATTCGGGATGTGGTATCGATGAACGATCTTGAGATAGCTAGTGAATTAGCCCTGGTGTTCTTTTCCCTAGGCACCACTTCAATGGAGAAGGCATCAAGGAATTCAATATAATCCCAAACCCGATTCTGTATTGTTTCAACCTTCTACTCTTTACTTGAAAATGGTTTCTAACTTGCTTGAGAACCAATTTTGCATCTCCATAAGCTAGAATATTCTTCACACCTTTTTCTTTTGCCACATTAAGCCCAAGAATGAGAGCTTCATACTCTGCTATATTATTGGTATTCTCAAATTGTAGTTTGTATGAGAAAGGATGAACTACTCCCTCGGGGGATATCAACACTATGCCAGCTCTAGAACCAACCGAGGAACAACTTCCACCAAATTCTAACCTAAACACCATTAGGATCCTCAAGTACTTCTTTGGGAAGTTGGATTTCTACCGGAGACATAATCATATAGTTCCCATGCCCTATGTCCTCGTAAAGTATTTGTGCTTTGGGATCATCTTTTTTTTGTACAATATACTTACATTTCTTATTGGGAAACAACCTCTTCATTTTCCCATTAACTGGTATGAGGGCATGTGACCAATCCATTTGAATTTCTCCTCCCATGCACGTCCTTGAAGAAGTTCCTATTTAACAACATACCATATGAAGGTGGAATATCTACTACGAGGATAGTATTCAAGACCTTTTTCTCAAGTAAAGTAGCAAAAGAAGCTACTTGTGCATCTTTAATTCTTCCAACTAGGGGTACTTCCTTACTCTCCATGGAATAACAAGACCCATAAGTGCATGTGAGAGTTAGGCCCAAAGCATGGGCTACCTTGGCAGGAATTACATTATCAAATGCTCCTAAATTTATGACATAGTTGCTAAGTTTATGGCCTACTATAAGGAGGGTCACATAAAATGGTTTGATTTTATCATTAGGTGATGTGACGGTAACTACCAGATTGGGTTGAGGTGCGGAGGATGGACTAGGTAAAAGGCCTTTGTGTTATGTTTGTGGAGCCTATTTTCATGTTAGAGTTTGGACACCTTCCATGTGTTACACTCGGGTATTTTTACGATTTTTATGGGTGGTTCAAACCCATGTGAACCATTTTTTTTGGGCCCGTGGCCCATTGTTTTGATGGGCCTTTTTTGATAATTTTGTATCAAACCTGCTAAGCGAGCTTTTCTAAATTCTTATGCATATGATAGATGGACAAGCTTGTATTACGGTGTTTTTTGGTGTGATCAGTTTGTGATAGCTCAAAGGATTGAGAGAGTGGAGGCTTGTAATAAAATCGAGCAGTGATTCTTGGGCTATCACCACTCTTGTCTCTCTGAATTATTTATTCTGCACTTTTATTTCAGATATTTTTCTCGCATAGAGTTTCATCTTGGAAGAAGAATTCCGATAACTTTATTTCCTAACACTTTGAAACTTTGAAATTAACAAAGTGAACCATTTTGGCAAAAGCTTTGGGATGGTTTTGAAATACTCATTATCTGAAATTTGAACCTTGTCTTTTTAAATGATCAATGATATCAAAGGACCCGAGAGGTGGATGGGCTATCACCACTCTTACATTTAAGATTTATGGAAGGAGAAGAAACTTTAGTAGAAGAACTAGGAAAAGTAGAATTGACTCACCTGGTGGGGATAGGGAACCTCTTTTTGTGATCACAGGGGATAGTTGTGGGATGCTCCTTGGATCTTTGAGTAGGATGCATCACTTTCTCTCTTTTATTTTTCTGCTCCCAAGTCATAAAAACATATGATTCACTTTTCATGTTTATTCTTACCTCATCAAGTCATATTCCTCATCAATACCTTTAGTAGTGAAGAAATTAACTAATTATCCCTCTAGTTCCTCTATCTCTTCATTGGTATCTTCAACAAGTTCTTCTCAATCTTCATTTACCTCTTCTTGAGGTTCTTCCACCTCACGAGTTACGTTAACAAGAACCTTGATAGGTGTCCCCTCAAGTGCTAGCCTTTTCTGTGAAGCTGGAAAATGATTTCTAGGTTGAAAATTCCTCCTTGGAACATCTACGTAGGGAGCATGCTGAGCTAATTGCTTTTTGATGGCGATAAGGTCATTTGCAAGCTTTTGTACTAATGGATCAGTATTAGGCCTAGGAGTGGAAGAGGAGGAAGAAGATGACTTAGATTTAGAAGGGTCTCTTTTCAACTTTCCAGACATAATCAAATCATCCTTAACACTAACAGAAAAAGTTTGATCCTTGGCTAATGTAGCAAGATTGGCTCTTCTTAATGCATATCTAACTTTAGGCAATCGAGTGTTCGAATTTGATCCACGGGTTGAGTGTCTAGTGGGATTTTGTTAATCAACTTGTTAAATCTAGCCACAAAATACCTCATAGGTTCTTGTGAGTCCTTTATCTCGGGAAATCCGGGCCAACAAAGCATGTATGTCCTCTGTAGGTTTGAAACAATTCTCAAATCTTGTTCTCATCGTGTTCCAACTAGTAATGGCCCCAACTGGAAGGTGATAGAACCAATCTGCTGCATTATCTTGTAAAGTCTCTACAAAGAGCCTATTATCAAAAATTCACCCCCCCTAGGGTAATTTTGATAACATGCATCAAATTCTTCAGTCTCGAGCAAGTAGATTGATTCAAGGCCTGAAATCATGTTTTGGGGGTCCCCTCGATTTCTTTCTAACCCTCCTATCCAAGAAGAAAACCCAACATTTTAAAAGTATGTGAAAAAATTGCAAAGATCAAGGCTTGAGGCCGATATATAGAAAAAAATGGCTAAGGCAACACTTGGCATAGTTGGGACGTCGGGGCCCCAATCGGCCGAAAGGTCGCCAGGCGGTCTAAGCTGCAAAAAGACACCTGGGCCATGGGGATGCGTGCGGGACGTGAAAGGGCGAACCGGCCAAGGTGAAAAAATTGACTAACTATTGTGCGAGATAGGTGGGAACATCCGGGCCGTGAGTACGTGGAGGATGCGAAGGACGTGAAAAGGCGAAGCGGCCGAGAGCAAAGTCGATCTGAATTGGACGATTCGAAGTATTTGTCCCAGCGATGCAGGCAAATTGGGCCATGAGTACGTGGAGGATGCGGAGGATGTGAACCACCCGATCGGCGAAACAAGGAACTTTGTCTGCGAAAGTTGGGACAAAGGGACGTGTGGGATGCAAAGAGCCGAAAGAGTTGGGAGCGAATGAAATGGCGCCACGTGTCTTCGCCGCAAACAGAACAAGGAAGCCCGAATCGGGTAGTTCGGAGGAAATTGTCCCGTAGTTTGGGATAGCTGGGCCAAAGGGATGCGAAGGACGCGAAGAGCTGAAAAATTTGCCAACGAATCGAGAATAGGACACGTGTCCTAAGGGGAAGCTTAATGGAAATCGGCTAAGTGTTTTTGGCCAAAAATTTTCAAAGGGCAAGGTTTGAAGGGTCGGCTCAAGCCAATAGACACAGGACACATGTCCTAAGGTGCGGGGTTCGAGCCGAAAAAAAACTTAGAAAAATTTGCAAAAGTCTTGGGCCAAAAATTAAAAGACAAGGATGACCCCGCCCGCCCTCCTCCAGCCTGCATCACACCACATGTCCCAGTGGCGGGGCGCGGGAAAAAATGGATAATTTTCCAAAGTTATAAAAGTCAAAATTTTCAAAGGAAAACCCACGAGAAAGGGAAGGAGAGAGAATTGCTATCCAATCAGCACCTAACATGTGTCATCAAGTGGCGAGTGTGGAAAAAAATTCAAGTGTTTTCCGTCGATCCGTTTTTGGTCGCTTTTTTCCCTAAATCTTCAAACGATCATATCTTTCGATACAGAGCTCAGATTTGCACGTTCTTTATATCATTGGAAAGCTGATGAAATTCTCTACACGATTCCATGGTCAATCTTGCATTTTAGTTCAGTTTTGAGGGAGAAAAATGAGAAACACCTCTGGCATATAATAATAGATAGAACTGACTTTTCAACAACCAACTTTAATACAACAAACAGTCTGCCATTTTGCCAGGATTCACCGCTTCTGCCATAATGAGATAAACTAAATGTGACCTAGAAGTGGTTGGGGTAGATCTAACTTTCCTCTCTCTTCCCTCTCTCATTCTTCCTATATATTATGAAGAGGGGCTTCTTTCTAAAGGTTGAACATTCTTGTTTTGCCCCTCCCTTCTTCTCTTTGGCAGGTGAATTTGTGGAGTTTGAACCTCCCATTTGAAACTGTAATGCAAATTTGCCTCTTGGAATTTTTTAGTGTATTGTATTGATCTTTGGAGCAAGTAATGCATGACTGTGGATGATTCTCAACCCTCTCTATGTTCATTTACATCCTCCTGATCTTGCATCACATTTGAATGGTTTGTGTTTATTGGCAAGATAGGTGTTCTTCATTCCTCGGTGCATCACCTCTGTTAGCTTAGGTTTATTTTTGTGCATCTTCTTACCCTGTCTCCTTGGCAAGTTAGATTAGGTTTTGAGTAAACCCTCTGCATTTTGTGCATCTGAACAGAGGAATACGAACCAGCCTTCTTTGGAGATTCCTTTCTCATTTACAAGTCCCGCACTTGGAGAAAGGATTCAATGTTATGTAATCACACTTTGGATGCTTGTATGATCAACCTAGAAATATGGTCAACATCCGTGAGGTGCTATGATTTGGTGATAACAGTTTTGGCACGCCTGGTGGGACCTTAGAGGTCTTTACTTTCATTGCAACAAGATCGATGTGCACTTGTTCCATGTTCTAGCTTTGAAGGAGCTTTAAAATTACACATCTGGCGACTCCAAAAGAGGCATAATCCGTTGGTTTCAGCAGTCCAAGCCTGGCAAATTTATGAGAAGAATATAGACCAGGTCAAGAACTAGGGAAGAAGGATTGTTTGTTTATCTACATCTATCTCCAGGCAGAGAAAGAAGAGGAAGAAGAGCTCAAAGATCACCATCTCCACCTAACAGAACTCTCTCTACACCTCCACCTGGTAGACCTTTCGTCCAATCAACAAGAGTTCTCAGGCCAATCAGAATGGCGCAACCACCGAATCCCTTTGTCAATTTCACTGGTAGTAGCCCACTTGCCCTCAATGCATAGAATGCAGTCCCAATTACAATGTTGAAGAACATTCCATTTTTTACTGGAGAAAATCATACCACTCCTGGTGATCATGTCAAAGACATTGCTAACATCTGTGCAATCCATGAGATAAATGAAATGGATGTGGCTCACAAATCAAATTACTCTCATCTTCATTCAAAGGGAAGGCATTGCAATGGTTCGAGAGCCTTGGAGCTGGTTCTATCACAAATTGGAATCAGTTATGCATAGTTCTCCATGAGTAGTTTGGGGAAAAGGGAGACAATTTGTCTCTACTAGAACAATTGACAACTATCAAGAGAGCTCCCAATGAGTAGCTGACTGACTTCAAATTCAGATTTCAAAGGTCTTGGGAGAGGATTCCAGTGGCAATAAGGCCAGCAGCAGAAGGTGCTTTTCTATACTATCTTAAGGCTTTGAATTCTGATATTTCTATGTTAATTCAATCTATGGGAGGCACAACCTTACCTGTTGCTTATAGCATTACCATTAGAGCTGAAAACTATCTTATATAAGCTGGTAAACTAGCTCCTAGCCCCCATGCCCTTGTATCCAAACTTGGAAAACCCAAGCACTAGTCAAACACCCACTTTGGCTCCTATTCCCACTCCTAGAAATAAGAGTTCAAATGAGACTTCTACTTCATCCTCTAGTGCTTCAAATGAACTCCAAGAGGTCATGAAACAATTACAAAATTTGGGAAATGAGCTGGTTACTATCAAAAGATAGCAAGCTCAAAATGCTAGACCGTATCAAGCACAGTACTAGGCTAGGCCCCCATATCAACAAAATAGGTCACCACTCAGGCTGCAAATCAAAATCAAAGCCAAGTAAGGCCTCCCACTAATAGACCATTTCATCCCTATAACCCCAATGTCGTATCTCGATTCTAAAGCATTAGTGCTAGTCCAAAATAACATGGCCCAAGAATATGATTGGTGTTTCCGTGCGGTCAGCCACATAACCAATCAATGTGCTTTAACGGTGCATTAAATCAAGCTCTTATGGTGCAAACCATTGGTGGGTCACAAGAGTCCAGCCACGAAGAGGATCAGCAGCAAGAAGCACCTCAGCAAGGAACATCTCCGAATGAAACTACTCTTGTCAATTGGTAGGCTGAAGATTTCTGTGGTATGAATCAAATACCCTCTCAAAGTGTTGCAGCCAACACAAGGTCAAAAAGGAGAAATTTGGGTGAAGGACAGCCATTAGCTCCAAATAATCCACAACCTTCTACCACTCCACAAGCCGTTGGCAAACAAAATGTAGTTCCAAACACGCAAGGGGCACCCAAACCAGCTCCTAAACTAACTCAAATACTAGTTGTTGCTGCCCATGTGCAAGGAGTGAATATGCAAACCAAAGGACAACAAAGAGATCCTTCATCACCATTCAATATCATTGATTAGATGAAGAAGACAAACGTCAATATATCAATGTAGGAATCCCTATCCATCCCGTGCCAAAGAGATCTGCTGCAAAGCTGCCATGAAGGACTGCTAACTTCGAATTAGCAAGTTCGGATGCAAGACAAAGTGCTCACAAATGCTGCCCCGCCCGAGGGAAATCATGGAGGGACAAAGAAGGTAAAATGTTGAAGCCCCCTACTTTCTATTTTTCATTAATCATTGGAAATCAGCTAGTACACAATTGCATGATAGACTCGGGGCAAGTAGCTCGGTGATGCCTAAACAAATAGTTGACCGATTAGGGCTCCAGATGAAACGATATCTAAAGGGTAGTGCAGCTAGATGGGACAGCGTGTAGCAACAATTGGAGTGATTAAAAACTTGAGCCTTACCTTGCATGTGTGTCCAAATGTTGTTGTTTTACAATATGTATCGATTATAGACCTTTTGTTTCACACGGAATGTTTCGGCTCTGCAGAATAGACTTGCTTCTATCCTATCATTCCTTTGAGAAATAGATAAGGGTTAGGGCTAGGAGGAATACATGTTGAATGTTGAGATGGTGTGCGCGTACCATAGAGAGAGATCAGATCGACTGTGAAGAACTCCTTTTTGTCTTGGAAGGACTACCTGCAAGTAAGAATACAAGACCACAAGATTTTAATTAGACAACAAATGAGGGATCTGCCTTAGGCCCAGGAAATATAAAAACTTCCTTTCGAAGGTGGTCAGTTCCCCTTTTAATACGATTTAACACAAATGATAATATAGAAAGCTATTGCAAAATCACGATTTAGGTATCTCGTTACAAAGCAATAGAAACTAAACTATCAATAATAAAGCGCCACTTTGTTTGTTCGGTTACTGGTCGTTGATACGTTCAGGTTGAGTTATAGGGATAAACCAGGCTGGATTTGGGGTTGTTAGGTGGCAAATAGGCAAGCAAAAGGTTTTGGGGTATAAGTCACAGTGACCGACGGCGGTCACTAGGTAACCGACCGCGGTTAGATAACCGCTGCCGGTAGAGGATAAACGATACCGGTAGGGGCAGCAATCTAAGTGCTTCTGGATAGAAGTTGGTTGCAAGGTGATTGTGGGGTTATTAGGATTGGTGGATGGCTGAGGGGAATGATGGGAGGATAGGGAAGACTCAGAGTGTGGTAAAATGGCCTTCTGGGCAATATCAGGGTGTGTGGGTGAAGGTTAAGTGCAGTAGTGGCTGGTAGTAGATCTAGGAATAAACTTATGATTACTATTAATCAACAGGCTCAAGAAAATGGTGCTTAGAAACATATAACATACTACTTACTTGCCCCTGATGCAGATGCAAGTTTTAGGACTGTGATGATGAAGACAGGACCCAAGTTGGATGCGGTTTCTTTTCTTGATGCTCGGATGAGTGTTACTGGGCTCTGGTTATTCAGTTGCAATCTTGGGCTTGATGTCCTTCTCTGCAAACTCTTCTTGTTTCTTCACTTGTCTCTTTCGGCCAAGCAAAATCTGGATTCTCTCGATGGTTTCTCCTTCTCCCGATCAAATGAAAATCCGATCCTTGTTTTTGGTTGGAAGTGGTCATTTACGGGGAACCGATGGCGGTTATGCAACCGACGGCGGTCGAGTAGGAACCGGTATCGGTCCGGTCAAAGCGGGCTATTTTTGGTAAAATAGCCAGCTTTCCCTCCTTTTCTTCCGAGGGATTGGTAGCGGGCTTGGTCAAGTCATTATGAAGTTGGTTTTAGGTGCGGATGAGGAGTAATTAGTCATAGGTGTGGAATTGGACCAAGTTATAGGTCTTAATTAGGTTAGTTTAGGGTTAAGACTAGGTCACGATGAGGTGGCGACATGAGGTGGCAGGTATGGTGATGTGGATTTATTAATTATAAGGTAATTAATAAATAATTGTGTAAGGTTTAGGTGGTGAGGTTAGGTTGCGAAATGCGATGCGGGTCACAAGGGGTCGTAAGACACAAATTTGGTGTCTACATTAGCCCCTTATTGTCGTGTAGTTTGTTTTGTAAAGCTGCACGGACAATAATAAGAAGTGGTTACTCCTGTTAAGGGTATAGGTAATCCCCCTCAAATCTATCACAGATTGAGGTAGCGTGAAATCAGGGATAGGGTTGATAAAGGGTAAATGGTGTTGAGATGAGGGTGAGATGGTGGGGTAGGTCCAAAGAAGCAGACGCACGTTGAAATGCAGTAGTGTGACCAGGGTACATGATTTGACTAGCAAACCAGCAATGCATAGGCAGAGGTCGATAGTTTATCCAAACAAGGGTGATATAATCCTGGTATCCAAGGCATAGGAAGTAGCTCCAGGGTATATAACGGGTAAGGTACAGGAACGTTTAGGCATGTTCGGCAGTACCAAATGGTTGGTTTGGTTGAGATAAACGTCACGGTCTAGGTCTAGGCAAAGTTGGTCGACAGATCAAGTCAAGGACCCTAATCATGCTAAAACACGAACAGGTGAGCTCGATTGAACAAAAAAATTACATGATGGGTGGATTAAAGTGTATGTTGTTGATGTTGGGTAAGGTATTGAAGTGGTACGGCCTTGGGTCGGGCCAAGTTGTTGGGTTGCGGCCTTGGGGCGGGCCAAATGGTTGGGGTGAGGCCTTGGGTCGGGCCGGATGGGTAGGGTGAGGCCTTGGGTCGGGCCGGATGGGTAGGTTACGGCCTTGGGTCGGGCCGGTTGGGTAGGTTACGGCCTTGGGTCGGGCCGGATGGGTAGGTCACGGCCTTGGGTCGGGCCAAATAGGTTGGTGGCGGCCTTGGGTCGGGCCAAATGGTTAGGGTGAGGCCTTGGGTCGGGCCGGATGGGTAGGTTACGGCCTTGGGTCGGGCCGGATGGGTAGATTGGGCCTTGGACGGCCGGTTGGGTAGGTTACGGCCTTGGGTCGGGCCGGATGGGTAGGTCACGGCCTTGGGTCGAGCCAATAGGTTGGTGGCGGCCTTGGGTCGGGCCAAATGGTTAGGGTGAGGCCTTGGGTCGGGCCAAATGGTTAGGGTGAGGCCTTGGGTCGGGCCGGATGGGTAGGTTACGGCCTTGGGTCGGGCCGGATGGGTAGGTTATGGCCTTGGGTCGGGCCGGATGGGTAGGTCACGGCCTTGGGTCGGGCCAAATAGGTTGGTGGCGGCCTTGGGTCGGGCCAAATGGTTAGGGTGAGGCCTTGGGTCGGGCCAAATGGTTAGGGTGAGGCCTTGGGTTGGGCCGGATGGTTAGGGTGAGGCCTTGGGTCGGGCCGGATGGTTAGGGTTGCGGCCGTGGGTCGGGCCAAATGGTTAGAATGTTTGCAGCAAAGGTTGATATAGGCGATGTGGGTGAAAAAGGGCAAATAGTAAATAAGGGCAGAAATTGGGGGAAATTTGGAATAAAACCGATGTCGATTGTATATGACCGATATCGGTGAGGGGACCGATACCGGTTCCTTAGGGCATAATAAGGCCGATATCGGTTATGGGTGAAAAACCTATAAAAAGAAAAATACGGCCTGTCATTGTCACTTTTGCAATTTGGAAACCAATTTGAGTTGTCTGACGTGGAGAGTTAAGATTGGAGCATTAGTTGCGTGAGGTGGCGCTATTTGACTGGAGGAGTTAGTTGTTAGTGGGCCCGAGTGAGGAGGAGGCAGCAGTTGATTGGTGGAGGACCCAGAAGAGGACATTTGGAGCCATGGCACAACCAGGAGGAGTAGGAGGGGCTGGACCAGCTGGACCACCACCACCCATCCCTCCACGATGACGTGTCATCGTACGGGTAGGTTCGAAACCCCTCATTGTGTGTATTTTATTGCATTATGCTATATTTGGGGTTTGGGTAGGAATGTACATTTTTTAGGAAATAATTAGAAAATGGAAATGATTTGAAAAAGAGAGAGGGTAGATAGGTGAAATAAGCCAAGGCGGCTGGGTGGGTAGGTTTTTAGGGTATTTGGGTGGGTAAATTGGTAGAAAAATGAAAAAATGTAGGTGGGGGGCGCGCGGGGTTCGGCTCAGGAAGTTCTGGCACCGGCTAATGTCGGGTCATGGCAAGCGTCATCGGGGACATGATCGGTTATAGGTGACATCAGTCAAAATTTTAGCTAAGTTGGTTTAGGTTTTTGTGTTGGACCAGGTGATTTCGGTCGTGGACCGGCGGGTGGGGTGTTGTGGTATTGGGGGAAGGGGACCGCTTGTCGGTTATTGGGTGACCGTTTGACCGGTCCTTAGTGATTTTTAGCTATTTTTGTTGGTTTAGGTTATGTTGTTGTTTTTGAGTTTTTGGTGGTGATTTGGGTATGGTTTGGGTTGGGGTGGGGGTGTTGTGGTATTGTTTGGGTGTGAAGAGGGAGGGGGAATAGCGTAGAAGTTTTTAGGGGAAGATAGATGGGCGTAGACGTGTGGTATGGAGTCGGGTTGTGGTCGGGGGGATAAAAAAAAGGGGGTATAGAGGGTATAAGTAGATGTTGTGATAAAGAGTAGGGCTAATACTGTGGGTTGGTTTTGTAGGCACGTCAGCAGCTGACGATGCAGGATAGGATGCCCCCACTGTTGGTATGGATGCGGCCACACGTATCCGCAGCACACTGGGGTATCATGCGCGAGGTGGGACTCGGCGGAGTCCAGCGGTACAGAGCGATCGATAGGGATCATAGTTTGATGGTCGCCCTCATCGAGAGATGGGATCCGGCGACCAATGTGTTCCATCTCCCGACTGGGGAGATGACTATCACATTGGAGGATGTGTATCGTATCCTTCGACTGCCGATTGAGGAGAGGCGATCTTTGAGTGGGCGCGAGAGGCTGCCATGGACAGCATCCTACAGGTTTTCAGGGATGCAGCCGCGCTATTGACGTATCACAGCGCGAGCATCGGTATGGGGATATGTACCATGCGCATCGCCATGAGACACGGCTTGCCATGTTGATGATGATCGGGATCACCTGCTTTGCCCTCCCGGACTCAGAGGGAGGCCGCTTTCCACGGCGCTTGATGGGGGTTCTACACGAGATGGTGGAGGAGCACACCTGTTATGCTTGGGCACCAGTATACCTGGTACAGTTGTATCGAGAGTTGTGGGGCTATCGCCGGATGAGGCGATTCGGGATTTGTTCGACGTTTTTGCTGCATTGTTGGGCATATGAGCACATCATATGCCTTAGACCAGTAGGGCTGCCCCAGCAGCCAGGGCCACAGGTCATATATAGATACGGCTTTCAGAGGTGGTTGGGGGTCGTGGGCCAGCCACGAGCAGTGCTTGCAGGGCGGGACGTCGCTTATTACAGGCATTTATTAGAGGGCCTGACAGCGGCAGATATCGTATGGAGACCTTACAGAGGTCATCACCCGCGCAGAGGAGCCCGATTACAGTTGCGCTTGATCCAGTACACTTTCTGGATAGCAGGACGGAGGCCGGGAGAGTATGAGAGGATACCCCTAGAGAGTGCAGCGCGAGATGGATGGGGCTGCGGCAGGGCGAGCCACCTCCCTTCCCTCGGTCTGGAGGAGGATGATGTAGAGCCCCACTTGCTGCACCACAGCCCTTGGACCCAGTTGGGTTCTTTGAGAGGCCAGCGATGACACTTTGTAGATGATGCTGGTTATACGGGAGCATTTATGGTTTGGTGGGCTGGTCAGAGAGCAACGAGATAGCACTAGCTGCAGGCCAGGACTTAGCGGCGGTGACATCGAGAGCGAGATCAGCTCGAGGGCAGTACGTTATTACGAGGCAGCTTGCTGCTGCACGAGCACAGCACTGAATAGGTGTTTTACGAGGGCGCAGCTAGCCCAGCTCGAAATGTGAGCACGAGCACCACACCGGCATGGCAGCATACGGCCCCAGCACCACGAGCACAGGCACCACCACGAGCGGCACGGCAGCCACCACCATGAGCACGTGCAGTACCACCACCACCACCCGGCACCACAGCCAGCAGCACAGCGCGAGCACGGGGGCCTTGGTAGTAGGTGTCGAGGACCAGGCCCAGCACTACGGTGGCTCGAGAGCGTTACATGGAGAGCTAGAGCGGAGGCCCGATACTATCGGGATATTCTTGATGGTGCAGGGCTGATTATCAGCCCTATGCGGCACATAGAGCAGAGACCTCTCGGAGCCAGAGGTCTCAGGGAGGTGCAGCCACAGCTGGTGGGTCCATCCGTCACGGCGGGAGGCGAGAGGTAGGACGGGACCAGCGGCGAGGACGAGCGAGAGGAGAGGTGGAGAGAGGCGAGGGTCCCTGCACATTTTGTATATTGGACATGGGCACCGATCTGCGAACCGGTTGTGTTGATAGAGGCCTGCGTGCCTATTTATTCATTTATTCATTCATTTATTGTATATATACTGGCTGCGAGCGGTAAATCACAGGTTATGCTGATTGATCTGGCTGCGAGCGAGTATGTTTTGATATGAGAGACCGGCCTGCGAGCCGAGTCGAGATTATTGATAGTTATTGCGGCCTGCGTGCCGGCTTTGTTGTATTATGAGATCACAGAGGCCCCGATGCAGGGCACATTGTATATTTGAAACTTTGTATATATATAGATATGATGTTTTGACCCACATGCTGTGCGTAAAAAGCGTTAAATGTTTTGTCGATGGTTTGTGATATGTGATGTATGATGAGTTTGATTGACATGGTGTTATATATTAATGATGTTGATGTCTTTTGTTGATGGGATGTATATAGATATAAATGATGAGTTTAATTGACATGTTATATTATGAAATGTTGTATGTTTGGTCGCTGGTGTGTGAATATTAAATGGTTGTAGCTGTTGATTTGGATCCAAATGGTGTATAGAGTAATGGTTTTTGATATTGGTTATTGATGGCTTGTTTGTTTTGTAATATAGAGAAATGATGTTAATGAAATTGTAATGAGATGTGGATTTAATGAAAAATATGGATAATGGTGTTGTTCATGCAGGAAAAAGGGACGGGCGCCACAAAAATTTGCAAAAATGAAGAGACGACTTAGGTTTAAGCAACAAGGTAACTTGGCCGATATCGGTTATGTAACCGATGTCGGTAGATATATATATGACCGGTATCGGTTATGTAACGATATCGGTTATGCAAGAATTGTTTTCCTAAAAATAGAAGCTGTTTGGGTTGTGACTTAAGTTCTTATTTTTAGCATTCTTATTTTAGAGTCATGAAACACGTTAAATATGCGAATGCGACGCTGTTTGACAACTGCTACAGGTAATTGCATGAAAGAATTTGAGTGATAAGGAGGAAAGAGACAGGTGAAGTGAGCGTGGGCTGAGATTCGAAGCAAAAAGACAAGTTATATTTGAAGAGGGTGGTGAACATGGCTGAACGAGGAGAAGCATCCGGCGAGCGAGGACGAGGGGAAGACATGTTCCCCCAAGCTGCTTACATCCGGAGGAGGTAAATTGTTTGGGTGTAATTTGATTCTTGCATGTGTTTGTAAATAGTATGAAAGAAGTGTAAGTGGGTAAATATTAGAAAAAAAAGGTGATAGGCAAGGGTTGGGGATGGTATGAGTGCTACTGGGCGGAGTAAACAGGGTGGGCCTGTATGTTTTTAGGTAGAAATAGGAGTAAACGGGCTTCATAAATATCGAAGGTGTATGTTTGAAGCGGGGTAGGTATATTTTGTGATGGCCGTATCGTTTATAAGTAACTTTATCGGTTAGCAAACAGTATCGGTTATGCATAACCGCTATCGGTTACTGTAAGGGTTTCCAGATTTTGAGAAAAAACCCGTAGAGATTTGTTCTTTTGAATAATCATGTGTCGTTTTGATGTATGCAGGCAGAAGCAAGGTTAAGGATGAATGATCTTTGTGCGCAGCGTTGTTGTCACGAATCCGAGCGGATGTAACACCAGCTGAATGGGCATTGATAAATCGGTTGGGGTTAAGTGGAATCTACTATTATTCAAGAATCACGCGTAACCATGCTATGTTGCAGGCGTTGATTGAGAGATGGAATCCAGAAAAGAATACCTTCTATCTACCAACAGGGGAGATGACAGTGACTTTGGAAGATGTGTTCCATATTTTGAGACTCCCAATGATAGGAAAAATAGTGTATCAGGCGTTGCCCAGTACGGGGCGGGCAGCGATAACAACAATATTTGGGTCAGCTGCACGAGATTTGACACAGCGAGGTTTATCATTTACGTATGGTACAATGTATGCAACACACCCTGAGGAAACAAGGTTGGCCGTGCTATTAATGATAGCGGTGGGGTATTATGCATTGCCGAGGGCGGAAGGTGGAAGATTTCCCAAAGCATTGATGAGTGTTATTTGGGAAATGATAGAAATGAGCGTGACATTCGCATGGGCACCCGCATATCTAGCAGAGTTATATAGGGGTTTATGGGCATGCAAGTGAAAACACAGGATGACACTGGATTGTTCGTACTTATTACATTGTTGGGCCTATGAGCATATTGTTTGTGTACGTCCAATAGGCCGACCCATTGAGTCGGGAGAGACAGGAGTGCAAAGGTTGGGATTCAGACGATGGGTCCAGACAGAACAAGAAGCGAGATCCCAGGCCGTGATAGATGACATCGAGTATTATAGACAGGTATGGGAAATGGTGACTGTTGCGGATATTTGTTGGAGGCCGTACGGGAACTATATGGTGACAGAGCACATAGCTGAGGAGTTGAGGGGTGTAGAGCGATTGAGGTGGATCGCAGGGCATAGGCCGGGCGAGTACGAGAGGATTCCTCTAGATCGCGTGCGGCGACAATTTGGGTTCGTTCAGGATATTCCTATGACATATAGACCATACATGAGGATCGACGCCGAGGCAGCATTCTCACCTCCCCGGCCGACACCTCCAGAAGGGCCAGAAGAGATAGCAGCCGATCGTAGGGTTATGGATGCGGGAGCAGCGAGAGCCTATAGAGTATGGTGGGTAGCGAGTGCGAGAGTGCACGTGAGTGCCCTGACATAGCTGTGATTACAGCGGAGAGAGATCGTCTGCAGGATTTGGCTCGCCAGCTTCAAACACAGGTGAATGAGACAATGGGAATGTTAGAGGCTTCACAGCTACGAGTGGAGAGACTGGAGGCAAGATTCCTCCACGCGAGAGGACGTATTCGTATGTTACAGGAGATGTTGGCGGATCAATGGGAGGAACCAATGGCAGTGGCACCTTTGAGGATGGAGAGGCCAGCTGAGAGGCATCGACGATCACGATCACCACCTGATTCGGGAGGAGGTGCAAGAGTCTAAGTGGATTTTATAGGAATATTAGAATAAATAAGGATGCCGACCTGCGAGTCGATGATAGAGAAGATGTATTTGGTTAACATCTAAAATAAAACTAAAGATGTATGTTCTTTTGAGTGATGATAATAATAAGAATGGTTGTGTTTTGGATGTTGTTTTTGTTTGTTTTGAAAAAGGATAAAGAGGAACGTTGGCAAATAGAAATACACAAAAAATATTTATATTTACAACACATGATAGGGTATGGTAGGGGATGGTCGAGCTAACCTTGGGAGACCCCATGTCTCCTAAGTGCTGCCTACATAGCCCATTGCACAAAGCAAGGAAGGGCCTCAGACCGATGTAGTTCTCCCTTAGGAGCAGGGAGAGGTGAATTCAGGCAATTTGGTTGTGGTTAGGCAATTTTGTTGGTTAGTAAAAATTTGATGTTGGTAGGGTAATGTTGTTGGTGTTGGTAGGGTAATGTTGTTGGTGTAGGTATGGGTGAAGCGAAAGTTAGCATACCCAAGTAGTAGGGAATCGTGTCCTGATTAAGGTCAACACACAATCCTAGAGCCGAGCAAAAGAGGCAAGAGTGTCCCGTAATTGAGAAGAGCTAAACAAACCACATATTAATGTAGGATGAGCTTGAATCCCTAGGTACCTTGCATAGGCGAGAAGTCGATAGGTGAAAAGAGTGGTATAATCACAATATATCGGATATACGTCACGTCCCTTGAGTTTTGGTGCTTTGACAAATGGTGAGGTGAGGTGGTTGATGTGGGCGAGGGTGCAGAGAACTTATTATAAGATGATGATTCTGACAAAAGAAAACCAAACCTAAATAGACAAGTCCATGACTCAAAAGTGCTTTGAAGTACTGCTTTTATTTTTATTTTTCTGGATATAGACTGATCGATGCGGGAAGTCTACATGGGATACGTAGTTTGTTGTTCTTGAGGTCTTCACGAAGCTGATCAATGCGAGAAGCTTCTAATAAAGGCTAACTGTGTATAGCTGTCCTTCAAGGGAGCAGTCTATTTATAGTAGCAGATGCAGTGTTTATGTATAGCTGTCCTTGAGGGAGCAGTCTATATATAATAAGAGCAATAGTTTGGCATATAGCTTGTCCTTGAGGAGCGATCTATTGTATAAGTTAGAGGTCTAGATGTCCATTGGGCATGAAGCATCTAGTTTTTGTAAGAGAGTTTGACTCAAGAAAATCCCATAAGTGTGTAATTAAGAATGTGTCATTTTGATACTTTGAAGTCATGGACTAGACTAAAAGGGAAGGCATCTTTTAAGGAGGTGATAATCAAACCATATGAGCTTGATTGGATTTTGAGATGTAAGAAACAAAGTGTATGCGGTGGTAAATGAGCTCGGGACGAGCGTAAGGTAGATAGCGGTGATATAACACTAATTTCAACGGTAGAATGGTCGAAGATGCGAGGCATTAAGGGCTCGAGGCTCGGGTTTACCATTAAGCGAAGCTAAGCGATAAGTGCACGATCCGTAAGTGTGAGTGATAATGTAAGGCCCAATCGATTAGGAGCAAATTTTCCACGTTTACTCTTTTCTAGTTTGGTTACATGTTGATTCTCTTTGAGGACAAGATCGCCAACCTTAAAAATACGCTCATGAAGCCATTTATCATAAGCACGCTTGATGCGTTTTGGTAGATTTGAAGGTGATCAAGAGCCGTAAGGCGCGCTCGTCAAGAAGCTCTAATTGGGCTAACCGCTCTTGGCGGAAATCATCGTTGGTGAGAATATCTGAAGAGATATTCGAGGAGGTATTTGTACTTCGAGAGGCAAGACAGCCTCGGTACCATATACCAAAGAAAATGGTGTGGCATTAGTGGAGGTACGAATGCTAGTACGATAAGCCCAAAGGGCAAAGGGAATGTGATCATGCCAGTTTCTTCCGGACTCATTGACAACTTTCATGAGGATTTTGGTTAGGGTTTTATTAGAAGATTCAGCCTGACCATTGGCCTGCGGATAGTAAGGCGATGAGAAACTAAGTTTGATACCAAAGTTGTCACAAAGGTCTTGTAACAACTTATTTTTAAAAGATTTACCATTATCTGTTATTAGCGATGAGGAATACCAAAGCAGACAGATAATGTGATGGTTAATGAATTCTAAATTTTTTTTTTTAGATTGAAATGAGTGGAATGGCCTCCACCCATTTTGTGTAATATTCGATTCTTTGTGATTATCCATTGGTGACGTTGTGAAGAGGTCGGGTGAATCTCACCAATAAGGTCTAAACCCCATTGTGAGAAAGGCCAAAGATCTCGTGCGACCTGTAGCGGATGGCTAGGAGTATGTTGAAGGTTGGCATGTTGTTGACACATAACACAACGCTTAACATATTCGTAGTAGATCGTTTAAGTAGGCCAATAATAACCTAGGCGAAGGATTCGTTTAGCCATGGCAAGGCCACTAAAATGTCCACCACAAATCCCATCATGGACTTGTTGGATGGTATAGGTGACCTCCGCGCCGGTTAGACATCGAAGGAGGATGCCATCAAAGCCACGTTTATAGAGGAGTCCCCCCATGACAACATAACGAGAAACACTTTTAAGAAAAGCACGTTTTCCGTTACTAGTAAGGTCAGGTGGGAGAACAGAGGTTGTAAGGTAGTCGTGAAATTGGTGGTACCAGGTATCCTGCGAATTAGTAGACACATTATTTATCATACAAACTAACCGGGGTTGAGTAGGATGGGGCAAAAGTTGTTGGACCAAGACGAATATGTCAGAGTCAGTTGGTGAGGCAGGAATTTGCGAGGCTAAGCAAGCCATAGTATCCACAAATTTGTTAGTGGAGCGGGGAATGGTCTGGATAGAATAACGAGTAAATGAGGTCAAAAGTGAATCCACGTAATGTTTGTACTTTTGAAGTTCCTCATTTTTACATTGGTAGATGCCCATAACTTGATTGACTACCAATTGAGAGTCGCCAAAAATATTAATAGATTTGACACCTAAGTGTAACGCAACCTGGAGACCCAAAACAAGGGCCTCGTATTCCTGCTGTATTATTAGTGCGGGGAAATCGAGCGAAATGAAAGAGGCATAGGTTCAGCGTCAAGAGGATGAGAACAATGCCGGCTCCTCCGCCGCGCTGGCATTTAGATCCATCGAAGAAGAGGGTCATTTGATATGACTCTTCCCTGAGTGAAAGAGTGGCGATGAGTTCGTCAGGGAAATTAAAATTGGTGAATTGTTCCCCAGGTAAAGGGGCCTCCACAAGTTGGTCTGCAATAGTTTGTCCTTTGATTGACTTCTGTTGTACAAACTCAAGGTCGAGGTCGGCGAGGAGCATAAGCCATCGGGTGATGCGTTGGTTTAGATGTGGTTTGGCATACATATAATGAATGGGGTCCGTGTTGGTGATGACAAAAGTTTTGTGATTCAGGAGGTAATGTCGGAGTTTGGTGGCTACGAATGATAGGGCTAGGCACAATTTTTCTACATGTGTATACCTAGTCTCGTAATCCACGAGAGTACGACTTATATAATAAACGGCTTGTTCTCGACGTGCCGAGTCCCGATGTGCGAGCATAGCTCCTATAGCATGGTCAGTGGCAGAAAGGTAAAGGTAGAAAGGACGATCATCCTGAGGTGGAATAAGCACGGGTGGCTGCAAGAGATAGGATTTGAGAGCTTCAAAGGCTTGGTGACACTCTTCACTCCATTGAAAGGCAATGTTCTTTTTAAGAAGGTGATGGAAAGGGTGACATCGATCCGAGAGTTGGGAGATGAAACGCCGGATGGATTGAAGTTTACCCTGCAAACTACGTAATTGTTTGAGGTTTTTGGGTGGGGGCATTTCTAGGATAGCTTTGACTTTAGATGGATCGACCTCAATGCCACGCACGAAAGAGAGATGATAAAGCCAAGAAGTTTTCCCGAAAAGAACACCAAAGACACATTTCTTTGGTTGAAGCGGAATGAATATTGTAACAGTGATCAAAATAATGGTTAAAACATCGAGATGTTCACTGCGATGTTTAGATTTGCCAAGAAGATCATCGACATAATCCTCAAGGATAGTGTGCATAATGTCATGAAAAATGTAAGTCATAGCCCGCTGATAGGTAGCACCAGCATTCTTAAGGCCAAATGGCATGACACGATAACAGAAGGTTCCCCAAGGAGTTATGAAAGCAGTTTTATGTTGATCGGCCGGGGCTACCAAAATTTGATTGTATCCCGAAAAACCATCCATGAGAGAAAGCATTTCATGGCCCGCAGTGAGATCAACAAGTTGATCAATACTTGGGAGGGGGAAGTCATCCTTGGGGCAAGCGAGGTTAAGGTCTCGGAAATCCGTGCATATCAAAGTCCCCGTCACTTTAGTAGCAGTGCGATGTTAGAAATCCATTGAGGATAGTCGATAGGCAAGATGAAGGAAACGAGAAAGAAGTCGTTGAAGCTCTTCTTTGACCAAGAGGGCAATGCGTGGATGCATTTTCTCGATTTTGTTTGGACTGGTTTGGAATCGGGGTTTAGGGTGATGTTATGGACAGCAATGGTAGGATCAATTCCTGGCATGTCAGCGTAGGACCAAGCGAAAGCTTGGTTGCGGGTATGGAGAAAGGTAGTAAAGGCGGCTTGTTACGATGTGTTAAGGGATTGTCCGATCTTCACAATGTGAGATCCTCCTCTGTGTGGATGTTGATTTCTATAGTCGACTCATTGACATGGTTTGAGTTTGAGATGGTAAGGCGTTGAATATAGGAGTCATCATCCACACCCCGAGGTAAGTGAGGATGGAGTCGTCATCCTGGCACTCAACAACATTAATCGAAGGAATCCTCTTGATCATGTCGGATACGAAGGGGAAGAGAAGATGGGTCCTCATTATCGCGTTGATAAGTGAGAGGACCTATGAAGATAGCATTTATGAAAAAAAAAAAAAAAAAGTTGGGAGGGATAGATTCAGGGTCTATCGACTCTGTGGGTGATGATGGCAAAGTGGGTGATGATGGTTTGGTAGGGGTGACGTCGTCTTCTTCCAGGATACAGCTGACACGAGGTGTCTCCTGTGTAGGTGTTTCAGGAAAACCGAGACCACTGCGATCATTGTGTTTGCGTGTAGTCACGGGAATGAGTGTATGTCGGCCTTGTTCGTAAAGACCAAAACCAAAGCCTTTCCAAGCACAGCGAGTCAAGAAGGTGAGGGCGAAACGACGATTTGTCAAGTATTGAAAATCAGGATTGGAAGGGAACCACACCAAGAGGAGGTTCAGGGGTAATGGAGGATGCGTCAACACCCCCATACGTTAGGTTGGTGCGGCAATGGGGTGGTCCGTAAGAGATTACCTCCCCCACGCGACGGTCGTAGGTGGGATGTGCATGTAATTGTCCATACTCCTGCGGGGTATGGAAAGAACTAACGTTATATAGGCGGTACTCCCCCAGCGTAAGGCATTGAAAAACATCTACTAAGGGGTCGGAGGTTGGGATGTTATCTGCGGGAAAGGAAGTAATATTTGTAACGGCGGTTTCATTGGTTGAAGGTGTAGGTGCGTCGGAAGTAGATGGCTGGGTTGGATGAATGGGTGTCTTGACTGGTATAAGTACATCATTAGGGCGATACAACATATTGCAAGTTTTGAAGGGGGGAGGATCAGCTTTTACGGTGTAGGACTTCCCCTCGTACTCAAATTTTATGCATCTATGTAAGGTGGAGGGAATGCATCCCATAGCCGGATCGAGGCGGCCTAACAACATGTTGTATTGGAACTCTCCCTCAAGGACATAGAAGAGTTCGGGTAAAGTACGTGGTCCTACACGAATGTTAAGGATCACGGTGCCTAAAGTAGAAGTAATAGCATCATTGAATGATCGCAACATGATGGGGTTGGCACACATGCAACTAGAAGGGATATTCATTTGTTGGAAGGCTTTTGAAGAGATGATGTTTAGGCTAGCGCCCCCGTCAATCATAACATGCGTACCGAATATCCCGAGCGTCTGCTGAGATGAAAAGAAGCGAGTCGGGATCTTGGCACCAAAGTCGATAATTTCATCTTGGAGCCAGCGGCAATGCGGCGCTTCTTGCTGTACGAGAGGCGAAGTGGTTGGGGAGATAGATTGTTTGGTGAGTGAAGCAACATGATTGGGTGTTAGAATAGAGGTAACAGGCAAGGTTTCATTAGGTAAAACCTCTATCCCTTGAAGGATCTCAACGAGAGCTTGTCGATGAGATTCAGAAGTCTGAATGAGATCATACAATGTCATTTTTACGGGCGATTGGTGAAGCTGTTTGATCATAGTTCGGTGGGCAATGCCATTAGAGACGGGATAGGCGGGTCCACGAATAACCACTTTAGGTGGTGGTGCAATCGGGATGGTTGACGGAGAAAGAGATGCCGCGGGTGTGTTTTCTTTCACTTTCCCATTGTTTTTCTGCCCTCGAGTGGCAACACTAATCATATTGATCTCGTGAACACGAGAGGAGGAAGATGGTAGGGATAGGTCATGGTTTTTGAGAGGTGGGGCTGTAATAATGATAGATCTTGGTGAGGCGGGGACAGGTGGTATAGGAGAGGGAATTGAAGCTAAAGGTCTCTCTCTTCGTAAGTTGTCTTTCTTAACTTTTCTATCTGAGAGAGGTGACGGGTGAAGTATGGTTTTCAATGCTTTGCATCCCTCTACGTCATGTCCTGGTGTGCGGTGGTAAGCGCAGATTTTAGACTCATCGTAACCTATAGGTCGAGGTTTAGATGGATCATAAGGTCTAAGTGGGGGTAGGGAAATGGTCGCATTCTCCACCAACATAGCAAGGATTTTGGCGTAAGACCCTTTGAGTGGGTCAAAGTCAGAGGAAAATGAGGCTATTGACTGGGTCGATTCTGGTGATGACGTGGTGTGGTTGGTTTGTATGGGGGTGGTTTAGCGAGGAGTTTTGATAATGGGTTTTACCTAACCGTGGTTTCTTTGGCGTAGAAGCTATGTTGGATGATGAGGCCACGATGATGTGGTATCAAAAAACAACCACGGGGAAATAGGAGTGACCGAAAACAAATCTTTTGATGATGGAATTTGTTTAGGGTTGATAGGTGGACAGGATACGCGGGGTGACGGTGTTGCTATACCCTTGGATTTCTGTATGGGTGCAGAAGGCGTAGGTCGCTTTAAAGAAAACGCAGGAGGTATGATATATTGATGTAAGGTAGAGGGATGGGGTCCCAATATGGAAGGTAGGTGTGACGATGATGGTTTTAGTTGTGATAGAGGCATAGGTTGAGGAGATTGAGTCTGTCTCCTAATGGGATGGATGGCTTTATTTTTAGATAAATCAAGCCGCTTAGGTGGGTGTGTTAGACTAGGTATGGGTGAGGTCCCAAGCGTAGGGGAAGATTTGGCTAAGTTAATAGAAGTGGACAGAGGTATTTGGTAGAGATGAGGGGGGTGAAGATGAGGACATGGGCATTTTAAGCTTCTGTAAACACTTCGGGTATATGGTGGAGGCATCAGGATCGGTCATTTGCATTTGAGTAGAATATGGCGTACTCAAACGTTCCCATAGAACCTGTCTATCTTCTGTGGAATGACAGTCCTCACGTGTGAATAGGAACTTTTGTATGGAAGAAAGGTGGGTTGTGATTAGGTCCCTTTGTGGGTGTGATCTGAGGGTATATGAGGCCTTTGTATCAATGGCGTTAAGAGGTAACCGGTTCTTTGAAAAGATTTAGGTGATGAAGGACTAATAGGTAGGAGGGCGTGTTTGAGAGGATCTGTCATGTTTAAAGAATGTGGTGATGTCGGTTCAAGAGGTTTCTCGTCTAAGGATGACAAAAGAAGTGGCGAGCCTTCCTCTTGTATGCTGGCAAAGAATGGTAGAAGGAGACGTTTGGGAAATAGATAAATTAGATAACATCCGCTCACGGTCTTGCAGGATGTGGTGTAAGAAGGCTCATTTGTGAGAAGGGAACTGCAGGCGCTTAATTCCTTGATGGGTAAAGGCAACAGCAAGGATTTCAGTTTGTCTTGATGGTGAGGAAGGGGTTCGGTTTCTGCGTTAGTGAAGAGAGTTTGATTGAGAATTTGTTCGATAGAGGTCTTTGGTTGGGAATCGAAGCTGCGCATGGATCTCATGAACACTCTCTTCGGCTAAGATATCTTGGTTTAGATTCTTTGTTAGAAGAATGATTCGGGAATGGTTTGTTGAATATTTTCAAATTTCGGTTAGCGAGGCGTTAGGATTATCGAGGCTATATCCCTGCATCAACCATTTCTGCACTATGTTTTTCAACATCTTGCAGTTCTCATGGCTTTGTGTCCCTTCACGCGGTGGAAATTCTGAGAGTCATTTTCTTTGTACCGGGAAGGTATGGCGCGAGTGGAATCAAACCGGAATGAGGTTTAACGGGGAGTAAGGTAATGGCTCTGCTTTGAGCAATTTTCCAATATCACACCATATGTTTCTCCCGAGGAGTGTAGTTGATGGGTTACACTTTATACTTATAGGTGGTTTTGGCGGGGTATTAGATGCGGTGGTTGGGATTTTACCATCACCATGCGTGCACGGCCCCTTTTGATTTGAAGTGGTCGATGGGTGAGGATTGGTGGTGTTAGGTTTGTTGGTGGAATCTTGGGTTCGGAAAGTGGGGTTTTGTTCTGCATGACCGCAATTTCTCTTCCTCTAAGGCTCGAATCTCTAATTTTGAGCCATAGTAAAACCTCGTCAAATGTACGGAAAGTTTGAATTTGGAGGGTAGGAGAGATGTGCTTAGCGCGAGGCCCGCGTAAACATTCGATAAGTTCGGTTTGAGGTAAGGCATATGTAAGTTGGTTGATAAGGCCCGCCATCGTCAGCGAAATCTGCGATAGATTCGTCTTCAAATTGTCGGATGGCATAGAGGTTGGTGATAGATACTTTCTTGGCAATGTTAATGGAGAAATGATCCAAGAAAGATTGGGCTAGGCTGGTTAAAAGAGAAGATTGAGTCTTTGGGTTAAAAGCTTTGTACCACTCAAAGCGGGTCTGATAAGGACATGGGAAAGGTGCGGAGTAGTAAAGCGTCGTCGTGAGCAATCGATCGATAGCGAGCATGTCTAAATGATCGCAAGTGTTGTTGAGGTCCTCCTTACTTGTTAAAATGGGTAAATTTTGGTAATTCCCATTGAGGAGGATATGAATGAAGGGGGAGGCTGAAGGGTGGATAGGCTCCCGACAAACTTGCTCGTATGTCAGCGCTACGACTTCACGAAGCAAGAAGCCTCCGGGTTTTGCATTTTGTCCATCATTTGTTTAATTAAATCGGTAGTTGGATGAGATGATGGTGTGGTTGTGGTAGCGGAGGCAAATTGGGCCAAGGGCCACCGCTGAACAATGGTGGGGTTAAATGTTGATAAGGTATGGAGGACGGGCTGTGTTGAGAGCAACCGAATAAGGATGTCCTATATAAGGCTATTGAGGTTCTAGGATATGTGTGTGGAAATGAAAAGGTGGGCGGAGCTTGAGAAGGAAAGCTCGTGTGGATAGGTGGCGAGAGAGCAAGTCATGAGCGGAGCATCTGCAAGAGAGAGAGAGTAGGAGCGATCGGTGGTAATGACATGTTGGCCCAAGATTAACCAAAGGAAAGCCAATCATGCCGTATGGACCCACAAAGGCTGCTTGAGGTAGATGAGCGGACTAAGGATGCGGAAGGCAAAGCGGAGTTATCGGGCGGAGAAAGAGGCTAAATGAGCAGCTATCTTGATAGGCATGCCAACAAGGAGTTGACCGTCGGTGTACGGTCGAAGGGCATGAGACAAATAGTATTATGCAGACACTAGGATTAGCATCCAGAAATTTGGCAAATTCTTTATCTCCCACGGGAATTTTAGGAACCTCGTTGGTGTCAGTAGGATTCCCCACGAGAATGTGAAGGGGGTGATTCGAGGCAAAGGCAGAGCAAGCATGTGAAACCATGGCGGCGGCTTGCTTTGTGATAACAACCATGGACGAGGAGTTCACGGTAGGGTTTTGTCTATCGAGGAACAGAAGCTCAGACTGGTGAAATTGGTAGGTTCTTTGGTTTGTCGGAAGCTGGAAAAAGCGATAACGATATCGGTCTAATAACGATGTCGGTTATACTATAGCCGGCGTCGGTCGATTAACCGATGTCGGTGTAATAAACTGTATAAGAAAATATAAGAAAATTGCTGATTTGATTGTTAACAACGCTTCGATATATTTATCAAATTGTTCTAAGGTAATCACGAGAAGACGATGTATAAGAGAAAAACAGAACTGAAAACAAACAAGATGCACACGCAAATCCAGAGACTAACCCTAGGGTTAATTTTAATTATTGTGGGCTTATGCCTTTAGACGCGGAATGATGTCAATCCTAAACAAAAGACTTAGGGGAAATGTCAAGTTTGTTTTGGCTTATAAGGTTACCTCAATCGGGCGGAGAATACCACGCGGAAAAGGGGGGATGTTTTGAGTTGTTGTGTTAATTGTGAAGTGATTCGGTATGTGTTGTGCAGTGAAAGTAAGATTAATTTCCTGTCAATACCGTGGAAATCACCCCCACGTGTACGACCTGTTACTTAGTCTATGTTCACTAGAATTGAAAACAGCAAGCAAGAATGTAATGCACGTGTTTTAAACCCAAATCGAAAATGATATTCGATGAAGCAAATGAGATGACTTTCACTAATGCGAAACTAGGAAAGCAAGACAAATTCTTTACTAAATATATAACAAAAACAACAACAACAAGTATGCTTCCTAAAATGTAAATAAGCAAGAGAAACAGAAACCCGAAATGGGTCCCACCGGGTGTGCCAAAATGTTTCGCACGGAATGTTTCGGCTCTGCAGAATAGACTTGCTTCTATCCTATCATTCCTTTGAGAAACAGATAAGGGTTAGGGCTAGGAGGAATACCTGTTGAATGTTGAGATGGTGTGCGCGTACCGTAGAGAGAGATCAGATCGACTGCGAAGAACTCCTTTTTGTCTTGGAAGGACTACCTGCAAGTAAGAATACAAGACCACAAGATTTTAATTAGACAACAAATGAGGGATCTGCCTTAGGCCCAGGAAATATAAAAACTTCCTTTCGAAGGTGGTCAGTTCCCCTTTTAATACGATTTAACACAAATGATAATATAGAAAGCTATTGCAAAATCACGATTTAGGTATCTCGTTACAAAGCAATAGAAACTAAACTATCAATAATAAAGCGCCACTTTGTTTGTTCGGTTACTGGTCGTTGATATGTTCAGGTTGAGTTATAGGGATAAACCGAGGCTGGATTTGGGGTTGTTAGGTGGCAAATAGGCAAGCAAAAGGTTTTGGGGTATAAGTCACAGTGACTGACGGCGGTCACTAGGTAACCGACCACGGTTAGATAACCGCTGCCGGTAGAGGATAAACGATACCGGTAGGGGCAGCAATCTAAGTGCTTCTGGATAGAAGTTGGTTGTAAGGTGATTGTGGGGTTATTAGGATTGGTGGATGGCTGAGGGGAATGATGGGAGGATAGGGAAGACTCAGAGTGTGGTAAAATGGCCTTGTGGGCAATATCAGGGTGTGTGGGTGAAGGTTAAGTGCGGTAGTGGTGCAGTAGTAGATCTAGGAATAAACTTATGATTACTATTAATCAACGAGCTCAAGAAAATGGTGCTTAGAAACATATAACATACTACTTACTTGCCCACTTTTGATGCGAGATGCAAGTTTCAGGACTGTGATGATGAAGACAGGACCCAAGTTGGATGCAATTTTCTTTTCTGATGCTCGGATGAGTGTTACTGGGCTCTGGTTATTCAGTTGCAGTCTTGGGCTTGATGTCCTTCTCTGCAAACTCTTCTTGTTTCTTCACTTGTCTCTGCTCGGCCAAGCAAAATATGGATTCTCTCGATGGTTTCTCCTTCTCCCGATCAAATGAAAATCTGATCCTTGTTTTTGGTTGGAAGTGGTCATTTACGGGGAACCGATGGCGGTTATGCAACCGACGGCGGTCGAGTAGGAACCGGTATCGGTCCGGTCAAAGCGGGCTATTTTTGGTAAAATAGCCAGCTTTCCCTCCTTTTCTTCTGAGGGATTGGTAGCGGGCTTGGTCAAGTCATTATGAAGTTGGTTTTAGGTGCGGATGAGGAGTAATTAGTCATAGGTGTGGAATTGGACCAAGTTATAGGTCTTAATTAGGTTAGTTTAGGGTTAAGACTAGGTCACGATGAGGTGGCGACATGAGGTGGCAGGTATGGTGATGTGGATTTATTAATTATAAGGTAATTAATAAATAATTGTGTAAGGTTTAGGTGGTGAGGTTAGGTTGCGAAATGCGATGCGGGTCACAAGGGTCGTAAGACACATGACAATGAGGTATGGCAGCTATTTTTGATGGATCAAGGAGTAGACAAGGTGCGGGAGGTGGAGCCGTGCTTGTTTCACCTCAAAGAGTAAAGTACTATTCATCTTTTAGATTTCATTTGCATGCTCTAATAACACTGCTGAATACAAAGCCTTCTTGGTGCAAGGGATGTATTGGGAAATCAAGAAGAAAATAAAGAACTTGCAAGTCTTTGGGGACAGTGAATTGATTGTAAATCAGGTCAAGGGACAACATGCTACCAAGAATGATCTACTCAAATGCTACAAGAATAGGGTGTGGGACCTCATGGAAGATTTTGAAGGTTTTGGCATCAAATCCATTCCTAGGAAAGAGAATCAGTGGCTGACAGGCTTGCAGCAATAGGGGCAGCCTTTGACATTGTGGAAAGTATTCAACAAGAAAAGGTATAGCCAAACATCCACGTGATTGTGAGGCCTTCACTGCCGGATAACAACGTCAGTTGGTAAGTGTTTGAAAATGACCAGAAAATCATCCGTTTCTTGTAAGAAGAAGCTGAGTTCTCACCAAGAATCAAGAAAACTTGGAACAAAGCAAAGATGGTGACCAAGTGGTATAGCCGAGAACTAACAAGCTTCCCAAGGACTTATCACTTTGGAGTCCATTTTTAATCCCAATGATCATTTTAGAAAGGAGAAAGCAAACATTTAGGTCAAGAGAGAGGATTCAGATATCCATCTTGGTAGAAGAGAACAAACCATTGCAAATTGGAAGGATGACAACCGAACAAGAAAGGTATGAGTTCATACAAACAAGGTCAAGAGTTCCCCTCGATGTTTGTTTTCTTGGAGATATGAAGACTTGAAAGGTTTCAATCCCAACTTAGCTCAGCATACCATCGAATTGGATCCAAATACTAAGCCTCACAGTAGAAACAAAGACCAATCAATCCACACATGGAGCCTCTCATGAGGAAGGAATTGGACAAGCTGATTGAGTCAAGAATCATATTCCCAATCAAGCATTCTAGTTGGGTTTCCAACTTAGTTCCAGTCAGAAAGAAGAGTGGAGAGATCAGATTGTGTGTTGACTTTAGAGACTTGAATAGAGCCTCTCTCAAGGACCATTACCCACTCCCTTCCATGGAGCAAATATTGCAGGTTGTAGCTAGTTCAGAAAGGTTTTCATTGCTAGATGGATATTCAGGCTATAATCGATAATGGTAAAGGAATAAGATCAATTCAAGACAGCCTTCACTACAAAATAGGGCACGTATGCTTACAAGAAGATGCCATTTGGACTGTCAAATGCCGGAGCAACATTTCAACGAGCTATGGATATGGCATTCAAAGGCTTGATCAACAATATAGTGCTGATATACCTAGATGATATCACTGTCTTCTCAAAGAATGCAGCAGACCATCTCTTTCACCTTAGACAAGTGTTTCAGAGGTGTAGAAGGTTTGGAGTATCTTTGATTCCAAAGAAATGTATATTCTTGGCTCACGAGGGTAAATTTTTGGGCCACATTGTCTCTAGGGAAGGGATAATAATTGATCCTGAAAGGGTTGAAGCCATCCGAACACTTCCATTGCCACACCACAAGAAATCTCTTCAAAGCTTCTTAGGAAGGATAAACTTTGTCTGTAGATTTGTGCCTAATTTTGCCACTCTTGTGAAGCCTCTAACAATGATGTTGAAGAAGAGTTTGGCATTCAAATGGACAGCAGAAGGCAAAGAGAGTTTTGAAAACATCAAGCATGTAATATCACAAGCTCCAACTCTTATCAACCCAAAATTTTCAAAGGACTTCATGTTGTATGCGTTTGGAGGATCAGATACAATCTCAGCTATCTTGACACAGCTGAATAGAGAAGGTTCAGAACAGCCCATAGCATTCTTCAGTCAAACCTTGGAAGATTACGAAATAAAGTATTCTTTCATCGAAAAGCATGTCCTTGCCGTGATCAGGAGCTTGAAGAAGTTCAGACATTTGGTCTCAAACAATAAGATTCAACTGCTGGTGTCTCATGTTGGTGTCAAGGACTTCCTCCTAAACAAGGATTTAAATGAAAAGAGAGTAGGTTGGATCACTCGAGTGATGGAATATGATATTGAAATCAAAGTGACCAAGCTAGTTCGTGGCAAAGGCTTGTGTGAGCAGCTCGCTTCCAAACAACCAGACGGGTCAAAAAGTGAAGAGGATGCTGTCCTACTACTACAAAATGATCAAGAACAACCAGCTGATGATGCACTCATCCCATGTTGGACTCAAGACTTGGTGCATTACCTCCAAATAGGCTTGTGCCCTCCAGAAGTGAGCAAGGCAAAGAGGAGATACTTTAGATTACAAGCTATCCCGTATGTACTCATTAATGGTATCTTATTCAAGAAGGACATCAATGGTGTTCTATTAAGATGCATTGGAATAGGTCAAGTTGAGAAGATATTACACGAGTTCCATGACGGGGAAGTAGGAGGCCACTTTGCTCCACGAGTGACAGCTCTCAAAATCATGAAAGCTGGTTACTATTGGCCTACTGTGTTCAATGATTGCTACTCATGGGTCAAAAAATGCAAGAAATGTGCATTCTTCACAGGAAAGAAAGGTTAGCAGCGCTGCCCCTTCGTCCAATTTTAGTGGATCAACCATTCATGTAATGGGGATTGGACTTCATTGGGGTTATCAATCCCAATTCAAGTCAAGGCCACAAGTGGATACTTACAGCAATGGATCGTTTCACCAAGTGGACCGAAGCAGTGGCACTCAAGGAGGCAAATGAATCTAATATCTTAGATTTCTACGAAGGGATAGTCACAAGGTTTGGTGCCCCTGTCACTATCATATCAGACAATGCATTGGCATTCCTTGGCATAAAGATCACTAAATGGGCTGTCAAGAATTGTGTGTATCTCAGCACTTCGTCGAACTATTACCCTCAAGGTAATGGCCAAGCCGAGTCTACGAACAAGAATCTACTAAGAATCATCAGAAGGACTCTTGATGAGAATCGAGGACTTGGCACTCAAAGCTCAAATCAGCCCTATGGGCTGATAGGATCACACCCAAGAGGTCTACAGGAAGCTCTCCATACAAGCTTGTGTACGGGAAAGAGGCAGTTCTACCTATATCACTTGAGTTGCCAGCATTGGAACTCATGAAACAATTGGAACTAGCTGAGTTTGAACCCATGGAGGTTAGATATGTAGAATTAATGGAGCTCCAAGAAATTAGAGAGCATGTAGCCCAGGCGATAGAGAAGGATCAAGCCTTGATCAAGAAGACTTTTGGTAGGAAAGCCAAGACTAGAACCTTCCAAGTTGGAGATCTAGTGTTGAAATGGGATGCAGATCGTGCAAAGCCGGGAAAGCATTCCAAGTTTGATGCCATCTGGAGTGGCCCATACATGATCATTGAATGCAAAGGTAGCAATGCCTTCCAACTGGCTAAGTTGGATGGTGAAGAATTGCATATTCCAGTCAATGGGATCTAGCTCAAACGTTGCTACTAGAAAGAAAGCTTCTCACCCTTGTAAATATTAATTTAGAATTTCCATTCCTCTAAGTTCTTATGCACATTGTACTATTGTTAGAGTAGTTTTTATTTCCCTAAGTGCTTGTGCACATGTCCTATTACTTCTAGTATGTGCATGTTTGTAGTTCATCGAGCCTTCGGAAAAGAATTTACAGCCACGGAGAACCAGCTCAACAAATGTTTCAATAGCTCAAGGACACAGGTTGTCAAATTTCAGATCAGCTGAAAGGTTATCAAATAGACTCCATGCCCAATGGATTGCTATGAGCAGCTGGCCATTCTTCATCTGACAGTAGATAACCCCGCTGAGTCACCAAAATTGTTATCCAAAATTCACCCCCGGGTAATTTTGATAACATGCATCAAATTCTTCAGTCCCGAGCAAGTAGATTGATTCAAGGCCTAAAATCATGTTTTGGTGATCCCCTCGATTTCTTTCTAACCCTCCTGTCTAAGAAGAAAACCCAACATTTTAAAAGTATGTGAAAAATTGCAAAGAGCCGGGCTTGAGGCCAAAATATAGAAAAATTGCTAAGGCGAAGACTTAGGGCAGTTGGGATGTCGGGGCTTGAATCGGCCGAAAGGCCACCAGCGGTCTGCGCATTAAAAAACACCCTGGGCCGTGGGGACATGCGGGGCGTGAAATGGCGAACTAGCTGAAGGTGAAAAAATTGACTAACTGTTGTGTAGGCAGGCTGGGACATCCGGGCCGTGAGTATGCGGAGCGAAGGATGCGAAAAGGTGAAGTGGCCTAGAGCAAAGTCATCTGAATTGGACGATCGGAAGTATTTGTCCCAGCAGTCCAGGACAGTTGGGTCAGTGAGTACGGGGAGGACGCGAACCACCCAGATTGGCTGAATCGGGAACTTTCATCCGGACGGTTGGGACAAGGGGACATGTGGGATGCGAAAGAGCCGAAAGAGCCGAGGAGCGAATGAAATTGCGCCACGTGTCTTCACCGCAAATAGGAACAAGGAAGCCCGAATCAGGTGGTTCGGAGGAAATTTCCCGTAGTTTGGGATAGCCGGGCCAAAGGGATGCGAAGGATGCGAAGAGCTGAAAAAGCCACCGACGAATCGAGCAAGACACGTGTCCTAAGGGGAAGTGCAATGGAAATTGGCTAAGTGTTTTTGGCCAAAAATTTCAAAGGGTAAGGTTTGAAGGGTTGGCCCGAGCCAATAGACATAGGACACGTGTCCTAAGTTGCGGGATTTGGAGCTGGAAAAAACTTAGAAAAATTTACAAAATTCTTGGGCCAAAAATTAAAAGACAAGGATGACCCCGCGCCCGTCCTCCAGCCAGATCACGCCACGTGTCCCAAGTGGCGGGGGCACGGGGAAAAAATGGAAAATTTTCCAAAGTTATAAAAGTCAAAAATTTCAAAGGAAAACCCACAGAAAGGGAAGGAGAGAGAATTTCTCATCCAATCAGCACCCGACACGTGTCATCCAAGTGGGAGAGCACGGAAAAAAATTCAAGTTTTTCCTGTCGATCCGTTTTGAACGTTTTTGCCCTAAATCTTCAAACGATCATATATTTCGATCAGAGCTCGATTTGCACGTTCTTTATATCATTGAAAGATGATGAAATTCTCTACATGATTCCAGGGTCAATATTGCATTTTGGTTCATTTTGGAGGGATAAAATTGAGAAACACCTCTGGCACGTAATAATAGATAGAATCGACATTTCAACAACCTTTAATACAACAGACGATACCATGCCATTTTTCCAGATTCGCCGTTCGCCATAATGAGATAAACTAAATGTGACCTAGAAGTGGTTGGGGTAGATCTGACTTTCCTCTCTCTTCCCTCTCTCATTCTTCCAATATATTGTGAAGAGGGGCTTCTTTCTAAAGGTCGAACATTCCCGTTTTGCCCCCCTTCTTCTCTTTGCGAGGTGAATTTGTGGAGTTCGAAACTCCCATTTGAAAATTTAATGCAACTTTGCCTCTTGGAATTTTGTAGTGTATTGTATCGATCTTTGGAGCAAGTAATGCATGACTGTGGATGATTCTCAACCCTCTCTATGTTCATTTACATCCTCCTAATCTTTCACTGCAAATTTTGTTATCTCAGGCATGATCTTCAATCACATTTGAATGGTTTTTGTTTATTGGCAAGATAGGTGTTCTTCATTCCTCGGTGCATCACCTTTGTTTGCTTAGGTTTATTTTTTGCATCTTCTTACCCTGTCTCCTTGGCAAGTTAGATTAGGTTTTGAGTAAACCCTCTGCATTTTCGTGTGCATCCGAACAAAGGAATAGGAACCAGGCCTTTTTCTAGAGATTCCTTTCTCATTTTACAAGTCCCACACTTGGAGAAAGGATTCAATGTTATGCAATCACACTTGGATGCTAGTATGATCAACCTAGAAATCTGGTCAACATCCGTGGGGGTCTTGTAATTTGGTGATAACAAAGCCTCACCGAGACATCTTCATGCTCAACTCGAGAACTCCACATGTAACTATGAAGGTTGTGATATGTTCATCAGGATGTACCTTGCCATCACCTCTAAACTTGGGGAATTTCTTTCTGTACCTCTAGGTAACTCATGCAAAGGCTAAGGAAGGGAGAGAGGCCCAACACAATGACCCCGAGGTAATGGTTTTGCCATCCTTAGAAATACGGCTTGAAGGGGAACTAAAACACCAAAATGAATCAAATCACAAAGATTAGGAATAAGTTGCTCTGGAGGGACAACACCTATAGGGGTTTTATCTTTAATAGGAGTGCTTGTTGAACAAGCTCTTCTATTTTTTCCTATTGAAAGAAAAGGAAAACCTTGATGTTCAAAAAGATGAAACTGAAAATCTTCAACACCAAGTGCCCTCCTTCTATGAGTGAAACATGGAGTCGCCGAGATCAAAGGATGATCAAGAAATGTTCATAGAAATGGAATGTGTTTTAAGAAAAATGAATCCCCAAAGGAGTTGCGAAAACCTATTGGTCATCAAAAGAGGACTTATTGAGAGCAATAGTCAAGGGACAAGAAGTCCCTCCTCTTTAATGGGAGAGGTTCCCTAATTCAAAATCAAAATCTATTTACATATGTACAAAGGTGTATAGATTTAATCTGGAACTTGGATATCATGGAAGCATTTTGAAATACAATAGATCATCAATACAAAAGTACAAAGGAATGGAGAAGTGGAAATGAGTAGTAAGGCATTCTCTAGAGCTATAGATAATAAAATAATTCCTTATGCATTCTAGAATAGAATCATTTGGAATAAAACCATTTGTATCTGAATCAATGAGATGTTATTCCAAAGACACAAAGTTCTAGAAATAACATCTACAAGAATAAAAGGATTCTTGACATAATGCGATAAAATGATTTAATAGTATTCAATGGATAGTAACGAATAACAAGATCAGATGGACAAATAAAGAAAATCCTTTTGTATTGATTGCTTCACTATTTCTTACACTTTCAAAAATAAGCCAATTTCCGCCCCTCAAAATGGTGTAGAGAGACCATTATATAGTTTATAAAATCAGTTACACTTGGTAACTACTTATTTTAACTAAAATTTTTAGTTAAAGGGATGGTCAAAACAAAACCCCAACTAATTACAATAAGTCCAAAATGAGAAAAATAAAGGGAAAGAATCCAGGAGGGGAAGACAAGTGCTCATGATTGGGAGCAACCCACCGACTTGAGGATCTACCTGTCTAAACATTTTCAAAGCCTCTGCTATGTCTCTGCCACTTGGAACCAATGTGTTGGCAGTAGCGTGCTCGGGTTCAAAATCATAGACATTTCTCCATCTCCTTGTCGAACTCGGTATGTGTATGATACTCCTTATTCGCTTCTTCAATCATAGATTGGAGGGAGCAGATTTCCTTTATTTTACCCTTAGTGATGGAGTCCTCTTTGAACAAATTTTCTTTGAAAAAAGCTCTGAATTGAGCTTTAATTTCTTATAGGGAGAGAGGTACACCTGAGGTCTCATCGTGAAAGGTGGCGGTGAATATCCTTAAAAGTAGATATCGCCAAAGTCTTGAAAGCCTCACCCTACTGCCAACTATTCCTCAATTCTCCCAAAGCCTCCTCCAGCACTTTGATTTTCCACTCCACACTGAATACCCATGACTTTGACAAATTATCTTTCACATCATCAAAGACCTTATTCACCATCAAAATATTTTCATCGCCTACCCCTTCAGGTGAAGGTCTACTATGCAGCTACTCCAAAGTTTGAGCTCTTTATCCATATTTCCAATGGTGGAGGAGAGCTTATGTTGTAGATTATTTACCTTCTCATTGAGCTTGAAGGCTTCACCAATGAAATTCAACCCTACAAAAAGCATATCATCCATCATGGCCTCCATAGCCCTTCCATAGATGGAGTACCTATGTATATGCTTGATGCTCTGACTTCATCTTCACCGAGGATCACGAGGTGGTGGAAGAGCAGTTAGTGGGGTAGGGTCTAAAACTTTATATTTAGATAGCAGTGACTTGATGAAACTAGAAATCACTTGGGCCTTCTCCTCTAGTTGCTCTATAGTCTTCCACCCTTTTTATACCCTTCCAATGACCATGGTGACTATTTCCCGAAGATTGTGTATTTCACCTTCAAGAGTATACTCTCCCATTGAGATCCTTGAAAGTTCTAGATGAGAAGCCTGCAAATCATGCTCTGGCTTATCAACCTTGGGCTTGGCTATCTCAAGGAATTTCTGACCTTTAATAACTATTATTATTCTTGAAGTGGTCCTATCTCTCTTGGCAAGAGCAGAAGGAGTAGTACCCAACAAGGCCATTATAGCATCAAAGTTGGGTCCTGAGACCCGAGAAGAAGACTTCCTCTTCCTACTATCAACAAAAGGTTGCACCCATGCAAAAGAGGAGGAAGAAGAGGAAGGGGGAGCAAGAGAACCAAGAGAAAGGGAACTCATGGCACTCAAAGTATGTACCGTTGTTGCCTCCAGTTGAGATGTGAGTGGGGCAGATGAGGCTTCTTGAACAGGGGAGACAATGGTGCTTGGAGGCTTAGTGCTTTGAATTTCCTTCTCTAGTATCCATTGGGGCTTCTGAAGCACCTGCAGAGACTGGCACTTCACTATCCTCACTCTCACTAAGAACAATAATGTTCTCTGGTCCTGAGGGCAATTTTGGATGCTTTATCAGGGGATCTTCTTCAACATGCTCTTTCTTGACCTCTTTGACTTTCTTCTCCGATACACACGGGTGGAGGATGCAGGCCCTTTAATTGATGAGGAAGGAGGATTCTATATGGGTACCTTTGAACTAGGTCTCTGTGCCTCCTTCCTCGATGTCATGGTGTCCTTGGAGGAAGAATCTCCGAATGCTTTATAAGCTCATGAAATCTAATGTCGAACTAGATTTTGGTTCTTACTAGACAGGGTCTACGATTTCAGCCAGATCATCCTTCTCCCTTTTGAACCAATCCAAATCCTTCAAGGGAGTTTTCTTGATCAAAGTATCATATTCATATGACAATAAATAAAAAATTTCATCTTGAAGCCCTTCAGGAACTGAATACAGATTGAGCTCTATTATTAGGCAAGGGAGAACCTACCATAATGTCTTTTTCTTGCCTCAAAATCATCTGAGCAAGTCAACTCAATAATATTCTCGTATCTATCCTATGATGGTAGTCTATTCTAAGATTCAATTTGATTTTTTTCTTCAAGTCAAAACATGTTCTAGGCTTGAAGAAGAGGAGATTGATTTGAGCTAGGGCTCTCTCTATGTTCTAGGCATCCAGAGTGGTTTTGCATGTATAGTTCCCCAAAGATATGGGGAAGTGTAACCCAGTGATCTTCTTATCCCTATAGGTTTTGTGAAATTTTTCCAATTGCCTACATACTTCAATCAGGGCCATTTTATCATTATAAAATATGGGGAACCACTATCCTGATATAGGAGATCCTTCTGAACTGAATTAAGTAGGCACAATAATTCACTACAAGGTTCATGGCTTCATCGAGAGAACCTCCTTGTAGTGTCACTCTCTAGAAGTCTTACAATGTACATGGTGAAAGCATAATTCACCCTCCTAAAGTTGTGATTACTAGTGTTTAGGGTGAACCGAGGCGCAGAAGCATATATAGGATCACCCTTCGAGCACCAATATATGTGAATCCAAACCACTATCTAGATGTTGCTAGGGTATACTAAAGATAAGAAGTCATGTAAAACTTCTTAGTTTGTTGTACATTAGACAGCTGCTCTAGTCAAGTTCATACAGATGATCTCTTCCCAGTTGATGTTATGAGTACCTTCACACACTATGTTGATAAGTGGGCACATCCAGAAGTGGAACTCATTGGTAGAGGGCAAGCCCATGACCCAAGCTAATAAGATTATGAAGTTTGATAGCTCCTCACTAAATTCAGACTGAAACAAATCTTTGGATAGATGGGATGCCCCTTTCTTAGGGTTTTTAACCATGACTTCGCCACCCTTGCCTTGTATTTTTCACTATCTTGGTCGAAGAGTGCCTATGCTTGATTCTAGGAGATTACTACAGAATTATCCATTTCAGGGATCCTTAGGGTAGCGGTAATGGTTGTTGCATCAAGCTTGGTGATGAGCTCCCCATGTACATTTGTTAGTTCGCTCGAGTCGGGGTTGAAGTGAGCATCACAGGTGAGTACCGTGTCTGCACATTGCACTGATATCAGGAAACCAGCAACAAATGCCAGGCCACTATCATTAATCATTTATGCGATAGGAGAGGGGTTTGGGTCTATCAAGCTAGTCCAAAAATCACCAAAGTCTAGGTGACGAACTTCACTATCCCCGATATCGGGAATGACATACTCGAGTGGTGAAACTTGTTCTTGGCATTGGAATTTAATCTTCATGTTGATAGCGATTTAGAAAAACAAAGTTAAAGCTTGAATCTACGATGGAATTGTAGGAGGAATGGGTATGCGCACAGAGAATTCAATTGCAAGAGTATGAGTAATAGGTAATGAGAAAGTAGTGTGCAAAAATGCATAGAGGGGCAAATGATTATTAAATATCTGTTTAGGAGAGATAAGGTTATAAATGCACATTAAATTCATACCCACCAACCCAAAAATCAAGCATTGGGAAGAGTAGCAAAAATTAGCCCAAATGGCCTTTTGTTCATTTGGGACATGCGGACGCAAAATCATGATTCAGCCCATGCAGTGCAATGCGGTGATGCGGGACGTAATGCGTAAATGCTTTCGATACATGAGGGACCAAAGTATGCAAAGTGCATGATGTGGCTGATGCGGCGGTTGGGTAATAGAGAGCCCAAGTGAAAATGAAATGGGTTGGAACAAAAAGTTCCGACGGGCCCGCGAGTAAAGCAGATTTCAGAGAAAGTGACTGATCGACGAATAGAGAGCCCAAGGGAACTTGAGACACATGGAACAATAATGTCCGATAGACCTGAAAATCACACAAATGACTCAAAATAATAGAATTTTCCCAACCTCTCAACATTTCCCTTTACGAACATCAGAAAAACGTGTTAAATCAAAAAAATTCAATTTTTTGACTTTCGAAAGAGGGGAAATTTTTAGATGACAACAATTATTGCAATATTTCTAGTTTCTACGCTTATTACACTAAGTTTCATTGATAAATATGAGTAAAGGAAGATCGAGATGATTCCATTTCTAGTTTCTAGTGTTGACAAACATTTGACATATCATATTTTCTAGTGCATTTTCACAACTAATGTGGAAATCCTTAGTGGCTACTCCAAGATGAGCTGAGTTTTACTAAATACTAGTGTCTTAAGCTCTATCAAGTGAGATTTTCTACTAATATTTGTAAAACTTGAAGGAAGAAGATATTTCATCGCTAAGGATCCTAGTAGGACATTATTTCCAAGCTAGGAAAAACAAAGTTTGAAGGAAGAAGAGCTTGGAGAGTTGTGGAGATCGGTAGTCAAGAAAAGAGATCTCCATTGATTAAAGTGATCAGCCTATCATTGAAGATTTCCATTCAAGTGCTTCTGAACTAGGTAGCCTTTTTGTGGAATTGAATTCTCCATCCGGAGAGGGACTTCATTTGAATTTAAAAATTTTTATTCTCATTCTCGCTCCCGTGTTTTCCAAAGTTGATAGGGTTTTCCAAGAAACAAAGCCTTTAGGGGATATCCATTTTGAAAGTTATACTCTTATTGTTTCAAAGACCCCTTGTCCCTTATTAGTTTGATTTTCCTCCAAGGTCTTCCCCTCAAAACAACATGGATCATCCCCCACCTAGACCTCCATTTGTTGTAAATACCTTTGGTCCTATAAATTTTAGAGGGATGGCCGGTTATCCAAATGCAGTTCCCTTAGATGTAATAAATAGACTACCAAAGTTCCAAGGAAATAATGTTATAATTGGTGATAAACACTTAGAGATTTTTATCAACGTGATGGAAGACTTTGAGATTGAATTTGAAGATGTCAATATAAAACTATTTATCCATACTTTGGAAGAAGATGCAAGGGACTCGTATAAATCATTTCAAGATAATTCCATTGATTCTTGGATAGAAATGAATAATGCATTTAGATTGCAATATGGTGATAAAACGGACCCTAAGTTTCTTTTTTCATTATTTGAAAATATTAAAAAGAATCCTAATGAATCAGTGCATGATTTGAACACTAGATTTAATAAGACATTGAGGATATTTCATGTAAGATTAAGGCCATGTGATGAATCATGTCTTATAAAGTATTCAGATGCATTTGATAAGAAAGTTACTTACTATTTGAGGGACAAAAACCCTACCAATTTCAGAAAGACTTTACCATGGCTTTGAAAATTGAGAATAACATTAAAGCAGGTTGGAAAACCTCCTAAGAGGAAGGGTGTGAAATTAGTTAACCTAGAAAAATGTCAAGCAAGTAAGGTTGCTGATTTGGAGGAAGTTGCAAAAACTTTGGCAGGGGTTATCAAAGAAATATCATACAAATTATCCTGGGAAGAGAAAGGAATTGGCCAAAGTTCCCAAGGTCAACATAAACAACAATGCCAAGAAATATTTGTAAATTATCCTAGAAATGACCAAAGGTGATCTGATGATAGAGGCAAGGGACCTATTGGATTTGGAAATAAATAGCCCCATGCCAAAGAAAATAGAATTTTGTTCGATCTAATGGCTACCAAAGTTGTTATTATTAAAGAAAAAAATGTAATTGATTGGTGTGACAGATGTTTCATGTCCCATGCTCCATGTGACGTGGATCAGTAAGTTTAAGAGGAAGATGATGATGATAACACTGATGATGATGCATGCATGATGGAGTGCTCTACAAGCTCACAGCAAGGAGTAAATTCAACTGAGGTAATAAGTCCTAGAACTACTACTAATTTTTAGGATTGTATTCACTTGGTACCTCTTCTTCCTTCCTCTCATACTTTAGAAATAGATACTGTACAATATTTTAAATTTCCTAATAATGAATTTGAATATTTAAGAGATTTAACGATAAAGAAGTATGATGGAGGAATCCCATCCAAGGAGGATAGGTAATTATTGGTGAATGTTATTGTTTCTAAAGAAAATGTTCATAATTCTAGGAGTAGAGTTGTCAAAGGAGCACGGCATCAAGTAAAACCTAAAACTCCATTGCTTAGTAGTATTCCTAAAGAGGTTCCTAAGAAAGATACACCTTCCAAAGGACTTGTTGTCCCAAACAAGATTCATACTTCTCCTCATGCCCAAACTATCAAAAATCCCGTGCCATCTGATGAGTTTGTCAATCTCCCTTCCAATGCTGCCTTGCCAAAGTGTGTTCCATATGACATTTCCCAATTTTTGAGTCAAATCAAAGTTAGTGTTCCAATTATTGAGCTGCTTAGGATTCCTAAGCACAAGAAGAGGGCATTTGAGTATTTGGGATTGAAAGAAGAGAAGAGTACCCTAGGCAGAAATGTAAACATTGTGGAGACTCCTCCAATCATTAAAGAGCTAGAAACACCAACAACATTGGAAGAACTAGGTGAACCACTAGAGGTTTATTTGGGAACATCCTTTGTAGATTCTCAGCTAAATGTAGATCCATCCTTCACCACTTTGATCATTAAGGATAGATTGTTACACAACTATATGTTTGATTCGGGAGCATCATGCAATGTTATGTCTCTGGAAGTCATGAATGAACTGGATATCAAGTAACAATATCATATGGGAAGTGCTTTCGTCATATTCTAGACAGGTGTTAGTGGTTGGATGTGTAAAAGGTTTGGTGGTATAACTTGCAGCTTATCCAGGTAGGAACTTGAAACTTGATGTTGTTATTGTTGATTGCCTAGCCAAGTGGGCTATGTTGTTTTCTAGAAAATGGACTGCAAGTGTTAGTGGGAGTGTTCAAATGGATATGTCCTATGCTACCATCCCAATTGAGGGCATCCTTGTCAAGTTGTGTGGAGAAGAGAAGATGTTGGACCTCATTGAAGATCCAAACAATGCATCTTATGAAGTGTTGTACATAAGTGTTGATGTTGATAACTTTATTCGATTTGATGATGGGAAAGAGAACAAAATGGATCAATGTAAGAGTATTGAACAAGTAGGCTCTCTATGGTCTTTTTTTTTTCATGGAGCTTGCACCATATTTGGAAATGGTGTTGGTGTAGTTTTGATTTCTCCAAGCTTGGAAGAGTTTGTTTTTTATTTCAAACATAACTTTGACTATACTAAAAACATTGTTGAGTATAAAGCATTGTTGTTAGGTTTGAGAATTTCATGGAAATACTATATTAAAGACATCATTGTTAAGGGAGATTCATAACTAATTGTTAAACAAAACAAAAAATTGTATGCCGCTAAAAATCAAAGAATGAAATAGTACAAGTATGCGATGGGACTTGATTGAGATGTTTGATTCATTTACTATTGTGCATCATGATAGGAAGTTTAATGTTATGGAAGAAAATCTTGCAGTATTGGGATCTCGGCTTGATAATTGTGCAATGTCCCCATATTGTGAATATGATGATGAAGTGTTAATAAGGCCATCTTTCCCTGATAACATTAAACATTGGAAAAAAAATTATGATGATTCTCAGGTCAAAATATTCCTACAGAAAAAGGGGAGTTTTTTTATCAATGTATTGATTGGGAGCTAATGGTGTGTCCAGCAAAGGGTAAAGAAACTATGTTTGTCAAAGACATCCTCTAACTAAATAATAATACCATTCCTAGAGGACTAGTTTCCCTTGAATCAAACTTTGATAATGTTAATTCTATTATTAACAGACATATAGCAGCCTTAAGGGATGTTGAAGAACATGACCTTGGTACAATGGAGAAACAAGGGAAGATCTGTTTGGGAAGCAATCTAAACAAGGAGGCAAAACAGTCCTATGTTCAATTGTTGAAGAAATATCACGACTGCCTAGCTTGGTCTTATCGTTAACTGAAAGCATACACAGAGGATTTGTTTCAACATGAAATTCCTTTGGAATCTAATGCAAAAACATTTAGACAAAAGTAGATGCTGATTAATCCACTCCTCTCTATGAAGATGCAAGATGAATTAAAAATCTAAGAGATGGAGGGATCATTTAGCCAATAAGGTATTCCTCTTAGGTTGCAAACTTAGTGCCAGTTAGAAAAATGAAAGGTGATATCAGGATGTGCATGGATTTTAGAAATCTGAATAGAGCATCAATGAAGGATAATTATCCCTTACCAAACATGGAAAACATGTTACAATTAGTGACTGCTTCTGAGCTGCTTTCTACCTTAAATGGTTTCTCTGGGTATACTCAAGTTGTTGTGAAGGAATCAGAAAGAATTAAGACATCCTTTAACACTCCTTGGGGAACTTATGTCTATGTTAGAATTCCCTTTGGTTTGATGAATGATGGAGAAAATTTTCAAAGAGCAATGGATGTTACTTTTGCTGGTTACATTAATGATTTTATTACTATTTAACAAGATGATGTGACTATGTTTTCCAGAAAGAGAAGTGATCACTTACAACACTTCAAAAAATGTTGATAAGGTGTAGAGAGTATGGAATTTCACTCAATCCAAAGAAATTACATTTCGGAGTGCAAAAGGCCAAGTTGTTTGGTCACATTGTATCAAAGCATGGTGTCATGATTGATCCCAAGAGGGTAGATGCCATCAGCAAGGTCCCAATTCCAAGAACCAAGAAGGGAATTCAGTCCTTCTTTAGGAAAATAAACTTTAGCAGAAGATTCATATCAAACTTTACTGAGTTGACCATTCCAATTACTTGCATGCTAAAGAAGGTCCAAGTTATCAATGGGAAGAGGATGTCATTCATGCTTTCAATGAGATCAAATAATCATTAAAGCATGCCCCTGTTTTAGCAACTCTATATTATAACAATCCTTTTCAAATGTTTTCTTTTGTTTCATAGAACACTATTGCATTTGTCTTTTTACGTAAGGATGATGAAGGGGCTAAGAGGCCAATTGCCTTTTTTAATAAGGCATGGCAAGGGGCTGAGTTGAAGTACACAATTATGGAGAAGAAAGCATTTGCCTTGGTAGAATGAAAAAAGGTTTTCAGACCTTACATTTTAAGCTCTAAAGTTGTTGCTTATGTTCCCCACACCATGGTGAAAAAGATATCTTATCAGAGTTGGAGGTATCAAGCAAAAGATATAGATGGATGAACAAGTTGTAGGAGTATGACATGGATATCCAAACCATGAAATTGGTAAGAGGTTTGGGCTTAGCTAAAATTATGGCTGAGAGAAACTTGCAAACTATTGAGGTGAATGAAGTAGAAGAAGGAAGGGTGGATGTCCTTGAAAATTTGATGAGTTATGAATGGTACAAAGATATAATTTTTTATCTCAGACATCTATATTGCCCTGAGTATTTGAGTAAAAATAAGAAAAGAGATCTTAAGTTGGCTTCCCAGAAATATGTCATTACTGATTTTGGGTTAGCTTGGAAGAACCCTGAGGGAGTTCTCTTAAGGTGCATTACTGAAGATGAAGCCCCCAAGATAATTGTTGATCTCCATGGAGGAGTTTGTGGGGGGAATTTTGTTGGAAGAGTCATAACACACAAGATCTTGAGGGCTGGTTATTGGTGGCCAACTCTTTTCAAAGATACAACTTTGTTTGTTAGAAGATGTTAGAGTTGTTAGTGTTTTTCTGGAAGACTGAAAGCTTCAGGCTCCCTTCCTTTGTAGCCTGTATCAATTGAAGCTCCGTTCAAACAAAGGGGAATGGATTTCATTGGTGAGATTTCATACCCTTCAAGTTCTAGCCATAAGTGGATTCTTGCAGACACTAATTACTTCACTAAATGGGTGGAGGCAATCCCCACCAAGATAGCAACACACCAAATTGTCATGGACTTCATGTTGAACTATATCATCTGCAGGTTTGGGGTGCCAGTTAAAATTTTTGCTGAAAATGCCATGCGCTTTAGAGATAAACCTTTGGTAGAAATGTGAAAAGATTATGGGATCAATTTGACATATTCCTCTAACTATAATGCCCAAGGAAATGGAAAAGCAAATTCCAGAAATAAATATATATTAAAGATCATTAGGATAACATTGAGCTGAACAAAAGGAAATGGGGTGATTAGTTGAAGTTTGTTGTTTAGGCTGATCAAATTACTATTAAAAGAGCTACCGGAAAAATTCCATTCGAATAGGTGTATGGAACTCAAGCTCATTGCCCCTGCATATGTAATTATCCTCATATCAGTTCATTAAACAACTAGAAGATCAAGAATGTAATCTATATGATGCTAACTCCCACCAAAGGCATGTAAATTTTAGAGAAAATTGAAGAATTTATTTTACAAGATGCTCACTCCAAGAGCTTTCAACATTGGAGATCTTGTGCTTTTTATGGGATAGCACGAATGAAGATAAGGGCAAGCATGGTAAATTTTATGGATTATGTATAGGCCCTTACTCCGTTGACATTCAAATTGGTGAACATACCTTCTTCTTGAAATACTTGGATGGGGAATCATTCGAATTTCCTATTAATGGTAGGCATTTGAAAAATTTCCTTGATTGATTCCCTAATCAAGGTGAGCATCATTTTACAAAGGTATAGTTCATTGGTTGCTTTTTGTCTTTTGTGTTTTTTCTTGTTCTGGTCCTTTGTGACCTGGTTTTGCTGGTTTCTTAGTTCATTTTTGGGAGATGGTTTTGGTTTTCTTCTCTGCAAGTTGACTCCTTTGCCCAATGGATTTTTTTGGAACTTGGTCTATTATTTGGTTCTTGTGGAACTCACAGGGAGTGCCCATCCCGACTCGATTTGATGTTGGTGCTCAAATTAATCTCACCCCGTTTGTCTTTAAAATCCCTCAATTTGTGGCCTCTGCCATGTTTTTATCTCCTCATGTTGGTGCTTGAGGACTCTTCCCTCCATTTGGTTGCCATGATCAGTCCCTTCCTTGGTCGAAGATCACTTAAAGATCTAGAATTTGTTTTTCATTTCTCTGTCCATCTGAACGTGTCTGTAAATTGGGTGTAAAACTCGGGTTGTTCCTTTCCTTCTATTTTCCGCATGATCATGTGTTGTTGTCCCTGTCACTTTTTGTCCCAAATACCAAGAAATGTGAATGGATGTAGCTCGAGAGGATCATGTTTGAACCTTATAACATTTCCAAATTCTCTATCCTTGAAGAAAATTTCATCTCTGGGCTCGAATCGGTGGTTTCCCTGCATTTTTACGGTTTAACAGTGTGTTTTCCCGTGAAATTTAAATCTCTGCATTGCTGGAAATGTGGCTTTTTGTGGTTAGATTCAGCTCAAATGGGCACTCTAAAAACTCTATGGCTTGCTTCAACCAAAAATTGTCCACATGGAGGAACGTCGCTCATTTGAAAATTCACCTTTTGGTTTGGCCTTGGAGTTGTGTCGGGGGGACACATGGAGGATTCTCGCTTCTTTTCCTAGACTTAGACAATTTTTTCATGCACGGCTGATATAGTTTTGGCGAGCCACATCCATGTGGTGGGCTAGCGCTCATTTGAGGATCTGCCTCATGGTCCCACCTTAACAATTGCAATAGGGGGATAGGTGGAGGCTTCCTCCGGTTCCACTCTGTACTTAGACTTTTAAGAAAATTCCTAAAGGGTCAGGGAAACGTGGAGGGATCTGCACATGTTTGGGGACTGCCCCCGAGTTGTATTTTGAAGAAGTTTCGGGAGGAGACTTAGAGGATTCCACTCACTTTTCCTTTTTGCTTGGAATTTTCAATGACCAAAGGAGACTGCGTGTCGACCTCGGACACATGGTGCCTTCCACTGAACCTTCAAATTTTTAATAGACTCTACCAAACTGAGACACGTGTTGAGCCCACGCTTGTTTGGGGTCTCTACTTTTGGGGACCATCTCAAAATGTGCCATTAAGACACGTGGCAATTTGAAAAGTCAAAAGGCGGGGAGGCGGGCCATCACAGGCAACCTGGATTTTTTCCCCTTATTGTCAAAAAGATTAAATTCATCAAAATGACCCACAATCCCAATAGAGAATAGTCAAAATTTTCTTTGAAAAGTCAATGGTGGAGGTGGACTTTCGGGGAAATTTGGAAAAATTTCCTTTTATGAAAAAAGGGGTTAAAGTGTAAAAAGAAGCATGGTTCCGTTGGGACCCACATCAGAAGCTAAAGGTGGAAGGGCGGGGCTATGGGGAAAATTTGGAAAATTTTCCTTTTTCCAAAAATGAGGTAAAAGAGTAGAATCAAGTTGTGGTTCCACTGGGACCCACATTGGGACATGTGTCAAGCCCGTTTTTCAAAGGTGGAGGGGTGGAGCAAAATGAGAAATTTTGCATTTTTTCCCAAAAGTGTAAAAGGTAAAAAGGAACCCCAGGCCCATTTTAACTCGGATCTCCCATGTGGATGGTCCAAATTCAAAAGGGAAATTGATGACAACTGTGCATTTGTATCTGATTTTCTACCATTTTTTCTCCAAAGCTCTTGGGGATGCGAATTTTTATGGTTTTTTAATCATTTCTTGATGTCTCCTACATGCCAAATGAAGAGGAGAATTAATTTAATATCTTGATTTGGTGGGGAAGATCTGAAAATGTCTTTTACCATTAAGGTGTGATCTAACTATCGATTCGGACTAATTTTCAAATCTTTCCTTCCTCGGCACACAAGAAACCAAATTTGATGGATTAGAGGAGGAAGTAGTTGGCACGTGAAATGAAGAGTGATTTACTAGATGAAAGAATTGAATGCTGGAAATATTTGAAGATATTTTCCCTCTGAGCACCTAACAATTTTTTTGCAAATCTGATTCTGGGAATCACGATCAAAATTGTAACAAGCAATGGTGCTTTGAATTTTTTTTTTTGGGGGAAAACTCTGTTGTAGATGAAATATTCTAAATTTCATGAATTTTTCATGTAAATGGTTAGAGTGTTAGAAGTTGGGAGTTAAATTGTAATAGAAAATTTTGATAGTGCCCATCTTTCTAAGAAATCATGTGACAAACTTGTTTATTTCTTTTGTGTTAAATTTGATCATGTCAAGGTGGTTGCAAGTGTACAACCATTGACAAGCTCTGAGATTGTTCTAGAAACTTTCCCCTACTAATGAATTTAATCAAATTTGAGTTAATTTGTGTTGATTTTGAGAAAAAATTTCTCTACTTCATTTTTGAATGTCTACAAATAGTTTTTCTTGTTCCCATTGCAATCTTACATAGAAATATTTGTGAATCATACAAGAGCTTATCCTTGTGATAGTTTTGTGGAATTTGCAATTTCATTTATTAGAAGAGATTTCATTTGATAGTGAAAAAACAAATTTAAAATCACTTTACTCCTAGAATGATTATAATATTGTTTGCTAGCGTTTGAGGGTATCTTAGGCATGATAAAACAAAGGTTGATAATGTTTAATTAAGTTTTTAAATTTGATCCTTCATTTTGGATTCTTAAATTTTCTATGAAAACATGCTGATCTGGGCCTCCATTGAAGCACACCTTCAGTTAAAGGAACATTTTAGCTATTCTAAAGCATTTTGTTGATCAAGCCTTCCATTTTTGTAAAATTTCTCAAATATCTGGAAAATCAAGTTCATTCTACCTCACCTCCCACCAAAATTCATTTAAAAACAACCAATCCTACCCATACTACCCCTATTTGTCATGTGTGTGTACAAATGCATAATTTTTATTACCAAAACATGCAAAGCAATCAGGTTTTCATTGTCTTTAGTAGTCTGAACCTTTCTTAGAAAATATCTCCATTATTGAGGGTGACAAATCGTGAGAGTTAGAATTTTGTTGTATTGATCATGTTTTCTTCAAGGTCTTCTTAATAACCTTGCAAAGAAGGACATATCCATCTCCTCCACAAACAAAAGGCTACAAAATGGTCCTCTCACCCTGGTTCAAGGGCACAACCATAAAGTAGTGAGGATAGATCGAATTCTCTTGAGGGTGTTATCCATTTCTCCACATGTGAGTGACAAAGAGCAAGCTACATTTCCTCCCCGGCTACAAAACGACACACAACATGATCTTCTTGTCTCTAAACTTCTTGTCAAACATTTGATGCTTCTCAGCTTCTGAGGGAGAATAAATTTGGGTACTAACACCATCCAAGTTGCTATCTAACCACATTTTTAAAGCTTGTCCATTGTGCCTAGGTCAAGTTTTTCAACATCCATCGATGCTGCATCAAACATCAAAGTCCCAAGAAAATCAATCTACTCAGGATATCTACATTGATTAATTTCATACTCCTTGAAATCAACATAGCTCACAAAGTTATCAATATCAATGTCTGTGTGCGATACTTCATAAGAAGCATTGTTGCGGTCTTCAATGAGATATAACATTTTCTTTTCACCATATAACTTCACAAGCTGCCCTTAATGGGTATGGTTGCATAAGACATGTCCATTTGCACACTACCACCCACACTAGCTGCCCACTTTTTGGATAATAACATCCCCCATTTAACAAGACAATCCACAATGACCACATTCAAGGTTAAGTACTTACCTGGATAAGCTGCCACTTGCACTACTAATCCATTGACACATCCAACTATTTTCACCTCTATTGAATCCATGCAAGTACGTTTTCCATAAGGTGATGTTACTTTGATATTCAACTCATTCATGACCTCAAGAGGCATTACATTACATGAAGCTCCTGAGTCAAACATGCAGTTATATAACAACCTATATTTAATAATCAGAGTAGTGAAAAATGGATCCACATTCAGCTGAGACTCAACCAAATAAGTTCCCAAATAAACCTCAGGTGTTTCCCCTAGTTCCTCCAATGCTTGTGGTTTTTCTAATTCTGCAATGGCAGGAGGAACCTCTACATTGTTTACATTTTTACCCTGGGTGACCTTTTCTTCCTTAAGCCCCAAATACTCAAATGCCCTCTTCTTATTCTCAGGGATTCTAATCAATTCAACAATAGGAACAGTAATCTTGATCTGAATCAAGATTTGGGCTATGTCACAAGGAACATATTTGGGTAAGGCAAGTATTAGGAGGAAGATTTGCAAATTCATCTAATGGCATGGGAGTTTTCATAGTCTGAGCATGGGGAGGAACACAAATTTTATTTGGGGAAACAAGGCCTTTTCTAGATGCATCATTTTTAGGGGTTTCCTTAGGGATACTTGATAAGCATTATAATTTCTATTTTAGCCTAAGCCCCTACCCCTTTGACAACTTTGCTTCTTGTATTACGTTATTTTTCTTGGGTAACCACATTTCATTAACAATTGTTTGTCCTCTTCTGAAGAAATTCCTCCATCATAATTTTTAATCATTAATTCCCTTAAGTACTCAAAATCATTATTAGGTAACTCAAAATCTTGTACCATATCAATTTCAAAATTATGAGTGGAAGGAAGAGGTAATACTCGGTGAATGCAATCCCATAAATCAGAAGTAGTTTTGGCACTTATTATTTTAGTTGAGGTTACTCCCTGCTATGAACTTATAGAGCAATCCATCATGCATGCATCATCATCAACTTCCTCAACTTATTTTTCTTCATCATAAGGGGAATGGGGAAAGAAACATCTATCACACCAATCCATATCATGGACCTCTTCCACAATAACAACTCAAACAGCTAAAGGATCATGCACCAATCTGGTTTCCAAGGATTGGGGCTGTTTATTTCCTTATCATATGGGCCCTTTACCCCTGTCATCTGATCTATGATCACCTCTTGGATGATTTGAAAATATTTCTTGAACTTGTGGCTTGTGCTAACCTTGGGAACCTTTTCAAATCCCCTTCTCTACTTTAGTCAGTTTATAGGACATTTCCTTAACAACTTCGGCCAATGTTTTTACAACCTCTTCTAGATCCACAAACTTACTTGACTGAGGCTTCTATGGATTGATCAGCTTGATACCTTCCCTCTTATGAGGCTTACCAACTACTTTGATATTGTTTTCAATTTACAAATCCATGGTGAAGGCTTTCCTCAATTTTCCTGGGTTTTTGTCCCTTAAATAATAGGCAGCCTTTTTGTCAAAAGCATCAGAATACTTTATTAAACAAGATTCATCACATGGCCTTAAGTTTACAGGTAACCTTCTCAATTTCTTATTAAACCTTGTATTGAAATCATGAAAAAATTCATTAGGATTCTTCTTTATATTTTCAAATTCGATAAAAAAAAAACGGGATTTGTCTTATCCCCATATTGCAATCTAAAAGCATTCTTCATTTTTGTCAATGAGTCTATTGAGTTATCTGGTAGAGACTTATACCAATCATGTGCATCCTCCTCAAGAGTATGAATAAATAGTTTTATATACACATCCTCAAATTCAATCTTAGATTCTTCCATCATATTGACAAAAAGTTTATAGGATCAAAAGTATTCACAACAAAAGGAGCTCAGGGTGGGGGTTGGGCCATGTTGTTTTGAGGAGGATATCTTATAGGAGATAAAAATGATGAGGGATAACGGGTCTTTGGAACACATACGTATATTTTTCAAAATGGATGTTCTCTAAAGACTTTGTTTCATGGAAAAACCTATCAACGTTGGAAAACACAGGGACATAGTGAGAAGCACACTTATCGGAAAGAAATGAAGGCCCCTCTCTAGTTGGAGAATTCATATCTATATGAAGATTACCTGATTCAGAATCACTTAAAGAAGAATGGTAATCCTCAACCAAAGGTTGATCACTTTTCAAAAATGATATCTCTTTTCTTGATTCCTGATCTCCAACAACTTTCCAGACTCTTTTTCCTTATGAATTAGTATTTCCCAATTCTGAAACAATTTTCTAGCAGGGTCTTTAATGAAGAAATATCTTCTTCCCTCCAGCTTTGTAAAGATTAGTGACATATTCACTTAAAATAGGTTAAGGCACTAGTATTTATCAAAAATTAAAACAACACGGAGTCGCCACTAAGGATTTTCACCTTAGTTGTGCAAATGCACTATAAATGATCTATCAAATGTCTATAAATACCTAATTCCCACAAATCTTAGCATATCTGACCTTCCTTTACCATTATTTATCACTAATGATATAAATTTAGTGCAATAATCACTAGAAACTGAAAATATTACACATAAAACTTGTAACTTTGCACAATTCTTACAAATCTCAACACAAGATGATGTTTAAACAACATATTTGCACTTAGATCATGTAAGAAACATTACTAGGGAAAAATATAATAATTTCTTTGAAGGTCCCCGACTATGGCACCATTCTGGTGTTGGTATCCAAATTGATTCTCCTTTGGAAGATGAGCAACATCAAAGATTTAACAAGATACGTAGAGATAGATGAATCATGGTATAAGTCATTTTATAGCCGGGGAGGAGATTCAGCTAGCTCTTTGTTACTCATACATTGGGGAAATGGATAACACCTTGCTTAAGGATTTAATCTATCCTCACTACTTTAGGTTGTGCCTTTCAAACAAGGTGATAAGACCTGTTTTGTAACCTTTGTTAGTGAAATACATCAAGAGAACCTTCTTTACATAATTTTTAAAGAAAACCTTGAGAAAATATGATCAATACACCACAATCTAACTCTCATGAGTTGTCACACTAGAAGATGGAGATATTTTCTAAACAAGGATCAGGTTACTAAAGACATTGAAACTTGATTGCTTCTGTATATTTTTGCAATAGAATTTGTTCATTTGTGGATACAAAGAACAAGTGGGGGTACTTCAGGTAGGATTCATGGTTATTTGAAATTTTTGGTGGGAAATTAAGTAATATGAAGTGGAATTCACCGGATCTTTGAGAACCTTTACAATGCTTGGAAAAATAACGAGATAAAATACTTTAGAATAGCCAAAATATTCCTTCAACTAGAAGGTGTGCATCAATGGAGGCCCATATCTACACGGTTTCAAACAATCATTAAGAATTCACCACAACGACTTGAGTTAAAAAATTAATTAAATGTTGGAAATCCCTGATTAGTCATGCCTAAGATACACTCATAAGCTTACAAACAATCTTTATCAACATAGTGGAAGTAAAATGATTTTAAATTGTTTATTTCATTACTAGATGAAAGCTCTTCTCATAATGAAATTGGAAATGTTACAATACTAACACATGGACGATATATTGTGTGATTCAAAGGTATTTTAACATAAGATTGAAACAGGAACATGAAAAACTATTTGAAAGACATTCTGAAATAAAAATAGACACAATTTTTCCCAAGATCAACACACATTAACTCGAGATTTATTAGATTCATCGGGGAAAGTTTCTTGAATAATCTCAAATCTTGTCAATGGTTGTACACTTGCAACCATCTTGACATGATTGAAATCTAAAACACAAGAAATTAACAGGTCTCTAAGATGGTGTCTTAGGAAGATGGGCTTTCTCAAATTTTCTCGTAAAACTTAAAACTCGACCATTTAAATGACTAACTCATTCTCTTTATAGCACTCATTTACATTAAAGCTTCCCCCCAAACAAAGAATATTTGAGGAACCTTTGCTTGTTACATATTTGATCATGATTTCTAGAAAGTGATGTTCAACAGATTTACAACAAAAATTTTCTAGGTGTTTCAAAACATGAATCATTTAATATATTTCCATCATTGTTTTAATTAGGGAATCCATTCATCTCCTCTAGCAACACATTTTTCATCCTTTACGCCTATAACTTCTTTATGCTCATTCTTTCCTCTACAATTTTCTCTACTAGATCTAGCAATTCATTTTGTGTAGGTGCTTGAGCAATTATGTTTCAAAATATCAACTCTTGCACTTCCCTAGATTCATAAATTTTAGTTCCACAATACTTTAATAACACTTTACTGATAGAAATGACAAGAAATCATTCAGATTCACCATGAAAAATGATGTGTATTTGCATCTCCTGAAGTCATGGAACGTTAATGGTGGCAAAACCATATGCATCATGCCATAACCATTGATTCTACCCTTTCATAACTTTAAATTAGAGCTGTCCACATGGAAGATTAGAGATGAAACGGGCCTGGGGTGCCTTTTACATTTTATGACTTTTGGAGAAAATGTGCAATTTTCAAATTTTTCCCCGCCCCTCTGCCTTTGAAATACGAGCTTGACATGTGGCTTAATCTAGGCCTTTGATGGAGTCATGGCTCATTTATGCAATTTTACCCTTTTTACAAAAAGGAAAAATTTCAAATTTTCATCCGGCGACCCATTTCTCTGCCTTTGACTTTTCAATTCAGACTTCATTTTTATACTTTTACTTCCTTTTGAAAATAATGCCAAAGTTTCAAAATGATCTAACGACCCGCTCCTCTACCTTTGACTTTTCAAACCACCATGTGTCCTTCTTTGGTCCCTTGAAGGGCTACGTTGCACTTTATGACTTCATTCCTTTTCCATAACAAATCTAAAATCTCAAAAGTGCTTCGATAGCCTACCTCCCCAATTTTTATTACAAGTGGCCACATGTCCTCTTTACGGGCCTTAGGAATTGCTTTTACCTTTTTTTCTCTTTTTTCCATAATGCCTTTAAAACACAAAAAGGCTAGCTTTCCAAGAATCGGTCATCTTATGAAACATGTACACCTTCGGGGAAAAATAAGAAATTTGCTCTGTCACCTCATAATTTTGACCATCCAGTTAGAAATCAATAGACCCATGGAGCCAATTTGATATTTTTGCAAAAGTAGAAAAAGTGACAAGTTTATAAAATAGATCTACCATGCCTCATCTAATCAAAAGAGACCACATATCTATAGATAGTGAGATAAAATTTGATGGGGAAAACACGCTCATCAAAAAGTAAAATGCAGGGGAACTTCACCATTTACACCCAAAATTGAATTTCTCTTCAAGGAAAAAGAATTTGCAAATAATTCATGGCTCAACAACAATCCACGACCATAGATAAGGATTTACAATAGCACCCTAGTAAAGATAAAACTTATACGCATCCATTTGGGGAGATAGAAAATATGAAGAACCGTGATAGATTGGGAATTTTTAGAACAAATGGGGTAAGATCAAATAGAAAACCAAAATACCTATAGAGAAAGAGATTAAGTTAGAGTTGGTACATTTTTATGTGTGGGGACCGGTTCGTATCATCTCTTGGGGTTCAAGTTATTATGTTACTTTTATTGATGATGCAACAAGGAAAGTTTGGGTTTATTGTATTAGAAAAAAATCTAATCTATTTGACACTTTTGTTAAATGGAAAGCCTTTATAGAGAATGAAATAGGTCTTAAGATAAAATGTCTTAGGTCGGATAATGGAGGGAGTATTACAACAATGAATTTGATGATTATTATTCTAAGAATGGAATTTGTAGAAAAAGACGGTTCTAGGAACTCAGTAATAGAATGGGGTGTCAAAAGGATGAATAGAACAATAATGGAATATGCTAGGAGCATGAGGTTACTTTTAGGACCACCTCTTTATCTTTCTATAGAAATGAGCACAGGTTGTGTACTTGATAAACAAAGGACCCTCAAGTTCCTTGGATGGAGGCATACATGAGGAGGCTTTGATTGGTAAGAAAGTTGATTATTGATTTCTTAGAGTCTTTGGATGTGAGGTGTTTGTCCATTTAGACAAGGATGATAGGACCAAGCTAGAGGTTAAATCAGAAAAATATACTTTCATTGGTTATGGTGGTTATGATTTTGGATATAAATGTTAGAGTATTAAGGACAAGAAAATAATTTGATCTAGGGATGTGATATTTATTGAGAAATTCGTGTATAAGCAACAACTTGCAAGAAAATAGGGAAGAATCAAAGAAAGAATATGTAATGGTAGAGGATCTTCTGGATGGGAAAGTGACACATGAATCAGTTCAAAACCTCCTCAACATGAACCCCAAACTCCTTATAGAGGAGCTCTTCTTAAGGGTAAGAAGAGAACTTGAACGTTTTGTCCTTCTCTTTATTATTTATTACTCACTTGACAATGGAGAGCCAGAGAGCTTTGATTAATAAATGTATGTAGATGCCAGGGAAGAAGTGGGAGAAAGCCATGGATGAGGAGCATCAGGCTCTCATGGAGAACTAGACATGGGATTTTGTGAAGCTACTCGAAGGAAAAGAGAATTACAGAACAAGTGGGGGTTTAGAGTCAAAGAGGAAGGAAGCAAAAAAATATACAAGGCCTGGTTGGTGGTCAAGGGGTTTGCATAAAAAAGGGTATAGATTTTGATGAGATTTTTTTCCCGTAGTAAAAATGACTTCTATTAGAACTATTCTTGGAATAGTCGCAGTAGAAGACTTGCACTTAGAGACGCTTGATGTGAATACTAAATTTCTCCATGGTTATTTGGAGGAGGATCTATATATGCAGCAGCTAGAAGGCTATGAGGTTAAAGGTAAAGAGGATATGGTGTGTAAACTCGAAGAAGAGCTTGTATGGCTTGAAACAAGCTCCACGACAATGGTATAAGAAATTTGATAGCTTTACGATGGAGAAAATTTATATTAGATGTCATTTTGACCATTGTGTGTATACAAAGAAATTTCAGCATGGCATTTATATGATCTTGTCCTTGCATGTTGATGATATGCTTGTTGAAGGGAAGAACATGCAGAAATAAAGGTACTCAAGAAGCGCTAAGTGAATCCTTTCTTGTGAAGGATTTGGGAGAAGCCAAAAAAATCCTTGGTATAAGGATATCTCGAGATAGGAAGGAACAAAAGCTAACTTTATCTTAGGAAGAGTACATTAAGAAGGTCTTGAAGAGGTTTAATGAGTAGGATGCTAAACCGGTTGAGACTCATTTGGCAAGCCATTTCAAGTTATCAAAGGAGCAGTGTCCCAAGATAGAGAAGGAGAGAAACAAGATGTCCAAGGTACCTTACTCATCAATGGTTGGTAGTTTGATGTATGCCATGGTGTGCACCAAGCTTGATATTTCCCATGCAATGGGAGCAAGTGAGTAGATTTATGAGTGATCCAGGTAGAGATCACTGATAGGTAGTAAAGTGGATCCTTTAGTATTTGAGAGGGACCATGGGGACAGTTTTTTGTTATAGTGGATCAGACACCACTTTGTGTGGTTATGTAGATTCAGATATGGCTTGAGATGTAGGCAAAGCAAGAGAATCATGACAGTTATGTTTACACTATAGGTGGAACAACAAGAAGTTGGATTTCACGAACTAAATAAGTTGGTGGGTTTCTCAACCACGGAGGCTGAGTATGTTGTTGCCATAGAGGCAAGAAAAGAAATGATTTGGTTATAAAAATTACTTGAGGAAGTGGGGCATAAGCAGGAGGAAGGAAAGCTATATAGTGATAGTCAAAGTGCTATACACCTAGATAAGAACTTTGCTTTCCACTCTATGACGAAGCATATATAGTTAAGGTACCATTTCATTAGGAAAGCTTTGGAAGAAGAGAAGTTGAAGCTGGATAAGATTCATACATGTCATAATCCTATGGACATGATGACCAAGGTGGTCACAAGGGAAAAATTGAAGTTGTGTTCATCTTTGGTTGGCCTTTACAGACGACATTGAAGGGTTAAGAAGCTCACTCGAGGAAAATAGTCTCCAAGTGGGAGATTGTTATGTTATGGAGCATATTTTCATGTGTGGAAGAGTTGAAGACTATACATGATAAAAAGTGGTTTTACTATTCACGGTTTTACTATTCATAGTTTTACTATTCATGTTGTTACTATTCATGGTTTTACTATTCATGGTTTTGGCCCATGGTTTTTGGCCCATGGTTTTGGCCCATGGTTTTGACCCATGGTTTTGGCCCATTTTTTTGGCCCATGGTTTTGGATAAAATACTTTAGTAATTTCCTATAAATATATCTTTGATGGGGAGATATGGCATTAAAGAGGCATGTGAATTCAAGTGTGAATTCTGGAGAGTTTTGTTGAGCATAGCTCCAAAATAGATCTTAGTATTGTATTGAGAGAGAGGTGGCTAGTAATAAATCTGAGCAAGTTCTTGGTGGATGTAGCCCACATTGGGTGAACCACGTTATATATTGTCTTTCCTTCTTTTGGGCATTATTTATTTATGTTGTTATATTTCGTAAGTGTAATTTGTGTTAAATAGTTTCCTACTACTCGTGATTTGAGGAATTGTTTCCACATATTTGTTCTCTAATTCCTAATAACTAGAGATGTAGATGTAGGAGGAGCATGAGAAGTTAGATTTAAACCGTAGGTGGGACAACAATAAGTTGGATTTCATGACTACGAATTTGGTGGCTTTTTCAACCACAGAGGCCGAGTATGTTGTTGGAATAGAGGCAAACAAAGAGATGATTTGGTTACAAAATTTACTTGAGGAGTTGGGGTATAAGAAGGAAGAAGGGAAGTTTCATAGTGAAAGCCGAGTATTATACACCTAGCTAAGAACTTTTATTTCCACTCTAGGAAAAAGAATATAGAAATTAGGTATCATTTCATGAGGAAAATGTTACAGAAGATACCTCAAATATGAAGAAGATTCATACCAGCTTAGTATCCAATGTACATGATGACCAAGGTAGTCACAAGGAGAAACCGAATATGTGTTCACTTTGGTTGGTCCTCACAGATGATGGTGAAGGGTTAAGAATATTTCTCGGAGGAAAAATAGTCTCCAAGTGGGATATTGTTAGATTGTGGATCTTGTTTTCATGTGTGAAAGTGTTGAAAACTCAGACACTAAGAGTATGTGTTCTTCTCATATAGGCAGGGTTTTTGACCCATAGGTTTATGGGATGGTTTTGGCCTATGCTTTTGATACCCATGGTATTGTAACATTTCTTAGGCGAGCTTATCTACATATTACTTTTTACATATGTTAGGGCTGATGTAACATTTCGAGATGTGTGTGAGTTCAAGAGTGAATTCTATATAGTTTTTGAGCATAGCTCTAAACCAATCTAGGTATTGTGTTAGAGATACATGTCTTGTAATAAAATATTCACAAGTGATTATTTGTGGACGTAACCAAAATTGGGTGAAACATGTTAAATATTGTCTCTTTCTATTCTGTTCCTTTTATTCTACACTTTTATTTTCAGATTTGTAATAATTTTTACATATTAGTTTCTACCTTTGCAAATCTATGAGGGACTATTCTCATAATTTATCCCGTATTTCCTAATAGCCGGAGGATGGAAAAATGCACTTATTTATAAATATTCAAATACAATTGACAAAGAAAATGGTAAAACCAAAATGTTAGAATGTCTAGAGAATGTGATAATGTCTATTCACATTATTACGAGCAGTCCAAGTCTTGTTTTAAAACAATTAACTTTAATTAATAAATACATGGTGGTAAACAACATATTTTCATGTTGGTCTAGAAATGTTATGGTCTTACTGCTATTTCTAAATCAAATTAATTTTCCCAAGGGTATGTAGTGTAATACTTGATGGAGAAAGATGGCCATTCCTAAAACCAAATAGTATAACTACATAAGGCTTGATCCTCGTCAAGGGCTACAACTGTATTTAATATAAAATGAAAACTATGTTTGTTTGTTTGTATGTATGAGAATGGGAATCCAACATTTATACATAAATTTAATAGAACTATGAGAATGGGAATTTGCCAAAGGGTAATATCGAACTAAATAAGGCTTGATCCCCTATCGGGTATGTAGTGCAACACTTGGTAGAGGCATAACATGTCTCTGCCATGGATAGTCCATCCTAAATGATACAATTGTATTTAAGATAAAATGAAAAAAATGATTGTTTGTTTGTATGCAAGAATGGAAAATGGGCATCTGTCTACTCGAATGGGCATGACATGAAGATAAAGTAGGTAGGATATGATTAAGTTTATAGAAGTGCTAAACTGACAATAATTTTCTTCTACTACTCATATTATAATTAAATGGGAATCTTCCCATTTAATTCATATCAATTTATTCCAATATACGTATTAAAAAAATTTCATTGTATGCAAAGATAAAATTAGAAAAATGTTCATGTCAATTTCTTGTAAAATCTTGATAATGGCCATATGCCCATTCTACTAATAGGAATCACAGAGAAAATAGGCATAAGACAAACTACATATGGGCATCTATCTACTTGAATGGGAAAGACATGAACATGAAGTTGATTGTTCCCCATTTCACAATAAAAGGAAAAAAATAGATGTTGTTCTTCACATTGAGGAGAGTTAGAAATTTTATTTTTTTATGAGTAGAGAGAGAGAGACCAAAACCATAAGGTCTATCAGCTAGGGATAGTCTAGCCAATATGATACAATTAGTAACTCATAAAAGTTGTAAGAGTGTGTCCTTCCATTACAATAATCCTCCTTCTATGCGACATGGGGAATAATCGAACAATAAATGCATATTTGTTCACGGATGGACGAGTGGCCATAAATATAACTATTCTTATAAAAACTACGAACTACATAATGCTTGATCCCTCTCAAGGGTATGTATTGCAAAAATTTTCAAAAAAAGAACTTGGCTCTGCTAGGATTGTCCAACCAAAACGATACAATTGTATTCAAGATAAAATAAAAATATGTTTGTTTTTTTGTGTAGAAGAATGGAAAACTCAAATTGGCATGAAATGAAGATGAAGTGGGTAACAACCCAAAAATAAATGTCTAGTTTTTATATGATGGAAAAATGACCATATTTCCAAATAATCGAATACAAATGACCTAAAATATGGCCACAAAAGAACACTTTTGTTCAAAGCAAGTTAAGATCATAGTAATGGAAGTGCAACATTTAATCTCAAAGGATAAACCATGTGTACCTTGTCCTTGCGTATGTGGTAAATCATTCAACAATGCAAAGAGAACATATGATATCAAGCCTAATGACAAGACACAATTCATTGTCATGATAAAATGCATTACTTGGAATGATTCACTATTGACGGAAGGCCAAGTTGCAAATGATTCACCTTTGAGATAAAATGCTTTAATTTTATTAATATTATCTATAACCTTGTTGAACATTGATCCTGAAAAAAAAATCATTTTATGGATGAAAGAATAATTATAGAATTATCATTTATTTTGTGATCATCTCATCACTTCGATTCGAAATTAAGCAATGCCTCCCGGTGGTAAGCCCACTCTATACTTTAGTAAAAACATAACAGATAACTCCATGTCCTAGCATGAAGGTTTGATAGTGGATTTATTAGGTAACTACCCGTCTTACTAAGAATGAGAATCATATACATTTTTTTGCAAGGGAATTTGATCATGTTGAGATTCAAACGTGCATGACACACTCATTTTTAGATGCAATATTTTATAACTATGGAGGAAAACAACTATGCAAGTATTACAAAAGATTGAAGTGATATTTTTAAAACCCATATAAAAAATACAAAAGATCTAAAATATGACATTATAATTTATCTTTATACTTAGAGACTCGAATACAACAAAAAAGTTAGAAGTATCTCTGAAGCTTAACTTCATTTTAAGAAAGATGTTAACTCAATGTATTAGAAAATACGATTAGGTTAACAACTACGCATGTCTCACAAAACTTTGAAATGATATTCTTAATACCCGATCGAATAATACGAAGATCACAAATACAACATTATCTTTAAACTGAAAATAGAATATAAGGGAAAGAAAACCAAATGATATTATTCATCTCATAATAATTCAATAGAGAAGAGTTGAATAATCTATGCCTCAATTTTTATTCAAATCTGGTTGTTCAAAAGACAAAATGGTCTTACAAAACAAAGTGAGCTTAATTCGGAAGGGTTAAAAACCTTTAGCGAGAGATAAAAAAATATCTCAAAAATATTGCTCAATGTTTTCGCTTTATAGGACGAAACGGTCTATGGGAAGGTACCTTTTTTATAATCAGAAGTTTTGCATTGTGACATCCTTTATAGACATTATGCATGTTTATAATGGGCACATGCATAATTATTATATTATCACCCTATCCTAAAATCTTAGTTTCCCCGCACCCACTCATGAATGATTAAATACGAGACAAATTACAAAATTATTGATTACATGTGTGTGTGTATAAGTATCTATATTTTTTATGAAATACAAGCATCCCAAAAAGAGGAAACTGGATGAAACAAAATCGAAAGGATGAACAATAAAGAGATGAATTCACCCACTACAGTTAACGTTGCAATTACCAAGATCTATACCATCATTGAATAACCTCTGTCATTCTCTTTACCATGCCAAGGAAGAACTAATTTCCATTAATTGCATTAATTTACCTCAAATAGGTGTTTGAAGATGTGTTTGACAAACAATTACCTTCAATTAATAAAAGGTGGTAAACAATTAATTTATAAATTAATGGTAAACAAGTACTCTATGAAGGCTATGAGAATGGGAAATTTTCCATTATAAAACAAGCTACATTTTATCTTTGTTCTTCTTTTATGATTCCAATTATGAGAACAAGCATTTTATCATTAGATACATCATTTGATATTTCTTAACTTAGCATGTGAGCTTGTCCGCCCAACTCGAACACCCACTCGATCATGACTAAGAAGATCAGCTCGCTCCTCCGGTTTGGAATGTGAACTTTCCCGCTGATCTTGGTGGTCGGCTTTAACACCTAACTCACCTACACATGCTTGCCTAGCCATATAGGCCCGCTTTCATCCTTCTTCTTTGGGATGTTTTTATTTCATAAAAACACACACACACACACACACACACACACAAATGGACACAATTCACCTACATTGAATGATTTCCCATTTTTTCTATGGAATTATACATTTTTGTAAGGGAATGATTTTTTTAGACTTTGAAACATACAAGAAAAGGGCATATTTAGATGCATCATTTTATAACTATGGAAGATATTACTATGCAAGTCTTGCAAAATATTGAAGTGATATTCTTAAAACACATATAAAAATACAAAAGATCAAAAATACGGTATTATCTTTATACACAAATCGAATACAAAAGAAATAAAGCTAGATTATACTCTTCATCTCATAATAAATAAATAGAAAAGAGTTATAAGCATATCTAAAACTTATCTTCAATTTAAAAAAACTAAATTCTTCTTCTATGAATGATTCTTCTTCCAACAAAAATGCTTGAGTTAAATATTTCCTACCCATTCTAACACTAAATAATAGAACTACATAAGGCGCGGTATCCCTCTTGAAGGTATCTTTGTGAAACACATACTAGTGTCGACACTTTGCTCCGCCAAGGTTAGTCTAGCCAAAACGATAGTAAATTTTTACCATGCTCAAAAGACAAAATTATGTTTACCATGCTCGGAAGAAATAAATTATCTATCTTGGTCGATGGACATTTCAAAATCACACATTCAAGATGTGAAACAATATGCAAAAGAGAAATTATTATCAAAACAAAAGTCTGAGAAAAATATTCATCCTTTTTTATTTGATGAAAATTCATTTAAAATTTGTATTCGTTGTTTCCATGTAGCTCATACAAAATACCAATACGATCACTTGATTTAGAAAGTTTCATACTATATACCTTTTTTTCAAATGGGATGTAATTTTTCTTCCTTTTCAAAAACATTATCATGTTATTTGTTTGTGGGATTCCATTGTATGTTGCCCATCATTTATATATTATTGACAATGGATTCCCAAAAACAAATCCTTACGAATATTGTTTTTCCAATTAAATTTATCTCTATTATTCTTCTAATAGTTATATAAAATAAACAACATGAGAATGGATATAAATATTGAAATGAGATTTACATAAGGTTTGATCCCTCTAGAGGGTATGAAGTGAAGAACTTAATTATTCTAGGGATAGTCTAGCCAATATGATACAATTATAAATAATTATTAATTATAAATGCATAAAATGCGTTTTAAGAGATGTCAATTATTTTTTCCATATACGGTGTTCATAATTAAACCGGTATATAGGTGGAAGATGCGATAGTGGATTTAGATTAGCAACAATCAAATCCTTGGATATTATCAAACTGAATGAAATTGGAGTTGTCATCCCCGTACATTCTTTAAAATGATTGAGATCAATGCATATTTAATATGCATCCCCGTATTCATATTTGGGAGCTCATGAATAGTTATCAAGTATTTTAAAAAATTAATATTATTTTTACTTAACAATATTAGTTTGAATCGATTTGATAAATATATATTAATTTCAATTTTTATGTGTAGATACAATGGATAATATCCAATAAATATACGTAAAAAACATGTTAAAATATTAAACCTTTGCATTTTTCAATATTAGTTGGAATCAATTCGATAAATATATCCTAATTTTAATTTTTATGTGGAGATGCAACTAGAGAAAATATAGAAAATCTATAACTAACAAATATTTGTAAAGAAATAGGTAAAAGTATTTTTTTAAATATTATTATCGTATTTATATAAAGTATAATGAAGTTAATAAGGAATGTCTATTTCCCAATTTCTAACTTTTCTATCTAAATATTTTTATCGAATTGCATCCTCATGGTATACATTGGATGAAGATACCAATGTAGAAAAAATAAAGTGGATGTGCATCCTTTGTTTTTTGTTGTATGGAGCATTACAAAAAAGAGGGAGAAATATTTATTAAAGATTTGGAAACAAGTTGGAAAGCACCAGAATTCCCATACAAATGTGAAACTACGGTTAATGTAGTTAATGTAATCAGAAAAAGAGTTCTGAAGAAATTTTTATGGTGTATACAAAGTTTTTGAAAAATAATTTAAAAACAATAAGTGGCTTATGTCATCGTTGTTTGCAAAACTATTCTTGGTAGGGGTTGTGGATGATTTAATAGACACCTTAAAGGGATGTTCTCTATTTCAAACAACATTGGAACAAATCAATATATAAAATTGTGTTTATTACATTTTTGTAGTTCTTTTTCCCATTTTTCATTTAAAGTGATGTTATTTATGGTTATTTTAATCAAAATTACAAATTACAAATTTTTAGTGTGTTTATTAAAAAAATTAGTTATTCTTCACATTTCATCCAAATGATGTGATTAGTCGAATCTAGCTTTGATAGGAGAATACAAAGGTCTTGTTTTCTATAAAAAAAAGTTTGGTTTTTGTGGGTGGAAATTTGAATACATTATAGAAAAATTTCACACTTCATATGTATGTCATGGTTAAATCATGTGGGTTCACACCCAAATTTATGTAATAATAAATACAAATTAATTAAGTTTATTTCTTTTCCTATTTTTCTAGGTGGGAGGAAGCATTCATTGCGGGTTATGTTTCATAGCACGGAAATACCCCCGCTACCTGGTTTGTTTTTGCAAGGTGTAAAGAAAGATATGGATTTCTTTGGATGCATCAAGAGGGCTTGCATATGCATCATTTTCCGGGCTGAATCAGGTCTCAGTGAGAGACTCCATTGAAAGGTTTATGGGCAAGGATTATTTGGCCGCTTCTGTGAGGGTTAGGGTGAATTCTAAGGTGGCATCCTAGTTTGTTTCTCAGCTTCTTTTGATGAGGAGGAAAAAGGTGGAAGTAAAGTAATTTCCTCTTTATTTTATTAAACACTAGCATTGATTTAATTTAGACGAAGCATTGGAGGCTTTTAGCTGGAGCTTTGCCACTTCTTGTCATGGACAAGGAGGTGATTTCTTTAACTGATGCTCAATGTGTCATTTTTTTGTTGTCATCAAGGAATGTGGAGCTTATGTAATTTTTAGTAGATGTTCATAGGGGGTGCTTGAATGGGATTTTTTTTGGTAAAAGAATCAAGAAATTGTATTTTTTGGTGCTGTCAGCACCATTGGTTTTGGATTCAAAGATTGAGGAAAGGTTTCACAAGAAGTTGTAGTTTTCATATAGCTTTTGCTTTGTACTACATGGGATGGTGGGACTGTGGTGGTAGGAATAAGGTGAAACCCAGAAGTCATGCTACTAAGGTGGATGTCATTCAGCTAGACGATTGAATGTTTTTCTTCTCTGGGTTTGTTTTTGGTAGGATTTTTATCTTTGTTTTTTTGTGTGGGTTGTTTGGGGTTGTATAGAATTGGATGTATGTGGGCGAGATATCTTCAATATCCCGGTTCTAAGGTCCATTTGAAAGTGTTAAACTATAAAATAAACATAAATTAATTAGCTTGTTTTTTTGCTCATAATAATAGATTAAAATTGGTTTTTTTATAGAATATCTCATAACAATTCATTTATTACCATCAATGTATCTTGTAAAGAGCTCATATTCTATGTAAATAAATCCACATTATAATTAAACATTTGTCACACAAATATATACGATCAAAATATGTAAATTATACAACATTCAAATGCCCAATACCTTATGATTAAAATAAATCACTTATAAATTTTTCTTTCTTTCTATATTGATTTTTTCATCTATGATTCTTATATGATAATGGGCATATTCCCACTCAATACAAGATAAAAATGATTTTTGTATGAGAATGGACATATGCCCATTCAATACAAGTTAAAAATGTTTGTTTCTACAAGAATGGAAAATATGTGTATTTGTTATGCATTGCAATGCTATAAATGTTTTAATTATTGCATACTTATTTTTGTAAAATCCTAAAATGGAAATCCCTCATACATGATAAAAAATTCTAAAAATCCCTTTTTGGATTCTAATAATAGCCAAATCAAATTCCAAAAAGGCCCTTTTTGGATTCCAATAATAGCCAAATCAAATTCCCATATTTGGTATAAGAAAAACCAATATAGATGATTTCGGTATTTAATCTATATTGTAAAATATCCAAATTTGAAATTATGATTAGTCATTCCTACTCCCGATTTTCCCGATCAACTCACATGTTACACTCTTCAACAGAATCTACTATTCATTGTGTTATTTCCTCTTATTTCTTACATATTTTAGTTAGCATTTCATTTTCCATACTGGTTTAGCTCATTTACATTCTTATTTTCCAAATTTATTTACTTTATTACAATCATTCATATCTTAGATTAACTATCATCATACTACTTACTCCATTCTTAGTTAATCATTTTGGTGAACCTGTCTTGCCTTTCATGCTTAGGATCCTCATCTTTATTCTATAATGGGTCATAAATATTGTTAGGTTCCTTTTTATGAGTTGTTTAAAATGTATCTTGAATGTCACATTATTGTAAAAAGAGAGTTAGACTCCATAACTCATCCTTAAAATATGTCACCAACCGAAATAAGTCCTATCTTCCATTGTTTATCTTAGGACATTAGTTCTAGTGATGCTCCATATAATCAACCATTATTGGAATCTATTAAATATTTACATGATTTAGTTCAAGACAAAGTTATGGTTAAGGAATTTGATCACGTCTCTTAAATATGAAATTCAACACTTAAGGATGTTTCGGTTGCATGTTTGTGATCCTTCTAGATCTTGTGTGCTATCTATTATGGGAATGTAGGCCCAATAGGTGTTGTAAATTATGAAAAACCACATTAACCATAAAGGGAGTGTTGTAGGATGATGTCATTATTATGCATGTGGTGCTAACATGATGGTTCATATGTTTATCATTTGCTACATGGAGATTCAAAGATATTTGTTTTCTCTAACAAGCATATATAGGTGCCTATGAGGTGTTTCTTAGTAGTGTGAGCTTATTGGTTATTTTGGAATCATTTTTTAATGTTTTCTATCATGATTTGATAGTTATTGAGCAGTCACAATAGTGCCATAGTGCAGGTACAAGTGATTCGCCATGTTACACATGTTTATTGGGAGTAGGTATGTTTGTTTAGAGGTGTGACAAAGTGCATTGGAGCCATTTGAGCTCATGGATGCATGATATTATCTATATCGTGACATATGAGGTATGGTTTGGTCATTTTAATAGGTTTTATGTTCATTTATTGCATTAGTTAAGTTGGCCCTAGTTGTCACTATTAGGTTCTAACATGCATGCATAGGTAAGTCTTAGTGACTGGAGATTTTAGGCAATGGTGTTATAATTTTGATGATTGGAGATGTTATAGGGATAATTCATAGTTCTCTTAGAAAAAATTTAGTCCCCATGATGTGTATTTTTCTAGATATGACTGATTTTGTGAGACAGGGTCAAGAACAGGTGAAAATCAAGCTTGAATTTGAACTTTTGATGCTCATTGTGAATAGTGTGATTTACATGGGACATTGTGGATTTAAGGTATGATTATAAGATGAGTTTACAATATTTAAAAATATTAATTAGGTCATTTTATCTTCAAGTTTTTATGAACGAATGTTTAGAAGTTAAAGAGGTCAAAACCCATAGTTAAACCTAAGCTAGAGCAAGCTTTACAAAAGGTGAAGTATGCTTACCTAGTTTTTATTGAACTTTAAAATATTATGATTCTATGTTGTAGAGGAATTTTAAGTATTTCCATAAATGTATGGATGAGTTTATGGTGATGAGTGGGCTCAACCTAAAAATATAAATTTCTCAAGAAGAAGGTTTTGGATAGGATTGTCCAAAGGAGTAACATGAAAAAATGATGTTACATGATGTATGGTAGTTTTTATTGATTTACATAGTGTTTTTAGGTCATTATTATAAATGTACATGGTGTTTTAAGGATCAAATGGGTTGAATGGTCAAAGGACAGCTTTGGGATCTCAAATAGAAGGGTCTAGTGTTTTTTCATAACTTCATATATAGATGGAATTTTGACGAGATTAGAGTTGTGATGGAAATAATATTAATATATATTTATAGTGATATATTTATTTCCTCATGATGATTTAATTTTATACAATTTACATGACATTATTTTAGTAAGAAGGTTTTTGGCGATTCAGACATGATCTGTCTTTCCGAAAGTTTGATGTTGTGTGAAGCATATAATGGATTGGTGATGCTTCCTAAAACTTGTAATGTTAAGTGGAATGAATTTTACATCAAATGAAGAAATTTTTATGTATTTAAGGCATGTACAATTGATTTTATGAGCTAACCTTTGGAAAGAGAGTTTTTGTAGATTGATTTGGTGAAGGCAAATGTTGTTATGATTTGAAGTGAAGGATTTTTAATGACTTATAACATTATTATAAGTGTTATACAGGTTATTAAATTTATTTTTATTTGTCACATAAATTTTTTTGGTTTAGCATAAGTAATTTGGTGTCATTATGAAGTTTATAGGGTGTTGAAGGGTGTAGGAAACAACTATTTTGAGAATTACAAAGAGCACTGGGCCCAATAAATGAAATAATTTGATTGGATGAGATAAATTTTGACCATATATGATGTTTAAATTTTAATTTTAATTTTTTTGATTATTTTTATAACTTGACTAAAATTAATTTTGGGATTAGGATATTCTTGGCATCCCAACGCAAGGGTTTTGGGATTTTGGTGCATAAATGAAGTATTTTTGTTAGGACGACCTATATGGGTCAATTTTGAATGTTATAGTGATTATTATGGGATGTTTTAAGGTTTTAATAGTCGTGTAAGTGAAGGGAAACCATCCTCCTTTGAATTTAAATCAATGAAACGTTCAAAATGGTGTTTTGAGTATAATCGTTCTAGCTTTTTGAAACCCCTTTTATCTTATTTTTAAGAACCTTTTTTTTAAAAGAAAAACCCTTTAAGACTATCCCAAAATACCTGAATATCATTCTAGGATATATTATGGTTTATTTTTCATAAGGAGAATTTGAAAAAGAGCAAATTTGGTGTTGTTGTTTCTTTGATAGTTGGTTAGATAAGGAGGAAAAGTTGTGTGCTTGAGTTTAAATTCTATTTTCATAGCATGTTAATGCTATTTGCAGGTGTGTAAGGAATTTCAAGATCTGATATTGAAGGTTGAATATATTTTCATATTTGTATTTCTTTGTATGTTTTTATGATACATTGATTGTCTTGAGAGCACTCTATTGCATCTTGTGGATCGAGTGTTGAAGACACTATAGTTTGTGTGGTTAGGGTTTGAATCATATGTGTTGAAAATTTTTATTGGGGAATGATTCACTCCACCTCATCATTCCTTTCACCTACAACAAATAGTAATATAACATGCCCTTGAAGTAGACTAACAAGCTAAAGTGAGATATTTGGTGACTAGATGACACCCGTAGATTTTGAGACTATTCGAATAATACCTTCTTGATAAGAAAATTGGTAGGTGAGCATGGTGATAATATCATCAAGATGTATATATCAGATAATGAATAATATCTGAGGGAATCCGTTAGCATAAAGGCATTGCACTCAACCACAAAATGATGTAGCTTCGAGATCGAAGAAAGAAATCAGCCATGAGAGTAATGTGCATGCATTCAGGAAAAAATGGCTCAAATACCATACATCATTCAATTCCATTATATTTCTCAAGATGAAAGGTTGTACATATAGTAGTGGGGTGTGTAACTCCCCACAAATTTAGTCATCAAGAGGTGGGAGTTACATTCCCGAATAACCACATCAAATGTAACTCCTATGACACTCTATGATGTGTGTAACACCATAATGAAACCCTAGACACCTACGCATGGTGAATCACCTACATGGAGGAATCATGTGTACTTAAAATATATGCATGGTAAATATCCTACACCAAAACCCCCTTAAATCATAGCTTAGGTGGACACATAGATGATAAAAGGAGAAGTGGGTCCCAAAGAACGAACCCCGATGAGGTACCACATATAAGAATCTCTCGAAAAGTGGAGTAGAAGGAGAAAACCCAGTGGGAAAACTCCCCCAAAAGAGAGACAAGTCCACTCTCTAATCTAAGAAAGATACCAAGGATGGGTCCCAGCCACAGATGAGCCTATAAAGGTACCCATGTACAAAGAGGTAATCTCTCATAAACAAGAAGAATAGAGAAGAAGAGGGAGACAAGAGGAATGTAGGACATGGCATGGACAGATTTGAACTCTACAACTCTAGGATTTCTCCCAAAAGAATGTCGATCACAATATCCTCTACCTCTCGAATGAAGAAGAGCCACCCACACCGAACTATGTGACTACCCTTAGGAAGGACATAAATGGCATGCTATAAGTTTGTCCACTCCACAAAGGAAACCAAAGGCAGCAACATGAAGAACTCTGAGTCTGCATTCCAAGAAAGTGTGACATAGGTCTAGCAAGAGATCACCAAGGAACCAAAGATAATACCATGTGTGTAGAATCACACAGATTAAGAATGGGGACACTTGTAGAAATGATGTCTAATTGATGTGAAGGCCACAAAATATCCCCCACAACCGAAAATGGATCCACATGCAAGAGTGGATCAATGAAGGTCTTTAGAAAAGTGGAAGTGGTAAGAGTCCCAGAAGGGGCACTCCCAACAATGGAGATGATGAACTCCTTTGAAATACCTATAGATGGATGAGGAACCTATAGTACATCACAAGTGTACTCTATGAAAAGATGACTAAGTTCAAGAAGATACTCATCCCAATGAGGCGGATCAACAAATAGAAGAGTGATGTTAGATAGGTATGAGTCATCCAATGAAGGTGAAAAAAGAGGTGGGTGTGATGACTATATGAGATTGTATAGGAGACTGCTCAATATCTGATGAGATGTGGGATGTGTCAACACTCTTTGGAATAGTGAGAGAAGTAGGAGAAGATTCCTCTGTATTACTCTTGACATCAGAACTGGGTGCACAATCCTCGTCATCAAAAGTAGAACCAAGTGAATCTATGTCGGTGGGCTGTCATCACATGAAGAAATAGAGGAGACAATCTGAATTAGCAATAACAACAACATCAAAAGTATGTGAAGGTTTTCATAGAGGCATTGAAGAATTCTCCAGGACAAATTGGGGTGGATCTAAGTCTTCCACGTGAAACCGAGAGAGATGTGGAGACATGTATCATCAAGTTACCACAAACATGGTCACAATTGTTGAGAAATTCATAAAGATGACGAAGATCGGTGGGTTCGGGAACTTGCCCAAGAAAGAAGTGTGAAATACCCTCGTAGGTTAAGTAATGTTCCATAGAAGCATGCCAAAGGAATACTTCCTCTCCCAAGAAGAAGTGGTGGAGGGTGTAAGGTGATCCCATGATGCTTCAAGGTGTAAAACCCTCCATGATGCAATCACAAAATGCAAGACATCTTACTCGGTCGATAATGTGTCTACATGTAATACAACAACCAAGAGTAATAGTGACCCCCTGAATGAGACACTTTATAAAGTAGTGAATTTACAAAAATGACAATCTCATCACGCAATGTGTGAAAAATCATTCAACTTTGATTAAATTAGTGCTCAAAACTAAGCGTGAGTCAAAAGTTATAGTAAGAAAACTATTCTAGCAATCGATGGAAAATGCCAACAAGCCCCATGCAAATGGATTAAAAACATTCCTAAATGGGTGTAAAGGGTTTTGTGGGTACTCATTGAAAATGGCATCAAATTTTAGGTAGATTTTTTTGCTTGCGAGGAGGGATTAGCTTCTTGCCAATCCCAAACCTTTCCCTCTGTCTTCGACACTCAAAGGAAGGACATTCAAACAAGAAAAATATATCCAAAAAATTATTACAATGAAAATATAAGAATATTTTTTCTTTAAAACATTAAAAATAGGTTGTTTTAACCACCAAACAATTTCAAAAAGGAATTGGGTATAAATAAGCTAGGGCATTGTTGACCAAGTGGCTCGATGGATAATGCACCAATTCAAACTACCCACAAGGATGAGGTGAACCCTAGTTGCTTTATGATGAATTGAATCGATGATGGTGGGCACCAAGCTAAATGAAATTTGAGTGATAGGGTTCCCTATGGAGTTGTGTCGATGGAGAATCACATCCATGTCGAGTTGGTTCATTAACCATGTGGTGAGCGAATGGTCGTTTTGATTCTCACATATTCCCTCCAGATCTTCATCATTCCTATGACATGGTATATGATCCGCATGACTTATTGTCACATAAAAAGCTTGAAATGATGGTGGAGAGGGATCTCATTGTGTTAAACAGCTACTATGCCAACACCCTCCCGCATGGTGTAGTTAGGTATACACCCAAATAGGCCCAACAACATTAGCAGGTAGTGACACCAAGAATTTCCTAGGAGGTCACCCATCCGAGTATTACTCTAGGGTTGGCATGCTTAAGTTCCTAGTATTAGAGAAGCATGACTTGCCGTCACACCAAAAGCTCAAACTTTTCATGTGACAATAAGTCATGTAAATCTGATACCATGTTAGCGAATGATGAAGATTTTTGGGGAATATGTGAGCATTTTCACTCAAATGAAAACATTTCACTCAAATGAAAAATGATGTAGCTTTAAGATAGAAGCAAGAAATCACCCATGAGAGAAATGTGCATACATTAAGGGAAAAATTACTCAAATCCCATACATCATTCCATTCCATTATATTGCTCAAGATGAAAGGGTGTACATATAGTATTGGGGTGTGTGACTCCCCCACAAATGTAGCCATCAAGAGGTAGGAGTTATATTCCTTGAATAGTCGGTCAAATGTAACTCCTATGATGCTCTATGATGTGTGTAAGGCCATAATGACACCTTAGGACACCTAAGCATGGTGAATCACCTATGTGAAGGAATCCCATGTACTTAAAATATATGCATTGTAAATATCTTACACCAACAATATAGATCCAAATATGAGATTATAAAATTCATGAAATATCAAGTTAAAGAGGCCTTAGTTGACCTGAAAATCAAGAGAGAATAATGTCTCAAACATGAAGCTAAAAGAGAAGAAATAGTCAAGATCCTAATGAAGCAACTTGAGGAGACCCAAGATGAGTTAAAGATCAAGAGAAAAGAAGTAGATGATTTGAATAAATATGTAGGCACCATGAGAATCAAGGTACTATCCTTTCAAGGAATTTCAAAAAATCTAAGTAAGATGTTGGAAAATAAAAAGGCCTATGGTGACAACACATGCCTAGGCTTCAATGAGAGATCTTCGAAATAAGAAAATAATGAAGAAAATTAAAGTGAAGGATCAAATGAAAGAAGGAATCCAAGAAAGGGAGAAAGTTAATCATTCCACCTCCTAGAAGACCACCTATTATGAAGCCTAATGCATATAGGTATGGTTTCTTTCATGGTAATTATTATAAATGTGGTGATTATGGACATAGGGCTAGTTATTGTAGTCCTAAGGTTGAAAAGAAGGATGATGGAAAAGGAAATGAACATTGTGATGATAAGAAGGAAGAATAATTTCAAGAAAAGGAGAAAAAAGGTAGGTCAAAGGTATGGATCTGATTAATATCTTTGTCAAGAAAAAGGACATCTTGCAAAATATTTCAAGAATGAGTCATAAAACACAAAGAGGTATGTAAGAACATCCAAGGGATATTGATATGCTTGTAATTGATATGTTCGAGATTATAAATTAAAAGGAGGAAAGTGGAATGTTTTAGGTGCCACAAGATAAGGCACATTACAAGGTTTTGTAATGTAGGTCAATTAAAGATATAGTCTCAAAAACCTAACCTAAAAACTCAAACATACAAAAGGAAGGATGAGACTACTCAAAGTGCTAAAGAAGACTCCAAGGCTGTGACTAAAACAAAGGAGGGATCTACTACAACAAATGAGAAATCAGATGAATAGGATACATTCAAGGTTCAAGAAGAGGGCTTGAGACCTACTTAGGTCTCTCATCTAGCTCATCCATGGTGACATATGCCTCTATTAGGCTTCATAGAGGTATATAGATGCAAAAGAATCATTGGATGGGAGGAGCTATCTTGATCAATGTTGTGTGTCTTCTTAATGGTGTTTATGGTATGTTTCTCAAGTAATTTAGTATGTTCATGACGCTCTATTATTTTTTCATGTGTCATGTCTTGTTGTTCCTCAAAGCGTATGAGTTCGGTGACTTATAGTTATCTGAGCTACTATTGTTTGAGTTTTTTTGTCATGATGACATAATAAGTGTATGAATCATAAGGAATTCCCATAGGAGATTCATATTATCATATCATTCTTATGAAGTGGATTCTTGTATGGATTATGTGGCCTATGGGGTTCTTGGTGTTAAATTTGAGTCTCTTGTTGGGACATAAATACCTCATGAATTGGTGTAACATTTTTCAAGTGTCTAGTAGTTCATCATGTTTTAAATTTACGAAGGAATAACTGAAGTGTTAAAAGTTCATCAATAATATCAGTGTACTCAATCTTTCTAATATGTATAGTATTTTCTTCTCAAGGTGTCTTAACATTAGTTTGAGTATTTGTGTCATGATATTTAAAAGGATGTAAATGGTTCCTTGCAAGAGCTTGAAAGTGCTATTGTATCTTCATGGGTACTGATCTAAACTTTTAGTATGAAGTTAAGGGTTTGCCATGTGTTCTTGAAGTCTAAACAAGTCAAAAACAAGATGAAATAAAGTGAGATATTGCCATATAAAGTTATAATTCAAGTGTATAAGTGCTCATATAGTTTGGTGACCATCATTCAGTGTGTAAGAGAATTTTTGAGATCCTAAAAGCAATATTTGTTTCATCTTTGAGGCTTCACTACTCTAGACTGTGTTTTCACAGTGTTTGTGAGCAGTGTGAATGGAAAATGTGTTTTGGAAGTTCAAATGTTGGAGTTATGTGCTAAAATTTTATACATGTCATCTAAACATATAGGATCAAAGGATTTATATGGTTTTATGACCTATTAATGTGTGTATTTCTAGAAATATCTGACATTATTGAAAAGTTATTTGTGTGGTGTTCAGGAGCCTATTATGAGTTAAGTATTCTTGCAACTAGTTATGATTCTCTCTGTAGCATGAGCTAAAAACATTGTGTCTAGTTCTATGACACCTATTAAAGATGAATAAAGATGATCAAGTATTAATTTATTAGTGAAACCTAAAATTTTTTTGAAACACTAGTATAGTCAAGAAAACACATATTTCGGGGTTTTTACAAGGAAATATGGGATTACATGTATAAGATTTGATGATTCATTATATATAAAAGTTAATAAAATAATAATTATGTTGTAATATGATCTATGGATGTGTCTCTTATAGTTTTAAGAGAAAAAGAGGAAAAATTTGTCAAAAATAGCACTTAATTGCCACATACCGTGTATTCTTAGTCCTCAAAAGCAAATATAGTTGGAAACTCAAGTATGAGTGTTCAAAAATAGAATTTTGGTTTAAATTTTTGTAATTTTCATGAATTCACATGGGGCTAGAGGATGTGAAAAATTTGATTCTCAAGTATGTATACTTTCTCATTTGTGAATGACTCTGTTGAGAGCTAGCTCAAGGAGTTTTGCGATGAGTATTTTCTTTTAAAACCCTACCTCTAAGTTTTCTCATGATTTTTCAAGGATCTCAAGATGTTATATCAGTATTAAGAGTTATCAAATGATATGTGAAGTGTGCCCTATGGTTTAGAATTGATGTGAATAAGTTTAAGTGGTGTTTTTCAGCATGTTTCTTAAAAAAATTGTTTTCTAGAGTACAATACTGGTGGTGTTGTTTTCAAAAGTAAGGAAGATGTTGTTTTATCATTCCTATGGTGTTCATGGCTCTGAGGTGCTCCTGAATTTTCTAAAAAAATGCAATTGGTCTTCATCTTAGTATGTCATGTTCATGTGGACGTCCTTTAGTGCTTCATGATGAAAATAATCATGTACAGGCTAATGAGGTAGAGTATACCTACTTACACGTATGAAAGATGACTTTATACATCTTTAATAGGTTCTTTGAAGGAAATTTATGCTTAAAAATGTGTTTCATATGCTTTAAGGATAGTTTGGTAATGACCTTAGTTTATAAGGGCTTGAAAATACTTCTCGTTGCTCTAAGTATAATAGTGAACACCTACACGTCTAGGTGGCAGAATTGGATGATTTCAGTGGTATGACATATGTTTCTAAGAAAATTCTTAGCTGAGGAAGGTATGATCTTGTTTACATATAAGGTTTTCATGAAATGGTGCTAGTTGATAAAGGTCCTAATTGCTTGCTAAGATCTAAAAGTGTGTATTTTCTCCAAAATTGCCACCTACAGGTTTGTAGGGCTCAGAATTGCATGATGACAGTAGTATTGGTGTTATAATGGTGTTTTTAATCCTTGCATGAGAAATTAAATATGGATTTATATGTATGAGTATGTTTATGTAATAAAATGGTCTTATTTTTGGGTATATAAGTTGACCTTGATCTCTAAGTGATGGTTTAAACTTAATATCGCACTTAGAGTCATGGGCTTGACTAGTAAGTGCTTGTATTAGTACTATAAAAGAAAGGGGGAGTCATATTTTGTTCTCAATTGAAATATGGTGTAAGTACTTTGGTGCTACAATGACCTTGTATTCCCTTCTAGATGAAGTTTTTGAAAGAGACAGGTGTTGGCAGTCCTCTAACAGAGATCAAATGATGTTCTTGGAAAGGCAACTTTTCTCATGATGTATGAAGGCTCTCCAAGATAGGTCGTGTATTTTTTTCCTTCCATGGGAGTGAGATGATGTTTCAAAGGCCATTCCAGGTATGAAAGAAGTGTTTCTCTCTTTATCCAAGTTGGTGATAGTGTGTAATTACTTATCTTAGTCAAAAATGACTATAGAAGATTGAGAAGTTATTTTGGGACTGGTGAAAGTTTTCCATGAGAATTATAGCTAATTCATCAAGTTAGTGTCATGTTTATGTGCTTATCAGATAGATATGAAGATCTTAAGGAAAGGGGGAACAATTATTAAATGATTCCAAGCATGGATGATCTTTAGGTGGATGGCAAAGTTGGCCTAAATTGCTCTAACAAGATTGTATTGGTCTCACCTTTCTGATATGGTATGAAGAGTAGAAACATGCATTATATATGAAAAATACAAGCCTAGAAAGGTGGAAATTAGTTAATGATGAATGAATGAAGGCATGCTCATGATGATTCTAACATTGTTGACATGGATCATAAGTGGTATAGTATATATATCTATTGTTATAGAACTCCAAGAAGAAAAACAAGAATCAAGATAAAGAGTCAACTTGATACCTTTGGTTTATGTTTCTAACTAGAGAATGGAGTTATGAAGCTGATGAAGGTGAAAAAGGTAAGGTTCATGTATGCATTTTTCATTAATGTAAAAAGGGGGAGAATTTCATGGTGTTTTTCATCAATGAAAAAGCGGGATATTGTTGGCATGTACACCTAATAGGTGTTTTCATTGATGAAAAACCAAAATTACAAAGTGAGTGTTGTAGGATGATGTCATGATGATTTATGTCATACTAATATGATGGTTCAAATTTTTATTAGCTGCTACAAGAAGATTTAATTATGTGGGTTTACTTTAACAAGCATATACAAGTGCCTAGGAGGTGTTGCTTGGTAGTGTGAGATTCTTGGTTGCTTGGGAATTATGTTGGCATATTAGATAGAATTATTTGAGAGTACTTAGAACTCACAACAAAGGGGAATAATGCAAGTATATGTGATTCACCATGTTACAGGTGCTCATTGGGAGTAGGTATGCTTGGTTGGAGGTGTGACAAAGTGTATTAGAGCCATTTGAGTTGATGGATGCATGATATTAGGTGTATCATGACATATAAGGTATATTTGGGACATTTTTAGAGTTTTCATGTTCAATTATTCCATTATTTTAGCTATTCTAGTTGTCACTATGAGGTTCTCACATGTATGCATAGGTAATTCTTAGTGACTAGAGATTTTGGGATATATTTTTATAATTATGATGATTGGAGATGCTATGAAAATGAATTATAGTGATCTCAGAAACATTTCAGGTCTCCATGATATGTATTTCTCTAGATATGACTAATTTTGTGAGACAAGGTCAAGAACAAGTGAAAATCAAGCTTGAATTTGAACTTTTGATGCTTGTTGTGAATAGTGTGCTATCCATGGGAAATTGTGACTTTTAGGGATTATTTTAAGGTGAGTTTAGAAGGTTTAAAAAAATAATGAGGTTATTTGATCGTCACATTTTTATGAATGAATGTTAAGAAGGTAAAAAAGACAAAGACCCTAGTTAAACCTTAGCTAGGAGCAGTTTGGAAAAAGGTGAAGTATATTGACCCAAATTTTAGTGAAAGTTAAAATTTGATGATAGGATGTTGTAGAGGAATACTAAGACTTCTCGAAATGCATGGATGAGGTCATGGTGATGAGAGTGCCCCTCCTAAAAATATCAGTTTCTAGAGAAGAAGGTTTGAGGAAAATATGGTCCAAAGGACTAACATAGAAAATTGATGGTGCATGATGTATGGGAGTTTTTATTGATCTCCATGGTGGTTCCAGTCATTCTTATATAGTTACATAGTGTTTTGAGGAGTAAACATGTTGACTAGTCAAAGGGAAATTTTGGGATCTCAAATAGAAGGGTCCAATGTTTTGGTCATAACATGAGCTATAGGTAGAATTTTTAGGGGATTAATTTTTTTTTTTGGAAAGTAGATTCAGATATATTTCAAGTGAAATATGTATTTCCTCATGCTGAGGTGATTTGATAAGTTTTTTTAAGAGGGTACAAAAACTCACAAGCGAGGATCACAGGGATGATGTGCACATCAATGACGTGCGAATGGTAGCATGAAGAGATCTCGGGAGGAGCGAGCATCAACTCGAATGTGCGTGTAAATATTTTAAAAATGGAAAGAACCATGATAAGTCAAAAAACTCTCCTCAATCTCATAGATCCAAAGGGGTGTACATATAGGAGGTGTTGAGTAACCCCCAATGCTACAATCATGACAACTCGAGTGGAGAGGGGGAGTTACATTCCCATAATAGAAGTGTAACTCCCTAATGATGCATATGATGCATTGACACATAAGAGAATATCATAATGACCCCTAAATGACATGTGGACCTATAATCTCACCTAAGTGAGATGACTCACCTAATGATGTGGAAAATAACACACACCAACACCCCCTTGATTGTAACTTAGGATGAGACAACAAGTTAGAAATGAGAAATGGGTCCCACACAAAGCCTAATGAGGTACCCACGTACAAGAAAATTATTGAAAAGTGGAGTAAAAGGAGAAAAACTCCCCCAAAAGAGAGACAAGTCCATGCTCTAATCTAAGAAAGATTCCAAGGATGGATCCCAGCTATAGATGAGCCCGTCATGGTACACATGTAAAAAGGGCAATCTCTCGGATATGAAGAGGAGAGAATAAGAGGGAGACGAGAGGAATGCAGAAGATGCCATGGAAGGATCTGAACTCTCCAGTTCTAGGAGGTCACCCAAAAGAATGTCGATGACGAGATCCTCTGCCTTTGGACTAAAGAAGAGACACCCACACCAAACTGTGTGCCTACCCTTAGGAAGGACAGAAATGACGTGCTAGAAATTTACCCACTCCATGAAGGAAACCGAAGGCAGTAGCACGAAGAACTTTGAGTCTGGTCTATGAAAGTATGACATAGGTCTATCAAGTGAGTGCAAAGCAACTGAAGATAATGTCACGAGTGTAGAACTATCAAAGTATGAAGGGTGAAAACCTATAGAGAGGATGTCCAACTGATCTGAAGGCAACAAAACATCCCCACAACAAAAAATGGATCCATAAGCAAGGGTAGATCAATGAAGGTCTCGAAAAGGTTGAAGTGGTAAGAGTCCCGAAGGGGCACTCCCAACAACGGAGATGATGAAATCCTCTCGAAATACTTGTAGATGGATGTAGAACCTATAGATATTCACAAGTGGACTTTGTGAAAAGATGACAAAGGTTAGGCATATACTGTCCCCAATGAGGGGGATCAACAAATAGAAGAACAATGTCGAGATAGGTATGAGTCATCCAATTAAGGTAGAGGAGTGGAAGGGGCCTCACACACTAGAAGTGGAAAGGAGGAAGGTATGATAATTATAGAAGACTAAATAAGAGACTACTCGATATCGAATGAGATGGGAGGGGTGACCACACTCTCTCGGAATAATGAGAGAAGGACGAGAAGAGTCCTTTGTAGTACTATCGACATCAAAACTAGGTGCACAATTTTCATCATCAAAAGTAGAACCAAGTGAGTCTATGTCAAAGTGGAAATTCCATCACATAAAGAAGAGGAGATAACTAGATCAGCGAAAGCAAAAATGACCACAATATGTGAAGGGTCTCCATAGAGGGACTGAAGAATGCTTTAGACACAGTGGGGTGGATCTCGAGTCCGCCTCATGAAACCAGAGAGATTGAGACACATGCATCATCATGTGAACAAAAAAGGTCGCAAGTGTCGAGAAAATACTCTAGATGACAATGATCAATTGTTGTAAGAACTCGCCCAAGTAAGAAGGGTGAAAGACCCTCATAGGTGAAGTAGCATTCCATGGAAGGATGCCATGATGAATAATTCCCTCTACTAGTGAGAAGTGGTGGAGGCTGTAAGGTGATCCTATGGCACTCAATTCTAGAGAGAGCACTCTTCATGATGCAGAAGTAAGAAGTGCAACGTGCACAAAAGCAAGACGCCGAGTCACCAATAATGCATCTGCATGTAAAAACCCAAGAGTAGTAGTGAACCCTCCAAGAATGTGGCACTTTATAAATTAGTGCGTTTATAAAAATGATAGTGTCATCATGTAATGTGAAAAAAATCATGTAACTTTGACTAAATAAGCACTCAAAAGTGAGCAGCGAGTCAAAAGTTATACTAACAATACAATTCCCATGCAATCGATGGAAAATGCCAATGAACTTTGCAAACTGATTAAAAACGTGGTTGAAACAAGTGCAAAGGGTATCATGTGGGTGCTCGTTAGAATCAAAATAAAATTTTAGTAAGGGTTTGTTTTTCTTGCGAGGGGGGATTACCCTCCTGCCAACCCCGGACATCATCCTTCGTCTTCGACATACGTAGGAAGGGCATACTTAACAAGCAAAATGAAGCCTTAAAATTATTACAATGCCATAAAATGAATGTTTTTAACCTTAAAACATTAAAAATAGATTGTTTTAACCTCCCAATAATTCTAAAAGGGAGTGGGCCCATGTTATGAGCTATCAAGCCATGTGGCACCAAGCTGTTGTGTGGCTGGATCTCATTGGCAGTTGGTAGTAGCTTATGGAGTCCATGATCAATGCACCGATTCACTAGGAGATTAGTCAGTGTGACTGTAAATGAAGTCACCAGTTGACTGTAACTACCTTTTCAAGACTATAGAGGTTTCTAGGTGGAGTTAGAATGGCTACATACAAGAAATGGTGAAACGGTTATGCAACCGTGTAGGCTCGAACTATGCAAGTTCAACGCAGTGGTTCACATCGGATGAGTCAATGCCAAGCTAGTCAAGTAGAGGACATTTGAAACCACATGGGTCTCAGTAGGAGATAATGAAACCATTGAGTAGGAACTATCTGGGCCAATGGTGCATGAGCCCACGTGTTGTAAAAATCACCGATCCATGGGGTACTTGACCAGCCGAGCTATGAATGACACTAAACAAAGATTCCACGGGCTAGCAGGATAAGTAATAAATGTGGGAACGAATTCAAGTGCACTTGGGTAGAGTCAACCAAGCAGGAAACCAATGATCGGTGGTGTAGGTGAGCTCGGTGAAGGGATGCAGAGGTGGGTTGGTCGGCGGGAGCAACCACGGTAGTGCCAAGTCTGAAGAAGCCACGAGCAGGTTCAAACCAAAGACACCTTGGAAAACACATGCACCAGTCATGGATCGAAGCATGAGTTGATCCAATGCAAATCCACGGTGAGTAAAAAAATCCACACACAGGTAGGTCGAGCTAGTAGTGAAAACCCAAAGAGCAAGAGGAGTCAAGGTAAGGCCATAGAAAGAAAAGCATAGTGGAAAAGGGAACCATGACTCCACAGAAGTAAGATCCAAAAATAGAGCAAGGTAAAGAACCATGAGCTGGAAAAATCACGAGTAGAGGGAGCCATTGGAGGGGACACCATGGAGTGGAATGCATAGAATGGTGAGAAGGTGGCACAAGAGCACATATTCTCGGTCAAATCCATGAGTAGTAGTTGAAGCCATTAGTAGGAACACAAAAATGCCGATGGAAATGCCAACTAGGGAGGCTAGCCTCCAACCGACCAGTATGCAGAAGTGCCAACACGAGAACCCAAGTAGTACATGCCAAGAGTGTAGGTCACTGGGAGAAATGAAAATCGTGCTAATGAAAATCCAGAATGCAAGTTGAAGCTTGAGCAAAAAAGTGAAGAATGAGTTTTCCAAGTGTAAACAAAAAATCAAACTCGAAACAAACCTAAAAATGAAGGATGCCCGAAATCAATGCAATAAATGCGCATAGTAGGAATAACCATTACAACACATGCATGATAATTTTAATATCACACCAGAAGCTAGAAAATGCATGATCAACACTGAAGAGTGCACAGATCCACAAGATCTTATCTGATTCCATGTAAGAGGGTACGAAAACCTATAAGCGAGGATCACAAGGGATGACATGCACATCAACAAACGTGCGAACGACGGTGTGAAGAGATCTCGGGAGGAGCGAGCATCAACCAAATGTGTGTGCAAAGATTCAAAAATGGGAAGAACCTTGATAAGTCACAAAAATATCCTCAATCTTATAGATCCAAAGGGGTGTACATATACGAGGTGCTTTGAGTAACCCCAGCTACAATCATGACAACTCAAGTGGAGAGGGGGAGTTACATTCCTGAATAGAAATGTAACTCTCTAATGATGTATATGATGCACCGACGCATAAGAGAATATCATAATGACAACTAAATGACACGTGGACCTATGATCTCACCTAAGTAAGATGATTCACCTAATGATGTGGAAAATAAAAACACCAACAGCTTCTTGGGAATTCTTTCAAGAAGAAGGTTTTTGGCGATTCAGACATGATCTATCTTAGTGTAAGTTTCATGTTGTTTGAAGCATGACAGGGATTAGGTGATACTTCCTATAACCTCAAATGTGAATATGGATGAATATTTCATCATTTTAATCAATTTATAGGTATTGAATCAATTTATATTAATTTTATGACTAAACTTTGGAAACATAGTTTTCGGAAGGTTGACCTAGTGAAGGTAAATGTTGTTATGGTTTGAATTGACGATGGTTAATGACTTATAACCTACTTATAAGTGTTATATAGGTTCTTCCATTTAATTTTAGTGGTCACATGGAATTTTTTTGTTTAGTATAATTCATTTGGTAGCATTATGAAGCTTTCGTGGTGTTGAAGGGTGCGTAAAACAATTGATTTAAGAATTACAAATAGCAAAGACAGCCCATAAAACCAAATAATTTTATAGGATGAGATAAATGGTGATATTATAAGATGTTTAAATTTTATTTTAAACATTTATGATGATTTTTAGAGATTGAAAAAAAAATTGGGATTAGGATATTTTTGTCATCTCATTACAAGGGTTTTTGGGATTTTATGTGCATGGATGAAGTATTTTTACTAGGCTGACCTATATGGGTTAATTTTGAATGTTATAGTGATTTTTATAGGATGTTTTTAGGCTATATTGTTCATGAAAGCTGAGGTAAACTGACCTTTGAATTTTAATCAAGGAAAGGGTATAAAATGGATTTTTGAGTACAATAGTTCTATCTTTTTGAAACCCCTTTTATCTTCATTTGAAGAACCATTTTTCTACCAAGAAAAAGCCTTTGGGCCTAGACAAAAAACCTGGAATATCATTCTAGGAAAACATCTGGTTTATTTTCATGATCATAATTAGAGCAAGAGAAATGTTGGTGTTGTTTCACTAAGAGTGAGTTGGAGAAGGAGGGAAAAATTGTGTGCTCAAGTATGAATGATATTTTAATAGCATGCTGATGTTATTTACAGGTTTTCGAGGAATTTTGAGATATGATATTTAAGTTTGAATACATTTTCATATTTTTCTTTCTTCATATGTTTTTATTAGACATCGATTGTCTTGAGAGCACTCTATTGTATCATGTGGATCATTGTTTAAGACACTATATTTTTTATCTTATTTGAGAATCTATATAAGTGTGTGGATATGATTTTTATCAATATATGTGTGTTTGAGATAATATTATGTTCATTACATTGCACATATTTCATTGAGAATACTATATGCTTTGATGATATCTACTTGAGTTTTTGTGGTTAGGGTTTGAAGCACAAGTGTTGAAACATTTTACTAGGGACCGACTCATACCCCTGTCTTAGTCCTTGTCACCTCTAACATCTATGTCCGAAAATTTCACCTAGATGAAACTCAAGACATGTCATTACCTGAGCCTCTCATATTTGAGTATGATCCTATGCGACATGACATTCTTATTCATCCTCTTAATCATCAATTGATCACTCTATCGCCTACTCATTACTATTCTCCCTATCGATTAGTGAAATATCAAGGTCTTCCGTATTTAAATTATCATCAAATCAATGGACATAACAAATATGATTTCCATAATTTTCCATGAATAATAAAATGTCTTGAACATCAAGGTTTTATCTCATTCAATGCACGAATTCTCAGGCATGCAAATCTATAACTATTACACTATACTCTACTGATACTAGTGAACCTCCTTCTAATATTTCTAAATAAGTTATAGATGATTCCCTTAATCTTTACATGATTTATATTTAAGATCACTCACACATGCATAATGATTCTTCTACTATTGAGATAAATATTGTAGTTCCACCCCATTATTCTCCTATTTCGATGTTTCCTCTTTTCCACTTACTAAGCATCACGTCACTTTATTTCTCATGTGCCTTATTCAAAATTACAAATTCAAAGTGAAAACCCCATCTCAAAATAAATTAACTTTCTTCTTCAAGAGCATCATCAATACTAGAAAATATTCCACCATTCAATATTTCTCGTCATCCTACTCCACTCGCATTTTCTAATCATTTTTAAAAGAAAATACCCCTCCAAATTGCCAAGTTGTTTGCAATATTACCACCTCAATGTGCCATAATTTTTGTTAAGGAAACTACTCCTTACGTGGATCCACTTAGTGTCTTTTGACTAGACTTCCATCATTTTTATATTTTGGAGGCATAGTATTTACACTCTCCCACATTCTAGCATATTTACATAGTACTACATCACACTCTTAGTACTTACACATACTCATTACACACTTTAGTGTTGTTACTACCGATGATGAATTTTTTTACTTCAGTTCACACTTGACTATTAAGGTATTAGTACCACAATGAACCCCACACACTACACTATAGGTATTATACAAAGTGTGTTTTATAACATGTCACATGTCATACATCATACATCATACTAGTCATCATTAGGCATATAACATACTAGCATTGCATGTTATTCATCATATTATCCATTATACATATCACACACTTCTTATTGTTAGGTTTAATGTGAATATTGTATTTCATTCTAAACATAACATCTTTACATTGTAGAATCGGTGATATATAATTTTCATCATATACTATGCATCTTTACCTCGCACATTTTCTACATACTATATTAGTCTTCATCACATACGAGTCTAGCATCATTTCATCCTACATAATACATACTTAGTCTTCCTACACATGTTACATCACACATTATACATTACATTTTATACATTCTACACATCTAGCACCACATTTTACACACCGTGTTTTTACCTATTTTCTTCATCACATGATCATCTTTCATCATTACATTTGTTACATTGTTTTCTACGCACCGTACTCACCACCCTATGAAGCATTTTAGTTCCTTGGTCCATACTCATTCGCTAAGGGCTTATAAATCAAATAGATCTTACATTTGTCACACATTTACTATTTAACCTTTAACCATGAGACATTTCCATCTAGTGACATACTCTTTACAATAAATAGTCACCTATTCTTTCATTTTGTATTGTTATACACCTTAGGTTACATCACAACACCCTTCTTTCATCTTATAGTGATATACGCTTATAGATAAATCATCATGCATGAATTCCTATTATAGTGGTATGCGCTTAGGATAAATCATCACTTATACATTCATCTAATCATGATACACGCTTTGGCTATAGGGTTCACAAAAATATCGTTGTTAGGTCGCATCTCATCACTACACTTACACACTGATCAAAACACGTTAGACACAACACACACTACTCAAATATTTCCCAATGACACACTCTCATTTACAATTCATTATTAACTACGAGGGGGAAAAATTAACCTCATTACATACACTTCCATTCTCTCGTGGACATGCAACTTCTATCATTCCATCTTGAATTCCATTCCATTCATCCGCAACATATTGTATTGTTTGTTAGAGGAATTTATTTTGGTTTACATGTTTTTTACATGATCAATTTACTACACATGTTAGATTGATCTATTATATGTCATTATATATACCATACACACATGAGAATTCATGTGTTTTTCTAGTTGTGATCACGAGATATAGATGTTTTACACACAACATGGATGCTCACCTTTACCCTTCCTACACCGGTCTCTGGGGCATCCACATTTGATTCTCACAAGTTTTATTGTTTCATTTTGTACTTATCACTATAAATTAATCGGTTATTTATGCTTTGACATATTGGTTATTTCTCTAACATGCCAACGGATGTTCCATGTACAAAATTGATTTTGCAGAATTACATGTTTCCATGACTACTAATTTTTCTTTTCTATGCTTGTCTGTCATTGTTTTCTTCTTGTATGTGGGTCTTACCCTATGTTTTTTGTGCACACATTTTTTTTTTTGTGGCCATGATGGCCTTGGGTAAGTGCAACAAATTGGGGGGGAGTAAGGGGTCATACGTGAACTTCATTTTGCTTATAACAAAAAAATCTAAACATATAGGGATTATTAGCAATGCATGCACTCAAAATTAGAAAAAATTATAGAAATATGAATCATATAATCCAAAATATAGTATCTAAACTACTAAAGTTTTTAAAAATAGAAAAGTTTAGCTATACTAAACACTAAAAATTCAATGACTTGGTTTTTTTAATCCTATAAGATTGTAGTCCGTTTTCCCGTGATTTGGATGACCAAAACTTAATATATTTTTTTCCTTTGGTGAAAAGTTAGATGTCAGTGTCTATCTTGGGATATATATATTTTTTGAGAAATATATATATTTTTATGATTTTTTCCATGAAAGTGATCTAAAAACAATAAGAAAATAGAGCACTTTCCATTTTCCCACAATAACGTCATAAAAAATATCAAAATCAAATATATTTTTTTTAATGTTTATAGAATTTCATCACGGTTGGGATGGTATATGTTTTATCATATTATGATAATTGAAACAAAAGTTGCAGTCTTAAACATAAACATGAACATTCATGGGAAAATTTTTCTTAAAGATATTATATTAGTAAAAAAATATAACATGATATTTATCATATTCTATTCACTTTAAAATCACCATTTCTATAAAGAAAACATTCTTCCATACACGATGGTATCATTTTTGTGACATGTTTTTTTTGGCATGGTTCAAGTCCACGGAAGAGAAAATTTGATGTTTTGTTGTTTTTAAAGTAAAATTTAGGATTTGATGTCCACTTTTTGGGCCCCAAACTTGCTGCACTTACCCCCTTATGTGTATTACGACATCGTGAGCTATGTCCCATGTTTCTAACCCACTTTGTGTGGCTTACTTGTCTTCTTCCATGTTTACATTACTTTGTTTGGTAGTTTAAACACTATTTGTGTACTTTGCACTTGCTTTCTACATGCATGCATTTTTCATACTAACACTTGTTCTTTTTTAGCCATCAATTTTTGTGTATGCCTTGGTTTCTACCAAGAGCATTCCTTCCCCGACAAGGTAGAGTTATAAAGTACATGTTGTTGGTCCTCTTTTGGGGAAAATTATCTTCTCAACAATGTTTTGTGTGTCCCCAAAGAGGGGGGCATCATTTGGGGTTTTTGTACACACTACACAGAGATTCTACACTGGTTTGTTTCAGTTGTTTATAGTGAGTGGGTTCAGACAAGTCTCCAAACCCCATACACAAAAAATTTTACAAGACATGGTGTCCTTAACATTATGGGAAGTAGTTATAGGATTAAAATTTATAGTGGGTGTGTCTCTCTACATTACTTTGAACAGTGGTGTGAGATAGCCCAATAAACTAGGACGATACAAATATCTCTTCACATAAATTAAGGGAAGAATTTAGAGCTTGGAGGACAAAGAGCATTTTCTCCTTACACTACTTCAGCCAAGGTGGTGTGAGATCACCCAAAAAAATCGTAGTACAAGATTACCTTCTACACTCTTTCTCTCGACATGGATCAGGAGCATGCACATGTTCCATTTGAATTTTCCATTTGTGTATTTTAGATATAAATGTGTCTTTTACATTAAATTTTTAAACTTACCTACGTACAAATTTCACTACTTGATCATTTTCTCATTACAGTTCGGTCATATGATAAAAAGAATTCAAATTAGGGAAACAAAAATAATAGTGTCAACAACAAAACTTCGTAACAACACACACTTTACAAACCATGCAGGTAAATTATAAAAAATAGTATCTACACACGCATTCCACCCTAGGTTCACTCTAATCATTTTTATTCAATCACATTTTTCATCTTTAGTTTCCATGCTCCTCCATCTTTCTTGTCATTCCATGGTTTTGTCTAGTCCTTTAGCGCATTTCTACTACACTCTTCATGGACATCAGGTACGCATCTCTATCTACTTTATGTTACTGAGATTTTTTCTCACTAACATTAAGTGAGGGAAAATGTAGTCACAAAATCATGCACTTTAGATATTATTTATCACAGTCTCATACTACTATTTAGAAGGTTCTTAAGTGAAGAAATTACTAATTAACCCATATCTTTCGGTCATCTTGTTCTATTTTTTTGTTCATTACCGCTCATTTTCATCCACATGTCCACTCTATTTAAGTCATTTCCCATTATTTAAACCTCAATTGGGGCACCCAAGCTAGCACTCAAGACGCGTCAGGCCTGTGTCCCACCAGTGCCCCGGTCCTTTTTGCACTTTTGTGCCACTTTTTGGGCTCTTTCTAGCCATTTTGCATCTTTATATTTCTCGTGGTCAGCCTTTTTAGGCTTAATTACAAAATTAGATCAGGAGAACCCTATAAATATAGAGTTACGACACAATAATGAGTGACCTAGCATCACTTACTACTATAACTCCATCTAGAGTTGCTTCCATTTCTTTAATTGGAGATCACTTGCATCGACATATCTCCATCATAAAGGTATAAGGCTAGGACATTTGCATTACAATTCATAAGGGAAGGGATTCTATTATTTCCATGCTCACATTGTAATACATTTTTCACATAGTTATTGCTCACTACTTCACAAAGTGTGACTAACACAAGAACAACCTAGGGTATGGTCACACACACTTGCACATATAACTAAATTAGGTCTAAGATGTAGTGGGAAGATCAGTTATTAAATCCACCATTGTGGTAAATGAGGTTAGTCCAACCCCTTCATATGTATTATTATTTTTTAGGGTTTGATACTTGTTTTGGGGTCTTGCAGGTATTTTTCATCTTGGACTATTGTCAACATTTAAGAGGGAAAACAATGTTGATTTTACACACAACGTGGGTTGCATGAACCACATTGTGGCCCTATAAAATTCAATTTTGGAGCTTTTACACAAAGCAGAGCACTTACTTTACTGCACTGAGCACCCGTAGGTACCCCAGCCCTCCTCTAGGCACTCCACCCAGCTAGATCTTCCAAATCCATACTTTTCAGGACTCTATGACACTATCCAATAGGAATTTGTTATTTAGGTAAGTTATTTCCTCTTCTTTCTTACATATTTGAGTTAGAATTTCCTTTTGTATAGTTGTTTAGCTCATTTACATTCTTATTTACTGCATTTATTTACTTTATTATAGTTATTCATAGCTTAGATTAACTATCCCTATACTACTTAGTCCATTTTTAGTTAATCACACATACAACCCACTTCTCACCGATTGCTAATCCTACAATAAAAGTATCTCACACTAGGATTTGAGACTAAAAATTTGATGTGGTTAGTGGTGAGGATGTTCTTAAATTTCTTGAGATTCCTCATGCTAGAAAACAATTGTTTCTCAATGTGATTGTGTTTTAGATCATAATCCTTCAATGTTTGGGTGAAGAATGTTATTGATTGTTATGATCCTTCATTATTTTGTTATGTTAGAATCCCAATGATGATGATATCATCCCCATATGTGTAACATATGAAATCCTTTGAATAGTTAGGGTTTATGAGTGTGGGAGGTTGAGAAATATTTTGTTTGATCTTGGTGAAGCTCTATTTTCCATTTAAAATTCACATCCTTCTTAAGCATTAGAATAATAGGAATGACTAGTCCTGTAAAATTAGGAATGAACTTCCTAACAAATTTTATCTTACCCATGAAATATTAGAACACCTTCTTGTGAGTTGACAAGGAGAGAGATAGGATAAAAAAATCTTATAGAGTCAATAAAAAGACAATTTTTATAAATAATGTGACAAAAAATTTACCTTGGGAACTGAAAAAATACACTTCTTTCCTAGCTAAAAGATATCCCAAACTCCCTACATATTTCAAATATTTTCTCATGATGACTGATGTCATCTTTTTCTCCTTTGATAATTAAATGATATCATACAAATAGATGAGGATGAAATAATTCATGTATCCTTTGAAATAAATGTCTATTGTTATTTGAAATGTGGCACTCACATGTGATAGACAAAAGGGAATCTTTACATATGCATACGTTCCCCACTTTGTAGTGAATACAATATTATACTAGTCCTCTTTATCTAACCTTGATATTCTTAAAATTTGAGTATCCATCAATTATTGGTAACAATTCAAATCCTTGTATAGTCTACGAAGTTTGTTCCATTAAGGGGAGAGCATAACAATATTTTAAGAATGCCTTGTTTAAGTCCCGTAAATATACAAAAGCATGATCTCTCCTTTTTCCTAACAGAACAAAATTAGCCACCCAAGAGGATTATTTGATGGGGAATACTATTTTTACTCAATGAGTTTTGTCTTCTATTTTCTCAAGAGGAGATTAATCTTGGGGTTGAGAAGTCTTTGTTTTTGTCCAAAGCCTTGGTCCTAGGATCAAGATTTATGGTGTGTCAAGAAATGTTGGGATCAAAACCCTTAAGATAATCATAATTCCATGAGAACATATCATTATATTTCTAACATTAGGAAATGAAAGTTTATTCTTCAACTTAATTAGACACATTTATAAGAAACAATTTCTTACCTTTTATAATGGTGATTGGTTTATAGTCCTCTTAGTTTATGGATATGTTTTTGTTCTACCATTTGATCTCATCATCATGATTGATTATTTTTTCAAGAGTTACAAAATCTATAGGAAACTTATTACTTCACAACTAGATAATTTAATCACCATAAACATCATGCAGATTAGATCAAATTTGAAGAAAAATCAACTTAATGTTGGATAAATTAAATGATTTTATCATCACTATCAAATATCTGCCAACTCACTTTGTTATCTACAATTCATGGCCTTACAATGATTTTAACATGTTGTTTATTTCCTTGGATGAGATCATCAGTTGATAAGAACTATCATCCAATAGCCTCAATCTTTATGGTTCCTTATTTAGCTTCCTCGATACCACGTGAAGGTTGACAACTTCAAAAATCTCCAAAAGGTCCCAAAATCGGCACCTATAAGATTTTAAAATCTTATTCTTGGTAGAACATTTCCTCTAACTTGGTTAATGACCAATTTTGTATCCCCAAATATTTATAAGGATTTTATTTTCCTCTTTTCTATAAAAAGTGGGCCATGAACCAATGCTTCATACTCTGTAATGTTGTGTGAGCATGTAAATTATAGTCTATGAGAAAATAAGATTATTTTTTATGTTGGAGAGATAATAACTATACCCACCCCAACTCGTATTTCTACTTATAGAACCGTCAAAAAACATATTCTATAACCTAAAAATATCCTTTTATTCATTGTGCGGCATGGGGATAGTGAAATCCTCTTCAATTAAACAATAAGTGCCTATACCCGTCTCCACAAATGTGTCATAGAGATCAAACTCATAATTAACCTTGGCACACTCATTCAAGATAAGATCAAAAATTAAATGAGATGAATGCACTATTTTTGTTGATTCATGATCACCACTTAATTCTCCTTGACCATGTAGTTTCCATTTATATGACTAGGATCATGAACTTTCATATGATAAGATGAGATAGGCTTAAATTGTATCATAAAACTTGTCCCATATCTTGTTCTCAATAGTATATGATACCAAAATAATTAAATATATCCTCCTACTTTGGGTGTGAAACATCCGGAGATGCATAGGAAAAACAAGTGTGGAAAGTAAATAAAAGAGATGTATTACTTTATGGTTAGGCTTGGGAAAACATGAAGAGTTAACCACAAATATTTGATTACATCCAACACTTTCATTGTTGACCAATCAAGATTAAAACACACTTTGAATTTGGACTAGAATTAATTCTCAAGATATATGAAATCTTCTTAAGAATTATTGATGTAATAGCACCATAATCTATCATGAATTTTTATACAAGGTGCTTGTCAACAATGAGAGACAATTAGAAAGGAGGAGGCTTGATAAATTCACTTGCTTGTTCTCTCTTGAGTTGATAGATGTTGAACATGGAATCTACTTTGTTCATGGTGGATTCGAGAGTTGAAAGTTACTTAAATACTTCATACAAGAGATATTTTTGAGATGGGCTAGATAGGGCATCCCATATTGTGATGTTCAAAATTTTTCCTTTTCATGGATTCAAAAATGTTGAGGGAATACCCATGGCCTTTAGTAGTGAGGGCACAACATTCTCTTTACTTCTCTACTCCATCCGTAAAATTTATTTCGTTGGTGAAACTTGTATGTTTTGTGGACTTATAGTGTTTTGTGGATTCTATATGTTCGTAAGATATTGCATATTATGCAGATGTTGAGTGACCCATGATTAAATATATGAAGTTAAATTTCTGCCCAAGTTTGTGGATAGACTGTAATTTTTATGTGGAGTTGGAGAAATAGGAGGAGGAGACCTTATATCTATGTGTCTCTTTTTGGAAATATTATTATCTTCCACATGAAGTTATAACCTGTTCAAATTAACCACAGATTGGTTAACCAAAAATAAACCTTCAAGTCCAAAAACATGAGGTTAGGATTATTAACAACCTCTAATATCTCTTCTCGCATTAATTTCTAACGTGATTGCGGTTTTCTCTTGTTGGTTAAATGGATTTTTCACCATGATATATTTCTATCACAAATAGTTCATTTTGGCATCACATGTATATTGGTTATGAGTTTGATAATGAGAATAACACCATTCAAAATCTTGGGCCATGTTATTTTGGACTGAAAAAATAGCTTTTCTCAAGATAGGGGTTGGTGAAGGTTGCATATTTGGATTTGATGGTCTCCTTGGATGGTACATATATCCAAATATCTAGCTTGTATATTGAGAGCCTTGATGTGGATAACCCTAAGGAGGATTAAGATATTTTTTCGGGCTTGAGTTTGATGTATCTTAAGGAGATAATCTCATTTGTTAAATTTTTGTCTAAACAATAAGGATTTCAATTTTTATTTATTTATAGAGGAATCACATGTGGACACAAATGGTGAAGTATATGTTTAAGGAATATGATAAATGGTAGGTTAGGTATCATGTAAAAATTCAAGAAAAATGGGCATTGAAAATCCAGGGGTTAGCTACGCTACTTGAATAAAATAATTTTTATCCCTAATGGATGTTGCATAATCATTTGGTAGTTAGATAACACCCATAATCTGAATCATTACTGCTATATGAAAACTTAAATCTCTAAAAAATATAGTAATGGAACTTTAGGGGTTAGTCTTAGAAGGACTGGACTTTTGTCCCATGCTTTCTAAAACCTAAAGTTGAAATCCATCATAAGTTAGTTTTGAACCCACATGATTGTGGTTAGCTTCTCAAGGAGTGAAATTATGTTTTCCTTCTCATTAAATTACTAATAAAGGGTGGTCCTAAGCTCATCCCAAGTGTGAATTAAAGAGGTTGGATAACTTTTGACCATTACAAATCCTTCCCTTTGAGATATGAAACTAAAATATGTGCCATGACATCATATTCCATTACACGTTTATACCGAACAAATGTTTTTAATGTCTTAGATATGTTCCATGAGTGTGGTGTATATTTCTCTTATGAAGAAGGCGATACTCTTCAAGGTGGATAATTTTATACCATGCTAAGTGGCTAGGAGAAATGAACTACCACCACTAAAAATGCTAATGACAGTTTATTTGATGGACCATAAAGGGAATGGGCCTTAAAATTTTGTTAGGAAAGGAGAACTATATACTTAGAGGTGGAGTTGAAAACCTTATGCTTTGAGGTGATGCTAACCTCCATGGATTACTTTTCCTTATTTTTATTCTTCATGGGGAGAGAGTAGGTAATCAAATGGCTCACGTATAGATGCACTCAACCTTGTTTGTATATTTCTTATTAAATAAGAAGGACTGGACTACTTAAAACAAAGAAATTTAGCCTTTAGGAGTCTCCATATGTGTTGAAAGAATACCTTTGAAGGATGAAACTACTAAGTAACACACTAAAATTAGTAGAAATGATCTAAATCTCATCAAACTATCCCATCGGGCATGCCAAAACCATTGAGGTCAAAAGTGCACCACATATTTGATCATTGAATATCAATACTTTTTCTCAACATGAGACTATCTCCAAGTGTGGGGCATACAAATTGAGACTAAGATCTCGAGAAGGCCGGTTTCTGCTATTCTACTGGATTGGGAAAACCCACATTACGTAACCTATCCTAATGCTAAAATGACTCCTACAACTAACCTAAATTAACGTGGGGTCTAAGGGGTTAAAAATACTAACCAAGTTAAATATTAATTAAATACAATAAAAAAATATTACAAATAAATTACAAAAAAATAAAATGTAACCAAGGAGACCAAATTTTACATGGAAAACCCCAAAGAGTGAAAAACCATGGTGAAGGATTTTCCATTAATGATAAATTATACCGTGTAGTAAAAATCCTTCCCTCACTTCTCTCCTCCTATCTATTTACTACGCGAATTCTACACAATACATTTTCATTTGATCCCATGGGTCAATATAAAAAAATGGGTGTGACTTCTTGCAAAGCACCCCAATTAATAATAATTGATTTATTAAAACCAATTAACATATAAACATATAGTTTATATTAAATAAATTAAAATATATAATATTATAATTTATTTAATTATAGACTATAGTTTATAACTAGAACACTTAATATTAGATGTTCTAACACCCCCTTAATATTAAGTGGGGATCATATGTCAAAGTTACATGTTTTTACAACAAGATTTACAATCCTTAAATTATGGTTAAGGTTTAGGATACCATATCAATTTTTAGTATTTATACACATTCATCATGCTAAACTTACGTTTTGGTACAAAAGGATTTGGAATCCATAAATTCAAAAGTTATGATTTAGGCAAAGAATGGTTTGTGAAACTACATCTCACATTTTCTCATGAAAAACTCTATATCAACATCTCTAGGATCCTTTATAAAATAAGGACCTTGTTTACAATATATGCAACATTACTAGACTAAAAATAAATTTAGAGTTATAATTTTATGAAGATCATAAACAAATATTTTAAAATGTTTTAAATCATAGAAAAATTATTGAGGAGAAGGATAAAAACACATGTCCGGCCATTTAGAGGTTACATTTCCATGCACACTCCCTCAATGGAAACTCTAAAAGGCCAAACATTACATGAAACTTACATAACTTTACAACACACAATGGCTTCATAAACATATCTCGTAGCTTGATATTTATTCATCAAGTACTGAGATCTATACCACCGCATAATACCTTGTCTTGGATGAAATTCATATGAATCTCTATATGAATCACACTTATATATATTCTACCTCAATAGAAGAGATGGAGACTTTTGGATACTTTTTAATGCTCCAAGTAATGAGACTTGTACCAAATTTGAACACATATCCATTTGTAGATTTTATTAACTATCACATCACTTGCATGTTTAGAATCACAATATACCTATAAAAATGCATTGTTAGAAGAAGTATACTGTAAAAAAATAAAATTATTCCTTTAATATATCTCAATATTATTTTGGATAACTTCTAGTGATTCGATATGGTTTCTCGCATAAATTTGGATGTAATACCTACTACATATGCATTTTAGGAACTAGTAATAGTAAGAGAAATCAAAATACCAATAAATAGTAGGATTATTCTTTCACATATAGGTTTAGCATCAAGATTACAAGAAAATTCTATAGGAATAAAAACATGTTTACAATCAACCATATTAAACCTTTTAAGTAAATTAGTAGCATATTGTGACTGATATACAACAATAGAATTTTTATCTTGAAAAATATCCATGGCTAAGAAATGATGCAATGGTCTTAAATCAATCATTTCAAATTAATATTTAAATTTATCTTTAATTTTGAAAATTAAACTATTAGAATTGCTCGTAATGAGAAAATCATCAACATAAAGTAAAAGAAGAATAATCTAATTATTTTAAATTTTAATAAATAGATCAATATTTGAAAAATAATTAGTGAAACCAACATCTTTGAAAAACCAATTATTTTTACATACCAAGCTCTAGGATATTTTTTCAAACCAGGATAGAGATTTTTTATCTTACAATATACAATAAGTTTCCAAGTTCCTCAAAAACATTAGGTAGAGACATGTAAATTTATTATTTTAAATTACCATTCAAGAATGAATTCTTAACATCCATCTTGTGGATTTACCAACCATATTGAGTAGCTAAGGAAATAATAATCCTAACTATGATCATTTTTGCAACTAGTGCAAAGGTTTCTATCGATACTCGAGTTTTTGAGTAAAGCTGCAATCTACCAACTTGGATTTGAAGTTATCAAAACTCTCCTGAGCCTTATATTTGATTTTGTAAAGCCGTCTATAGACAAAAATTCTACATTTTTATGGAGGAGGAACAAGATCCCAAGGTTTATTTTTAATTAGGTTAGAATATATAGATTTCATATCTTCTACCCAACTTTCATCGTGAGAATCCTATTTGAAAGATTGGTGTTTTGACTCATACATAGTTATTAAGGAATAATAGGTATGATAACTTCTATTCATTTAAATAAGGTTAACGAAATTAGGATTTTGAAGACGAAATTTAGATCATTTAGGTTTTTTCATTATGGAAGAAACAAGAAAAGACTTTTTTCAACTATAGACTCGAGTATTAACATCTACTTGGTCATTAAATTCCTCATTATCAAGATCATTGTTTTCTAATTCACTAGGTTCATCATGGTTTTTCTAATATTTTTTACATTTTTGTTATCAAAAACTCCACGTTTTACATGATCATAGATCCTAAGACCTCTCATTTTTCCTCCATATCTCGACAAAGATATAAGGATAAGAAGTTTGATCTAACTTATTCATTTTTAATTTAAGAATGAATATAGGGGCATGGATTCCAAAATTATCAAATGAGACACACTAGGTTTGTTATTAGTCCACTTCTCTAAAGAGTAGATTGAAACAGGGTTTAGTAGGCACTGTATTAGGAATATAAATATCAATTTTCATTTCTTTAGCCCAAACAAACTTAGAAAATGGAGCTGAGTGTAACATGGTTATAGTCATTTCAATAATGGTGTAGTTTTTCCTTTCCACAATACCATTATTTTGAGGAGTGTAGGGATTAGTTAGCGTAGACAAAAATCACACACTTTGGGTAATTATCTAGTCCTGATTACATACTACTATTCATATGATTCCTATGTATAAGCACTAATTAACCCATTTTTTGGCCACCTTTCTTTGGTTTCTGTTGATACTTTTAGTCGTGCACCCTTACTTGCTCAGTCTATATTTTTACTCTTTTCCATTTTTCATCCTCGGACATTAGCGCCCATTCAGGACATTAGTGCCAAGTGCCCTCATTCCCTTTGAGTGACTTTATCCCCTTTATACTTTAGTCACACTTTTTTAATCCCAATTTTACCCCCCAAGAAAAATTGGAGAAACATGACCTTGCATAAAAAAATCAAAAGGGTCATTTCAGTCCAGCGGGCTCACAATTGATCCCAAATCTAAGGGGTAGGTGGGTTCGACCATGGAGGATCAAGCAACGTCAAAAGGCCGAGGCTCACATGAGAAGATTGAAGAAAGGGATCAAAGTTTTCAGACTTCATGTGCAAGTCGATGAGGGAAAATAAATAGACTCATGGAAGTTGTCATGTGTTAGCTTAGCATAATTTAAAACGCACATCAAAACGGAGACCCCAAATGTGTGCGAGATCCTCCACGTGTCCAAAGTCTCAAAAAATTACAACAGCTGTAGTGGAAGTCAAAGGACTCGCGGAAGGCTCCACGTGTCATCTCGGTGTAACTTCAAAAGAAGAATCAAGAGTGATTTCCCGAATGATCGTGAGCTCACCATGTGGTCATAGTCAACAAGGGGACAAAGCTAGCCATTGAATCAGCTAAGTATAGAAGGTCAAGTGGATAGCATCACGTGTCTCAATGGTGCATCTCCAAAGGTCAAGCCCAAAAGGTGGTCCCCAACAAGTGCCATCCCACCATGTAGTCAAGGTCTAAAAGGGGGTCTCATCAGCCATTGAAAAGTCACAGACCCATGGAGGGTGCCACATGTCACCTCGGCGCAACTTCAGAAGTGAGACACAAGGGACAGTCCCTAAATGAGCGCAAGCTTTCCACATGTCCTGGGTCAAACATAAAGCCTTCGTCAAATAGAAAGGACTTGGGTAGAACACGAGGAAGATATAACGAACCATCAAAGGTGCCACATGCCTCATCGGTGTAATTTCAAAGGTGTGGCCCAAAGAGAGACCTTGAACTAGCATCAGCCCTCCACGTGTCCTAGGGTCTAAAAGGTAGATCCGGTTGTTGAAAAGTAAAGAAGGACCAACGGAATCCTCCACGTGCTTCATCGACACAACTTCAAAGTAATAATTCGGAGACAGGTCCCAAATGTGCGTTGAGCCTCCATGTCTCCAGGGTCAAACATAGTGTCTCTGCCAACAGGAAGGGCTTAGGTAGAATACAAAAGAAATAGAGTAAGCCCATAGATCATGCCACGTGTCTCTTTAGTACAACTTAAAGAGTAAAATGAGGGGAAAAAATATTAAGATGTGTGGGGCTACCACATGGACCTTGTGCAAGTAAACACTTAACCCTGACCTTCAAACAACCATATATTTTAACTAGGAGCTCGGGAATTGAGTGGGTAAGGAATTTTGGAGAGATCCCGGCACCTGCTACTTACTTGCCACCATTGATGGTCCAGTCTACCTTTTTGAGGTTGTCAAGTCTCTCACCTATCACCATAATGAATAATGGACTCCTTTCTTGCCCAACAAGGAACAACACATGGAGGCATGGGTCTTGCAGTAAAGCCCATCATTGTTGCAGGTGGATTTTAATGCTTTCTAGGGTGGTTAGAGTAGGTGGATTCAATACATTACAGGGGTGGTTAAAGAAGGATTTGAATTCTTCCCTCTCTCCTTCTCTCATTCTTCTATATATTGTAAAGGAGGGGCATATTTCAAGAGTTTGGTCATTATTTCTCTTCTACCCCCTCTCTCTTTCTTCCCTAGGGTAGAAAGTGGAGTCTAAGCCTCCTCTCATGGATTTGTAATGGCATTTTCTTACCACTTTCCTACTGATGATGTACTATGTGAACTCATGGAGAAATAAAATCTATTTTGTGATGCATTTTGTGCATCCTTTCTTATTTTATCGTCTCTTGTTGCCTCTCATCATTACAGGTATACTTGTGTGCATATCTCTCGTTGTCTATTGCAAGTTCTAGGAGTGGTGTTTAATGGGTTTAAAGTGGTTCTCTGTGTGAACTCTATCTTTTGTCTGTGATGCATCTATCCATTCACTCCATTTCTCACCTCTCTCTATTTTAGGCGGTTGAGATTGTGACCAACACTCACCTTTTCTTGGTGCTATCACCTATGTAGTGTAGGATTCCTTTATTTCATGCTCTCTCTCTCCCTGTCTCCTTGGCATTGTTAGATTAGAGTAAATAGTCACATTTCCTTTCTCGAAGTATTTTAGCATTAAAATTAGGAAGAAGAAGTTGGCTTTCCCCAAAGGACCATCTCAAGTTCGCAAGTCCCAAAGCTTGAGAGATGGTCCAATGTTATGCATATCACACTAAATGCCCCACTCAGGTTTGAGCCCATTTGGGGGTGTTGTGATTTTACATCAATTTTTGTTCTTTTCTAGCTATTTGATCATCTTATCATTTTGGTAATCGGCCCTTTCGGGTTAATTTTTAAATTGAAGTCAAGGAATCATATAAATATAAATTTATGTGATCATAATAAAGGACTAAACACTAAGCATTATCTATCACCACATAAGGTTGCATCCATCAAGGCATCTAAGAGCTCAATTGCATCCATCTATCACTTCACAAGGGGCACAAGGGCTTATTTTTTTCATCATACTTCATAGGAGGGAATTTCATTCTATTCCATGCATGCATTTCTTACATTTTACATCTAGCTACTTTCTCACTATCTAAGTATGACACACACAAGAGAATCCTAGGGCATGATTTTGTACACACACGTAACTATATTGGGTCCGATATGTAGTGTAATACTCATTTGTAAGTTCACCATTGTGATAGATGAGAACATTCATACCCCTCATTTCACAACTTTTTAGGTACATATTTCATTGGAGGTTTATAGATACTTAGACGATTTTGGTGTGACCTCAGAGTGATCAAAGGAGAAAAAATGTGAACACCTTGTGAAACCTTAGAGGAGGTTTTCTGAGCTTTTCCACATATCTAGGTCCCCAGGAATAGAACTAAGGCACCCACAAGTGCCCCTGTCCCTCTTCAAGTGTCCCATTCTAGCCGGTTCCTCTAGATATGTGATTTTTTTGCTCTAGTGTGATGATCAGTACTTCATCTTTCTAGTTTTATAATTATGTGCATTCTCTAGAACTCTATGAATCAACTAAGTCATTTTACCTCTCTTCACATTTAGGGTTTCATTATTTATTGTTTAAATTACTTATATATCATTGTTGTATTTAGTTTGTATTCATTTACTTCTCCTATAACATCTAGATTAGGCTCATAAATTACATTTTAGTTTAATTATTTTGGTGAACCCGAACTCGATCTTCATACTCCAAGGATCCTTATTATTTTATTGCTCATATTTATAGGGTCTTATCATGATTTTTTCTATTAATTATTTCTTACTCATCAACCTTGAATTAGGTGAATGAGTCAAAAATATCCTATCTACCACTCACATTCTTGCTAATATACCACAAGATTCATTTTATCAAACATTTTTAGATGTCTTCTCTCAAAGATATTGATTTTTTTCTAATCCTCATGCTGATCTTACTATTTTTTATAATTACCTAGCCTTACACATTGAGATTGACATTTACAATGTGTGTGTCAAGTGTACTTTTAATTGATAATGAATCAAAACTAAATCTTTGTCCCATGTCATTCCTTGAAAATATTGTTCTTTCAGCTTCTAATGTTAGTTCATCATGTCTTTCTTTTCATGCATATGATGGATCTATTCATCCATGCTTATGTTACATTACTCTACCTATTATGGCTAGACCAAAAACTCTTAACACAGTTTTCTTTGTAATAAACTTCCCCATTTCATACAACTATTTACTTGGTAAGCCATGGCTTCATGGAATGTAATTCGCCCTCTATGTGCATCATGTGTTAATTTTATACATAAGCGTATCAAGTATATTGTTTTTCATGACCGTCATCCATACAACTATTACAAGCATGATCCAAAAACTACACTTCCTACTCCAATAATGTATACTACTAATGACCCCAAATCTATGGATACTCCACCTCATTTTCCACCACTGGAAGGTGTTATTTACATGATAGATATTATCTCATCTATGACATATCCTACACCTAATACCACTACTATTATGATTCTTTATCAAGGTCATGTCCAATCTATGAAAATAAATCCATCCCCTACACTTTCACATAGGCCATCTCTATTAGCATGCATACCATGTACATGCACACTATTCATGCATGAATCTTATTGGGAACATATTCCATTTGATCCTACTTTATCTTAATCTTTATGCACATATGATGGGTTGAATAATCTAGGATTTATAGTTGAAAATGTGTTTCCTCCACCTTAATATTATCATCTCTCGCTATGGGTTTGAATGCATCACCACTTCTTATGGTCTTTGAGTCATTCATCTCAAGACATTTATTTCACGTTCTCCCCACGTACTTCTCCACTCATATTGGGAAATTATTGGCTTTCTAACATTGTGGGAACATTAGATCTAGATCACACTTTGATATATCATTTCCCATGTCATTTGGTCATGTCTTCATTTGTAATTACTCATTCCTTGGTTATTCAAAAAAACTCACTCATTGGTTTACACGTGGTTTTCCACTACCCCCATTCACTGATGAAGAGTATCGTATGGTCATGTATAAATTATACTAGATGGTGATTTACATGACCAACCTGACACTATTTCTTATCAAGTTTCCGATCCAACACCTGTTGGTTTTGACTATGAAAATGATTATATTTTTGATGACATTACTTTATCATTCTCATATTTCATACACTTGGGGGCACCATGATTATCTAAACTCCTAACATCACCACGCGTATTATATCTTCATCACATCAAAAATAGACACTCACTTACAACAATCATACTTTGACACATAATTTTTCGTCATTACCATATGATGCACTCTGGTGCTTTGGTTCACACTTGACTGTTGAGGGAATCCTATACACATGAACATCACACACTATGCACATATTCATCACCTTACACTCAACATACTCATGACATATTAAACATAAAAATAGTGCATACTTCTCACACTTATTAATAAATGCAAACTCAATGCCACAATCCATAACACATACTATCCTCGCATCTTCAACACCACATACACATGCTTCATGACATATATCTCCTAATTAACACAAAATACATCATATGACACATCTCTCTTATGCTTAATATACACACAACACACCATATGATCATCATATTCACCACATTCACAACAAGTTACAACATCTTACATACGCAACGCATTAAAAAACACTATACATTTATCCAAACAATGCACATCTCTCAAACATGATCAACAACGATCACTACCAGAAAACACTCTCTAGTTCAATGGTCCATACTTTACTACTGAGGGTATACATCTAAAATAAACCTCATCACACTCACATGTTTAGTATTTATCATACAAAATTCCTCACTAGTAATTTATTCACTCATCTTTACTTATATACATTTTATGCTAAATCATCACTTGTTTTTTCTTCTTACTCACCTAGTGATATAATATTTAGGCTAAATCATCACTCCTACTAGCAATCGTGATATCCACTTTAGGATAAATAACCACCTCTTCTCAATCACTCATCCCTATTTCACATTCAATATCATCATCACTTCAACATTCTACAATCAACACTCCTTGGTCTATTCATCAAATATTTCAAACACACGATGACACGTCATTCAAACCATTTCCGATGACATAATTTTGTTTATGGTTCATTATTGACTACCAAGCGGGCATAAATAAATGAAGCTCATGGAATAGATACACATCCACTTGGGGTGCATGTTTTTCGTATCATTCAATCTACATTCCATTCTATCTCATCCACAACATACTACATATCTTGGTTGCATTTACTCTTGCTTACTTATACTTGTTACATGTTCATATTATTACACATGCTAGATAAATATATTGTATTTCATTATCTTTATCATACACACATGCACATTCACTTGTATTTCTAGTTGTGATTGTAGATAATACAAATCTATTACATTTAGTATGTATGTTTGTACAAGATACCTATCATCAGGTCCCATAAAAACTCTTGGGAGCATCTAATTTCATACACTACAGGTGTTATTGTTTCATTTTGTTTCTTAGCACACTACTTTATCTAATTATTCATGCTTTGTAACATACTATTTATCTATCTAAAATTCTAACGGGTGCTTCATGTGCATCATTTTTAATGCAAGTCTATTTGCTTCCATGGTTGTCTACTATATTGTCTACCTTCGTTTTCTCTTTGTATGCTCTTATTTGTGGGATTTTCCTTTGTTTTATGTGCATACTTTTCTACTTATGGTCGCTTACGTCCTTGATTTTCTTAAGACATTTTGACTGATGTCTCATGATTATAACCCACGTTTTTTCATCTACATTGTCTTATAGTTACGTTTTAGCTTATAGATTATATGTTTAGCTTACATTTTCTCTTATACATGCATTTTTTTCATTTCTTGTACGAACACTTGTCTCCTAGCCACTTTTTTTATGTGTGCTTTTGTTTTTACAAAACACATTACCTTCCCCTATAGGGAAAAGTTTAGCATAGCGGTCGATCCCGCTTTGGGCCACATACTCCTTCAACGATGTCTCATGCACCCCAAATAAGGGGGAATCGTTTGGATGAATTATTCTCCCCATACAATGTCCATACGCAACATAGTTGTTAGTTTCAGATAGGGATCAAAATATGAATTGGGTCCTTAGCATGGTGGCCTTTCCTAGAATCCTAAAATCAAGGGCAATTACACATCGATTGGTAGTTCAAAAACTTGTAAAAACTCCACACAATGGCTTTTATAGGGCATATAATCCTTAGCACATGTGTTTATACACACCATCTATAGTGGTGTTCTACATTGCAGAAGCAGATTAAAGGTTAGAGGATGACACTAGACTATTCTCCCTACATTTCTTCCATTTCATTGGTGTGAGATCGCTTTGAAAAATAACACATCAACATCATATATATCATCCTTCATACACTCTTTCCTCTTCACAAATCAGGTGTAAATTTTCCTTTTCACACTTTCAACATTTTTACATACTTTCCTTACACACGTTTTACATATTTTGATCATATACATGCATATTTGACTACTTTCTCATCTTCTATTTTATAGGTCTATCTCGTATGGGAAGCAATAGTCAACATCAACAATGATAACATCACACACATCAACATAGAAATTGACATTGAGAACATGTACATCATGACATCTACACATATCTTTATGCCCTAGGTTTATTTTCATCACATTTTACACTTTATCCTCCTTAGCATCCATGCATCACATTTTTATCATTCCACGCTTTTTCAAGTCCCTTGAAACTCTTGTTATCATCGATCTACATGGTTATTAGGTACACATATCTATCTACTTTATGTTACCGAGTGTTCCACTCATGAAAATAAAGTGGGGAAAATGAAGAAACAAAATCACACAATTTGGGTAACTATCTAGTCCTACTTACATACTACTATTCATATGATTCCTAAGTAAAAAAGTACTAATTAACCCATGTATTTGGCCACATTTATTTTATTTATGCTACTACTTTCATTCTTACACCCTTACTTTCTTAGTGTGCATTTTTACTCTTTGGAATTTTTCATCCTGGACACTAGCACCTAGATAGGATGCAAGCACCAAGTACCCTCATCCCCTTTAGGAGCGCTCATCTTTTATACTTTACTTGCATTTTTGGGTATTTTATATCCATTTGAGCATCTTATACTTTTGGTATTCATCCATTTTGAGGTTAATTATGAAATTCCAGAAAGAAAATCATATAAATATAAATTTATGTGATCATAATAAAGGACCAAGCACTAAGCATTATCTATCACCATCTAAGCTTGTAACCATAAAGGAATATAAAAGAACCATTGCATCCATATAACACCATAAAATATGCACAAGGGATGGTTTTGTGCATCACACTTCGTAGGAGTTAATTTCATTCTATTTCATGAACACATTTCTTACATTCTACATGTAGCTACTTGCTCTCTATCCAAATACAGGACACACAAGAGCAACCTAAGGCATGATTCAACACACACACATAACTACATTGGTTCTAAGATGTATTAAAACATTCATTTGTAATTTCACCATTGTGACAACTGAGGACAATCTGACCCCTCATTTTACATCTTTCCTTTTTAGGATTTGATGTTTATTTCAGGGTTTTGCAGGTGCATATTTCATTGCATGTTTACAGATACCTCGCCGATTTTGGTGTGACCTCAGAGTGATCAAAGGATACAAAATAATAACACCTTTTGAAACCTTGGTGGATTTTTTTGAGATTTTTCACAGACCCAAGTGCCTAGAAATATGTCTAGGGTGCCCACGGCGCCCCTTGTCCCTATTTTAGTCTTGCTAGTTTGCTCAGGATATCCATTATTCTTAGCTCCATTATGATGGTTAGTGTTATTTCCTTTTTTTTTTTTCAACTCTATGAATTCTCTCGACCTTTGTAAATCACCTCATTCATTTTACCCTTGCTTTGTAATTAGGGTTCCATTATTTATTGCTTATTTTGCTTGTGTATCACTATTGTATTTAGTTTTATTCATTTACTACTCCTATAACATTCAAATTAGGCTCATATATTAAACTTTAGCTTAGTGAGTTAGTTCCTTTGTATAATAATGATATTCTAAAGATCCTCTAACATTAATGTGGACAAGTTTTAGAGGTTATGAGGAGTTAACATCATGATGACTATGGAAGGGGTTTGTTTATTACTTACCAAGTATGTACCCTTCACACGTTTCACGTGAATCGAAATACATGGTAGATCGGTAAAATGGTTAATGTGAGACATGTCATACATGCTCCTAAAGTTAACATGACCTAATCTTTCATTTCACAAAAAAAAATCACTCCTATTTTGATTAGAAAAACAAGAAGCGAAAGAAAAGCCTTCAAAAACACCTAAGTGATTGTTTTGTATGCCTTCAACTATAGTAATATATAATTCATTATTTATGAACCATTTATCTTATAATAAAATTATATTGTAATTATTTTGAGTTATCCATTAACAAGAAACAAAATTAATTTTTAATTTAGGAACACATAAAACATTTTTAATAAAACCATTAAAAACTTTTTCTTTTCCTTGACCCTAAACATCGAGAATGGAATGATCACCTAGATAGATTTGATCATTAAATTCTCTGATATCAATTAGAATATCATACCTATATGTCATGTTCCTAGAAGCACCACTATCTAATATCCACTCATTTTATTTTAAAATAACAAGAGCATCATACAAAGTAACAACATTAGGTTTTTGACTATTTTCTTTATTCTTGTTTTAATTCTTATTTGGTTTATTCCCTTGATTATTTTTGAAATTTAGCTTGTTTTTATACACTAAAATATTCCTTTTTATGAACAAATTTCCCAAGGTTATGACATTTCCCATAAAAATAACTCTTAAATTCCATGATTTATTTCCCTTGATATGGGTTTTAATGTTTTATTTTTATTCTTGTTAAATATAGAAGGTCTGTCTTAGATTTTGTGCGAGAAGTGATCGAGTGACATACTCCTTTGAATCAATTTCTAGATATTAATTCCACTAATAGAAATTTTATCCAAATGACCCTAATCAGGTATGAAATTTGATCCAATGTGTTTTAAAAATATGATTTAATAATGAATATAACATCCACATCAGTTAACCCACTACACCATTCCAAGAATCCATTCAACTATACATAATAAGTGTCATAACTAATTAATATGAAAATTATGATATAAAACTACCGATTACAATTCGGAAAGGAAATTAGAAAATCGAGTTCAAATAAGTGACGAAAAATGATACACAAAACTTGGTAATGGAGTTCGACATGCAAGCCTATGTCTCCGCTTCATACAAATTGATCTATTAAAATTGGTAAAATTACCATTACAATAACTTTGCAATCAACAATATAGATCAGAACCCGCAAAATGTACTTTTAGACCTTCAGAGACCTCTAACAAGACTTCGGTAATTTCCTACACCTTCTCAAAGTACTTTTTCGAGGTTACTTGGTTTAACATTATCCAAATAGTGACTTTCGCTAAGCAAAACATCATCACAAAATTAACAAAACAAAAAACATATTTCACCACTAGGAGCGTAATTGAATTGTGAAAAAATTTCCTATTTACAAAAAAGTTGGGTTTTACTCTAAGTCCTCTAAATATGACAATTCCTGCAAGTAGGTATAAAACTGCCCATGAACCAGCTTTTCTCACAAAGTTTTTTATATATAAGCGAGCTGAATTTGTTAACCGTCGAAGCTACTTTGGTGAGTCGGTGGATGTATTCACATTATAAGCAATGGTTAGGTGTTTGAATCACCTCAATGCCATTTTTTCATGTTGTATTGCCAAATGACAATAATCCCACATTATTCATAATTTTTTTAGCCTTTAAAGAGGCTTTCACCATCATTTTCAATCTGTGGCTATAGCCATGTAGTAATTTTTTTAGCCAACCAATGATATGGCCTAAATGTTGAAACTTGGTTTGAATTTCATGTAGTGGCTAAAATGGTAGAAGGAATTTAAACAATTGAGTTATATATAGTATGGAAATTTGTAACAGTGATTCACCATGTTGAAAAGTTCATGTTGAGATGTGTGGTATCATTGCATATTAATATAATGTCGAGTTGTTTGAATAAACTATACCCCAAGTTAAATGGTTGGTTGACGATGGAAATACGTGAATTCCACATTGATGATCCACATTGAAGAAGTTGATAGTAGGGTGGAACTCACCCAATGTAAAGAATGAGCCCACTATATTACCTTAGTCAACTCACCAATATAACTCTATCCTCCACTATAATGCAAAGTGCTCATGTGAACTCATCAAATTGAGTTATCAACCAATTTGGCTTGATGAGCAATAATAAAATGCAATATGATCCCACATTGCCAATAAAGTTACACCAAGTGACATATAATTAAACTTGTGACAATACAAATATGAAGTATCGGTGGTAAGGACACCCCTCCGTTAAAAGAGTGTTTTGATCTTGGATGAGGGTTCACAATAGCAAATAGCAGGTGGTCAACTATTTTTAACTTGACCATTGAAGATTGATGTTTTGAAAAAAACTTCACAGCTTTCAATCAAACTCTAGTTTTTTCACATGTCACTACCTTATTGGCCGGTTGACCGAGCACAAAGGCTACATCTCAAGTGCAACCTTATACGACCATATCTTGCTTGAACATAGTTTGTTTCAAGCACAAAAATAGGTGATAGAAATATCTTTGAATGATCTGTGTAGTGTGATGTTTTAGGTAGAATTACGGAATGTTTGAAGTCTTAAATGATCCCCTGATCACACCTCCCCACTAAGAAGGATTTTGTCCACAAAAGTTGTTTTCACCCACCAAAAATTGTAGATCCCCTTCTTGCATCTCACAAACACATATAAGACAATATAGGAATAACAATATGGGTTAATCAAAGAAAATGTTGATTAGCTAGTCACAAATAGTCAATCAGTCAAAATAGACAATTATAAGCTAGAAAAAGGCAATTATCCACAGATACTCTGTGATCCTATCAACTCTACAAACAACTTGGACCATTATAAAAAGACAAACCAACACCTAAGTAATATAATAATACCACACTTTGAATCTCGTAGACTATCATATTACTTTGTGATGTCATCATAAAAAAATTGATCAAAGAAAAACATCTAATAAAAAGCAAGTTTCTAATCGATTTTGTTACATGGACCATCGCTAAAAATATTATTCCACCAAAAATAGATCAATATAATAGATAACTAAAATTCCCAAAATAGGATAGTGTCCAATGTCCATGTGAAACTATAAGATCACTGCGAATCATGTCACCATTTTGATGCGAAATAAACATGCCAAAAATAGACCAAAACTAAATCAAGTGAATCATCACTTTGAAAATAATCAATCCCCATAATCTACACTTTGTAATAGGATAGAAGTAAATTGTCTGCACAATGCTGAAATAACCAAAATAGTGAACTACCATCAATTGTAAATATTATTGGGTACACTCTGCAAACCAGTTTACAAATACTAACAATAGATACCAATATGTCAATTTCTGAAAATAAACATTTCTATCATGCCCATTGAACCTACATACTGTTGTTAGAAATATCCCAAGCTAAAACATGAGTTGTCCCCAATTGTACAAGAAACTCAAATCTGAAATTAGGAGATGTAAATGGATTATGAATCAAATTTCTACAGTAAGAAAACTAACTGAGTATGGTAAACCTATCCCCTAGTTTTTCTAGACAAATTTGAACTCCATAACTATTCAAATATAAATGGGAAAAAAAATTGTATAACAATCAACTGGAATCCTATAACACAAGCTCTTAATTACTTTCATGCTACAAATAATCAAGAGATATGCAATATAAATTTGAAAAATTATTTACTGACCCATGCCAATGGATTTTCATTTAAAGGTATTACATGATCTTGGGTTGTAACATCAAATGAAGGTGAAAATTATTTTACCTTTGTAATAGGCATATACTCCATATTTGGCTTGCGATTGCTTTGCTTGAGAGATGGACAATGTTTATAACAAATGTTCACTGATCTTCATCGTCATGATAAGGGGTACAAATATTCCTACTAATAGAGGAATTCTTCTTGTCATTTCTCACTCTGAAAGATGAGATTAGATTTTATGATCTACCTTATTCTTGAAAAAGAGGACAACTTATTTAACAAAGTCCTCTTCCAACATTGGGCAACAAAATGATTACGATTCCCATAAAACATACAAGAAAAGGCATTCAACATTTTCTCAATGTCATAACCGAACTTCTTAAATTGAAAGAGTAGAAAAGAATTTTTGCAACCTTTATCGTACTAGTGATTATGGTAGAAACGTGGAGGTGGAATCTAAAACTTGTTCATTGAAATTTCTTACCAACCCCATCCTATAATAGAGTAGAACTTTATTCCTACACAGAATCTATCGATAGGACTAGTGGGTTATTCTCTTGGCTTTCGAAAGCTTGTCTCCCGTCAGCGTGCTTAGAACATTCTCCAATATCCTTTCCCACACTAGTAAAACCCAATCTTGCAAAATGAGGATAATCCTTGACCTGTATTGGGTTAGAAATTCCTTGACTATATTTTCCAAGACCTCTTCCATCAAAACCCATCTTAAATAACAATTTGGATCCAATACCTCTAGTATGCTTTTCAAATAAACCAAATACATCATTACTTGAATCCAAAACCGAATGGGAGGAAGAACAAGATTCCTGTGGTGAAAAACTTACAGGTGCACTCTACATTGGTCACCGCATCTAAAGTATAAAGAGAGGGAATTTCCTTTAATTGAAAAATAGAATGCAAACTAATCAACAACTCATTCTTTTATTCTATTAGTTTTTTCAATCGATAAACTTATTCCTCAAGGAATAGAGCTTTATCATAGGAATGCATTTTACTCTGAAATTTTCTATTGGCACTCTCAACTTCTTCTAGTTTTTACCTCTTTATTATTTTCCACATGATTACTTGGAAATAAAATGATCCCAAACTACTACAAAACTTCCGAGTAAGAATATGAAACTAAACAGTCTACATTAATGGGATTAGCAAATCAAAACTGGTATATGAATGTAATCAAGCGACTAAAAACAATCTCCCATACCAACATGATCCATAAACTTAGCAGATATTAATTCCACTAATAGAAATTTTACCCGGATGACCCTAATTAGGTATGAAATTTAATCCAATTTGTTTTAAAAATTTGATTTAATAATGAATATAACATCCAAATAAATTAACCCAATGAACCATTCCAAGACTCCATTCACCCGATTTATAATAAGTGTCGTAACTGATTAATATGCAAATTTTAATATAGAATTACTAATTAGAATGGAGGAAGGAAATCATTAAATTAGGATGCAAATCAGTGACCAAAAATGACACATAAAACTTGATAATTGAGTTTGGCATGAAATCCTATGTCTCCGGGTTCATACAAATTGATCTATTAAAATTGCTAAAATTACAAATCCAATGACCCTTGCAATAAACAATATAGATCACAACCTCTAAATAGTTATTTTTAGACCTTCATAGAACTCGAGAGTTCTTAGTAATCATCCTCTATCTTCTTGAAGTACTTTTCTGAGGTTACTCCATTTGAAATTCTCAAATAGTGATTTTCGCTACACAAAATGTCATCAAAAATATTTTAAAAGGAAAAAATATTTCACCACTAGGAGCATAATTGAATTTTGAACAACTTTCCTGTTTGCACCAAAGTCTTGTTTTGAATCTAAGTCCTCCAAAAATGAGGATTCCTATAAGTAGGTATAAAACTTCCCATGTGACAGTCTACTCACAAAGCTTCTTTATATAGAAGTGAGCCCACTTTGATCACCATTGAGTTTTCTTTGGCGATTAAGTTGAGGCATGCACGTTGTAAGTGGTTGGTTGGGTGTTCAAATCACCTAAATGCCCTTTTTCCACGTTGTATTCCCAAATGGGAATGATCCCACATTATTTAAGATTTTATTTTTTTATAGCCTTTAAAAAGGCTTTCACCATCATTTTCAACTATGGTTGTGGCAACATAGTAATTTTTTTCTTGCCAATGATATGGAATAAATGATGAAACTCGGTTTGAATTCCACATAGTGGTGAAAATGATGGAATGAATTTAAATGGCCAAGTTATATAAAGTATGTCAAGTTGTAATGGCTGGCCATGTTGAGATGTGTGGTCGGTGCTACATCTTAATATAATGTCAAGATGTTTGAATAAAATATAGCCTAAGTTAAATGGCCAATCGGTGGTGGAAATAGGTGAATGCCATGAAGTTGCAATTGTATATATGACCGACAAAATATTGATCATCCATGTTGAAGTAGTGGATGGTAGGGTGGAATTCACCCAATATAAAAGATGATCCCACCATATGAGCTCGGTCAGCTCACCAATATATCTCAGTCCTCCACTAAAATGTAAAGTGCCCATGTGAACTCATTCAATCGAGTTATTAACTGAGTTGGCTTGGTGAGCAATAATAAAATGTAATATGATCCCACATTGGCAATAAAATTGTACCAAGTGGCATAGAATAAAACTCGTGACAAGACAAATATGAAGTATCGGTGATAACGACACCCATCCATCAAAAGAGTGTGTTGATCCTGGTTGAGGGTCCTCAAATTTAGCAAATAGTGGCCCAAAAATTTTAACTCGACCATTGAATACTATTGTTCCAAAAACAAACTTTGCACTTCCGATCAAACTCTATTTTTGCCACGTGTCACCGCCTAACTCACCAATTGACTGATATTGTGCCCCATCTCAATCGTGACCTTCTATAGACCATATCTCACTCCACGGGAGTCTATTTCATGCACAAAAAGGTGTCGTACAGCTCTCTAAAGGATCTTCCACACTGTGATAGTTTTGGGAGAATTAGGGAATTTATGAAGTCTGAAATGATGCCTTGATCACACCTCCCACTAAGAGTATTTTGTCCACAAAAGTTGGTTTCACCCACAAAAATTGTTGATCCCCTTCTAGCATCTCACAAACACATATAGGATAGTATAGCAATAACAATATGGGTTAATTAAAAAAATATTGATTATCTAGTCACAAACAATCAATCACCAAAATAGATAATTCTAAGCTAGAATAAGGAAATTTTCCACTAATACTCTGTGACCCTATCAACTCGAAAAGAGCTTGGATCAGTATAAAAATACAAACCAATGCCCAAGTAATAGGTGAATGTATCACCGAGTCCTATAGACTTTCATACTACCGTGATGTCATCACAAATAACTAATCATATAAAAACCCAATAAAAAGAAAGTCTCAAACTGATTCGTGACACGACCCATCACTAAATATATAATTCCACCAAAAATAGATTAGTACAAGAGACAACTAAAATGTACACAACAAGCGAGTTTCCATTTTCCATGTGAAACCTGTAAGATCACTACAATCACGTCACCATTATGATCCGTAATAAACATGCCAAAAATAGACAAAAACTAAATCAAGTGAACTGTCAAAGAATATTATCTATCCCCGTAATATACACTATAATAGGATATAAGTAAACTATCTCGCACAACATTGAAATACCTGAAATAGTGAACTATCATCAAGTGAAAATATCACTAGATACACTCGTAAGCCATTTTATAAAAACCAACAATAGATACCGATATGCAAATTTCCAAATATAGACATTTCAACCATGCCCATTGAACTTGCATACTGATGTAAGAAATCTCCCAAAATGAAACATAAGTTGTACCTAATCGTATCGAAACTCAACGCTGAAAATAGGAGATGTACAATGGAGTATCAATCAAATTTCTATAAGTAAGAAAACCAACTAAGTATGGTAAACCTATCCCTAGCTATTCTCACCAAATATGAACTCCAAAACTATTCAAAGCTAAATGAGAATACAATTCCATATAACAACCAACCGGAACCTTATAATAAAAGTGTTGAATTAATTTCATGGTAGAAACAATCAAGACCTATGTAATATAAAGTTGAAAAATTGTTTACCGACCCATGCCAACGGATTATCATTTGCAAGTATTACTTGATCTTGGGCGTAACATCAACTCAAGGTGAAACTTCTTTTACCTTTGTAATAGGCCTATACTCCATATTTTCCTTTCCACTACTCTGATGGTGAGATGGAAGAATTTTCTTACAAACATTCACCGATGTTCATCATTACAACAAGGGATACAAATATTCCTAAGTAACAGAGAAATTCTTCTTTTCATTTCTCACTCTTGAATGACAAGATTGGATTTTCTAATATTCCTTATTCTTGACAAATGAAACCAACTTCTTCAAAAAATCCTCCTCTTCTAAAATCGCAACACAATGATTATGCTTCCCAAAAATGTATAAGGAAAGGCATTCAACATTTTCTCAATGTCATAGCCTAACTTTTAAATTGAAAGAGTGGATCAAAATTTTAACCTTTATCATGTATATGATTATCGTAAGAACGTGGAGGTCGAATATAAATACCTCTTCATTGAATCTTTTTACCAACTCCATACATTGTGAAGAAGCACTTGATTCTGCACCGAATCTATCGACAGGAATAGTGGGATATTCTCTTGGCTTTGAAATCTTGTCTCCCATCAAAGCATGCTTGAAGCATTCTCGAATATCCTTTCTCACACGAGTATAACCCAAACCTACAAAAAAAGGATAATCCTCGACTTGCATTGGGTTAGTAATGCCTTGACTGTTTTTCCAAAACCTCTTCAATCAAAACCCATCCTAAATAACAATTTAGATCCAATGCCACTAGTATTCTTTCCAATAAAACAAAAGACATCATTACGTGAAACCAAAACAGAATGGGAGGAAGGGCAAGATTCCTGTGGTGAAAAACTTACAATGCACTCTATCATGGTCACTTCATCTAAAGTATAAAGAGAGGGATTTTTCTTCAATTGAAACCCACACCGAAAACTCGATCAACAACTCATTATTTTATTCTATCACTTTTTTCAATTGATAAATGTGCTCCTCAAGGGAGTAGAGCTTCATCGTAGGAATGCATTTTCCTACTGAAATTGTCTATTGATGCTCTCGAACTCTTCTAGTCTTTCCCTCTTTAATGTTTTCCCCATGATTACCTACAAACCAACTGATCCCCAAAATACTGCAAAACTACCGAGTAAGAAGATCAAACCAAATAGTCTGCACTGATGGGATTATCAAATCAAAATTGGTATACAAATGTAACTGAATTTACGAAACCATATCTCATACCAACATGATCTGTAAACTTAGCACATATTAATTCCACTAATAGAAAGTTTACCCGAATGACCCTAATTAGGTATGAAATCTGATCCAATGTGTTTTAAAAATCTAATTTAATAATGAATATAACATCCACATAAGTTAACCCACTGAACCATTCAAGATCCCATTCACCCGATTTTTAATAAGTGTCTTAACTGATTAATATGCAAATTCTCATATAAAATTACCGATTAGAATGGAGGACGGAAATCGAAAATTAGGATGCAAATCGGTGACCAAAATTGACACACAAAACTTGATAATTGAGTTCGGCATGCAATCCTACGCCTCCGGTTCATACGAACCGATCTATTAAAATTTCTAAAATTACAAGTACAATAACCCTTACAATCAACAATATATATCAGAACCTATGAGAATGTACTTTCAGACCTTCTGAGAACTCGACAGCTTCTCAGAAATGTCCTCCACCTTCCCGAAGTAATTCACCGGGTTACTCCCTTTAATATTATGCAAATAGTGACTTTCTCAGTGTAAAACATCGTCACAAAATATCTAAAACGGAAAACAAATTTCACCACTAGGAACGTAATTGAATTTTGAACAACTTTCATGTTTGCACCAAAGTCAAGTTTTGACTCGAGTCCTTGAAAAATGAGGATTCTTGGAAGTAGGTATAAAACTACCCATGTGACACTATGCTCACAAAGCTTCTTTATATAGAAGCGAGCCCACTTTGTTCACCATCGACCTACTTTGGCTAGTCGCATGAGGCATGCACATTGTAAGCGGCTGTTTGAGTGTTAGAATCACCTTAATCCCCTTTTCCACATTATTGAGGATTTTATTTATTTTATAGCCTTTTAAAAAAAATTCACCATCATTTTCAATTGTGACTACGGCCACATAGTAATTCTTTTGCCACCCAATGATATGGGCTAAATGATGAAACTCGGTTTGAAATCCACATAGTGGCTAAAACAGTGGAATGAATTTAAACGACTGAGTTATATATAGTATGTTGTGTTTTAATGGTTGGCCACGTTGAGATGTGTGTTCGGTGATGCATATTAATATAATACCGACTTATTTGAATAAAATATTGCCCGAGTTAAATGGCCAGTCGGCGGTGGAAATAGGTGAATGCTACGAAGTGGTCATTGTATATAGGCCCAAGAAAATATTGATGATCGTCGTTGAAGTAGTGGATACTAGGGTGGAATTCACCCCATGTAAAGAACGAGCCCTATTTATGAGCTCGCTCAGCTCTCCAATATAACTCGATCCTCCACTATAATGCAAAGTTCCTATGTGAACTCGTCCATTCGAGTTATCAACTGAGTTGGCTCAATGAGCAATAATAAAATGCAATATGATCTCACATCGCCAATAAAATTTCACCAAGTGGCATATAATAAAACTTGTGTAAATGCAAATACAAAGTATCGATGGTAATGACACCCCTCCTTCGGGTCCCCAGCTAGTAAATAGTAGGGCCCAACATTTTTAATCCGATCATCAAAGACCGGATTTTTGAAAACAAACTTTACACTTCCGATCAAACTCTAGTTTTGCCATATGTCACTACCTGACTAGCCAGATTGGTACCGGTACGGTGCCCCATCTCAACTTGACCTTATGCGGACCATATCTCGCTCCAACGAGTCTTTTCATGCACACAAATAGGCGGTAAATCTCTCTCAATGATCTACTACACTATGATAGTTTGAGGAGAATTAAGGAATTTCTAAAGTTTGAAATGATCCCTTGATAATTTGACATTAATTGGTCTTCCTCGATTAGGAGAGAATTTATAGTAGAAAGGGAAGGGATTTATTGTTTAGTTTGATATTTAGAATTTAGAATGGAAATAAAGTTCCTAAAATTCTCATGGATGTTACTTTGAATAATGAAATACAACAATTTATCATGAAGCAAATGGCAATTACACCCATCTAGTTGAAATTTAATGCTTTTAATTTTTGCTAAAACATTAATTATCTTTTCATCTCCCTTTCTAGGATTCATCATTAAATTAAGAAACAATTTTATATTTTTCCATAAATTCATACCTTCTTGCATTGATTCTAGCTATGTGTAAGCTTCAATCATAATTTCTTGATTTCGAATATGAAGTAGTAAGTCACCTTGCACGCTTCACAATATGATGTACATTTCTTCCCGCACATTCTAATGATATTTGGATTTTTTTTTTGTTTCATATATGTCAATCAATAGTTTATCTATAACATTTATGAAAGTCTAGATCTTGTGTGCCATGAATTTCACCTTGATCTAATTTTCTAGATGTTGTAATTTGACCCATTCAACATCTATGTTTTGTCAATGGTACAATGATTATACCCCATTTTTAAGTTTTCAAAAGTTTCAATTATGATAACAAACAAGGTTAATACAACAATTGAATGTTTTAAAGCAATTATTCTTCACTTTTAAATAAAATAGGTCCAAATGAAGGTAACAAATTTCAAAAGAGTTTTAGGGAGTCCCTTGTAATTTTTCAAGTGAAAATACATGTTAAATTTTGGTGATTTTGACCTCTTCTACGTTGAAATTCACATGCGTATGGAGAGTGGGCCCGAAGAAACGTGAGATCAACCTTTGCATACTTAATCATGTGAGGATAAATGTTTGAGATTGTTGAGAGGGTGTCATATGAAATGGAGGGGTTATTTATTTCCAACTAACCATAACCACCCAACCATTATAACCTTTAATTAATTTAATTTATTAAATTAAACAATTAGAAACCACTCGTACCATGTGAGGTTCAAGGGGTTAAAAATATTAACTAAGTTAAATTTTAATTAAATAAAATCGAATATATATAATAAAAAAATTACAAATAAATCGCAATAAAATAAAATGTAACACATGAGACCAAATTTTATGTGGAATACCCTCAAGGGTGAAAACCGACGTTGAAAGATTTTTAATTAATGAGAAACTATATAATCCAAGAATATCTCCTTTCCCCACTTCTCTCCTCTTGTGAATTCATCGCATGAATTCCACATGCAATACATTTTGATCTAACCCCATAGGTCAATATAAAAAATAAAATGGGTGTGACTTCTCATGAAGCACCCCAATTAAATAATAATAAATTTATTAAAATGAATTAACCTAAAAACATATAGTTTATATCAAATAAATTTAAATATTTAATATTATAATTTATTTAATTATATATTATAGTTTATATAGCTAGAACACTTAATATTAGGTGTTCTAACAATTAACACATCTAAGAAACTAGGGAGAGAGAGATAAAAAAATGAAATATGAGCTAATAAGGGCAAAGATAACACTAGAAGAAATGTGAAACTTTTCTAATTCTAAATGACACAAATACAAGTTTGCATGATGAAGATGCACAAAGTTCTAATGTGAGCAAGTGAAAGAATACAAAATACACAAGAGGGTAGAGATATTCATGCCAAATGCATAGTATTTGAAGGAAAGAAAGAATACACACTTGTATTAATCGATCTTTAATAGTTTACACACAAATCCCATGAAAGAAAATCTCCATTCGTGAGTTACTGAGGTTAATAAAACAAAATTTTGAATTTTCCAGAGAAAAACTTAAAAAGAAGTGCTAAGGAAGAATTGGGTTAAGAACAAACCTTACAATGTGCGTAAGCTTTAAATTTATAAAACTTGTGGAGGAAGAGGGAAAAAGATAATAAAGAAGAAAGATCCACCATGTTGGAGCACTGGTTCTAAAAAATATTGTTGGACAAGTATAGATGCGATGATTTCTTATAGTGTTGACTTGTAGTACAAACATGTGCACCTTATAAAGAGAGCCAATTACCAGAATAAAGTACCTTCATTCAATTGCATTCCATCAACTATGCAGAAATAAACGATACTTTATTAAATATTGATGGTCGAGGTGGTTGTTCATTTAGTTTAGAAATAGGTGTAACTTTGATACCTTCTCCGAAAGTCTGATATTTTGGTTTGATTCGTGGATTTACTTTGATCTGAATTTTACTAAAAAAATTTCATGTTTCCTTAGTGATGAGAAAAGAATCTCTTTTTGTGATGTGTTAGTGTTTTTGAACTCCATTGTTAGAAACTCCTCCTATGTTGTGGAGGCATTTCTTTCTTTCCACACGACATATTTCTTATGACTATGTTCCTTCGTTCTGTAGAATTGAAAACCTGTGAAACTCTATGATTTAAGAAATCCACACAACAATAGAATAGTGTTTCATGGATTTTAACTTTAGCCCTTAAAAATTTGCATTTCCTTTTATTGTGTAGTGGGTAGCGACGTTTCATTTTTGCATCGTTTTTTTAACCTGAAATACTTTGTATTTGATTCCATGGAATTGACAAACTCTATAGAATTATGTATTTTTAGTTCACATGACACTATGTTTCTATGTAACAAATCACTTTCTCATTTACGTGTATCTTTCCATTAGCTAATCTCTCCATCCTTCCACGGGAATCTAACCATGCAGTTCTATAAACTAGGTTTGACCCGTGAAATATTGATTTGATGCCGCGAAGGATTGACTTCCTTAGTTCCACGCAAAATCAACAATCTCTGTGAAGTACTAATTATATCAAAATATTCCTAACTCCCAATTTCTTATTCATTTCTTTAGTGGGATAGGATAACTTGCAGAGCAATAAATTTTCACACTTCACGGAAGACTGAATTAGTTTCATCTAGCCTTTGCTAAGTAAAAATTTCTAAGTCCCAACCTAGATGAGTTGTTCAAAATTACATGATTTGAAATTTTGGAAAACAGTTCCTACTACTTTTCCTTGTTACAACAATAGAGTAGAATTGTTTTTTTAAGTGTTAGACTAGGGAACTGCCCCTCTCTAGATAATCACTGCAACTTTTGTTCACCCACATCCTAAGAGTGTTTTAATTTTTTTGATTGAAAGGGGAGTCATCAAACCTCTCCACAAAGGGTGCATTCCTTTGTGACAAGAAGCGTTTTGCAAGGCGGAAAAAAATATTATAATGTGTTTTTTAATTCTTCTCTTTCATAAGTGCACCTCCATCCCATTGATCCATGCAAAAATTAAAAGTAAAATAAAATTAGAAGATAAGCTTGTTTAGATTGGTGAAGTTTCCATAGACATATCCTAGGAATATTTTTCACTACTTCATTGCATTGGAGAACTTTATACTATCCTTGCACCTAAAAATGAAACCCCCTCGATTGGATTTCCTTTTAAGGTATGAGTTACAAAATTTGGCACATTTTCTTGTTTTGTAAAGAAAAACCCAAACTCCTCCTCCACTTAAGTAATGATTTAAAAGTTATATTTCCCCCCAAAAGCAAAAATTTAAATTATATAAAGTGAAATTGAAACTCCATTAAAACCTCGATGTCTCCTTCTCCAATGTCCATGAAACTAGTTGTGTGCCCTACTTTTGCAAACACTTATTTTTCTCATATCTAAACCTCCTATGGGAAACACCCTTTGAAATTTTGAATGCTTACCCTAATTGGAAGTGTATTAAAGTTGATGTATCAAGAAATGGGTTTAATGAAGTTGAATTTTTCATTCATCCACTTTAAAATTTATGTCATGAAAACTCTTGTTTCTAATATTTCCTCCAAAAATTTCAAATGATCACAACTACAAGACCCCAAGACCAAATATTATGAAAATTATGATGTTAATCCTCATCTAAAATTCCCTCATTTTGATCCCCTTCTCATTTTATATTGTGGAGAAAATCATTCCACGTTATTTAACCATTTTTATTAAAAACCCATTTATAAAGCTCATAGTGTAACTAAAACTTATTTTATTTATTTGATAAAGATAAAATGGAAAATAATAGCCTAATTTGAATTCTAAATTATAGTAAATAAATGATTAATGAAGTACTCAAATAAATCTAAGTAATTAAGAAAATAAATAATGAAACCCTAACGTGTAAGGAAGTATAAGAGGCCTTAGCTAATTCGTCATGTTTTGGAGAGTGGATAGAGCTGGAAAATAGAGAAATAAGAAACACCGATCACACATAGGGAGCTCATAAAATTATAGATCTAGAGAGTTTGAATGGACTGGGGTATCTAGAGAGGGATAAGGGATCCCGTGGGTTCCGTACACACTTTTATGGGCACTTAGATCTACATAAATGATGTGAAACCCAAATTATCAAGGTCACAAGATGTTCGTTGGTTCTCACCTTTTGTCCCTATGGATCTACACAATGATCTCCGAGGTCATTGTAAACGGCAATAAAGAATGGACATGAAAAAACCCTCAAATAGATATCAAATCCCAAAAATAAAGATATAAAATGAGAGGTTGGACTATCCTCATCTTCCACAATGATGTACTTACTACTAAGTGTTGCACTACATCTCAGAACCAATGTAGTCATATGTGTGTGTGTGTAAAATTTTTCCCTAGGTTTCTCTTGTGTGTGTCATACTTGGAATAGCAAGTAAGTATCTAGATGTAGAATGTAATAAATGTATGCATGGAATAGAATGAGACTCCCTCGTATGAAGTGTGATGTAGAAAACCAACCTTTTTGTCCCTTGTGATAGAGCTAGATGGATCAATAGAGATCTTAGATGCCTTGATGGATGCAACCTTAAGTGGAGATAGATAGTGTTTAGTTCTTGGTCCCTTATTATGATCACATAAATTTATATTTATATGATTCCTTCACTTGAATTTCATAATTAACCCTCAAAAGATGACTACCAAAAAGAGAATATCATCAAATGAATAGAAAGGACCCAAAAAGTGAGCGTAAAGTACAAAGGGGACATGGACACCAAGAGGGGACAAGGGCACTGTGCTAGTGTCCTAGTTGGGCACTTTGGTGTCTAGGATGGCTAATGCCGTAGAGTAAAAAGATAAACCGAGAAAATAAGGGTACACTACTTGAAAGGAACAAGATAAAAAAGAAAGGTGGACAAATTCATGGGTTAATTAGTACTTTTCTTACTTAGGAATCATATGAATACCACTATGCAATCGAGACTAGATAATTACCCAAAGTACGTGATTATGTGTCTACATTTTCCCCCACTTTATGTTGGTGAGCGAAAGTTGGTAACATAATGTAGATAAATATGTGTACCTGTATCCATGTAGATCAATGTAGAAAACTTGCCTAGGGACTAGAAAAAGTGTGAAGTGATAAAAATTTGAAGTGTGGATTCTAAGGATGAGGAAGTGTAAAAAGTGATGATGAGAATGAACCTAGGGTGGAAACACGTGAGTAGATGTCATAAAGTACCTATTGTCAATGTTTATGTGTATTTCATTTTTGTTGTTGGTGTTGTAAGTATTGTTGACTACCACTTCCCATATGGACTTTAATTACCTATTGTCTATATTTAATTAAAGTAGTCAAATAGGTAATCGACTATGTGCATATTTGACTACTTTTATCATACGCATGTATATGATCAAAGTATGTAAAATTTATGTAATTAAAGTATGTAAGAATGGTAAAAATGTGAAAAAGTAACATGTGCACATGATCTATCATTATAAAATGGTGTAGAAAGGATCCTGAAGATGATGTCGATGCGCGTGTTTTTATGCGATTTCACGCCAATGTAATGGAAAAAGTGTAGGAAATTTTTTTGGTTGCATCCACCAACCTTTAATTACTTCCGTTTTGAAAAACACCATTATAAATGGTGTGCATGTGCTAAAGAATATTTTACCTAGAAAATATTTTGTGTATGGAGTTATGTAGACTATGTATAACTACCAATCACCGTATAATGGTCCCCTAGTTTTAGGTAATCCGAGAAAGTCTTTGTCTTGCCCCTGGTCTCGGAATCTAGGAAAGGCCATTGTGCTAAAGACTCAAGTTTTATTATGAACCCTATCTCAAACTTAAAAATTTGTTGTCTGGGTATTATGATGTGTATAACATTATATGTGGTGATTGATTCACCCATCGATGGCCCCCTCATTTGGGGTGCATGTGATTTCACTAAAGGATTATGTGACCCAAAGAGGAGCAACCATTGTGTTTAAATTGTGTTGTGTAGGGGGAAGGGGATGTGCTTGGTAGAAACCAAGGAACATGAAAACAAGTGGCTAGGAAAATAAGTGTTAGTATATGGAAAGACAAAAACTCATATATAAGATGAAATGTAATCTCGGAAGACAATGTGTAATATATGATGCATTAAAAATACAATGTAGACTGCAAATTTGGTTTGCAAATATGGTACACCACCGATAATGTCGTGAGATAATAAAGTCCATAATGGCCTCAAGCAATCAAAAAAAAGCAAGACATAAGGAAAATCCTAAAATTAATCATAAACAACGAAAAATAGTGAATAAACAATGTAAAATACAAACATGGAATCAAATAGCCCTTCAAAACAAATGCTACACATGAATATCCCCTTATTATGTTGTAAAGATAAAAATTATGTCAAGACGTGTATAATCTAATATTGTAAAGTGCTAAGTATAAAATGAAACAACATCACCTGTGGTGTATGAATGTGGATGCCCCGAGGATCCAATGTGGGACTAGTACTAGGTGCTGCGCAAAGAATCCATACTATATGTAGAGATTTGTAAAGTCTGCGATCACAACTAGAAAGCAAGTGATTGTTCATGTGTATATGGAAATATAATGACATAGAAGACATCTATCTAGTATGTTTAATCGGATGAACATATAAAATATTAAGTAATAAATAGTAAATGCAACCAAGATACACAGGTATGTTGTGGATGAGATGGAATGGAATGTAGAGTGGATGATAGGAGTGGTGTGCCCCATAAGTGGATTTGTATGTATGCAATGATGTTCATTTATTTATGCCCCTCATCAGTTAAGAATGAACCATAAACAAGAGTGCATCATCGAGAAATGGTTTGAAATTTGTTGTGTGTAGAAGTTGAATTAAGTGCAGAGTATTGATTGTATAATGATGATGTGTAAAATAATGATAATGTGTAGAGGATATCAAATGTGACATATAGATGATTGATTGTTTAATGTGTGATGATTTAACCTAAAGCGTATATCATGATATGGGTGAGTAAGATACTAAAATTTATGATGATGTAACAAAAGGCGTATATCATGAAATGGATGAATATGATGATGGTAGAAAACATGATGATGTAGAATAAAGAGTATATCATGCAATGTAGATATAAGATGCTAGAAAGGGGTGATGATTTATCTTACAAGCGTACATCATGATATGTGGTGAATAAGATATTAGGTAGGAATGTCGCATTTCATGAGAAAATTTTGATTGATTGATTGTGAAAATGAAAGTAGATAATGATGTAAGGATGATAAGGTGAGGTTCAATTTTGATTTAGACTCTTAGTAGTTGACTATAAACCATTGCACCAGAGTATGTCTTTTGCTAGTGAGTACAATGCATATAAGTGGATGAGTAAAATGTGTAGTTAGTGTAGTAGATGTGGTGATGAATGTGACATAGGTATGTGACATGTAAGAGGTGTAATGTGTAATGTGGAATATCCATTGTTAGTTTTGTATATTATAAAAATGTATGATTATGTAATTGTATAATGTGTGTAATATATGGTTATACAAAGCAAACAAAGGAGGATGACTTCATAGTAGATGGAAGATGTGAAATGTGTAGTGCCTACTATGAAGTGTTTGAGGTTCATTTGTATACGATGCCCTCAATAGTCAAGTGTGAAACATAGCACGAGATTTATCATAGTATAGAATGTGTATCGAGATGTATATGGTGTATGTGATAGTCTAGATGTGAAGTGATGAGATAATAAGACATTTGTTGATGATAGAGGGGGAGAAATAAGCATAATTCCCACCAAGTGTGTGTTGATGAAAGAGATCAAGTAATGGCATTGAGTGGATCAATGTAAGGAGTATTTTCCTTTATAAAAGTGATTCGACAAAAAGGTGGTGATGCTTTAGGAGCCTTGCATAGTTATGGCTTATTTGATAATGTTGTAGAGGACTAGAGTGGAGGCGAAGTTGCACTCACTTTTAGAGGAGATTTCTTAGAGTGACTTGGTATTCTTTGTAGAATACCAACTATAAGGAGATGATGGAGAGTGAACCTTGAGAGGTGATTGCTGAGTTTGACCTAGTAATGTATTAGATAACTTGAGTGGAGGAGGAGTGGGACAATCCTTAAGATGGGGTTGAATGGATTAAATAGGTTGTACTTTAATGTCTTAAGAAAGAACATTAGAAGTGGTAGTGTGATGCTCATTGGACATAGAATAATATTTAGGATCCCATTTGGATCCATCAATGGTAAATTGGTATGCAATGCAGAATTTTGTGTAGCGAATAAGATAAATCCCTAATGATAAAGATGCTTGATTATTTTTATAACAAAAACAATAATTATAATTTTTTCCATTGATTCGATGATAATTGTAATATGGATGACCTTGATATTTTTCTAGCCAATAAGGAGGATAGTAATGAGTAGACAGATAAACTAATCAATTGATGAATAAGGAGCTCGGTAAGAATGTCATGTTTTGAATAATTGTGATCATAGGTGAAAGTATCGGAAATGGTATGACTTGAGGCTCATTGATATGAGCATATGTAGAAGACATAGAATGAAAATGACAAGAAAAAATATCATGATCCTAAGAAGTGTATTTAAGTTGTTAGATTTTATATTTAAGAGATGCGATCATGGATTCCATAGCCTGAAATTTGTCATAAAATAACGTATGAAAATATTGAATTGAATCCAATATGGGTTGATCGAATGGAGGTTCTCAAAGGATAGAGTCATCGAGATAGATAAGTGAAAATATGACTTATTTTGTGAGGTGGCTTATCTTTAGGTAGACACATGGATTCTAAGGATTTTGGTAAAAAAACTTTGCAGATCAAGATGCATTTTAAGTAAATTAGATAAAGGAATTTGAGGAAATTTATGACCCATGATAGAAGAAATATAAGGATCTAAGCATATTTTATTGAGTCGGGTTCACCAAAATTATTAAGCTAAAATGGAAAATAAGATCCTAATTTGAATGCTAGATTGTAGTACATTAATGAATAATAAACTAACAAAATAGATCTACGGAATTAAGAAAAAATAATGAAACCTTAATGTGTACGAAGGGTGAGAAGTGTCAAATAATTTTTAGAGCTCTAGAGAGTTTACAGAGCTGGAAAATAGAAAAATTAGAACCATTAATCATCACACATCAGCTCACAAAATTGTAAATCTGGAGAGTTTGATTGGACTAGGGTGCCTGCAAAGGACATGGATGCCCATGGGTGCCCTAGGATTTTTATGGGCACCCGGGCCTACGGAAATGTTCGAAACCCAAATTCTCAAGATTTTAATATGTTACTAGTGCTCACCTTTTGTCGATATGGATATGCATAATGATCTCTAAAGTTCTTTGTAAACCCGTAATAAAGAATGGACTGTAAAAAACCTAAAATAGACAACAAATTCCAAAAAATAAAGATGTAAAATGAGGGTCGGACTAACCTTATTTGCCACAATAATGGACTTACTATTGAGCATTGTATTACATCTCATGCCTAATATAGTTTTGTATGTGTGTGTATGTGTCTCAGTGTAAAAAAATTTCCATAGGTTGCTCTTGTGCGTGTCACACTTGGAATAATGAGCAAGTAACTAGATGTATAATGTAATAAATGTGGTCATGGAATAAAATGAACTACCCTCATATGAAGTGTGATGTAGAAAACCATCCCTTTTTCCCTTTTGATGGAGCTATATGGATGCAATGGACCTCTTAGATTCCTTGATGGACACAACTTTGAGGTGGATATAGCTAGTTCTTGGTCCCTTATTATGATCACATAAATTTATATTTGTATGATTGCTTCACTTGAAATTTTTAATTAAAAATGAAAATACCGACTACCCAAACGCTAAGATGCTCAAACTACTAGAGAGGACCCAAAAAGTGAGAGTAAAGTACAAAGGGGAGAGGAGCACCTAGAGTGGATAATGACACTTGGCACTAGTGTCCTTGATGGACACTAGTGTCCAATATGGCTGATTCCGAAGAGTAAATAGAAAAACCAAGAAAGTAAGGGTGCAATAATGAAAGTATCAAGATACGGTAAAAAAAAGGTGACCAAAGACATGGGTTAGTTATTATTTTTCTTACTTAGGAATCATATGAATAGTATTATATGATCGACACTAGATAATTACACAAAGTGCATGATTGTGTGTCTACATTATTCCCTCCATTTTCAATGAGAGATATTTATGAAAATTAGAGTATCTCTTCCTCTCAAATATACCTTCCTAAGAAATCAATTCTCACAAATTTTACATATGCTTTTCTACTATAATGACCTAGATAATATTCCAATTGGAAAGACCATTAAAAATCCAAACACATGTGAAATGAAGGAAAAGCTCATTCTTCTTGTTTCTACAAACTTCATCAACATTATCAAATCATTTGATACAATACATTCACAACATGACGTTTCATTATTCCAGATATGAACCTATCTCATTCATAGTATTCGAGTATCCACATATCGGGGACAATATGTTGGAAAAACAATGGATTGAGATGGGGTTGAATAAATCCTATAATCATTTTTATTTCATTTAAAAATATTAAAAAACAAATTAATCAACAAAAGAAAACCATATTTAAGTAGGAAACCCTCACGGAGAAGAAATCCCCACTTGAAAACTTTTTTGATATTATGTACAACAAATACTCAAGTGAATATTACACATTGCAAGATATTTCTTTAGTGAGGCACCAACCCCAAAAGGAACACCAACCCCAAATCCTTATTGATATTACACATAATAATAGACTCATATGAATATGAAAAATCATTAAATATTTTGATGAAGTATGACCACTTAAAATATGTTGATACCATAACTGATTTTGATCCCATAGTTCAGCTCCAAATTTCTTCAAACCCTCTCTTAGGCACACCTTCTTCAACTTGGCCTCTCTATGTCTTCTTGGAATTATCATGCCTATAAACACTTGAAAACATGTCTTAAAACATTATTAAACCTTTCATGATGTTTCTTAGTATTCAAATCATCTACACATACCTGAAAACACTTCTACCTCGGGTTGTAATTTTCCCTCCAAGAGCACTAGTTCAAAAATGAGCCAAAGAATCACTTAATTACGATTTTCTTCATTCAAACTCACCATGGGTCAGTAATTAACCTTTTTCACAGCCAATACATCATAAATAAATACCATAAAATTCATTAAAATGGTCACATATGACCCAAGTGGATCAGCATATCTAAATAATATTTCTCATCCACCATAATCCTCAAACCGTGTCATTTGAATGTTGAAAATCCCTCATTCCCAAAAAAACTTATTCAAGATATTATATTAAAAAAAAACAAGTAATATACCATTTAAACATTAACCATGGTTGTAATTTACATTAACTAATCATATTATTCAATTTAATGTGCCCACTAGTTCTTTACCTTCTCAAAATATTTGTTTCAATAACCTGATTTCACCTTTGGGCCTCAAGACCACCCAAGACAACCTCAACTATGGAATTTTAACATGCTATGGAAATTGAAAAACCTGTAAAACAAATCTAATAAATTTATATGTCAGGAAACATCCACTGGTTCAATTCACAACTACTTTTGGTTTCACCAAAACATGCTACCCAAAAACCTATTTCCGAAAACAACTAGTTAACACACCTCTAATAACTTTCAAGACCTCAAAATGGATTAATTAGATTCATAATTAATACTTATTCACATGTTAGGTGATATAAACCATAAAATAAACCATTTTGTGCTTCAACAACTCAATACTTGTAGAAAGAACAAGACTTTCCTGAAATGGAAGCTATTATAAACTTCTTCACAAATTGACCTAAACAACTGACCAAAAATCCTCCTCATGAGATAGACCATACCTTATTGGAAATTTATTTGAATCATGTTTCTAACATCACTTTAATCACCTCATACCTCCACCTTTAGTTCCTATTATGTCCATTTAACTCAAGACTTCTTTTTACTGCCTCAAAATTGCCCTTTTCCCATTCAACCTAAATAGGGCACACATTAGAAATTTTCAGCATCACCATGACCTAAAACATTTATGGACATCTATAAAAACTCATGAGCTATCATAGATTCCAATTTTACTTTACCTCATTAGCAAAAAACTTCCACAAAATAGAACTCTTAAGAAACTTACATTTTTAGGTGGGGCCCACATATCACCACATGCCCTATCATACATTTCTAGAAATCTGGAAGAGTCCTCTATAACATCCATTCCTTAGTTTTAAATAATCAATAAAAATTGGCTCATAATAATCATTATTCTACAAAATTATCCTAGCTAGGGTTTAATGGGGGTTTCGAATAACTTAGCTTCGAATGATTTTTCCAAAGAGCTCAGGTCCCCATCAAAATCATATAGTTCACAATGAGCATTAGAAGATTCATGTTTTCTTGAACATCACACTATAGCTTATCTAGTTTCACTAAAAATTTCATGTATTCAAAAATATTATTTAGAATGACCTAAAACTTTTCATGAAGCACCAAAAACTTGATATAACTTTTCATTCTCACCATCTAGCTAAGATATGCCTAAAAATCTCTAGGCATAATGACTTACCTATGAAAACATATCTATTTCTAACCTATAGCTTCCCAAGGACCTCATAAAGACACAAAACCATTGAATGAAAACATGAAACTCACCATACATACCCTTTATACAATCATTATATGGTTATCATGCTTGACCAACACCGATTAGGTCCAAATCTCACACCTTGTTATAATCTGCATGAGCGAGGGTTAGAAAAATCCTGGAATGACTGACTCAACACTAAAACCACATTACCTGACCATGTTGACTCAATGCAGAGACTTATACACCCATGAAACACTTGTATGACCATGTATGCCATCACGAAACCTCCAACAAACTCATGATGACTCAAATAATGATTACTGCCTTGCTCAGCAACCCAAGCACTAGGACCATAATGAACTCACCAAAACATATGAACTTCATATTTTACACCTAATCAACACAATATGGGGACTCACATGACTACATTACACCATTTTCCATCAATGGGGGTTAACATCAATGAAAACAAAACCATACAATGGCCAACAATTATCATTGATGGCAACCATCTTCGAAAAACATTAATTGCAACCAACATGACCAACACACTCATGACCTCTAGTCCATTTTTTTATACTTCTCTCCCAATTTTCCATCTATGTAAAAGGATAAAATTAATCTACTACATGTAAAATGAAACACAAGACAATGCATAAAACTGATTTATTTTCCCAACAAACTCCCCATGGGACCGTGTTTTCTTGTCTTTGACTCCTTGAAAGCACATAAAGATCCTATTAACTTGAAAAGGCCCCCCCTGAATATGTGCACTCCATATTTTTATCCATCCATGTAACACATAAATTTATAGGTATGTTTTAGGAATAAGATAATATTTTTACCACTATGGCTATCAAGACCACATTTTTGGACCAATATCCCTTAATCATGTTTTCGGTGTATTTTTACCAAATTTTTAAAATCTATAGAGATCATAACATAGTGTGAAAATATCTTCCAATGCTCCCCTTGAATCATACATGTCAAACTCAATTGCAAAGTAAAAAATTTAAGCTTCTTATCTTTCTTGCATGTGTTCTAGATGAATCAAGTACTTCATTATAGTCCTAAAACACTCCTTCAAAGATACTCAACCTTAATTACCTAACTAGGCCTTTTTCGCACATAGTGGAGAGAGAAACTAGGCTCCCCACTGAATTAATGAGAATTCCTAGACCACCGACACCTTATTTTCTTTCTCTCACAGTCCACACAATCAACTCCTCTTTTATTTGATATCTTCCTTAGGCCAAAAGTTCTCTGCAAAAGTATTTTACCCTTTATCGTGAACTTCTGAGATTTCTAAGATTCATTTATTATATCTGTGTTGACTCCCCTTTTAGTTAAGCTATCACAAACCTTTTTACTTAATTTTAGACATGTACGACATTGATTATCTCTTTCACTATCCTTGTAGCATTAATGAGTGTATGTAATTGACACTAGCAAGGTTTAGGTCTCTCTAATTCGTGCCTTGATTTTAAAGATATTTGAAGTCATTCGAAATTATGTGCCTTACTTAGACCTATCAAACTATAATGATATTCAACAAATAATTAACAAAACCCTATCGACCTTGTAAAACTTGTGTTAACAAACCAATCCACTTGTTAACTATAATATCGGACATGATAGAAGATATTATACCTTCTTGCACAATATGCCTTACAATATTGTCCTTCTAAAATCATAAAAACAAACTCTTAAATTGTTGTGACTCACCTTAGTACCTCTAGAGACATTTTACATTTATCAAATTTTCCATTTAACTCAAGAAATAAATTTTAATTAATGCCTTGTACATCCTCTTGATTGTGATTTTTTTTTCCTCATCCATTGACTTATGATGAGTCGCCATTGCCTTTTTCTTATCCCTCATAGCCTACAACTCTTTGGTAATCCTTATTGAAGAACACAAACCTACTTGAAGTACCTCAACCTCTTAAGAGTCACCGAGGAAGAAAACTTAAACTTGAACAACATGAATTTTCACTGAGATAGAGAGCACTCCAACCAGACTTGGAACATATACATTATTTACCTTATAAAGCTTAAGATACACAACATTTCCTATGTTTCTAATGCCACCATAGACAGAGAAATACTTGAGTTCTTACACCATCTTTTCATGATATATCCCAAATCCTAAGACACTACATTGAGTCCTTTAAACTCCTTCAACTGACTTGAGAAAGTAATTTAACACTTTAGTAGACATCTCAACTTTTGAATTACCATCTTCATAGATCATAATCAACCCATATCACCTTAGAAACACAAGATCAATAATTTTCTAAGCATACCTGATGGTTCCTTGATCTTACCAATCCTTCTATTTTCATTTTAAATGTAAAATTACTCAAACTGTACATCATCCATTAACTTAGACATTTCATTCTCAGCCTTCACATTTCTAGGAAACACCGATACAAAATTCAATTTTCCTTATGTCACTATAATAGGCATAGGAGCAAAAATTCAACAATTTCATAGTCTAGAAACCCTATGTGAACATGTTTAATGCCCAAAAGTCTTTAATAGAAATTTATATTCCTCTCACATACTCAAATATCTAACTATTTAAGCTTAAAATCATCCCTTTGTCTAGATCACTTACATAACTAGGGTTAAAATTTGACAGGTTAACAAAATAAAAATCTATTAGATCTAGGATCCCCTAAAATTTACAAGAGCATGTAGTTTGTCTTTTTATAACTCTAAGAAATCATACTTGTGATAGAGAGAACACTTAAAACCTTGTAGATGACTTTTGTTTACCATTAAATAGACTACATTTTACCTTCTTTGAGTTCCAAAGTTAAACTTCAAGGTCTTAGAAAATTTTGCCACATATTGCACACATTTCATCCCCTTTATAGGATTAATGGGACACATGCCTTTAATAAACTTGGAATCCAACAAATTCATATATGTACGACTATACCTTATCAATGACAACACTATTTAACACTCAAGTGCTATCCCTAAGACTACTTGATGGACTTGTAAACTTCCATTTTACCCTCTAGATATCATGAATACAATTTTCATACTATATACCAACTTAAAATTTCACCATATTGCATGAATCATTTAGTGTTGACTTAGAAAAACCTTTGCAATAGATAGATCTAAAGATCTTCACTTTTTAAATAATAGAGTTTCTCACTAGGCATTTTATACCGTTGAAGAATTGATTCAATGTCATGGCCATGAACCCGATATTTAGTATTTTTCAATGTTATTCATAAGTTGAAACATTTAAATACTCTTGACTGAATTTTACATAGTAATTCATACTTTTCAGAACTTCATGACAAGGTGACACAAAAACACAACATAGCATCCACTCCATGGTCACAACACCATTGGAAAAAATTGATTTTATGCATAGACATATTCATTTTGATATCACAACTTGACCTAGCATTCATAACTTTGTAACACACAAAAAATGTTAGAATAACATTTCTTTGTATCAGACATTTTGAAGATCTTAAGGTCTAATCATCATATCTTATTACGCCTTTCATATATGTTGTTAGTGAGTTGACTTTACTTAGAGCTCAAACACCTTCACTACCTATAGATTACATTTCCCACTTTATATTGTAGTTTAACATCATTTGTATCTCATTGAGATACACCCACACTATGAATTGTCTTCATACACCTCAAGAGGGTTAACATAATTTGACACTTCTAAAAGACATATCTCTCAACCTTCATAACCCCTATCTTGACTTTACAAAACCATATATTGATTTTTTTAACAACTTGTAGGAATTATGACATACTTAAACTTGAAGATAATTATATAGTACCACACATACCTTTGAATATTTTTAACACAAGTTAGACATAACTATCAAAGATACAATAACCTCTTGATGAATGAGGATATACTTCCTAGATATGAAAAAATACCAATGTAATGACCTTTACAAGGAGAGACATTTTACAAGACAAATAAATTATATGAAGAACATTTTAAAACATCTTAAAGACTCAAACATGAAATACACATGCTCCATATTAAATATAGTGACAAAAACACTCCTTTCTAACTCATTTTATACTAACCTAAGACAATACACAATGATATTGGACATAGCTCAAACTCGAGATGATATGACATCACAATTTTATGATAGTACAAACTTTGACATAATTTTTGAATACCTTATAGATATCATGTTCATTTTACTACAACCCTTGACAAGTATTTTCATTGATTTACTAATATTAAGACACCAATAAAGACCTCGGGACACTTTTAGAGATAGAATAACATCTTTATACACATGCATGTATCATGAAAGTGCTATAAACAATTACAAACATCTTGACTAATACTTCATCATACACAACTCGAGACTCTTTTCACAACTTGACACAACTTGGAGATAAAGATAACATGAAAAAACCCACACACCGACAAGATACCTAACTAAATAACACATGGAAATGATTATTGGGCATAAATTAAAACTTTTTGGTGTCCAAATACCTAATTGTTTCATCTCATCTTATGATGGAGTTGAAAAGGCATTCAAACACATTATTTTCTTTAATAAGTGCAAACATACCCCCTTGACTTGATTTAGGATTAAGAACCTTGTTTACTAACTTACTATCACTTAAATCTTCCTTTAGAGGATTTATACATTGTTAGGTAGGTTTAGAATCAATATTTTGACCTCCTTGACTTGAACAACCTCCTTCTTTTCTTTGGATCAAACCTTGTAATAAACCTCTTCTTGTTTTGGAACATATTTTCTATATGACCCGATTGGTGGAATTTCAAGAAAACAACACTTTTCTTTCTTCTTATCTCAAACATACTAATCTTAAAACCATAATCATTTTCTCTAATACCATACTCACAACATAAAAATCATTCACTTATAAAAATATCTTGACCACTTCTAGGAGACCTCCTTTTGCAATCTCTAGATATATGACCAAAATCATGAAAATAAATAAATATCCATTGAATGAAAAGCCATACCTCATAGCATTAGGTTTTCAAACTAAGTTAGACCTTATCGAGATCAGTCCTCTTAGTCACCTTCACATTTGATTTGGAAATTGCACTAGTTTCTTCATCATTCTTCTTTTGCCTTCCTTCAAACCATAGGCATTTTTTGTCATTTGTATCTCTTTGATCCTCTAAGATCCCATTAAGAGCTTTGTATTTCTTCCAAAGCTTCTCATATAACCTCAACCTATTATAAGCATCCTTTAGGTTCAATTCAAGGGATTTCAATTTTTCTTCATACTTGAAACAAGAGTCTTGTTTCTCCCCGAACATATTTTGTCAAACTTTCAACTTGAGATTACAAAGAAGGAATGGCTTGACTATGCTTATCTTACATGTCTTTGATCTGATTTTGGTAGGCATAAATTAGTGACTCATGTATTTAATTATTCATCCATAATCCTTCCGTAAGATCTAAAGACTTATCCATTGCTCGTGCTTTAAAGGATCTCCTTCAAGTTGTTAAATTTTCTTCACAAGGATCTTCTCTAATACAAATTATTGGAAGCACAAGGTAATCGGGGAGATTCAGTCTTATACTAATTTTTCTTTCATTTACCAAACCATACATTCATCAATTATATTTTTCATACAACATTCATAACCATGTGTCCTTCTTAATATATGCAACATAAACCAAAAGAGTAAGAAACAAATTACTCAACACAAAAACCATATGTGAGTGGGAAACCCTCATGTGAAATAAAACCCATTAAAAACTTTGATGATATTATGTAAAAAAATACTCAAGTGAATATGTCATGCCCCCTCTTATTATAAAAAAATAATAATAATAAAATAAATGAAATAAAAGAATAAATTTTTTAAAAGGCCATGATATTTTTCTTGGGGCGGATTTAGGGCAAGATTGGATCTTTTTTTCCATCACTTTGGTTTTGTGTGGAGAGAGGAAGTGTTGCCGCCGCCGCCACCATGGGGAAGCTCCAGTCTAACTCTGTGCACCAACAGTTGCTGGAGAATGTGTGAGGGGAGAGCCAGACCTGCGTGGCATCCTCAGCGCCAAAAAAAAGGGGGGGACAGACGTTTTGGCTGCTGTTGTAGTGTAAATGCCTTGGGACGTGGGTTACAATGTTGACCAGAGGAAAGAAAGACATAGCTTTCTCAGGGAGTGCTATGGCTGCGACCTGTGCCGACATCCTCCCTGCATGTGTCAAAAAAAAATGAGCCCCAGACCCCCGTGGACTTCCATCAAAGCAAAAAGGTAGAGAAACTGTTGCAGTTGCAAGTGCCTTAGTAGATACATATGCAAAATGTGGAAGCATGTGAACTGTTCAAAAATGCCTGAAAGAAATGTGTCTTACAGACTGTAATGATGGCAGGATGTACAAAAATGAGGTTGTTGAAAAGGCCTTGGAAACTTTCAAGAAAATGCATTTGGTCTGTGTAAAGCCAGAATCCACAACCTTTGCTGATATCTTCCCAGCCTGTGTCAAAATGGGAGCTTTAGAATAGCGCATGGACTTCCATCAGGGAAAAGAGAGAATAAATTTTGTCAGATGTGGTAGTTTCAATGTGCCTTGGGTGCTGGTGTTTGTATTTGGCCAATGAAAGAACGAGACAACTTCTAATGGAATAGTATTATTGCAGCGTACAGAAGACATGGACCTCCTCGTGAGGCAGTCACGATGTTTCTTCATTTGCGGCAGGGCACCAACCAAATCAGTTGCGTATGCCAGCATGCTTCCAGCGTGTGCCAAGATGGAAGCTTGGGAGCAGGGTATGAGCAATAGAATCTGGTTTTCATTTGTAGGATTTTGTTCTTGCAAGCGGCATAGTGGATATGCGTGAAAATGTGGAAGTGTATTCAAGGCATGTGAACTATTTGATTGAATGCCTCAAAGAAATGTGGTCTCTTGGAGTGCCATGATTTACAGAATGTACAATGGAGAGCATTTAATCAGTACAGAGAACCTTGTTATGCTCCATGTTGCTCTAAGAGCTGCCAAGGATATGGTCATCAACGGTGATGGGAAGTTGGAATGACTGGTGTCTGGTCGGAGAAGTGGAATAGACACTCCTTTTGCAACAATCCTCATAAATCTTTCAACCAATTTGTTTGTTTCATTACCAGTTATGGATGAGGCTCTTTCAGAAAAGATAAGCTTGATGACGTGTATGCAAAATGGTGGAGCTGAGGACGCTCGTGGACTGGTTGATGAAGTGCCCAAGCAAGAGATTGAACCCAAGCCTGCGGTTTGACCGACTTCGTTCTCCAGGCATGGTCCTTCTTCCCTTACCTCTCATAATTCTCGTGTTTTAGTTCTCTTTTGCAATTAAATAGAATTTTAAATCATTAGGACTTTTAATACAGTTAAATGTCCCTTCAACTCATTGCAAAACAATAAAGTGTCGTGTCGCAACTCTCGAAGCCATTATAACTCACCTACTTTAAAACATGAACTATCACCCTCGCTTCGAGATGATCTAGAAAACTCTTACCCCTTTTGATCGCTCCAGTATCGTTTTATCGACTAGACAAATTTGACTCTCCATTGATTAAGTTGACCTTCTTCCTGCTTAAAATAGTTAAATTTTGCAATTTTTGGAGGCTCACTAAGTACCCTTCGCAACTCTGGAAACGAGATGTGAAGTTTCATTCGTGTACCTTGGTATACGAGGAGTCACCTTGATTTTTGGTTTGACCCGAAACGATCATATGACATCCTTTTGACATTCTTTTAGGAGCCCTGTTACACCGGTTTACAACAGTAGAGAGCTGTTAAAACTAGAAAGTTGGCTTTCGTTTGGGACCACCAATTGAAACCTGGAAAGAGAAACCACGTCCCGTCTTCGCAAACCTCTAGCGTTTATACTAGACAAATGCATAGAACATTCAGCATAGGAAAGAGCACTTTTCAGGATAGTTTGGCGAAGCCATTTTGTAGGCCTCCGGTCGCAGTTTGACGAGGTCAAACTGAACCAATTTCATCTTGTCACTCTAGAAAACTTGACGCCGTTTGAAAATGGTTTACTAGTTCTCAGTCCCGTCGACTCTGATGAATTCTCCTTATATAGGGGAACGAGTAGGAGATGTCTCGTTGCATGCTCCTCCATCGAACGTTCATTTTGGATGCGGTTTTCTGGGCCCTCGAGCTAACTTTTGTCAGTTTACAACTGGGTGAACTACGACCAGTGGCCCCGGAAAACTAGCCGCCAAACGCAAACCGTGCGCTCTTTTTCAATTCCGTCAGTTGCTATGAATTCCTGGTATATCTGGGGACACGTAGAAAGTTAATCATGATGTGTGTGCTCATTGGAAGATAACCTTTGGAAGTAGTTTCTTAGCCTTCGAGCCCGTTTTGTACGTTTTGTAGCTAGTGAGAAAATGTAAGAATAGAAAGTTGCGGGACCTCGTAGGGTTGCCATATCACCCTAGAAACTTTTTACACACGTAAATAACTACTTAAAACACTATAATGAAACTTGTTGTGTGTATTGGAACTTTTGACAAAATGATGTTTTCTCTCTCTTCCTTTCTCTTTCTCTCTCCTAGGTTTATAAAATGTAGAAAAATGAAATGCAATGAATACATGTTTCTAGACCCTTTTGTTTCGATTGCAAATTGTAATTTGTATTTTTTTGTAAATGGGAATTTGAAAAATGACAATTATGATTGATTAGGGTGGATGCCATGCCAGCGAATTATCACTGATATCATGCTCACGTGGGTTTTGCAGGATGGAAGAATGACGACGAAGAAGGTGATGTGAAATTTAATTATTATTATTGTAATCCTTATAGGTCATTTTAAAATGAATAACTGTGTTATGTAGTCTCTTGTTACCGAAAAGTTATAATTGAGATTTGTTAACATGCATGATATGCTAGTTTAGGGATACTTAGGAAATGTGCATCTAATCATCGGTTCAATTTGATTCTTAGTTGTGTATGGCAAAAGGGTTTGATTTATACATAGTAAATTGAAATTGAAGTTAATATCTTGTAGTACTTTCTCAGTATTCATTAAACGATTAAATTAATTACTGGGTTTTCTTCTTACCTTGCAAACATAATAAAGAGTTTTAATGGAAACACTCAACCTTAATAAAATATTCGTGCATAGCTTTCCTGCATGTGTGATTCTTTTTTTTACCATATAAGAAATTTAAGACCGTAGAACGACCTCAAACTTTGCACTCGATGTGACCTCCTAGGTTAGGTAAATAAAACCCCTAGCTGGAGTTTACCGTCACAGTCATTAGGTTTAGCGACATTGTCGTGAACCCATACTTTAGGAATGACATGGTCCAACTTTATTCAGAGTATGCGGTTCCCTTCTAGTTTTGGTAATCGCGAGAAGAATGTCCTCTCATCAGGTCCGACACCAGGCTGAGTGGTGAAGACCGCCTTGGAAGTCACCTTACGAGTCCTTGTTAGAAGGATCGACTAAGCGGTGCTACCTTGGTTTCTATCAAAATAACCTCTTGATATTTTCTTGAATGTGGTTTAGTTTAATTATGATCTTCTTACCTTAAAATCACATGTAGTAGGCGTAGATCGTTAGGTGCATATTGGAATTAAACTAAACCCTAGTGGTTTTAGTGAGTTGTTAACTTGTGGGTAAAACTATATTTTAACTCCTTGTATGCAAAATTGAGTGGAAAGATGTTGATTCTAGAGAACCTTAGAAATTGTAATCTTGTCCCAAAATCCCTTGTATGTCATTTATGGCATTAAGGAATAAATAATATTCCTTATGCGGAATCATGAAATGTAGAGACATGGGATCTTCATGTACATAGATCACTTGGGTTCATGTGTATTTTATTATGCTCCTAGCCATGTACTTCTTTAAGATGTCAGATAAGTGCTTTCGTATCACTTTTGTTTAAAATGATAGTCATCATGAGACCCTAGTGCGACGCAAAGGTAAATCATCTAAGAGTAAAAACCAAAATTTGAGGTTAGGAATAATGTCACTGGGAGTCCTTATGACTTAATTTAAACATCTTCATGTGTTGCAAAGAATATACATTGCCTTGGTGTGACCAAACGTCGAGAAAACAAAAGATATACCTATAAAAAATACAAATTTGGAATTTAACAAGCTATTGAACTATAATAATAATGGTAGCGATATAACTATTCCGAGATCGATGGATGTTCTTGGGAAAAAAAAAAGCTATTTCAAATCTATGTCTTCCTTGATCCCAAGATTTCACCTTGACATCACGTTAGATCCACTTGTGTAGCAAGGGTAAATTTTAAACATTAAATAAACGTTTGAGAAACACATTCTTAACATAAGAACAAGATAATTAAGTACTGTATATGTGATTTGAATTGTGTCAAATAAGCCAGTAAGTTATGGAATTTTCCATGATGCATAAAGGAAGCCAACCTAACTTGGTTGAACTGTAAATTAAAAATGGAATGAACTTAAGATTTTGTAGATGGAGAAAGGAGAAAACTATACCTCCACAAAAATGTTCCTAGAATGATAATCGTAACTAAGATACAATTAAAGAAATGATGTGTTGTGGGTTCGCTATTCCTAAAGCCATGTTCTTGTGGTTGGGTCTTTTCTAGTAACCTTCCATTGGGAAAAGTGTAGCGTCAACATGCCTATGTCATTTTCGTGTGTCTATGTGATTCGATGATTTTTGGTGATTGTTGTATGCGAGTCAAGTTAGGTACTTTAGGCCCATGTTGTGTTGGGTGTAGTGAGTAATGTATGTCAAAAAAATTTACCCCGGTATTTTACTATTGTATTTGGGTGTGAAAAATGTGGGCACTACAAAATATTACACATCATAAGAGATTTCTTTATTGAGGCACCAACACCATAGGGAGTACTAACCCCAAATCCTTATTGATATTACACACAATAAGATACTTACATGAATATGAAAAATCACAGATGATTTTTATGAAGTATGACCACCTAAAATATGTTGATACCACAGCTTATTTTGATCCCAAAGTTCACTCCAAATTTCTTCAAACCATCTCTCAAGCTCACCTTCTTAAACTTGGTCTCTTTAGGTCTTCTTGGAATTTTCATGCCTATAAACACTTTAACACATGTATTAAAATATTATTAAACATTTCATTATTTTCACCAATCTTCAAATCATCTACACATACATACAAAACACTTCTAAATGGGTCACATTTTTCCCTCCAAGAGCACTAGTTCAAAAATGAACTAAACAAGAACTTAAATATGTTTTTATTCCTTCAAAATCACTATATGTCGATCTTTAAAAATTTCACAACAATTTTAGGATAAAAATTCCCGTAAAATTCATTAAAATGGTCACATATGACCCAAGTATGTTGGCCTAGCCAAAAACCACTTTTCATGCACCAACAATCCTCAAAACCTTGTCATTTGAATGAGAAAAATCCCCTCATTTCAAAACCATACTTATTAAATCTCCCATATTCATAAAACATGAGTAATATAATGATTAAAAATTTAAAATGGTCTCAATTTACATTAAATAATCAAATTATTTCATTTAATGGGTCCAATGGCTCTTTACCTTCTCAAAACAGTTGTTTCCAATATCCTGATTTCACCTTTGGGCATCAAGACCACCAAAAACACCTCAAATATGGCATTTGAATAGGATATGGAAAGTTAGATACCTTTATAAATCATATAAGTGAGTTAGAGATCACGAAACATCCCCTAGTTTAAACCACAACTACTTTTGTCTTCATAAAAACATGCTTCCCAAACACCTATTTCCAAAAAGAAACTTCTTAACACACTTCCACTCACTTTCAAACGTCAAAATGGATTCATTGCATGAAAAATTCATACATATTCACATTTCAGGATATAGAAAGCATCAAATCAACCATTTTATGCTTCAAACAAGTCAATACTTCAGGTAAGAATAAGACTATCCTAAAATAACAACTAAAAACTTCTTTACAAATTGTCCTGAAAGAATGATGATAACTCCTCATCATGATACATTCCATAAATAATTAGAAATATATACGAATCATATTTTTTAACACAACTTGAGTCACCTCCTAACTCCACCTATAGATCTTGTTATGTCCATTTCATCAAGACGTTTGTTTACTCGCCTCAAAACCTCCCGTTGACTTGTCACAACCTAAATAGGGCACACTTTGCACTTTTTCAGCATCACCATGACCTGAAAAATTAATGTAAATATATAAAAATTTATGAGATATCATAAATGCCAGTTTAGAATTTACTTCATTTGGAAAAAAATTCCACAAACTATAACTCTTCGAAACATGCATTTTTAGGTGGGGCCCACATACAACCACATGCTCTATCATACATTTATGGAAATATGTAAGAGTACTCTACAACATGTTGGTATCCAAATTCATTCTCTTTTTCAAGCCGAGAAGCAACACAAATTTGACGGGGGGCTTAGAGGAAGATAGATCATAGTGTGTGTCGTTTTGTAGCTCGGGGATGCGATCTAACTAACCCTTTGTTACTCAAATTTGTGGAGAGATGGATAACACCTTTAAGATGATTTGACATGTCCTCACTAATTTAAGACATTCCTCTTCAACCAGGGTGAGAGGACCCTTAGTCTAACCTCTGTTTGATGAAGGAGATGGAGATATCCTTCTTTTGCACAAATTCTATCAAGAGAACCTTGGGAAAATATGGTCAATACTCCATAATTTAAGCCTTAAGAGTTATCACTTCTAAATGATGGAGATATTTTAAACACAAGGCTAAGGTTATAGAAGACGTTAAGAAATCTTGATTGTTCTTCATATTTTTGCAAGTAGATTTTGTTCCTTTGTTGGATACATAGGGAAAATAGGGTAGTTCGGGGATGGATCAATGGTTTTAAATGATTTTGGTGGAGATAAAGAAAGATAAAGTTGATTATACCATATCTTCAAAGGGGCTTCACAACAATGAAAAATTCAACAAAATAAAGCTTGAGAAAAGTTAAGACGTTCCTTTAACTAAGTGTGCTTCAATGGAGGCCCAAATCAACATGTTTTCAAATAATCTTTGAGACTCTAACACGAAGGATTGAATTGAAAGACTCAATTAAACACCAAATTCTCTGATTAATCATACCTCGATTTACACCTGAAGACTTACAGACAATATTTATCAACAAATGAAAGTGAATTGATTTTAATTTTTTTTATCTCATCCAAGATGAAGGATCTTCTTGAAATGAAATTACAAATACCATTAAACATCACAGGAAGAGATATTGTGTGATTTCAAAAATATTTCAATATAATATTGTAATGGGAATGAAAGAAACTATTTATAAACATTCCAAACAAAGAAGACACAAATTGCTAGAGATTTAACACAAATTGATTCCAAAATTTCTTAGATTCATCAGTTGGGAGAAAGCTTCCAGAGAAATCTCAGTGCTTGTCAATGGCTATACATCTGTAACCAACTTGACACAATAGAAAATCTAATACAAAAGAAAATAATAGGTTATCTTGGCTTTGGTCTCTTGGGAAGACGAATTTCTTAAAAAATTTCTCAAGATTTCAAACTCCGACCATTTGCAAGAGTATTCTCATTGTATTTATACATTTTTCTCACATAATTTTCCCCTCAAAAGAGAAGAATATTCGAGGGACATTTACTTGTTACCAATTTGTTTCAGATAGTGACGTTTAACAAATTCAGATCTGAAATTTTCTAGGTGGACCAATTGTGAATTGGTCATGTTTCTTAAGCCCTCAACTAATGACTAGGATGTCATGCCATAACTTTTAAGGATTAATTTTAATCATTATGATTCTGTCATGCGATAAATCCCCTTTTTAATCTTTTTTCGAATCCTCTGCATAGCTGGACTTAACGAGTGATCCCTTTTTTCTCTCGAGGCAATGCCTTTTTCAAATTTTATGACTACACTTTCATCATTTCATCCTTTTCCCCTCTTTTTCCTCTACAATTTCTTCCCCACATCCATTTCCCCTAGTAATGCCCATTTTTATGAGTGCCTGAGTAATTCCCACTTCAAAATATTGACCTTAATGATCCTTAGACTCATAATTTACGTTTCGAATCCATTCAATGGTACCTTACCGACAGAGATGGAAAATAATTTCATCAAAGAATGATGAAAAATAGTACATATTCACATCTCCAGGAGTCTTGGAGTAAAAATGGCGAAACAACAGTGAAATGCACAACAACCATTGATTCGCCATTTTCCACTTTATATCATAGTCATCCACATGTTTCCTTAGCGAAAATACAAAGGATAAGTACAGAGAAAAATCCCAAACAAGTGTGAGTCTTCCACGTACCCTAGGCCCAAGAAAACCACCTTTTGGCCTTTGAAAAGTCTCGGTGAAAAAAGGAGCCAGTAGAAGCCTCCACATATCTCAATGGCACATTTTAAGATGGTCCCCAAAAGCAAAGACCCCAACCAAGCACGAGCTTAACACATGTCTCATTCGAGAAGTGTCTATTAAAAAGTTGAAAGGTTCAGTGGAAGGAACCATGTGTCTATGGTCCGAGAAATTTTTCTTCGGCTATAGAAAAGTCCAAGCAAAGGGCAGAGTGAGTGGAAACCTCCAAGTGTCCTCCTGGCACTTCTTGAAAATAAAACTTAGGGCCAATCCCCAAACATGCGTAGTCACTCCACGTGCCCCGTGCCTTTAGAAAGTTGCTTGAAAATTCTAAGCGAAGACTGCGAAGCCTCCATGTGTCTTCACGGCACAAATTCAAGATGGTGCTCTAGAAAAAGACCCTAAACAATCGTGAGGTTCACAATGTGTCCCAAGCCTTAGAAAATTTCTTTTAATATTTTAAGTACAAAGTAGAGCTGGCAGAAGCCTCCACCTATCTCCCTATCACAATTGTTAAGGTGGGACCTTGAGGAAGATCCTCAAATGAGCACCAACCCTCCATGTGTCCATGGCCCACCAAAACTATATGGGTCGTATGAAATTTTTTTCTAAGTCTAGGAAAAGCAGTGGAATCCTCCATGTGTCCCCCGATGCAACTCCAAGGCTAAACCAAAAGGTGAATTTTCAAATGAGTTCCATTCCTCCACGTGGACAAGTTTTGGGTTAAGTGATCCTTAGAGTTTTAAAGTTCCCTGCCAAGCCGCATCCAACCAAAAAGGGCCACATTTACACTGATGCAGAGATGTAAATTTGACGGGGAAAACTCACTCGTCAAACCATAAAAATGCAGGAAAACCACCATTTGAGCTCGAAAATGAATCTTTCTTCAAGGATAGAGAATTTGGAAATGTTATAAGGCTCAAATATAATCCTCCAAGCTATATCCAATCATGTTTCCACATGTATTTGTGACAAAAATGATAGGGACAACAAAATGTGGCTGTGGAAAATGGAAGGAGAGGAAAAACCTGAGTTTTACGCCCAATTTACAGACTCTTTTAGATGGACAAAGGAACGAAAAAACAAATTTTGGACCTTTAAGTGATCCTTGACCAAGGAAGGGATTGATCATGAAAACCAAATGGAGGAAAGAGTCTTCAAGCACCAACACGGGGAGATAGAAAACGTGACAGAGGCTCGCAAACTGAGGAATTTCAATGAAAAATGGGGCGAGACTAATTTGAGCACCAACATTGGCTCCGACTCAGAATGGGAACTCCGTGTGAGTATCACAAGAACAAATAGCAAACCAATTTCCAAAATAGAATATTGGGCAATGAAGTCAAAGAATAAGCTTGCAGAGCAAAATGAACCACAACCATCAAAAAAATGAACTAAAAACCAGCAACCAGTTGCGAGGACCAAAATGAACAAAAACACAAAAGTAGATGAGAACAAAGAACTATACACTATACAAATGGATTACACCTTGATTCTAAGAAATCAATCAAGGAAATGCTTCGAATGCCTACCATTAATAGGAAATTCAAGTAGCTCCTCGTCTGAAGGTATTTTCACATATTCGAATATCAATTGAATAAGATCCCATCCACAATGCATCAAATTTACCATGCTTTCCCTTATCTTGATGCCTCGCTATCTCATAAAATCACAAGATCCCCAATGATGAAATATCTGGGTGTCAAGTTTTTTGTCAAATAGCTTCTTCAACTTTTCTCTAACTTCACATGCCGCCGATGGGATGCCCTCTTTCTTCATCTAACTCAATAATCTAATCATTTGAGCATCATACGGATTAACTTATTGGTCTTCAATTTTTTGAACAAACTAAAATGAAGACAATTGCAAATGGAGGGGCAACAAATCTTGAGTTCCATATACCAATTCAAACAAGCTTTTACCAGGTAGCTCTTTTGACATTAATTCTGTCATCCCAAACAACAAACTTCAGTTTCTCACCCCACTTATTTTTTTTTCAACTCCGAGGTTCTTTTAATGATCTTCAACAAGTTTTTATTACTAGATCCAACTTGTCCATTTTCTTAGGGATTATAATTATAAGTATATGTCAAATTGATCCCATACTCCTTGCACATTGCCACCAAAGGTTTACCTCTGAAACTCATGGCATTATCAACAAAAATTTTAGTCGGCACTCCAAATATGCATATGATTTGATTCAACATGATGTCCATGATAACTTGGTGTGTCTTCTTCTTGGTGGGGATTGCTTCCACCCACTTAGTGAAATAATCAATGGCTATAAGAATCCATTTATGACTAGCACTGAAAGGATCAGAAATTTCCCCAATGAAATCCATTCCCCATTGTCTGAATGGGGCTTGAATTGAAATAGTCAAAGGAAGGGAGCCTAAATCTTTCATTCTTCCAGAAAAATGCTGGTAACTTTCACATTTCCTCACCAATAGAGTTCTATCCTTGAAGAGAGTTTGCCACCAATAAGCAGCCCTCATGTTTGTAACTCTTCCAACAAAATGTCCCCATAGACTCCTCCATGGAGATCAACAATTCTTTAGGGGGCCTCATTTTCAGTAATGCATCTCAAGAGCACTCCCTTAGGGTTCTTCCAAGATAACCCAAAATCAGTAATGACATAATTTTGAGAGGCTAACTCAAGAAATCTTTTCTAATTTTTACTCGGATATTCGGGCATCATAGATGTCGAGATAAAATATTATATCTTTGTACCATTCGAACTTACCAACTTTTCAAGGACATCCACCCTTTCTCCTTCTACTTCATTCACCTCAATAGTTTGCAGGTTGCTCTTGTAGCAATAATCTTATCTAGGCCCATACATCTTACCAATTTTGTGGTTTGATAGCCATGTCATACTCCTACAATTTGTTATCCCATGTACATTTTTATCTTGATACCTCCATCTCGAGATAGGATTTATTTCACCATGGTGTGGGAAACATAAGAAATAACTTTAGAACTCGAGAGGTAGGGTCTGAGAACCTTTGTTGCTTTCACCAAGGAAAATGTTTGCTTCTCCATGATGGTGTATTTCAACTCAACTCCCTGTAATTCCTTACTTGAAAAAGGCAATTGGTCTCTCAACCCCTTCATCATCCTTCTGTAAAAAAATATGCAATGGTGTTTTACGAAGAAAAAGAAAACACTTGAAAATGCTTCTTGTAATTTGGGGCTGCCAAAATAGGGGCATGCTTTAGTTCTTCTTTGATCCCATTGAAATCTTGAATGAAAACTTCTTCCCATTTGATAACTTGGTCCTTCTTCAGCATGCTAGTAATGGGGATGGTCATCTCAACAAAGTTAGACACAAACCTTCTGATAAATTTTATTTTTCCAAAGAAGGATTGAATTCCCTTCTTAGTTCTTGGAATTGGAACCTTTTTGATGGCTTCCACTCTCTCTAGATCTATCATTACCCCTTCTTTTGATACAATGTGACCAAGAAACTTTTCCTTTTGCACTCCAAAGTGGCACTTCTTAGGATTAAATGATATGCCATACTCCCTACACCTTATCAACATCTTCTCCAAGTGTTGCAAGTGATCATTTATCTTTCTAGAAAACACAGTTACATCATCCTGATAAATAGCAATGAAATCATTTATATAACCAAAGAAATGCTAAAACCATTGCTCTTTGGAAAGTTTCTCTAGCATTCATTAATCCAAAAGCAATCCTGACATAGACGTAAGTTCTCTAAGGAGTAGTAAAGGCAATCTTTATTCTTTTGATTCCTTGACATCAACTTGATTATAACCGAAAAAAACATCTAGAGTAGATAACAATTCGGAACCAATTACCAGGTTGTAGCATATTCTCCATGTTTAGAAGAGGGTAATTATGTTTCGGTGATGCTTTATTTAGGTTCCTAAAGTCTACGCATAGCCTTATGTCACCATTGTTTTCTGACATGCACTAGATTTGCAACCCAAGATGAATACCTCGTGAATCGAATGATCCCTCCATCCCTCAACTTCTTCAATTCTTCTTGCATCTTCAAATAAGGAGTGGATTGATGGGCCTCTTATTTTCATGAAAGGCTTGGCATTAGATTCAAGAGGAATCTCATGTTCGAACAAATCTTCCCTATATGCCTTCAACTCGCAGTAAGACCAAGCTAGTCAATGTTGATATTTCTTGAAAGAATTGAATATAGGACTACTTCTCTTCCTTGCTTTGAGATTGCTTCTTAACCAGATTTTATGTGGCTTTTCCTTTATGCCCGGACGTGTTCTTCCACATCTCTTAAAACCAATATACTCATTTTAATGATGCAATCAGCATTATCAAAGTTTGACTCAAGATCCACCACACCTTTTTGATTCGTGTTTGTCTTCAATGGATGATATCTTTGCCAAATAATGTTTCCTTTTCATCAAAAACACACACCATTACTTCCCAATCTATATTATGGTCAGAAAAAATCACCTTGGATCTACGAAACCATTTCACATGGGCATCATCATCAAACACTTTCCAATTTTTAATGTTATAAGGGATAGATGACCTTGTTAGTACTTCAACATCATACTCACAAAATGGAGACATTGTGCAACTCCCAAATCTAGATCCTAGTACTGCTAACTTGTTTGCAACAACATTAAACTTTCTATCATGGTGCACAATATTAAAAGAGTCAAACATTCCAATCAAATCCCAAACTACATGATTTTATTGTTTCATTGTCGATTTTTAGTATCATACAGTTTCCTAATTTGATTGATAATAAATTCTTAATCCCCTTTTACAATAACATCCTTTATACCATATTTCCTTGCAATTCTTAGGCCGAATAACAATGCGTCATATTCAGAAATTTTGGTAGTGCATTCAAATTTAAGTTTGAACGAGAACAAAAAGTATTCTTGGCTTGGGAGATCGGAACAATTCCAGTACCATTTCAAAACTTGGAACAGGCTCCATCAAATAACAAGGTCCAAGGTAAACCCACTTGTTCAAGACATTTGCACTTTGATCAATCTTGTGCTCCTTGCCATCAACAAACCCCACAAAGTTATCTACATATACATCAACATACAACACTTCATAAGAAGCATTATTTGGATCTTCAATGAGGGGCAACATTTTCTTATCTCCATACAACTTTACAAGGCTGCCTTCAATTGGAATGGTGACAAAGACATATCCATCTGAACACTTCCACCAACACTTGCAGCCCACTTTCTTGATAATAGCATGCCCCATTTGGTAGGGCAATCAACAATGACAACATCAAGTTTCAGGTTCTTACCTAGATAAGTTACAAGTTGTACCACCAAACCCTTCACACACCCTACAACTGGGACCTCTCTAGAATCCATTGTAGTACACTTTCCATAAGATGTTGTCACTTTAATGTTGAATTAATTCATGACTTTGAGAGGCATAACATTACATGATGCTCGGAGTCAAACATACAATTGTGTAGCAGTATGTCTTTAATAATCAGTGTTATAAAAAATGGATCAACATTTAACTGAGACTCAACTAAAGATGTCCCCAAGTAGAATTCAGGTGGTTCACCTATCTCCTCCAATGATGGTGGTTTTTCTAGGTTTGGAATTGTTAAAGGAGGAGTGTTTTAAATTATTTATATTTCTACCTTGTACACTCTTATCTTCTCCTTATCTTAAATACTCAAAAGCCCTCTTCTTATGCTCAGGAATCCTAAGCAGTTCCACAATTGGGACATAAATCTTGATCTAACTCAAGACTTGGGCAATGTCATAGGGAATGTACTTGGGAAAAGTAACATTTGGAGAAAGGTTGACAAACTCATCAGATGGCACAAGGTTTTTAACATTTTGGGCATGGGTGGGCACACCAGTTCTACTTGAGACAACAGGGCCTTTGCAAGTGCATCTTTCTTTGGAGTCTCTTTTGGGACATTGGTGAGAACTGGGGTCTTTGTTTTGGCTTGAGGCCCTACCCCTTTGAAAACTTTACTTCTTGTGTTATACTCCTTTTCTTAGGCCATAACAACATTCATTAGCAGTTGTTTATCCTCTTTTGATGGGATTCCTCTATAGTACTTCTTAATCATTAGAGCTCTCGTGTACTCAAAATCATTATTAGGAAGTTAAAATTCTTGTACCATATCTATTTCTAAAGCATGAGATGGAGGAATAAGAGGTACCCGTGAATACAATCCCAAAACTTATAGCAGTTCTTACACTTATTACCTCAATTGAAGTTTCTCTTTGTTGTGAGCTTGTAGAGAAGTCCACCATGTATGCATCATCATCAGTGTTGTCATCGTCATTAGTTTCTTCAACTTTTTGATCTACTTCACATGGCAGGTGGGGTAAGAATCATTTGTCACACCAATCCATTTGATTTTTCTCTTCAAAAACAACAACTTTGGCATTTAGAGGATCGGCACTACTCTATTCTTCCTATTTTGGGTTTATCTAGCTTCCATGGGTCCTTTACCTCGTCATCGAGACCTTTGATCAATTCTATGATTATTTTCAAGTTTGTATTGTCCTTGTTTCCTATGCGACCCTAAGAACCTTGTCAAATTCCTTTTCTACCCTATCCAACTTGTAAGGATTTCTTTGATAGCCCGGCCAAAGTCCTTACAACTTCCTCAAGATCCAAAACCTTATTTGATTGGCGCTTCTCGGGGTTGATTAGTTTAACACCCTCCCTCTTAGGAGGTTTTCCAACTACTTTGATGATGTTCTCAATTTGTAGAGCCATGGTAAAGGCCTGCCTCAAAGTCCCAGGGTTCTTATCCCTTAAATAGTAAGCAACTTTCTTACCAAATGAATTTGAATACTTCATCGAGATAAGATTCATCACATGGACTCAAATTAACAGGCATTCTTCTCAATGTTTTGTTAAATCTAGTGTTGAAATCATGCACTGATTCATTAGGATTCTTTTTATATTTTCAAACTCTGATAAAAGAAACCTAGGGTTTGTTTTATCATCGTACTACATTCTAAAGGCATTCTTCATCTCTGTCTAGGAGTCAATGGAATTATCTAGCAGAGATTTATACCAGTCCCTTGCATCCTCTTCTAGAGTATGAATAAATAATTTAATGTATACATCTTCAAACTCTATTTCAAAATCCTCCATCATATTGACAAAGAGTTTCAAGTGCTGATCACCAGTTATTGCATTATTTCCTTGAAACTTAGGAAATCTATTTCTTACATCCTATGTACGACGACATTTGGATAGCCAACCATACCTCTAAAAACTGATGGGACCAAAGGTATTAACGACAAATGGTATGGATGGAGGTGAGCCATATTATTATGAGGAGGTGATCTTATAGGAGAAACAAAATGATGAGGAGTGAGGGGTCTATGTGGTACATGGATACAATTTTTAGAATGACTGCCCTCTAAAGGCTCTATCTCTTGGAAAAATCTATTAGATTTTGAAAATATAGGGGAAAATTGAGAAGCAAATGTTTCAAATACAAATGATGGACCCTGTCTAGATGGAGAATTTAATACAACAAAGAGGCTACCTGATTCAGAAGCACTTGAGGAAGTACTACAATATTCAATCACAAATGTCAATTTCACCAATGGAGATATCTTTTGTTGATGCTTGATCTCTAACAACCTTCCAAATTATTCTACCTTCTGAATTAGACTTTCCCGGTAACTTGAAACAACCTTCTACTAGGGTCCTTGGCAAATAAATATCTTCTTCCTTCCAGATTTGTAGATATTAGTGAAAAATATTACTTGATATATGTTAAGACACTAGTATTTATAAATAATTTAAACAGCAAGGAGTCGCCACTAAGGATTTTCACCTTAGTTTGTACAAATGCACTATAAAAGACCGATTAAATGCTGTCAATACCATATTCATGCAAATCTTACAAGATTTGCTCCCCTTTTACCCAAATTTATCAATGATGATACAAATCCTAGTGAAATAACTTTATAAGCTAGAAATATTACACTCAGAACTCAAACTTTAAACAATTCTTACAAATATGAGAAAATAATGATGTTTCAACAATGTATTTGCACTTTAAAATATGTAAAAAGAATTACTAGGGTCTGTACACCTACACATTTGTTTAAATACTTCAAAGAGTCCCCAAAAATGGCACCATGAGTGTTGGTATCCAAATTTTTTCTACTTTTCAAGCCGAGTAGCAACACAAATGATTCGACAGGAGATTAGAGAAAGATATATCAAAGTGTGTGTCATTTTGTAGTCGTGGATGAGATCTAATTGACCCTTTGTTACTCATATTTGTGGAGAGATGGATAGCACCTTTAAGATTATTTGACCTACCCTTACTACTTTAGGACGTGCCTCTTTGACTAGGTGAGAGGACCCTTAGTGTAACCTTTGTTTGATGAAGGAGATGGAGATATCCTTATTTTGCATAAATTATATGAGTGAACCTTGGGAAAATACGGTCAATGCTCCATTATTTAACTCTTAATCATTGTCACTTTTAAATGATGGAGATATTTTCAACACAAGGCAAAGGTTCTCAAGACATTAAGAAATCTTGATTGTTATGCATGTATTTTTGCAAGTAGAATTTGTTCCTTTGTTGATACATAGGGAAAACAGGGGTAGTTCGAGGATGGATCAATGGTTTTTAAATGATTTTGCTAGGAGATGAAGTAGGATAAATTTTATTATACCAGATCTTTGAAGGGACTTCAAAACAATGAACAACTTCAACAACAGAAATCTTCAGAATATTTAAGATGTTCCTTTAATCATAATATGTGCTTGAATGGAGGCCCAAATCAGCATGTTTTCAAATAATATTTGAGACTCTAACACAAAGGCTCGAATTGAAAGACACAATTAAACACAAAAGTCTCGATTAATCATGCCTAAGGTACACCCGAAGACTTACATACAATCTTTATCAACAAATAATAGTGAATTGATTTTAAAAACTTTATCTCATCCAAGATGAAGGATCTTCTTAAAATGAAATTAAAAATATCATTAAATTGTGACATGGATGAGATCTTGTGTGATTTCACAAATATTTAAATATAATATTGCAATGGGAAAAAAAGAAACTATTTACATACATTCTGAAACAAAGCAAACACAAATTGCTAGAGATTTGACACAAATTAATTCCAAAATTACTTAGATTCATCAGTAGTGAAAATATTCCAGATAAATCTTAGTGCTTTTCAATGGCTATACATCTGGAACCAAATTAACATGACAAAAAATATAACAGAGAAGAAAATAATAGGTTATCTCAGCTTTTGTCTCTTAGGAAGATGGTTTTCTCAATTATTTTCTCAAGAATTCAAATTCTTACCATTTACTAGAGTATTCTCATTACATTTATAAATTTTTCTCACTCAATTTTCCCCCCAAAAGAAAGAATATTTGAGGACCTTTTCTTGTTACTAATTTTTTTCGAATAATGACATTTAACAAATTCGGATCCGAAATTTTCTAAGGGCCAATTGTGAAGCTGGTCATGTTTCTTGGGCCCTCAAATAATGACTAATATGCCATGCCACAAATTTTAAGGATTTATTTTAATCATTCTGATTTTTTCATGCGAGAAATCCCTTTTTCTCTTGAGGTAACGCCTTTTTCACCTTTTATGCCTACACTTTCATCATTTCATCCTTTTTCCCTCTTTTCCTCTATAATTTCTGCCCCACATCTATTTCCTCTTGTAATTCTAGTTTTTGTGAGTGCCTCAAGTAATTCCCACTTCAAAATATATACCTTGATGATCCTTGGACTCATAATTTAAGTTTTGAATCCATTCAATGGTACCTTACTAATAGAGACGAAAAAGAATTTCATAAAAGAACAATTAAAAATAGTGCGTATTTACGTCTCTAGTAGTCTTGGAGCAAAAATGGCAGAAAAAATAGGTGAAATGCACATCAACCATTGATTACGCCCATTTTCCACTTTATATTACTGATTGTCCATGTGTTTCCTTAGTGCAACTTTGGAAAGGAGAAGCACGAGAGGAAAGTCCCAAACAAGCGCGAGCCTTCCACGTGCCCTGGTCCCAAGAGAAACACCTTTTGGCCTTTGAAAATTCTCGGTGAAAAAGGAGCCATCGGAATCCTCCACATGTCTCAATGGCACATTTTAAGATGGTCCCCAAAAGTAGATACCCCAAACAAGTGTGGGCTTGACACGTGTCTCATTTCCAAAGATTTTGTTAAAAAAATGAAGGTTCATGGAAGGCATCATGTGTACATGGTCCAAGACATTTTTCTTAAGCCCTTGAAAATTCCATGGAAAGGGCAAAGTGAGAAAAACCTCTAAGTGTCCTCCTGGTGATTCTTCAAAAGAAAACTTAGGGCCGGTCCCCAAACATGTGTTGTCCCTCCATGTTTCCCGAGGTCTTTAAAATTTTCTTGAAAAGTCTAAGTAAGAGAAAGCTGAGACGGAATCATCCATGTGTCTTCACAATGTAACTTCGAGATGGTGCCCAAGAGTGGAGACATTGAACAAGTGTGAGCTCACCACATGTCCCAGGCCTTATAAAATTTCTTAGAATAGTTTAAGTACAAAACAGAGCCGAGTGAAGCCTCCACATGTCTCTTTTTCGCAATTGTTAAGGTGGGACCCTGAGGTGGATCCTCAAATGAGTGTCAGCCCTCCATGTTTCCATCTCCCACAAAAACTGTACCGGTTGTATGAAAAATTTGTCTAAGTTTGGGAAAAGTAGCGGAATCCTCCACGTGTCCCCCTAGGCGCAATTCTAAGGACAAACCAAAGGTGAATTTTCAAATGAGCACCGTTCCTCCACATGGAAAAGTTGTGGGTTGAAGCAATCCTTATATTTTTAAAAATGCCCTATTGAGCTGCATCTAACCAAAAAGGGCCACATTTACACTGATGTAGAGATGTAAATTTGACGGGGAAAAATCACCCGTAAAACTATAAAAATACGGAGAACCACCATTTGAGCTTGAAAATGAATCTTTCTTCAAGGATATAGAATTTGGAAATGTTATAAAGGCTTAAATGTGATCCTCCAAGTTACATCAAATCACATTTCCATAGGTATTTGGGACAAAAATGATAGGGACAACAAAATGTTACTTTGGAAAATGGAAGAAGAGGAAAAACCCGAATTTTACTCCCAATTTACTGACTCTTGTAGATGGATAGAGGAGCGATAAAAAAATTTTGACCTTTAAGTGATCCTCGACCAAGGAAGGGATTGATCATGGCATGACCAAATGGAGGACGAGTCTTCAATCACCAACATGGGGAGATAGAAAACATGACAGAGGCCGTAATTGAGGAATTTCAATGAAAAATGGGCGAGACTAATTTGATCACCAACACAACATAAAATCATAAATTTTTAATAATAAATTAGAATAGGATCATAATAATCACTCTTCTACAAGTTGTTCCTAACTAGGGTTTCAAACCAATTTAGATTCTTAACAATCATTCATAAAAAAGATGATTAAAAAACCTCATTATTTTTTAAAAACCTTTATAACTGACCTAAAATGATATTACAAATATCTCAGGTCCCCATGCAAAACATTCATTTCACAATGAGTATCGGAAGGTCTACTTTTGCTTGAAAATCACATTACAATTTACCCAGTTTTACTAAAATTGCATATCTTCAAAAATATTCTTGAGGATGGCCTAAAACTTGTAAAGAATCACCATGAAAACCTTCTCTAAGTGTTCATTCTCACCATATATCTATTATTCCTCATAATCTCTAGCCATAGTTACTTACCTATGTAAACATGGATGTTTCTCACCTGTAACTTCTTAAGGACCTCATAAAAGCAAAAAACCACTTAATGTAGACCTAAAAATAACCATACATGCCTTTTATATGAAAAATATATTTCTGATGTTCCAAATATCACACCTCTTTACCATTCTGCATGCACTAGGATAGAAAAAAGCCTAGAATGACCTGATTCAACACTAAATCCACATTACCTAACCATGTTGACTTAATGGGGACACTTATACACAAATGGAACACCTATATGACCATATATGACATCATGCAAACCACCAAAAACTCAATATGAATCAAATCATTATTCTTCCTAGAAAACCAAGTACCAGGACCATATTGAACTCACCAAAACATATGAACTTCATACTTGACACTGAACAACACCATATGGGGACTCACATGACTACATGAAACCACCTGTAACATAAATGGGGGTTAAAATCAATTAAAACACAACCATACAATGGGAAACATAATAATGTTGAGCACGTATACTTCAAGGACCTGAAATGAACAATGGAAGAAGGAACCCACACCACATTAGTAGAAAAAATATTTCACATTGCAATCTTTCAGCCACTATCTTCCCACTAAGAATCCAAGATAAATAATTTTTTCTCACTTGTGCCTAAAATTATGAATTATAAATTAAAATCATAACTTCTAATGATAATTCAATCATCTCTATATTATCTCTAGAAGGAATCTTGAAATGCATGTGCATACCAAGATCTAAGAATGTAGTGATCATGAGAAAGGAAAGTAATTTTCTCAAGTGGGAAATAAATAAGTATTTTCTACAAGGAGTAAAAATTGACATTTGGATGAAGATAAATCGTAACCAATCTTTCAAATAATCTCTCATACTTTAAATTCATTAAATAAATATTTGACTACATAGTCATGCTCAATAGGCTCATGGGAGAGACATCAACCAAGGACTTCCACCCATGGATGTCTTAGTTCACCTTGATCACCACTAAAGGAACTCAAAATATTGACCGGAGCTAAATCATCACTGATAATTTTCATTCGTAGTTCATTAACCTCAAGAATACCAAAAATTTCACAATGAATTATAATTTTCTATATTCCATCACAACTTTGCGAAATGCTTTAATCTATCCTCTAAAGTAAATCTCTAGAAAGGTGTGTGAGTGTATAAAGTACATTGATAATTTTATTCAAAGGAATATAAGAGGCATTATAACTGAGTCAAAATGTATTTTTAATGTATGTAATCAAGAATATGGAAGAGGATATCAATCAAAGGTTGTCGGTAGAAGCTTTTGAAATGATCAAGAATTAAGAAAGTTACTTCATGCGGTTCAAAAAAATTTCCTACATATGTTTAAGAGGATTTAATGATGCTCCACTAAAGCTTCCTTGATCCAAAAGTATAAAATTTGACCTTATTTCTCTATGGTGGAAATTTTATAGAGTACATATCAAGTGTTGGGAAGAAATAAAAAATAAGTTACATTCCCAATTCACATGGATATTTACTCTTGTAGGAATTTAGGAGATGTATGTAACAATGAAGCTTCCTTAGGACCATTTAACCTATATGTCTACTCCAAAATAAAGTTGTATGATAGTAAGTAGTATACGAAAGTTCAAAAAAGTATCTCAACATTTCCCATCAACATGAAATGGAGGATTATTCTCGAAGATTGTGTTGATGATATAGAATTCCATCAATAATACTTTTCTATAATTCTAGTGAAACAAATCAAAGACTTTTGTTTTGATTGGGTCATGGAGGATATAAAATATGATGGTAGTGAGTTGTTTTAACTAGGATACCTAAAGTGTGTTCACTTCACACCTCTTACACCTATAGAATGGTAAATTTTGGAGCCTATTGACATCTTGACCCATCTTTTGTAGTAGTTCTTGAAAGGTTGAAAAAGTGGTTTCTTAAGAAGGTACATGAAATTGGTTATGCACCATCTCCTTCTTATAGAAAATCAAATAAGTTACAAATAAACATGTATGGTCTCGTGAATGATGAAAACCTAAAAAAGGCATCTTCCTAAAAATATCTCCAGAGTCTCACATCAGTCTCCTTGTAGAAAGTTTCCAATGAGAATGGCTAACAAATGTAATCTTAAACTGGAAAAATTCATCATCTCCTATAAGGAACAAATGAAAGTATCCCAAGTCCCTCATGAAACAACCTCATAGGTCTCCTAGAATCCTAGTGTAATCTCATATGGGCAGTGATCTTGAATCTTCTCCACTTAGAACAAAGTTGTGGTATCTATTATCCTTTAAGCGGTTCAAAATTTCATTCTTCATCTTTCTCTATAGATCATGTTTTCTTATGGGTTCAAGATATTACAAAAATCATCAACGTACCATTGTGAAAGTAGAGGATGAAGTTATTGAAATATCTTGATCTTTGAAACTGACATCCACTCCTCCACAAGACCAATATGAATTCTCGACTCACAAGTGATGCTTTAAGGTATCGGCTCATTAAGTTTTCTCACCCAAGGGTGGAAAAATATGAAGCTAAAATATATATCTCATTATGAGATGACTATGTACCCTCTTGGGAGGTAGGTTAGAAAGGAAATATTGAAAATTTTGAGAAAACAAATGCCAAATTGGTTCCTTGAATAAGAAAAGGTGAAATAACTCAAGAAAAACTTGAAAGTTAGCTATACATATTCACGTCATATGTTCAAAACTTATTAGGCCATGATGATACTCATTTTATCCCCTCCGATTTAGTTATTCCTGTGAGTAAGATTCGGGCACATGCTATTCAAGAAGTCCAAAGCATTGAAAATTTGGGAAGGACAACCGAGGCATGGATTGAATCCATATTATAAAGGGTTGTGAAAAACACCTAAAGGTAATCAAAATATACAATATTTTCACTTTATCGACTTAGAATGTGTAGTGTATTTTGTCCGTAGTCAAGAAATAAGATAACCATTAGAATCATATTTTTCAATCATTTGTGAGATGAGATCTATTGAACTCAAGTTTATTTTTGAAAAGAAAGTGTTCTTGAATATAGAAGATAATTGTTCAGAAACATGGACGGAACAATCAATTGGAAAATAAGAGTCCACATTGATTTCATTGAATATTTCCCATATCACCTAAACTAAGGTAAAAAATAAAAGAAGATATTAACGATAACTTGTGCATTTTGAGATTCCCTCATGTTACACTACGAGTTCATGTCATTGGATGAACTTTAAGAGAACTTTTGAAACATTATGAAAGGATAATTATATGACAAGAAGTCCTATGAAGATCAACTCATAGACACTCTAGCTCAAATTTGAGGATCCATTTATGACACAACTCAAAATATCCCAAAATGGATTAATAATTATAAAATAATTTGAGGGGAAGCCGATAAATGACATGATATTGTTACAAACACCATCATTCCACTGTAGAAATATGTTCTAAAATAAGTGTTCGGAGTTCAACTTAGCGATGATAGGTGAAATAATATCCTTAGTGTGGTGCATCCAGGATATTTTTCTTCATGTACTCCATCTATAGAATGATGGTTTCCCTCTTCTTTTTTCTTATTCTCTCCATTCTCTCATGTAGAAATCAATTTTTCCAAATAAAACTCTAGTTATTTCTAATTCTTTATTAGGTAATGAAATTTTCAAAATATAACTCAAATAAATTCATATTCCACTTTTGTAAAATGATTTTCTTGAAATAAGGAAAAGTGACTTACTCTATAAATGAATATGGACATTCATGAATGAATAAGAAAGTTATATTGTTTTGGGATATATATTAAAGCCTCTTCTCTTTTGTAAAACATCATTTTCTCTCTCTCTCTCTATAGCATATTGTAGTTCTTCCATTTCCCACCCTTTAATTTCCCCCATTCTCCTTCTTTCACTCAACCATATGTATGAAAAGTTTTAGAGGACAAAATGGATTTATACCTATTGATAGTGGAATAAAAATCAGAATTTTACTTTTGTTTCAATCTCTATTTTTGTTTTATTTTCTATATATAAATTGCTTGTTTTTGCCTATGTATTCTAATTGAAGTAGAAAGCTTCCTGGATTGTATTTAGTAAAATATAGGTTCCTTTCACTAATAAAATTCCCCTCATTATTCTCCATTTACTCACCTATGTTTTCTTTCTCTCTCTTAGATATTGTTGTGGTTATGACAAGGGAGTTTTCACACATTCCACAATAAATGACCACCACGAGAGATAGTCTCTTTGTCTGATTATTTCCAGATTTCAATAAATGGGATCCACCCTATCTTGAATTGGAGGGACTTAGTCTCACGATCATTTAAAAATCCCCATTTTTAATTGATAAAATAATTCAAAAATAAGGAAAAAGAGTGTAATTTTGCTAAATTAAATAGTTAATCTTTCTTACGAGGTCCACTACTTGGCCATGCATCCATTTATTTTCATTATGCGTAGACACCAAAATTTGGTTCACTTGTCCCTCATCTTGTGTTAACTCTCCTCTTCATCATCATCATTACCGATCACATCCATACTATATTCAAATCTCATTCCACCCCTCTAAACCTGTTTATTCCTCTTAATTTCTTATTTTCCTATCTTAATCCTATCCTATCCCATGATTATTTTATCCCTCATTATTCAGCCTTAATCACATTTAATTATCCCTAAAAACATGATTACTATCTTCATCACATCCATACTGACCCTCATTTATTCTCTTTAAACTTTCATCTACCCTCATTCAACGCCTTTCGGCCCTCTAACCACTTGTATCATCCCTATACAAATATAATTCACTGAAATAAATAAAAAACCTTAATCCAACCCTAATAAGCCTCTTATCTCAAGTTGTATATCACCCACATTTACCAAAGAAATGGTCATATGTTGTGTACATTGATCCTAGAAAGTCCCTGGTGGCCTATAAATATATCACTACCCCCTCTTCAAAGTGGATAAAACTTTTGAGATTCTTACTTCTTGCAATATTTCATTTTTTTATTATCTTCTTTTGATCTACTATCAACATCTTTGAGTCATCTTGGAACCCTTGCAAAATATTTTTTGAGATCTTAATATTTGATTTTTCTTGTATCCCTATCTTTTTCATCAGATTTTCATTAGCTTTGCACATCTTTTTGTCACCTTGGAGATCTTTAGTCTCACAAATAATCATTGTCTCTTTCTTATAATCCCTTGTAATCTATGAGCTTCCTTGAAACCCTAATCCACCTAGCTTACATCAATTCTACTACTTTGGACTCCATCAACCTATTCTACATCAATCCATTTTCCATCTATTTCTCGGCTCCTACAATATCCATATCACTTTGTATTTGTGATCCATGTATCTGAAATCCTAAATCTCACCTTTTATACCCTAGTATGCATAAAATATCCTAGATCTTCCCTATCACATCTTCCCGTTTCATCTCACATTTTCATCTTTTCTACAATTTGCATATTTTTTTGTTTCATGTGTTTTTGTGCTAGATCTAGGACATCTTCAAAATCTCAATATTAGTTCTAGATCCACTATCTTCACATCTATTTATATTCTTTACTACCATCATTGTTGATTTCCTATGTCTCTCTTGGATCACCATCGGCCTTTGTCAGGTTTATATCTTCTTATTCCAACTTATCTGTTATCATATCTTTATCTTAGCATATCTAGTATATCTATGATCTCTATTCGATTATTATTATCTTATGCATGTCATTTATGAATTAATTTTAATCAATAATTCAATCACATGCGTTTACATCCTCCCTATGAATTTTATCACTTCTCGGGACTAAGCGTGTCAAGAATCCTACCATATAATCTACTAATATTTTTCTTATCTAGATGTCCCTTTGTTGTGCAGGTTATCAAGTTCACTACGGAAATGATCTTTATGCTCATATCTCATCCTTCATGATCATCACACATATAGGTATCGTTAAAACCTTTCATATTTTAGAGTTTCTTTTTTTCTTGCATACCATCTCATTAACTTGAGACTAGATTAGGAAAATAGTCAAACATTATAGTATGATTGGTGGGACCTACCTACCTCGTCTAGTAAGTTCCTTGTTTATTTTCATTTTCTATTTTACATTCTATTTTCCTCTTTCTACTAACCCTATAGGTTAGAGTTTTTTTTTTGCGTTCTTGAGGGGTTTTCTTGATTTATCAATAATGTGCGCTCGACTTGGAAAAAAAGGAAGGAAAAATAATTATTTAGGTATTATTATTTTTAATCCTTATTTTATCCTTTATGCATCATTTCTCCCTCCTTTTTTCTTTTTTCATGAAATATCATATTTTTCTTTGGATCTATAAAGAACACATATTCATGCTTGCTTGATCACATAGTTTATAAGGAGTGTAATATCCTGTGTTCATATATCTTCATATATAACTAAACCAAATGAACAAATCAATACATCTAAACATATCCTACTAGGTTGATCTATTGGGATTTCATCACCCAATAAGGAAACCACCATGGTGTTTTGGTTGTGTAAAAATTTATTTGACTTTTGGTATATCGGATAAGTTCTGTACACCCTTATCTCTATAGTGTGTGAAGTGCGGGGGTATTCCACAATACCAAACCACTTACCAAGAGTCAACATAGATTTGTGCCTAATGTACCTTTGGGTATATCGGTGACTCTAACCTTAAACATATGGGAAACCATCCCTAGATTGACCATTTATTTAGGTTCCCTTTGATCCTCTTTTCCTCTTCACACTTCTCTTAATAAAAATGATAAATAAAAATTTGCTACTTGATTTTCTTATTACATTAGTAATCTGCATAAGTTTTTACTTGTTTATTTCATGCCCATTGTTACTCATTCCCAAGAAAATAAAATGGAACAATAAACCTCTTGCAATAACTTCCCCATCTCAAACTATATTTCATAACAAACATCTACCCTCGTTCTTACTTCTTCCACAACTTTGGTCACCTCATTTTTAATTTCCCAAGCCATTATTTTTATTGTTCCTCTTCACGGGCGTCATATGATTCAAGCCAATCCACATGTCAAATCCAATCCTTTTTAATCACCATTTCATTCCCTCTAGACAAGTTACACCTCCTTTTACCACTTCTTTATGAGCGATTGGACCTCCCACTATCCCTCGTAGATGATTGGATTTAGAAGATTTCCTTGGTGTTAACCTCATCGATATTCATGATTATCTTATTCGTAACTCCAAAAATATTCCCATAAATGGAACTCCCTTTCTATATATCTATGATTATCCCCCACACTCCAAATACACTAATTTATTCCTTCCTAACTTGTTCTCTTCTTTCCCAAGGCCATGAATGAGCTAGCAATAGAACAACATGAACATTACCCTCATGAGTATTCTACCATAGCTCCCTAAAACTATCAATCAACTCAATTAGTGGTCCCCATACCAAGTAATATACCTCGTATTAATACCATCCTGACATATTATATCTCTATTCATTCTTGATCTACCCTTATCATCAATGCTACCACCCAAACTCTTCAAGAATCTAAGATAAATCCTCCACCACCTGAGCAACAAGTTCAAAACTTGGTGCCTCTCTTCGCATCTCAAGTCCATATAAATTTGGCTACCTCACAACCCCACCCTTTATATTTTACTCGAGATGAATAAACCAAAACTTTGAAGCATCTTTCAACATATGTTTCCTAATCAGCCCACTCAAACATCTCAACCAACTCACCCACACATTCAAACTCACTAAAATCAAACCCAATCTAATTCTCCCATAACTCGAGTAATAACCATCATAAATATATTTGTCCAACTATATCCATTTCCAATATCCTATTTTACAAGATCCCTAATCACATACCTTTAATTATGTTACTTATTATCAACCACTCCCACAAACTCCTAATTACACCCAACAATATCAACCTTACCCAAAACCCAATCCATATAAATCTTAGAATCGATAACATCATCCATTATCTCCTAATCACCACATAAACAATGACCCCATGAATTCCTTTTTGAGTCGGATAGAATACTTAATGACTTCTACCTTGGGTCCTAAGAGCACATTCACTGCAAAAACTCTTTAATGAACCTATCAACCCATATGTACTCATTAATCCTTATCCTACACGGTGGGAGATTCTTAAGTTCTCTAATTTCAATAATAAGGAGTATCCCTAACAATACCTTCATGTATTTAGGAACTTATGTTATCTCAACACCCATGATCAAGACCTTATTCTTCATAGTTTTGCTATGTCTTTTACCGACCTATCCTGGAATGGTATAATGGAACTCCCCAACATTACCTCTTCTATTTCACATAGCTTTTGAAACTCTTCTTGAATATTTATCCATAAACATTGCACAAAAATCACTATCACCGATCTCTATGCCGTCAAAAATTTGATGATGAATCAATCACATATTACATCACTAGCTAGTATGACATTATCAAGAAATTATCTTTCTCTTTGTCTTAATATGAACTCATCAAAATATCCTCTATATCATATTTCAAACATACCTCATCCACCCTCCAAAAAAATTCCTTACAAACTTTCTAATAATCCTTCACCATGGCCAGAAAATTAGAATTATGCACCCTTGAGCAAGGCCATGTTAAGCTTTACCCCAACAATACTATGACCGAATTCACCAAATCATTCATCCATAATGAAAAATACAAGAATGCATCCAATTCCATTTTCCTCAAAACTTATTCCATATAAACATACCATCACGAACCTCCACAAATATCTCCTTAGCCCATCCCCAACTATACCCCTTTTAGATAATCTTATAGCTCTATCTTTGAAACACTCATGGTTGTATGCCTTATCCAACTCCCTCCCATATTACCCATTGATGATTCACATCCAAAACCTACATGGTACCTTGAAGACCATTATTACAAACACCATCGATTTTTTTGGCCATGCTTATTGAAAAGCATCGTACCTTTAAGGACCTAGTGCAATGGATTATTTATCATAGAGGAACTTTTATTGGATAATCATTACACTCCTCCTAACAAAGCATTAGATGTATTAAAGAAACCATTCCTTAATCATCCAAAAAAACCAAGATAATCCTCTCAAATATCACACACCTTACACTCATACAATCACTACTATGAGTATGGATTGAACACATCCACCCAAATCTATTACACCCACATCTATTATACCCATGTCTAATTCATCCACCTCTACTTCAACATCTACGCTTATGTCTAAAATTATATCTAAAACCACACCCATATCTACCTCTATACCCACATCATCGTATCCATATCTACATCTAGATCCATATCTACATCTACATCATCCCTCTAAATCTATACCAAGTGGACATCCCCCTTGAATATATCATAATTTATGTCCCAATCCCATCCTCTTCTCATAAAATTACCCTAAATCATATATCAATACCCCCAAATTCAAAAGAACCTTAACCTCTTACGATCTTACAAATCGTGCTATCAAAAACGGCTTAATCCTCAATCCCCACATCTACAACACAACCTACACCTGAATCATATAACCCCATCTCTAAAGAAAAACCCACTATTTAAATCATCATGGTCCCTACCAAGGAAAAACTTCACAATTTTTTTAAGAATCTTGACACCCCATTAGAAAATATCTTACTCATCGTATGAGAAACTAGATTTTCCCTCGATAAATTACCATTAATTCAAACAATCCTATATCCAATCATCCATATTAGGACCTAGGCAATATATTTTTGGACCATTTACTTCATTTAAATCTTCCATCACCCCAAAATGTGAATAAAAACATCCACTCTCCCCCAAATACAAATAATAATTTACATCCTTACCAAATCCCATAAGAGTAAGGAACTTCTTTTGCCTTCATCCCCCTATCCTAAATCAAATCAATCCACAACCTATGAAAATACCTACACTAAAAATCCCATTGATCATCTAGAAAAATCCTTCATCATCTTCTCCAATTATATTTAATCACCTTTCCCCCATTAATTCCTTGACTTAAGTGGGTGGAAACCCATGTGGTTTGAATAGAATGACATTTTACTTATCATCATGTCTCTAGACATGAAAAATAACATTGTAAACCTCTTAAAACCCTCATTGACAACCTCATAGAAGAGGATGATATTCACATCAAATATAACCACCCTATTCCATCCACTAGATCATCCACATCTAAGCGTGTCATCATGAAAATGTGCAGCGGGGAAATTGATAATTTTCCAGCATGACAACGATATGCATGTGCCAAAATTTTAAAATCGTATCCTTCCCGGAACCCCAAGTCCACTCAGTAGTTTATTGACCTCTAATATGATGTTAAATAAATCCCGTCTAGATTATTTAGGAAAGTCAATTCAAAACCCTAGGTGATTTTAGATGTTTTTAGAAAATGTAAATTTTGAGCGATAATGGGAAGGGATATCGTTGGTCTTCCCGAATGAGCGCAATCACTGGAGCAGAAAATCAGAGAAAAAATAAATTTGGAGGTGAATTTAATGTATAGAAACATCATGGAATTGATTTTGGAATATTTAGGGAATATTTAGAGAGTTTGGAGTAGTTTGATCAAAAACAGGGTTCACAGGCCTAGGCAGTGCACAAGCCAAAAATGTTGTTGAGCTTTGGAAGGTGATTACTGCGAGCTCCTAATGGAGCTAGGAGAAAAAACAAACATCATTAGAAAGGTATTTAAAATACCTACAAGATGAATAAATTATATATATTTTTTAAAAAAATCAAAATGGGTTTGAAAGCCATTTTTCTCACACACACAGTACAAGATCAAAACTCCACTATTTCGGGGACCAAATTGATGCATCAAGACCTGATAACCCCAAAATTTTATGTAGAAAGATATTTAAAATGAATATCATATATAATTTCATCAAAAAGTCCATCGGGAGCTCAAGTTAGTGTCATTTCAAGTTGTCCTCTTTGAGTGAGTTCGGGAGTTTGTCAAATTTTGAAAGGACACATGTCAGGCTCCGGGAGCTGAAGGGATTTTTTCCCTCACCTCCCTCAATTTTAAAGGAAATCAAGGTTGGAAAAATTATCCCACCCCCTAAGGAGACTCCTGGTCACCCATGTAGCCAACTTTCAGCCCCTCGGTGCTTTAAAGGTGCTTTTTGGCTTTAATCCCCTAAGTCGGATCTCCCCCACATGTCAAGATGAGGTGTATTGTTAAATTTGATGTCCCTCACATCCCTTTGAGGTGATGTTTCAAAGACAAAGAAATGTGCCAAAATCAAAATATAAATTTTGAAAAAATTTCTAATTGTTTGTCGCTTCTTGTTGCTTCTTGTTCTTTCTCACTACTAGAAGAAAAGTTGCAAAGAACACCTCAACTTACCATTGTTTCTCCAACCATCTCCACCATGAAACCAAACCATCAAATCCATGATTATTTATGGGTTTCAAATACTATATTGATTGAAAGAGATAGATGAATGCGAATGAAAGAGAAAAGTAAAGGAATTCTTGAAAACCTCCATTGTCGTGAGACGAAGATTCGAACATATCTTGTTAGCTAGTGCACAAAACGAAGAACCATTTGTTTATGATATTTTAAATCTCTAAGACCATTAGAAAATAACCTCCAAACCTTCCATTAATATAAAGGAATTATCAAAACAAATAAATTTCACTTCTGGTTCCATGAAGAACAAAGCTCAATTTCTGTCAAACCGTGAAGAACCTGGATCAAAAGAAATTTCACCAATGAGAAAAGAAGAAAAAACCTATTGCAATGGAGTTGATTTCATCAAAATGGAGAAAAAAATAGAACTGAAAATTTCAAGCTCCATTAATTGCTTCCATGACATAGTAGTGGAAAAAATCAGCGAGCTATCTCTCCACATCTCAGGGTTCTAGTGCATGAAATCACACAAAAATTGGAGGGAATGATCGTTGAAAAATATAGTTTCATGTGAACTATTTTTTACACCATGAAGTCCTTATATTTTAGAGATATGTAGCAATTTGTTTTCATCATAGTTCTAATCTATCACATGAATAACATCAGTGAAAAAGGCGATGAGCTACCTCTTGACTCTCGAGGTTCCAATGGGAGAAATTGTGTGAAAATTGGAGGGAATGATCTTGAAAAATCTAGTTTTGCGTGATCTAGTTTTCATGCCCTAAATTCCATATTTTTTTAGGGATATGGAGGACTATGTTTTTATTAGAATTCTCCCCTCCTTGAATAAATTTTCAAATTCCCGAAGATCCATTAGCAAAATAATCTGAAATTCAAAGGAAGGGTCTCCAAAAAATCTTGTTTCTCTCAAACTAGTTTTCACACGATAAAGTTGCTAGTTTCTCAAGATATGAAGGACTGAATTTTTATCAGTATTCTTCCCTGGTAGCTCCATACCTGAATCTCTTACCAGGCATAAATTTTCATTTTTCATTTTTGAGCTTTCTGGAAAGTGAATCATCGTGAAAATTGAAGCGCGCGTTTGTGGCGAAGATCCGAATCCAAAAAAGTTGTTCCCATCACAAACAAAGTTTTTTTCACCTGTTATTAAAAATATCATATTTTATACTTCCTCACATGCTATAAATGATGAATCACACAAAATTACAAGTTCGATCATTCGAACAATAAAAAATGGGTAAAATGAAAAGTAAAAAAGAAAACAACTTCTTCCAAAAATAGCAAGTACCCAAATAGCAACCTACTAAAAATAACAATATCTCAGGAATAGAAGAGACTTGAATATGGTAGATGGTTCAGAAGGTGAATTTTGAGCAAGATAGGTGATATGTCCCGAATAGTAGAACATGGGCTCATATTCTAAAAATAGAAAGGTTTCATTTAAGGAATGGAAAGTTACATATGGCTTTGTTTTCACTCACCTTAATGCTTTTTGGACTCCCCATTAGATAATGAGATTGTTTCATGAGTTGAAAAGGATGAATGAGAACTTCATGGAAATCATAGAAGCATCATCTTGAGTGCAATGGTTTACAGAAGAAATCCAGGGCATCGCAAGGCACATCATGTGAATTCATCTTCATCACTTTAAAAACTGAGTAATTCAAAGTGAGTTGATTAGAATGATTTCAATGAGTCAAAGGGTTCATCAAACAATTTTTAAGGAGGTTCATCATGGAAATTGTATGTTTTCATCTCGAGCTTGGATTGGTAACCTTCAGAACAATATTTTTGTGGTCTAAGAGGTCTATGCATTATAGAGTGTGTGGTCATCACTTGATGGGGGAAATGATGCAAAGTCATTCAAGAGATCCATCTTCATCGAGTGTATAAGATCACTAATGGAAGAAATATTTGCTCAAAGTTCATGAATTCATCAAGGCATTAAAATAATTTCATCACAAGGAGTGTTTTCCCTCCATCCCTTCCATCTTCCTCTCTTTGCCTCTATTTTTCTCTCTCCATTCTAATTCTTCGGTATGCGTCATCATTGTATTTCATCCTATTCACTTAAGTGACCTATTTTAAATTTGTAAAAAGTATTTTCTCAAAATTATAAGAGAAATAATTAATTCATGGAAAATAAAAGGTCATGAGTGGAATATGGAAATGAAGAGTCATGTGAGGGAGGTGAAATGACAATTCAAATTGCTATAAATTAGTATGGCCTCTCCATTCTAAGGGATTCCATATTTTGGAATAACTCTTACTATGTAGCATTGTGATAGCTTAGTTGAAGCTTTGTATTCATCACTACACATGGAATAAAAGCTACACTTATTCTATTTCCCTTTCTTGTTTTTCCTCTATTTCTCTCTTTCATGCACTTTTCAAGCATAGTTGATCCTGTATGGAATTGGAGAGGAACTTGGTGTCCTCGATAGATGAATTTAAAAAATTTGTGTCTTAATTCATTAGTCCCACTAGCTTCATTGTGCTTTCCTCTATATTGAAGGTTGAACTACTCCGAGTTACTGGGTGTGAGCTCACGTAATACAAATGGATGTAATATACCTTGCATAATTTCCTCCATTGTACCTATTATCCAATTTTTCCCCTCAGGAAAAATTGATCAAACATGACCTTGCACAGGAGAAAATTGAAGGGTTGGTTCAGTCATGCGAGCCCACATTTCAAATCTAAGAATTAGGTTACTGATAAGGCATGAAAATGGAGAAGAAAGGTCGGAAAATGAGTAGCCAAACAATGTTAAAGGATATTAGAGCTCAAGAGGGAGAAAAATAGAGAAAGGTAGTGTTCACTCGAGGACCGAATCATCTAAGTATAAAAAGGCAGCGGAATCCTCCACATGCCTCATCAGTGCACTTCCAAAGGTTCAAAAAGGCGGGCCCCCAAATGAGAACATTCCCTCCACATTTCTAGAGCAGGAAGTTGCATCGACGATGAAAAGTATAAGAACTAGTGGAAGCATCCATGTATCTCATCGGTGGAATTTCAAAGGTAAAATACAAAGGCAAGGTCCCCAAATGAGTGCATGCCCTCCACATTTCTAGGGTCCAACAAAGTTGCACTAGATGTTAAACATTCCAAGATCCAGTGGAAGCCTCCACATGTCATCTCAATACAACTTCAAAGGAAAATCAAAAGCGGGATCCCCAAGCGAGAGGAGGCTCTCCACGTGGTCAGATCTCCGAGAAAGTTACACCAGCCATTGAAAAGTTTGAGCAAAGAAATAGAGCTAGTGGAAGCCTCCACATGTATATTTGGTACAACTTCAAAGGTAAAACCTAAAGCCAGTCCTCAAATGAGTCTTGGCCCTCCACGTGTCCAGGTTGGACATAGTATCTTTGCCAAACATAAGGGACTTAGGCAGAACACAAAGGAAGAAGCGAGGCTAGTGGAAGGTGCCAAGTGTCAGCACGTCACATTCCTAGGAGCCTAAAAGGAAAAAAAATATTAATAATTCACGGGGCTTCGATGTGGATCTTGCACGGATAGACTCTAAACCCAAAGCAATTTGGAGATGATCATAACTTTTGACTGGAAGGTCAGATTTGAGAAAGAGAGGACTTTTTGGAAAGCTCTCAAATTCTGGTACTCACCTACCACCAATTTTTAAGCTATTAGGATTATCACCTACCACCATAATAAGATATGGGATTCCTTTCTTGCCCAACAAGGAGCATTAATGGAGGCATTAGTTTTGTAGTAAAACCCATCATTGTTGTAGGTGAATTCAATGCATTTTATTAGGTGGTTAGAGTAGGTTTTTGAATTTCTTATATTTCCCTTTCTCATTCCTCCTATATATTATAAGGAGGGGCATTTTTATAAAGGTTTAAAAATTTTTTTTTACACCCTCCCTTCTTCCCTTTTTGAAAGTGGATTTTTGGAGCTCGAACCTCTCATTCAAGACTCCGTAAATGTAATCTTCCTCTTAGCCATTGTAGTGGACGATGTCAAATCTTAGGAGCAATAGTATAAGTTTGTGGATGATTTCAATCCTCTCTTATGTTCATTATATCTTCCTGATCTCTCATTACAATATTGATTATTTATGGATGATGGTTGTATTAAATTTTTATTGTTTGTGTTTATTGTAAAGTAGGTGTTCAGCATTCCTTTGGTGCATCACCCTTGTTAGTTTAGGTTTTATTTCTTTCATCTCTTTAACCCTATCTCCTTGGAAAGTTAGATTAGTTTTAGAGTAGATCCTATGAAATATGAGTGTGTGCACTGAACAAAGGAATAGGCAACGACCTTCACTCGAGATCTCTCTCGATTCGCAAAGTCCCACACTTTCGGAGAAGCTCCATGTTATGCAATCACACTAAGAGTCTCAACCCATCGAGTTGTAGATATTCAAGGGTGGTTTGATTCTTCATCAATAGTTTTTACACGCCAAAGGTGGGACCAAGAGTTCATTTCAAAAAGATTTGAAGGAATTTTCAAGAAGTTCAAACTTAGAAATTGCAAGTTCTCCAATTTCAGACTTTTCACCTCTCAAGATGAACTCCAAAATTGATTTTTAGGGGCTTAACTTGCTCAAAATAAGTCCAAATTTCACCAGTTGATAGATCTAGGGATAATATTCAAAAGGGTATGTTTAGTTTTTGAAATTTTATTTTTTGAAATTTGGAGTTTTTTTAATTTTGGGTTTGGGATTTCGGGTTTTGAAATTTGGAAGTCTTAAATTTTCGGGTTTTCAAGACTGTCATTCCAATCATTTTTAAAAAATCCAAAATGTTAAATAAACAGGACATTAGAATTTTTCATTTTTATTCTATCATGTTTGGTGAGTAACTTGTCAAAATCTAGCCTTTAGAGGATCATTTTTCAACACATCCTGACTCGAAGGGATAGAATTCGGTGGTGTGTAGCGTGAAGGTTTCCCAAGTACATGAGAAGAATTAGAACTAGGTTTGATACTTGAGAAGGGGGATTATTTTTCTACTTGCAATTATCACCAGGAAAAGGAAGGAGAGGAAGAAAACCGCAAAGATCACCATCTCCACCTAACAAGACTTTGTCTACACCTCCACCTATTAGACCTTTTCTTCAATCAACAAGAGTTATCTAACCAATCCAGTTGTGCAACAAATGAAATCCCTATTTCAACTTCACGGGCAGTAGTCCACTTTCCCTAAATGCTCAAAATCTAGTTCCAATTGTGGCGTTGAAGAACATCCCATATTTCACTAGAGAGAACCAGACAAACTCCGATTGAGCAACTCCAAGACATTGCAAATGTCTATGTAATCCATGAAATGACTGAAATGGACATTGTTGTTAAGTAATTAGCATCCTCCTTTACAGGTAAATATTTCCATTTGGTTTAGAAGTCTAACAACAGGATCTATCAAGAATTGGGACCATTTGTGCACAACTCTCTATAATCAATTTGGGGAAAAAGGAGATAACATTTCTTTAATAGAACGGATGAAAAAATTAAGAGGGCTCATAATGAAAAGTTGATGGACTTCAACTTCAGATTTTAGAGGGCATGGGATACGATTCCATTGGCCATGAGATAAATAGCTAAAGGTGCTTTTCTATACTTCCTTAAAGCTTTGATTTTTTATATTGCTATGATGATCCGATCAATGGGAGGTATAATCTTACCCGTAACCTATAATATTGCTATTAGAGTAGAAAAATTCTTGATCCAAGATGATAAACTCACACCTAGGCCACTTATGCCTCTATACCCAAAATTAGGAGATCCTACAATTAGTCAAACACTAGAGTTGAATCCCATTCCAGCCCCTAGAAATCAAAGCAATAGTGAGGCTTCTACTTCTTCAAGCACTTCAAAAGAATTGCAGGAGGTTATGAAACAACTACAGAACCTAGGAAATGAGCTAGTGACTATCAAGAGACAAAAAGCTCAAAGTTCTAGACCATATCAACCTCCAAATCAATATCAAGCTAGGCCCCCATATCAGCAAAATAGACCACCAAATCAGGCTAGAAATCAAAACCAGAACTAGGGACAACCTCAAGCCACCATGTAATTCCAAGCATATGATCCAAATGCAGATTCAATGTCAAGATCCTTGGTTCTAACAAAGAACAACATGACACAGAAGTATGACCGGTGTTACCCTTGTAATCTACCTCACAATCAATCAACTTGTTTCAATGGTACACTAAACCAAGACTTTATGGTATAGACCATTGGTGTGCCCCAAGAACCAATCCAAGAAGGAAATTGACAACATGAAACTCTGCAAGAGGCACCTCCAATGGAAACCACATTGGTTAATTGGCACATAGAAGACTTTTGTGGAGTTAATCAACCTCCTTTTCAGGGTGTAGCTGCTAACACACGGTCAAAGAAGAGGAACATAGAGGAGGGAAAACCATCTAATCCAATTGTTTCTCATCCCAATCCTACACAACAAGGAGTTAGTAGACCAAATGCAGCCCCAAATGTGTAAAATCAGCCTAAGGCACTGTTGCAGTAGTACATGTGCCTGTTCAAGCACCAGAAAAGGTTACACCAAGTAAGGGAAAAGAAAAGGATAATTCACCCCCCTTCAACATTATTTATCAGATGAGGAAAACACATGTGAACATTTCCATCTAGGAGTCACTCAAAATCCCAATAAAATGAGATTCGTTGCAAGCTCTGAATGGTCGGTTTGTCTACCTCAAATGGATTAAACCAAGGTCAAGAGAAAGTTCTCACTAATGTAGTGCAACAGGGTGGTGGTCAACCAAGAAAAAATTTGAAGCCTCCACCATTTTATGTGTTATTAATTGTTGAGAACCACATGGTACATAAATGCATGATTAATTCAGGTGCAAGTAGCTCAGTGGCGCTGAAACAAATAATAGATCAATTGGGTCCGAAGTATGAGCCAGTGCTAAAAGGAGTAGTGCAGATGAATGGAATAGTAGTAGGAATGGTTGGGGTCATCAAGGGTTTAAGTCTAACACTACATGTCAGTCAAAATGTCACATTCTTGCAAGATGTGTCTGTAAGTGACCTTCCACCACTCTTTGCACTGTGTTTGTGAAGATACTTCACTACCAAAATTGGTGGATATTTATCAAAAAATTGGTCACACATGCTATTCAGGAAAATAAATGGAGCCAAGGTTACCATCAAGTTAGAACCAATTGTCAATTTCCACATTGAGCCCCATGTGCCAAGTCCTATCAATGCAAATTGCTCAGCCTTTGACCAAGAGGAGTGTTCAACTGATCTAGAAATAGGTACTAGGGTTGAGGGTATTCCAGATTTAGACTCTAGATGAATGGGAAAACAAAAGGCATGCATTTGACCCATTTAAGGAAATGGAAGAATTTTAATTGGGTGTATATTGTGTACATGAAGAAAATTCACCCATTCCTGACATCATCAAGCTAGAAAATAAGGATGACAATGAATTATGGCAATTATTTTTTGATGGTTCAAGGAAAAACAAGGTGCTAGAGGAGGTGCATTGTTAGTTTCACCACAGAACATCAAGTATTATTCAACGTTTTGTTTCTAGTTTTCTTATTCAAACAACATAGCTGAATATGAGGCCTTGATTCATGGACTTCATTGGGCTAGGAAAAGAGGCATAAAGAATTTGTAATTATTTGGTCATAGTGACCTAATCGTCGTCAAGTCGAAGGAAACATGCTTTGTAAGAATGACCTACTCAAGAGCTACAAAAATAGGGTATGGGACCTAATTGAAGACTTTTAAGATTTCAAAATTATGTCCATACCCAAGAAGAAGAATGAAGCGAGATAGGCTTGCAGCAGTTGGAGCAACATTTTATGTGGTTGAAAGTATCAAAATAGACAAAACACAACCACATGTCCATGTGATTGTTAAGCCAAAGAATTCAGAGATAATAACAAAAGTGGAAGGTGTTTGAGAATGATCAATGATTGTAAGTTTCTTGCAAGAAAAGGATGAATTCTTAGCTAGGAACCAAGACAAATTAGAGCTATAGTATGGGGACCTAGTATTGTAGTTGTAGACAAATAATATACTAATTGTTTGGTAACATTGGAATCTATCTTCAACCCGTAAGATTAGTTCCGTGAGAGAAATCCAACCGAAAGGTCAAGGAAAAAAATTCGAGCCAATTTCGGTTGGGAAGGAAAAACACTCGAAATAGGTAAGGTGGCCACTTGAGAAAGAGAGATATGATTTCATATGAATTTTCCAATATTTTCCAGACATCTTCACTTGGAGTTATGAGGACTGCGAGGGTTTAATCCAAAGCTAGAACAACATACAATAGAGATGGATCTAGATGTTGAGCCCATCGAGACGAGGCAAATACCAGGTCAGACCCACACATTGAGCCTCTTATGAAGAAGGAGCTGAACAAACTAATAGAGGAAAGAATTGTATTTCCAATCAAACATTCAAGCTAGGTTAAAAACTTGGTACCGGTTAGGAAGAAGAAGCAGAGAAATCGGGTTGTGCGTGGACTTTCGATACTTGAACAAGGAATTCTAAAGGACCATTACCCACTTCCTTCAATGGAAAAATTCTTACAAGTGGTATCCGGATCAAAAATATTTTCCCTCCTCGATGGCTACTTTGGGTATAATCAGATAATGCTAAAATAAGAAGACCAGTTCAAAACAGATTTCACCACTAAGTGGGGCACCTATGCCTAGAAGAAGATGTCATTCATATTTTCTAATGCCGAAGCCACATTTTAAAGGGAGATGGACATGGAATTCAATGGGTTGATAAAAAAATAGTGCTTTTATATCTTGACGATATCACTATGTTCTCCAAAAACACATCCGATCACCTCTTTCATCTAAGACAGGTATTTCAAAGGTGTAGGAAATTTGGGGTATCATTAAATCCCAAAAATGCATATTCCTAGATCACGAAGGTAAAGCACCTAGGCCATATTGTGTCAAAGGAAGGATTGATGATCAAACCAGAAAGAGTTGAAGCAATTTGAGCATTACCATTGCCAAGCCATAAGAAGGCTCTTCAAAGATTTCTAGAAAGGATTAATTTTGTTTACAAGTTTGTACCAAAATTCTACTCTTGTGAAGCCAATAACACTAATGTTGAAGAAGAGCATGGAATTTAGGTGGATAATTGAGGAAAATAAAATTTTGAAGCCATCAAAGAAGCCATATCCCAAGCTCCAACTCTCATCAATCCAGACTTCTCCAAGGACTTCATGCTTTATGCCTTTGGTGGTGGGGACACAATTTCTACAATCCTAGTGCAACAAAAGGAAGAGGGATCTAAAAAACAATTGCCTTCTTCTTGAGAAAACATTTCGAGGACTATGAAGTGAGATACTCCTTCATTGAAAAGCATGTCCTTGCAGTGATCAGGAGTTTGAATAATTTCAAACACCTAGTTTCAAATAACAAGATTCAATTGCTATTTTCCCATGTAGGAATCAAGGACTTCCTTTTGAACAAAGATCTAAATGAGAAATGTGCAGGGTGGATCACTCGTGTCATGGAATATGACATTGAAATTAAGGTCACTAAGTTGGTCCATGGAAAGGGACTATGTGAACAGCTAGCCTCGAGTCAACAGGTTGATGCAAGTAATGAAAATGGGGTTGTTTTGGTACTACAAGATGGTCAAGAACAAGAAAATGATAATGTTCCTATCCCTTTTTAGACTCAAAACATGATACATTTCCTACAAATAGAAGTATGCCCCACTAGAGATGAGAAAATAAAATAAGAGATACTTTAGATTACAATCCATTCCATATGTGCTTGTTGATGGTGTTTTGTTCAAAAAGGACATCAATGGTGTTCTACTAGAGATACATCGAATAGGTCAAATCGAGAAGGTGTTACAAGAGTTTCATGATGGAGAATCTGGAGGTCATTTTTCTCCATGTGTAACAACTCTCAAGATAATGAAGCGGGATATTATTGGCCCAAGGTGTTCAGTGACTGCTACACATGGATCAAAAAGTGTAAAAAATGTGCATTCTTCACAAGAAAAGAAAGGTTAGCAACACTTCCATTGCACCCAATTTCAGTTGACCAGGCCATTCATATAATGGGTATTGAACTTCATTGGGGTCATCAATCCAAAATCGAGCCGAGGCCACAAGTGGATTCTCATAGCAAGAAAATATTTAAACAAGTGGACAAAGGTGGTAGCACTCAAAGAAACAAACAAGTCTAGCATACTAGACTTTTATTAAGGGATATTGACTAGGTTTGGTGTACCAACCACTATCATATCATACAATGCCTTAGCATTCATAGGTTCCAAGATCACAGAATGGGCTGTCAAGAATGGAATATCCTTGAGCACCTCTTAAATTTATTACCCATAGGGTAATGGGCGGAAGATTCCACAAATAAGAATTTTCTAAGGATCATCAGAAGGACTCTAGATGAAAATCAAAGGACGTGACATACCAAGATAAAATATGAATTATGCATTGATAGGATGACACCAAATAGGTCTACAATTAATTCTCCTCACAATATATTCTATGGGAAGGAAGCGGTGCTACACCGCATTGGAGATCATGAAGCGATTAGGAGATGTATGAGTTTGAGCCTATGGAAGCTAGGTATGCATAAATGATGGAATTGGAAGAAATCATAAAACATGGAGTTAAAATGATAGAGAAAGATCAAGCCTTAGTAAAAAGATGGTTTGACAAGAAATAATTAGCAAGGACCTTTCAGGAAGGGGACCTAGTTACGAAATGGGATGCGAGATCGAGAAAAACTAGGAAGGTACTCCAAATTTGATTCCATTTGGAGTGGCCCCTAAATGGTCACAGGATGTAAAAGTAGCAATGACTTCAAATTTTCTACATTGGATGGAGAAGTGTTCCCGATTCTGGTTAATGAGATCTACATTAAACATTGTTCTTATCAAAAGGAAACGTTTCACCCGTAAATATTAAGCTAGGATTTTAATTCCTCTAAGTGTGTGTGCACATTGAATTTTTATAGTTTAAGTTCCAATTTCCCTAAGTGCTTCGGCATAGGTTATATTGCTCCAGGTTGTATCATTTTTCATTCAGTATGCCTCTAAGTGAATGTGTGCCTACAGTCCATTTCTAGAAGCAGGTAAATGCTCCAGGTCAAGACAATTTTCTACCATTAGAAATCTCACCTTCAAGATTTTCTTATTAAAATTGAGAGTGTAAGAAGCAGAACAAGATAAGGGCCAATACTTTGCGAAGAAATTAGGTTCGAGGTTTCATGAACATGATCGACTGCAGGCTATCATTCATGACTCTGTTCCCAATGGATACTTCAAGGCAACTAATCTTTTCACCTAGCAGGCAGGTGATCCTGCAAGTCACCAAATTGTTATCCAATTTTTCCCCTCGGGAAAAATTGATCAAACACAACCTTGCACAAGAGAAAATTGAAGGGTCGGTTCAGTCATGTGAGCCCACATTTCAAATCTAACAATTAGGTTATAGGTAGGATCGACACTAGAGAAGAAAGGTCATAAAATGAGTAGCCAAACAACATTAATGGAGATCAGAGCTCAAGAGGAAGAAAAATCAAGAAAGGAAGTGTTCACTCAAGGCCTAATTGGCTAAGTATAAAAAATTCCAGTGGAAGCCTCCACATACCTTATCGGTGCACTTTAAAAAGGTACGATAAAGTCAGGGTCCCCAAATGACCACATGCCCTCCATATGTCTAGATACCGAGGAAGTTTCACCGGTTGAAAATTCTAAGAACCAGCGGAAGCCTTCACATGTCTCATCGGTCACGCAAATTCAAAGGTAAAATCGAAAGGCGGGGTCCCTAAATGAGCACACGCCCTCAACATGTCTAGGTTCCAACAAAGTTTCACCAGCCATTGAAAATTCTAAGAGCCATTAGAATCCTCCACGCGTCAACTCAGCACAAATTCAAAGTGGGGTCCCCAAACGAGCACAAGCTCTCGACGTGGCCAAAGTCCGAGAAAGTTACACTGTTGTTGAAAACTCTAAGCAAAGCAACAGGCCATTAGAATCCTCCACGTGTCTCTTCGGCACAAATTCAAAGGTAAAACTCAAAGGAAGGTCCTCAAATGAGCTCGACCCTCCACATGTCTAGGGTCGGACATAGTATCTTCACAAAATAGAAGGGAATTAGCGTAACAAAAGGAATTAGATCGGGCTCACGGATGGTGCTAAGGGTTGGCACATCACATTCCTAGGTCCCTAAAATGTATCAAAATATTATGAATGTCTAGGGCTTACATGGATCTTACACGGATAGACTCCAAACCCAAAGCAGTTTGGAGATGATCATAACTTTCGACTGGAAGCTCAGATTTGAGAAAGAGAGGACTTTCTATAAAGCTCTCAATGTCTACTACTCACCTACCACTATTAATGAAAAATTATAAATATAGTTCGTTATTCTTGAGGCTATTAGACTTCTCACCTACCACCATAATGAGATATGGGCTTCCTTTCTTTTGCAACAAGGAACATTAATGGAGGCATGAGTTTTGTAGTAAAACCCATCATTGTTGTAGGTGAGTTTTGCAATGCCCATCATTGGGTGGTTGGAGTAGGTTTTCAAATTTATTCTATCTCCCTCTCTCATTCCTCCTATATATTGTAAGGAGGGAATTTTTCTAAAGGTTGGACATTTTTTTTTCACCCTCCCTTCTTCTCTTTCTGAAAGTGGATTTGTGGAGCTCGAACCTCCCATTCAAATTGTAAATGCAATCTTGCCTCTTGGCCATTGTAATGGACTATATCAAATCTTTGGAGCAATAGTATAAGTTTGTGGATGATTTCAACCCTCTCTTATGTTCATTGTATCTTCCTAATCTCTCATTACAATCTTGGTTATTTATGCATGATGGTTTGTGTTTATTGCAAAGCGGTGTTCAAATTCCTTTGGTGCATCACCTTTGTTAGTTTAGGTTTTATTTCTTGCATCTCTTTAACCTTGTCTCCTTAGAAATGTAGAGTAGGTTTTAGATCAGATCCTCTATAATATGTATGTGTGCACATGAACAGAGGAATAGGAACTGGCCTTCACCCGAGAGAGCTCTCCCGATTCAAAAAATCCACATTTTGGGAGAAGATCCATGTTATGCAATCACACTAAGAGTCTCAACCCATCGAGTTGCAGAAATTTAGGGGTGTTGTGATTCTACATCAACAATGCCCCTATACAAGCACTTTTCCAAAATTTCAGTGGAGTGTCCTTGTGTGATCCCATCCAATTTTTCCACCCAAATAATTTAGATATGATTAGGATTAGTTTAATTTCAATAATGGGAGTTGTACCATTCAATGCAGAGTGGCATAGCCTTGTGAAAATTTCTAGAGACATCTCATTTATCTACCCAAAATGTTTTCTCAACAACAAAACACAACCCTCAAATCAAACCCAAAATTTCCAAGGCCTTCAAATCCGGCCCTCCACCCACACCTAATGTCATAATCCCACCACAAAGTTATAACTCTTTTAAATAAGGTTCCCATCTTTTCATAAACATCATCTGAGTTACCACTCGATATCATATTCATGATTCTCAAACATCCAAATAACCAACACCAATTCATAGTTACTCCTTCTAATGATCTCCATCCATATCCTCTTCATCAAAGGCTAAGGTATCCATCCTAGCAACTCAAAATATTAAAAATAACTACATCAAACCCCATCAATATGTATCTCTATGAGCTTATCCAAAGATCTCCTAACCATTGACATGTTCTCATCAAATATCTACAATGCATACCAATCACAAGGAATGAACCTTAACCTTTTATATCCCTTATTGGAGCTCTTACAGATTTTTCCACCATCTCCTTTGATGGTTGTAAAATCCTTGAAATTTTACACAAGATCGTGATCTTATCCTCTTCATCACCATTTTCATCAACGACACTTTCATCTGAATTGAAAACGGTGTTATCGTAAACATTATCTTATCCCATACCTTCAACAACTCAAACTTCCTAATACCATTTTTTCCCAATCACCAACAACTCTTCAAGCCTTCAATGATACTGTTGCCTCTATTTTAAGATCACTTATCCTTCCTATTTGTGTTGGTGAAAAGATCCTCAATGAACTCTTCTACATTATTGAGGGGGAGTTACATTATAACATATTTCTTGGGCACCCACGGATCTGCACTATGCATTGCATCCCATACAATATTCATTGTTTCCTTAAGTATGAACATGAAAGAAAAATCCATATACTTCACATTGATCTTCCTCCCTTCAAAGCGGGCAACATGACCTACCATCCAAGTGACATCCTCATTCCTAAGAAATATCTATCTTCCGAAGCATCTACTAGTTCATCCATACCTACATTAAATTTTCCTAACAATGAATCCATCAACACCGTGATGCAACATCTATCACTAAGGGAATATCAACTCCTCAACCTTAATGCTATTTCCACACCCAATTGAATTGATAGACAAGAAAAAGATCCTATGTATCAACCTAATTTCGGGGATATCATTTTCTTCCATCTATTTCACTTGAAAACCAACATTATTTATTATTGCAATGGTTACCCTTCCTCTCTTGCCAAAAATCAACCTCATACTAAGTCATACACCAATGGATTCAAATTCCTCTACAAAAATCCTTCACCTACACCTATCTCCACCATTATGCATGGAAGGGATTTGTTTTTCTATGTTATAAACAAGGAATTGACAATATCATCCTTGATCAATCCCACAAACCTCACTAGAAATTTAGATTATGATTCAAAGAGAAACCAATTGACTCTCTCGTGTCTAATTCTTCTACATATCCCATGCACATCAATACATCACCTTTTCTTTATCCAATGACATAATGGACATGAATAATACAATGTCCCTTTCTTCTAATTTTTTTTTAGATCTCCACGATTACTCTAGGGACTGGTCACCTATCGGACCAAAGGTGTGAAACTAGCTCCCTTCCTTTTAAATTCCCAAACATGGTAGAGGAGGGTTCCCATACCATCGATATTATTCAATTCAGCGATGATGAATCCATTATTTCATATACGGGGAAGGATAATCTCATCTTCGTAAGGAATTACCTCCTAACACATCCACCCTCCTCAATGAATCCACCATCGACATCAACATAGGAACTTTACAAGAGCCCCACATCCTCAAAATCGACAATCTCTTGATCCACAAGAGATATAATCCTTCACCACAATACTTTCTAAGTATAGCCATGATTTCACATGGTAATACACCAACATGTCAGGCCTCAATCCTATTATCATCATCCATAGCATCATCACCATCCCTAATGCCAAGTTGGTTAAGAAGAAGCTATTTCATATACACACGCATATAGCCCTCATTGTAAAGAAGAATTGTAATTTATTCTTTCTACTAACTTCATCCAACCTATCTATTACATGTTGTGGGTTTCTAACATCATCTCCATTTCTAAATCCTTTAGAAAAATCCATATTTTTACAAACTTTCTAGACTTAAGTATTGTTTTCCCTATACATGAACTTCCCCTTCCTAATATCAGCTAGATTATTGACCTCATCATTGACCATGAAATTCTTTCCTTATAGAGGGTTTTTTAGGTTCAATCAAATCCTTATCGCATCACAAGAAAAAAATAAGACATCCCTAATCACCCTTCAAGAAACTTTTGTTATCGTGTCATGTCCTTTGGTTTTAAACACACAAGGGTAACTTATCATCACATCATGACCTATATATTCCATGATCTCATCCACAAAACCATAGAGGATTATGTTAAATACCTATTGGGTAAATACAATAATTGATAGAATCACCTTTCTATCCCTAAAATCCTCTTTGTGTGTATTGTATGATACTTCCTTCATCTTAATCCTAATAAGTGTGTGTTTGGAGTTTTAACTAGAAAAATCCTTGGCTTCATCATTTCTATCAGGGGTATTGAAGTTGATCTTTCGAGATCAAGGCCATCCTTGAATGCATCTCCATGTCAATCTAAATAAACTTTATAGTCTCCAAGTTCAACCTTAATTAGTTTGTCAATTCATCTCCCTACTTTTCGATTTTTCTACCTTTCCATAATCTCCTCAAATACATTTCAAGTGGGATACAATTTCCAAAAATACTTTAGTAAATTGAGAAATATCTTCTATCACCACTTGTTTTCATTCCTCCACGCAAGTGATATCCATTATATCTTTACATATATTCCATTAAAAGTGTTCTAGGTGCTATGTTGGCATACCGTGATGACCAAGGTAGGGAGAAGGATCTCTATTATATCAGCCACATGGTTCACTACAATGTCACCCACTACAATGAAGATGTTAAATTATGTTACGATCTATACTTCACCACTTCTAATATTCGACACTACCTTCTCAATCAAAAACCTACATCATCACTAGATTTAACCCCCTCAAAAATAGTCATTTCAAATCCTATCATAATGATCGCATCAATCGATGGCTCATGCTCATGACCGAGTTAAACCTAGATTTAATCTCTCAAAAATAAATCAAGGGTTGGGATATTACTTGATCAACTTTCCGATTCCTATCTTCCTATTAATCAAATCTGGTCAATGAATAACCTCCTAATGAATCCATCAACATTATTGATCATGAGTACTCTCCCCTCAAAATGAAATTGTTCTTTGACATATCTAAGTGTTGTGAAAGGAGGTACTTGGTGTGAGAAATATTCCTCCTTGGGGAACTCCTATCCTCTTCACCTATAATATCAATTTATAATTTGAATATGGTTGAGTACAAAGCCCTTATATTGGGACTCTAAAATAATATCATAATCGACATCCAAAACATCGATATCTATGGTGATTCCTAACTCATTAACAACAAAATCAAAGGATTATATGAATTGAAAAACAAATTTTTAAAAAATACAAATACATCACCAAATTCTTCCTTAAGTACTTTGATCAATATAGTATCCAAACCATTCCACATTCATCCATTCACTTCATAGACATTGTGGAATCCCTTGCATCTATCATCCTTCGGACCATGGAAGAATCAAAATTCTTTGTTGTTTCGACAAAACGATCAACCATTCCACACCAATGAATTTCCTCGTATCAATCTCATCAACACCAATTATTCTGGTCTCTAGTATATCTAGATAGTTGACTATATTTCCCAATCTAAAATTCACTCCACCTATCGAAATAATGTAGGAATTCATTCCTTCAACACACTAACCACTTTTTTATCCTTGGTGAAATCCTCTATAAACATGGTTTTGATGGTATTTTATTATGATGACTTAAATCCCACGAATCTATCCAAGATATCCAATATGTCCATGACAACATATATGGTGGACACTTTAGTGGTTTGGTAGTTTCCAAACACATTCTTTGGATGGGTTACTATTTACCCACCCTCAGCCAAGACTATTGTGAATATGTAAAAAAGTGCGTTAAATGCCGGTAGGATTCCAACTCATTTGTATCCTTAAGTAGGATTTACATCCTGCTCAATATCTATGGCCTTTCTCACAACGAGGACTCAAGATCATTCACCTTGTTGTCTCCCAACATTGAACCCATAGAATATGAGCAACTAACTTGATTGAGTTGGCTTGGAGAGAATAATGAACAATGAAAATTTACTTGTTGTTGATATTCAGGGATTTTTTCAACACTCAACTCAATGATTAAAATATGGGATGTGATTGGGAGACACCTTCATAAATGGGATGGCTTGTTCATGCTACGTTCGAGTCTTGTATTGAACTAGGGTAAAAGGAACCCGAGGTAAGAATAATGAAGAGGGAGAGATGGGATATTTTTTCCCTTTATTTATTTAAATGGTGGATCAATCTAGGATAAACATGGCCATGTAAACAACACTTTACACCCACAAGTTGTCACACAAAATTTTCCTTATACTTACCTCACTAGACAGAGGTTACTAAATATATTAGAAGTTTGTCTTCTCTTTCACTCTCCGTGATAAAATCTAAAGTGAAACTTCAATGATATTTAGAGACATATGATCAAAAACAATAAATAGATGAAGTACGAGGTAAAATTGATTTCATAGTTTTAATGGAGATTTGAAGGGGAGAGAGCGAGTTAAATTTATGACCTTGGTATGTTAGTGTTCCCATGAAAAAATCCATCCTTAACTATGATGCTTGAAAAGAATAATAAATTGAACATGATCTATGAACTAAATTTTTCATTCATTGATACTCAATTCACATAAAAAGCATCTATAGTATTGACAATCCTAACTACAAATCATGGAGGTGGAGCTGAGATAAAGCACTTTCCATTTTTTCTCATACACCCAAAAGATCCTTAGATAACAAAAGCTCTTCAAAATCGATGTTGTCTTTAGGATTTTAAAACTGAGATGAACTATTGTAAAATATACACTATTATACAATAGTGACAGGGACCTCGAAGAATACAAAAATAAGAAAGACCCTTACGTACTTAAAAATTAAAACCAATGTAAGATAGTATCAAAACCAATATTACCTCTTTCATTCCATTAAAACAAGAGAAATGGGGAAGTGTAGCTTATCCAAAATACAAACAATCTATTCATGTAATTTTTGGCTAGGGGCCAAAAACAAATGCCCTCAAAACTTGCTAATGGTTCTATAATGAAACAAACTTAGATCTTCCTTATAAAATCAATACAAAAATATTCTTTGCAAGAAATTAGAAAATGGAACTGAAACATTTAAAAACAATTATACAACTACCCCCATCTGCCTCCATGAAAAAATGAAAGACTTTTATAATATATAGCAAATGAGAGAGAGAAAGAGAGAAGAAAAATATGATATACTTCTACAACCACCATCAAGAAGCATTAAAAACGTGTATAGGATCATGGGATACCTTCCAAATCATTCATTACTTCTATCTTACGTGTTCATAGAAGAAACATACACCATACTTCATCAATTCGGTGGTTGAAAAACATTAGGATTGCAAATTGAATGTAAAATACGTTTTCTACTTTTTCTCCCACCATATGTCATTAATTTTTTAATCTGATGATGTGAAAGTGAGTGGCTTAAAGAGACCTTTCCAATGATATAAATTTTGAAATATTTGGAGCAGCAAATCGAAATATATGGCCTTCTGAAGTTGTATGTGTCTAGATGAATAGGAATGTGGCACGTGGTGGAATTTGATTAGCTCACGGACTACCTCTACCAACATGTGCACTAATTTTAATTTTTCCATGTGTTGGTCTTTGATTGTATTGTGATGCAGGATTGGGATTTACTTCCTTTACTTTTTTTCACTTTGTGTCCTTTAAGAAAAGTGACCAAATTAAACAATGCCACACTCCTCATGTTGTCAAAGTTTTGATAGCCTTGTCTAATAAGCGTGAAACATGAGCTAATCGAAATATCCATGCTACTTCGTATGTCGGTGCATTTTATATCCCCTTCGATCACCGTGAAACATGGTCCAATAAGAAATATTCATGGTTGCAATGTGCTCTCCTTTCATTGGTTGTGCCTTCGCATCATAATTTCAATCTCAACAGAAATAAATTGCTAGCTTTATAGAAATGCACAACATGTCCTATTTTTATTATTTTCAGGGGTCGTGAACCCAAGAAATTATCTACTCTAGCCCATTCTAGGTCTTAAATTCCAAATGTGCCCATTGCCTTAGGAATTATCAATATGGCGACACTTGTCCATCGTCGACCATTGATTTTGTGTCATCTGTCATCTTCTAACTCAACCATGTTTTATTGTGCATGCTAACGTTTCTTTAACCATGGACCTGAAATGCTTTGAAACATGGTTGATCCCATGGCCTTGAGGTTTTTGTGAGCCCATTTTCCTGAAGAGTGTCATAATTTCAACCCACATCCTATCTTTTATCATTGATCTTCTAACATCCTTCATCACCTTCACTTGCCACATGTCATTTGATTTGGCTTGACCCTACCTAGACTTGATAGAACTATCTAACACAATTTAATCCAGGGACTTGAGGTTTGTTGAGCCAAAATTATTTGAGGAGATTTAGAATCCTATCACATGGAACCTCCTTTCACCCTTGAGATTCTACTTTGTGTCCTTGTTGACCTTGGAATATAATTTGACAATTAAATGGATGTCACACATACCTTGTAAAATTAACTTTGCCAATGCTTATAAAATTAGTCTCCCATAGGTTTTCAAATGCCAATGGTTGATGATTTTTAGAGGTTTAATTCAACGGTCATTTGAACATTCCATTCTTTATTAAAATGGCTAAATCCATTTTAACTAAGTTTTTCAACCATTCATGCAATCTTTTCCTTTATGGTCGTGTATCATACTTTTGGACCTTCATATCTTTAGTGTTTTGGAGTAGTTTGGATCATTCGGTGCTGACTATAATCTCTTCTTTACAATATGTATCCATCTCTTGATCACCGGTGAGCCCAAATATTTCATATTTTTATTAATCAATCTATTGAACTAGTCCCCCAACATTGTTTGTGAATCTTCTCTTTTATCTTTCTAAGGCATGTGATTTATAAAAAATGATACTTGTTTTTACTCGGACTGTCTTTAAAGCATGGGGAACAATATGAAACAAATAACATTAGTTAAATGTGTGTCTATTTTATGAGAAAGACCAGCTCAATCAAAGGAACTAGATTGTGCTCCATTAGTGGCTCTGTCGGGATGGGCACCCCCTTTGGGCACTATAATAACAAAGACTAGATGCCTAATCCATTGGGGAAGGAGCCATGGCTACAAAACACACAACACTTCCTAAATAAATGCATAATAGGTTGAGGGAAAAAAAGACAACAACAAAAACCTGGTCATTAAACTTCCGAGCACCAAAAAGGAAACAAAAACACAAACAATACACAAAAACAAATAACACAATTAAAAAAACTATAAAATGATCATACTTGATCATCATGATAAGACCATGTCAGGTAATCCTGGTAATTCTTCAGTAATTTGTCTTAAGATGGGTTTCCTTTTTTGATCATGCTACATCCTAGAAAAACCTTTATGGGATTTTGAGAATCTCCCAAGTTGCATTATTTAACATCTCTTGACACATACATAGACTCAAGACTTGCCAATTTATGATGGATAACATTTGTTCTTAACTGTATTACATATTCCACAAATATAGTTTCCTTCTCATCACATAAGTCAATCATAGGCTCAAGATAAATGAATTGATATGTGAATTCATATTTACAGTTTAGAAACCTTTGAATCTAATCATCATCTTCAAAAACCTAATTTGGAGAAGTTAGAACCACTCTAGACCCATTTTCAACATTGGAACATGCTTCATCTAAATTCTTAGTATAGGGGACATTGATATCTTCAAGGTGTGCACTAGTAATTTCAACTAAATGAGCCACATCCAAATCAACATTAGCTACAAAAGGAAGACAAAATACCTGATTAATGCAAGCCCAAAATTATTTTGAAGTTTTGCATATATAAGATCAATAAAGTAGGTCGTTTTGGTGAAACATTTGATCATTCATTCATACATGCATCACCTAGATCACGTTCCTTATTACTATCACCATTGTGAACAATCTACTCACAAGGGAGGTGTGTTAACAAAAATTTATCACACCACTCAACGGTATGTTCCTCTTCTATTGTTTACACTCCTACAGTTAATGGATCTAGGGCTGGATCATTTAATTATTGTAAACTGAAAACCGTCTTCATTCTTTCCCAAGATTAAATTGACTTTTTAGGAAGCAAGTTATACCATTCCTTAACACATTCTTCTAGTGTATGTGTGAATAAATTAATATGAACATATTCATGCTCTATTACATAGTTCCCCATATAATCCTAAAAAAATATGAGATGTTGATCTCCACTTAGATCATTTTTCCTTTGAAATCTAGGAAACATTATTTTAATTTCACATGTTACTTGATTATTATAGCCCACCATTCCATAAAAATATATTTTTCTATAAGCTATAAATAATATAGGAGCCCTAGGTGGAGAGTGTGCCATATTATTTGATGAAGGATATTTCAAAAGGAAGGATTGAAAATATGGGGAAATAATTATATTTGAGGTAGAGGAGTATGATATTCAATATGGAAATACTTCAGGGACTCGGTTTCACAAAATAATTGATTCTCATAAGTCAACACAGACAAAGATAAAGAATACCTTAATACTTGCATGATTTTGAACCTTCTTCAAATAATTGAAAATAAATGAGCTTGAGGACTACCTCGAATTAGATATTTCATGTGCTTTTTAATAGTCTTCCACCAAAGGATGATCAATATTAGTAGTTTGAACAAGATTTTCTTTTGAATTTTGATCACGCACTAATTTCCAGATTGTCTTGTTTCTTGAATGTGTACTTTTTACTTTTATAAGTAATCTAGTGGTAAGATCGGAATTGAAAAGGACCTTATTCCTTCCATCTATGTAAAGAGGAGAGTTAATCAACAAGTTGTAAAAAAATTCATCGATGCATACTAGATTTTATTTGAAAGATGGAGCCACCACTAAGGCCTTGCACCTTAGATGTATATATTAACTAAAAATCCCTTGAAATGATAGATTTGTATAGTTGAAGGATAAACTTTGCATATCTTCATGAATTTTCCCATATTTTTCCTAGCAGAGTCAAGTTTTATGAAAATCTTATTTATAATGAGAACATTATGGATAATAAGTCCAATAAAGGCTCGACATACTATGTAATGAAACCAATCCATCCCAACTTTTTATAGTGATTCTACATTGGAATATCAAATTCTAGAAATAGATAGAACCTTTAAATATTGTCCCCATAAATGAAACCACTCGGTGTTGTTGATGGGATAATAGAGCACTAGAATAATCTTTAATTTCCCCAACAACATCGCAACTTGGATGTTGGATCCCAAAATGCACCCCTATATGATGAGAAACTAACTTGAGTGAATTGGATTTGAGAGAATTAAGATCAATGAAAAGTTACTTTTTGTTGAAATCGATGATTTATTCAACACTCAACTCAATGAATCAAATATGGGATGGCATGTTCCGTCTACTTTTGTCTTACTTTGAACCAAGGTGAGAGGACTCGTGGGGTCACCGAATGTAGAGGGAGAGATAGATCTTTTCTATATTATGAATAGGGACAAAAGCCTAATTATTTTATTAATAATCAATCCAATCAATTTATGATGGATGGGATGAAATTATTATAGGAATCGAAAAACCATGTGTAGAAAAAGAGATGTTGCATATGGTACAACATTAATCACAATAGCTTCCAAAAATACATCCAAGAAGAACCATTAATTAAATACAAACAAATATATCTATTATAACTATGTAACAAATAAACCTGGTGAATAATATGAAAAATATTGTTTATAAAAGGATATAACTACCCAAAACAAAATACCTTAATGAAAATTAAATTATCTAAGGTAATATAATGCATAAATTAACCTAAAATTCCCCCTTAATTTTGCATTGCCTTAAGGGATGAGAAGAGGAATTCTCTAAACAACTCAAACTTCTCACGCAAGTGACTTTGTGAAAATATCTGCTCGTTGTTTAGTCATTGGATAAAACTAAAGCTATAAATTATGCTTCAAGACATGCTCACGAATGAAATTTACCTATACCTCATTATGCTTTTTTCTTTCATGAAAAACTCGGTTCTGACGAACAAGCTTAAGAACACGTCTCCATTGTCAACATACAAGGTGGTCAGTTTGTCTTGTGGTATTCCAAGTCCTTCCATTAAGCAACGTAGCCATATATCTTCACAAAAACTTCACCTGCACAGATCTGATACTCAAATTCTATAAAAGAGCGAGAAATAAAGTTTTGTTTTTTGCTTCCCCATGATATTGATCAAGATCCCATGAATGACTCAAACCTTGAAGTGGATTTTATGTCATCAATGTTGTCTGCATGATCTAAATACTAATATCCAAAAAACAATAAATTATCATTCTTCTTGTATTCTAGACTAAGATCTATTGTTCCCTTGAGATATCTCAAGATTGGCATTGCTTCCTTCCAATGAAAAACATTGGGTTCTGCATCAACCTAGATAGATATAGCTCACTACAAATTTGATATATAGTCTAGTATAGGTTAAGTAAATGAGACTCCCAATCAACTACCGATAGAGAGTGGCATTTACCGAAGGAGATGGATCGAGTGAGATAACAATAATTTTTTCTCCATAGGTGTAGCAATAAGTGTGCGATCCATCATCCTTAATTTATCAAGTTTTTCTTGGTATATTTCAACTGAGAAAAAAATATGTGATTCTCTTTCTACTATAATTCCAATCCAAGACAATAATGCATCATCCTAAGATCTATCATGTCGAATGATTAGTTAATATTTTTCTTTGTTGCATTGATCATCCTCATGAACTACCAGTGATGACTAGATTGTTGACATAGAAAATGAAAATCACAATATCTCCCCTTTATTTTTAAGGTAGTGATTGGGATCGTATAAATTTATAATAAATCCATGTTATACGAGATGCTCATCAATTTGGATGTACCATGCTCAGGGTTCTTTTATGACGAAATATAGATATTTTCTTAGTCTGCATACCTTTTCTTCTTTACTGTGTACAAAACATCCCTCGGGTTGAGTCATATAGACTTCTTCTTGTAAATATCCATTTAGGAAGGCACTTTTACGTCCATCGATGGAATTTCCAACCAAAGCTGTGGTAGAGAAAAATATTATCTTGATCATTTTGGTGTTAGTTGTTGGAACAAATTTCTCTCGTAATAGTCAATGCCTTCTTTTTGTGCATACCCTTTTACTACCAGGTCTCAATTTATACTTGTCTATGGTACCATATTATTTGTACTTTGTTTTAAATATCCATTTGTATCCAATGTGTTTATTCCTGGCGGAAGATCAATAAGTGCCAAGTATTGTTCTTCATCACCGAGTTGTATTCAGCATCCATGGCATCTTTCCAAGCTTTTGATTGTAGGGATTCTGGACTGAAGAAGGCTCATCGATTCAATAACTCTACTCATCAAAGTAAATTTCACTTCTTTTTATACTTTATTGTGAGTCTCGTGATCCAATGGTTGATGTATCCAGTGGAACATCCATTATTGCATCTCATAGCATGTTATTATACAACTTGGGCATACGTTGAACTATTCCCATGGGTCGTGGTTCTATATGATCATCACCATCATCCCCATCCTCACTTTCATAATGAATGGGAACATCAACTTTAGTTTCTATAACTGGTGAAAAATCTACATCAGATGAGTCTAGAGGAGAAGTCTCTACTTCCTTCTTCTCAAAAAACTCAACATCTCTGCTTGTGTAGAATTTCTTGGTCTTTAGATTCATCAATCTTTACCCAAGAGTCTCTTCACTGTATCGAATGAATATGAGTTTATATGATTTCATATCTAGTTTCATTCTATACTTCTTGGGTATATGCATACTTTCTTTACACCTGAATACTCTAAGGTGTACAAAAAATGGTTTACGCTTTGACCATGCTTCATGTGGTGTTACTCTGTCAAGATCAACTATTGTCTTTGCTCATTCAACTCATAATTTCCTCACTAGTCCAAAATCATCCACCATGCATTGCACCATTTCCATGATAGTTTGATTTCTTCTCTCAACAACACCATTCTATTGTGGTGTGTGTGGAGGAGGCATTTCTCAACGTATCCCCTGAGCTTATAGGTAGTCTTTGAAATCATCACTTGTGAATTCCCCATCTCAATATGAGTAGAGAGTTCTGATGTGATGACCAGTTTAGTTCTCAACAACCACTTTTAACTTCTTGAAGTTTTAAAAAGCTTCACTTTTTCTTCTGAAGACAAAATATCCACATTTTTCGCGAATAATCATCAACACAAAGTATGAAGTACTGAAATCCAAAATGGATTGGTTCCATTACACCGCGAATATCATTATGAACCAAATCAGGCTTACCATGAGCTTGAAAAGTACTCTTCTGGAATGAATATCTGTGTTGTTTACCTGCTAGACAATGAGGAAACTTGTCTGTATCCTTTTGGAGAGATGGTAATCATTTTACCATATTGTGTCGGTGAAGTGTTTTGAGATACTTGAAACTGATGTGACCAAGTATCTGATGCCACAATTGTGCAGAGGTAGAATTCTTAGCCAAAAGTTCCTGATCATCTCTGTGGACAAAATCAAGTTAGAACATACGTCCCACATTGGAGGATTTTATATCTATTTTCGAGCCTCATGATTTTTCTCGAATTAAACAAGTTTTCTTTCCATAATCACTATCAAATTTAATTTTCAAGTCATGATAAAGGAGTTGACTAACTAACAATAGATTTTTAGTTAACCCATGTACATATATACATCTAATAATCTAGCATTGCGTGAACCAAGGGGTAGAGAAATGTTCCTAATCCCTTGAACTGTGTATGAATAATCATCATCTAACAAAACATGGTATTTCTAAGGTGTGTCCCTCATTGAAGTAAACCAGTCTATGTGGCCATTTATGTGTTGAGTGGTTCCCAAATCAACATTATCGAAATCACTAGATGACATGGAAGGTTCGCTTGATCGAGCGGTGTACAAGTATTCTTTAGTATCTGAATGTTCTTTTTTTTCTCAACAATATTACCCTACTAATGGATTTTTCTTTTCCAGTTCCCCTTTTTGTCCTTGATTATAGTTGGAACGTAAGTTGTGAGATTTTCATGTGGATTTCCATATTTTCTTGATGAACCTTTGTTGTAATTATTATACCAACAATCTTTTAATTCATGTCCTCTTGTGCGAGATAGGGAATTTCTTCTTTTGTTGCTTGTCCCTTACTTGATACTAATTTTGGGACTTTTGATAGGAATTAGATTTTCCTTTCCTTTTCCTTTCCATTTCTAATGAGAAGAAATTTTCTGCTCCTCTTCATCATCCTTATTATACATGCTTTCCTCTTGTTCCAGAGATTTACCAATTTGTCAAAAATCACTGCATTATATGAAAAGTTTAGTGTTGTCACAAAAATGTGGTATGAAGGAGGGACAACTCTCGAGAACAATGGGAAAAAGAGCATCATCGGTGACTTCCTCTCCTAGGGCTAGAAGTGAAGCCTTCAACTCACATGTAAATCTTCTTAAGAAAACTTCTATTTTCTCATTTTTTTAAAAATTCAAAGTGTGTGTAATGACTTTGTAATTTTAGTATGACATTCTTATTTTTTTCCTCATATACCATGCTCAAATTATCCCATGGTTCTTTAGTTGTTTTGGCATCTCAAATGTGGGGTTGCACATTGTTAGACACTCCAAACAAGATGATTAGCTTTTCCTTCCGATCGATCTATCAAAGTGTCGCTATTGTGTTGTATCGGTTGTCGATCTAGTAAGAGTACCATTCACAAAAGTCCGGATCTCTTCAACCTCAAGCTATGTCTTGATTTTTATCTACCATGTAGCATAGTTTTTCCTCTCGAGTGGTTGTGAATCTCGAAGAAATAATTTGGGGGCATTTGTGCCCATTTTTCATAATCCATTGACATGGTTAAGCTCTTATCACTCCAAGTATATAGTCTCCTAATATATATACCATCAGTTTGATATACCGAACCTTTCTATATATGCACTCTTCGATATACCCGTCGTACATGGAAGAAGCTCGCCCTTTCTATATACCCAAAGGTGCGTGAAAGAGGTGTTAATGTATGTGAACAAATTTTTATGTGGTATCAAGACGATCACTGAAAAGGGTCTATGGGATTATTGACACAGGCTCAAATAAATATCCTCATACACATGTGTAACTTCGGTATATACTTGGATAATTTCTCGGTGATGATTTAAGTCATGCAATCATTCACAGATGGATGGGAGGGATCAGAGTGTTTACACTGTGTCATTATTACTCCCTATCAATTTAAAGGGTTGATGCCCACATGAAATTGTTGCATCTATATTAGTTGTTAAGTGTAATAGTAGTCATAATGGCTTTAACCATAAGAGCTTCCTGAGGTACTGTTCATACCGAACACTGCGAATGAGATCTAGGATCTCGTGAGTGTTTTAGAACCAAATTTCACTATTTTTTATTACAATTCTCTTCCAATTTCTAAGTAGTTACAATTTTTACAGTTGACTATAGCAACACCTCCGTAAATTAATACAATACACAAAAGTATACAATTACATTTAAAATTCTAAAAAAATTGAATGACTGACAATTTTTTTTTTTTTTCAGGGCCTCAGTGACCTCCAGAGCTCAAAATGACCCACGATACCAAAAATTGCAAAATTATAGCTGAAAATGCAATTTTTAGGTGTCCCCCTATAGAAAATGTTGCTTAGAATAAAAAAATAAGTAATTTGGGAGAAAACATTTTTGCCCTAAAATAGGGTTTTCCTCGCTAAATATGGTGGCTTGTTTGGTTACCTCTAAGGGCTTTAGTGGTCGATTTAGTGATATTACTTCCGTTGTATTTAGTAGGGGACGGTTATAGGTTACCAATCCAAACTTATATTAAAACAAGCCGGTGTTTGGGGGTTGAACAACCGACCACACAACCAAAATCTTTCCCACTAACCAAAATGGTGCATGTAGCGCATGTTGAATGTAATGGAAATATTAGAATTCAAAGATCATAAAATTCACTCACCTTATGAAAACTCAATGTGGCACCTTTGAATGGAGATTTCACGTAGCAATGTGAATTGGCAAGGCGTTTAGGGCTTCCTTTTTAAATAGATCTGAGCCACTTTATTTTTTATATGCCACCTTATAGTATTGCTTTTAATTTCTATACCAATTGTTATAAATTTTCCTTTGATTGGGTTATAGGGTCTACGTTTGGATCGACTTCCAAGTGGGCTCGGTTTAGGTCAAAAAGTAAGAAGTGCAAAGGCAAGGACCCGATAGGGATATCCACACACACCGGACATAGTGATTGAGCTCTTGGTTACGCCTTTGATCATTTATCACACCGGGAGAAGATCGGTTTATACGGGTCTTCACATAATTGATAGGTTGCTTATCCACTCATTTTCACAAAGAAAAATCCATCTCCAATGAAGGTCGGCATTAAACTCACTAAGGATGTGAAACGGGCTTAGTCTTTGTGTGTAGAGCCAAATAGATGGCTTGGTTGAAAGAGAGGAGGGCTCAACCTTGGTGTGGAAGCAGCTCATTATATAACTCACCTTTTGGTTTAGTTACACAACTTGGATTTTGTGTGTAGGGTCGTTGATCTACCCAATATGTACCACTCAAATTTTGACAATGGTGAAGCAACTCATTCCAACTAACGGTCCAACTTGGTAGAGTAACTCGGTCGATAGCTCAGTTGGTAGAGATTTAGGGTAGATAAGCTCAATTATCAATGCAATAACATAGTCGTTGTATATAGAGGGTGGGTTGAGACATTCTTCACTCGATGCCCGATCTATGAGTGAGGCCACTTCGTTTGTCTACAAGATGCAAATACCTCCAAATATATCATTTTAACCTCCAAACCTAGCAATCTTCTCTTTTTTTACAGAGTAACATGACCTCTAGATGTAGAGGTAAAACCCCAGTTGGGAAAGATAATAATTTTATTTTAAAATGTAACTTCCAATGAGAAAAGTTTTCTGGTGCATAGGGCAACAAGGAAAAAAAAAAATTCTTACAAAAACCTTGAGAATGGAAGGATGTTAAGTGGGTGCGAGTCATTCTAGGAAGTTCTTTGAGGAAAAAAAAGCTCTCCTAAAGTGTAGAATCTTCAACAAAAAAATTCTTCCTCTCTGCAACCTACTCTACTTCACAAGTCCGATTCTTACTCTCATACCAAATGTAAATTACGAACAAGGACGGAAGCCTAATTATTTTATTAATAATCAATCAAATCAATTTACAATATATGGGCTAAAATTCTTATGAGAATTGAACAACCATGTGTAGACAAAATAAATGTTACAGTGTACAATAGTAATCACAATAGCTTCCAAAATACATCCGAGAAGAAACAAAAATTAAATACAAATAAATATATTTATTACAATTATGTAACAAATAAACCTACGTAAATAATATGAAAAATATTGTTTGTAAAACCATATAACTACCCAAAAACTAATTACCTTAATGATAAATTAATTACCTAAGGTAATCAATGCATAAATTAACCTAACATCTATTTCCCTCAATTTATTTAAATGATGGATCGATCTGGGATAAACATGGCCATGGAAAAATCACTTTAATCTCACGAGTTATCACACAAACGTTTTCTTATGTTTACCTCACCAGACACATGTTACTAAAGAGATTGGAATTTTGGATGCTCTTGCACTATCTAGATAAAAGATAAATGACACTTTTAATGATATGTGAAGACATAGGAGAAAAAGCAATGAATGGGTGGAAGTACGAGGTGGGATTGATTGCGTAGTTTTAATGGATATTTGGAGGGGAGAGGGTGGTTTCTTTTATGACCTTGGTATGTTAGTGTTCCCATGGAAATAATCCATCCTTAACTATGATGCTTGAAAATAACAATCAATTTAACATGATCTGTGAAATAACATTTGCATTCATTGATACTCAATTCACACAAATATTATCTACAGTATTCACAATCCTAACTACAAATCATGGAGTTAGAGCTGATATAAAATACTTTCTATATTTGTCTCATACACCCAAAAGACCCTTAAGGGATAACAAAATCTCTTCAAAAGTAATGTTGTTTCCTTTAGGATTTTACAACTGAGCTAAACTATTGCAAAATACATTAGCTTTACTTTGTTAAGTACACAAGAGACTTTTTAGTTGTTGCATTATTCTAGTCACTATGACTATTGCAAAATATACTGATTCTACAATAGTTACGGTGATTAGAAGAATACAACAACTAGGAAAAAAACCTTGTGTTCTTAATAAACTAAAGCCAATGCAAGATAGTAATAGAACCAATATTGCCTCTTTCACTCCTTTAAAATAAGATAAATGAAAAGTATATTTATGGAAAAACAAAAAGAATGTATTCATGTAACTTTTGGCTAGGGGACATAAATAATTGGCCTCAATACCTGTTAATTTTTGTACAAAGAACCCACCTTATCTCTTCCTTACAAACTAGATACAAACACATGCTTTACGAGAAACTAGAAATGGATCCTAAAAATTTAATCAAAAATTCTACAACTAACCCCCAATCCACATCCTCGGAAAATGAAAGACTTTTAAAATATATAGTAAATAAATGAGAGAGAGAGAGAGAGATAAAATATTATCTCCTTCTAAAAACACCAACAAGAAGCATAAAATGTTGCGAAGAAGCATGGGCTTCTGCCAAATCATTCATTCCTTCTTTGTTGCATGTTCGAAGAAGAAAAAGACACCATAATTCATTAATTTAAATGGTTGACAAACACTCGGACTGCAAATTTAACGTAAAATACTTTTTCTAATTTTTCTCCCACAAACTATCATCAATTTTTTAATCTAATGACACCAAAGTGAAGGACTTAGAGAGACCTTATAATAAATTTTTGTAGATTTGGAGTAGGGAATCAAAATATATGGTGTTTTATGTTTTTGTTTGAGATGAACATGAATGTGACACATGGTGGTATTTTATTAGCTTGGGAATGCCTCTCATAACATGTGCCTTTGCTTTTCCTTTTTCTATGTGTTGGTATTTGATTGGATCATGGGATCGTATTTCTTTTCTTTTCTACATTATGTGTCCTTTAAGAGAAGTGATCTAATTAAAAATTTCCCACGCTCCTCGGATTATTGGTTTTTGATAACCTTGATCGATAACTATGAAGCTTGACCCAATAGGAAATCTCCATGTTGCTTTGCATGCTAGTTTGTTTGATAACCACTTCTAACCATTGTGAAACACGGGCATATAGGAAATATCCACGTATGGAATGTGCTCACCTTTCATTGGTTGTTCCTTTGTGTCGTAATTTCAATATGGGAAAATTAAACTCTTGGATATATAGAAATGTGCCACATGTCCTCTTTTTACTTGTTGTGGGGGTCATACAGAACCAAATCATTATTCACTTTGGCCCATTCCTTGAGTTGACGTCTAGATGATCCCATCACCATAGGAAGTCTTGGAATGGTGACACATGTCCCCCATCGTCCATTGATTCTATGCCATCTTTCATCTTCTAACTTTTCCATGTTTTATTGACCATGTTGACTTTGCTTTCTCTACGAGTTAAAAATATTTGAAACATGGTTGATTCTATGGAATTGAGGTCCGTTGGAGTACATCGATTAAAGAGTTCTAGAATGCCAACATATGTCCTATCTTTGATCATTTATCTTCCAACATATGTCATCACCTTCATCTATCACATGTCCTTTGACTTTCATTGACCCTTCCCAGACTCCAATAGAATTATCTAACAAAATTTAACCTGGGGACTTGAGGTTAATAGAGCCAAAATGCTTTAAGGAGAATCAAAATCATGCCACATGGCCCTTCGTTTCACCCTTGAGATTCTTCCGCATTTCATTTATGACCTTTGCATTGAATTTTATGGGTAAATGTATGTCACACAACCCTTTTAAGAGTAACCTGCCAATACTTGTAAACTTAGTCTCTTACAGGTTTTTAATGCCACCAACTAATTATTTTAGGAGGTAGAATTTTATGGCCATTTGAACATTCCAATATTCGTTAAAATGGATGATTCCATTTTAACTAAATTTTTCAACCATTCTTGCAGCCTTTTCCTTTGTGGTCGGGTTTCATGCTTTTGGAGCTTCAAATATTCGGTTTTATGGAGTAGTTTAGATGATTTAGTGTTGTCTGCAATATCTTCTTCTTGCAAATATGTAATTGTATCTTTATCACCAATGAGCACAGAAGCTTTCATACTTTGATTAATAAGTATATTGAATCAGTCCCTCAACATTTTGGTTTAATCTTATCTTTTATATTTCTAAGGCATGAGATCTATAGCAAATTGACACTTCTTTTTGACTCATAATGATCTTTAAAGCATGGGGAACAATATGAAACACATAGAATCAGTTAAATGCATGGGGAGTAAATGAAAAATATCACTCAATCAAAGGAATTGGATTGAGCTCAAATAGGCCTCATCAATCTACATTATTCTCAAGGTCATCATTCTATCCTCATCGATCTTGAGTACTTTACTAAATGGGTGGATGTTATTTCTATTGCACCTACGAAAGCTAACAAAATCATCAACTTTGTCTATAACACATCATCTGTTGCTTTGGTATTTCTCATAGAATCATCAAGAACAACGAAAATTCCTTTGAAAAAAAATATCTTAAGAAGCTTTACAACACTTTCAATATCAATTTTATCTTCTCTTCTCTATATTATTCGAAAGCTAATGACTAGGCCAAATCCACTAACAAAAATCTTCGTAACATTCATTCCAAAATTGTTGATAAGGTGGGTCAATATTGAAATGTTCATATCCCCTTCAATCTTTGGGCTTATCACACTATCATTTGTAGCTCTACAGTACTCCTCCTTTTCTCTTTGTCTATGGATATGAATTCGTCCTTCCTCTCAAAGTCGAAATCATGTCTTTTTGTTTTTCTCTTCAAACTTCATCTCTAATCGGGACTATTGCAAGATCATCTAACACAACTTGAACTATTAGATGAGCATCACTTGATATCCCTCCCACATAAGCACATCTACCAAGAACAAATCAAACATGCCTACAATAAACATCTCAAAGAGTATAATTGTAACATCGGTTTAATATTATCTCAAAAAATCGAACCTCGATTACTCTGGAAAGGATCCAATGTGGAATTTTTTCTCCACACTAGATTGTACCATACATTATCCATCACAAGTATGGTTCTGGGACCTATCATTTTGTTTCGCTTGATGGTAAACTAAAAATGGAACCTCTTAATGCATTGCACTTGATAATTTATACTATTAACACACCTACCAATGTGACCTTAGTTACATTAATGGTTTAGTTTTCATCATTATCCCTCTCCATATTTTATCGTAATGATTTGGAATTATGTGGTCATCCATTACTATCCTATCTATGACCTTGAATATGGGAACCACGGTTTTGATCATTGCATATTCCTTATGGATAATATGTTCCTTTTTGGTAGGAACCCCACATTCATTACATCCATCTCCTTCTTATCTACCTATTGGAAATATGATAGGATTCCATATGTGTATTTTGTACACATTATTTCCCCTTCCCAATTGGTCTACTTGGCTATCCTTAGCTCTATCTTAAAATTTTAAAATTTATGAATGCTCATATCAAAAGCTATGTTATCCAAAATAGACTTCTCCCTCAAAGGATAGTTGTTCATATAAATAAAATAATATCGAAGTATGGAATGATCCCTCAAAGGAAAACTATTGCATCTTTTATCTTGCCATATGAAATTAAAAATTAAAATCCAATGCGAAAATCCAAATGTAGACCAACCCTTGAAGGATGACTAATTCAATGTATAATGGTATTAAAGACTTCTCACATTGATCAACCTTTTAGAAAATCCTATGTAATCCATCCAAAAACAAGCATCTCAAGAAAATGTCTGCATCGATCAACTTTCCCATTAAAAGTAAACTTCACACATTGATCATTTTACACCATATTACTCAGACCTAGGGCATAGACATAGGAAAACCACCGAAGGAGAAAATATTTCCCCTATAAAAGCTACATTTTATTCCCTTGTCATGTCTACAGTAGGTATATAAACACATCTTCCATCTTCCCCTCACAATATTATATATGATTAACTATCATTAGTTATGTGTTAACACCATCCATAGGATGCAAGTGCATTGGTTTGTTTGTGTTACTTTTCATGTCTTACCTCCAATCCAGTCCCAAAGTGTCTATCCTATGTGCACTCCTTGATATGATGAAATGTACTTCCTATATTTGGGTCACCCTAGCAAGGTCACAATTTACTTATCACATCCAATCTAATCCAATCATCTTATCTCATATTCAATCCAATTAACATAATATAATCTACATCTAAAAACCATCACATCATATCTATTCCAAATCTATCTTATCATTTCCTTATGTAATCTAATCAGTTCTACATCACATCAAATAATCTATACATCACATCACTATCAAAATCTACATATATATTCATTACATAATTTTCAAAACCATAATATATACATTTAAAACCATCACATCATTTCTAATCTAAAACCGTCATATCATGTCTAAAATAAATCCACCACATCAATTTCATATCTAGTCTAAATCCATCACATCAATACCATGTCTAATCCAATAAACACATTACATCATCACATTATATAAATTAATCAATACATCACATAACATATCTAAATCAACATATAATCATTTTGACATCCATATTATAATCAACATCACATAATAATAATCCATCACATACATCTAATCTACTCATCCATATATCACAACATATGAACATCACGGAAAAATCATATATATAGAGAGATTATCATCGGATGTCTCTAAATATATTATAGGCATGAAATGGGATCTATCTATACATCAAAATATATACATATCATGTTCATCCACTAATTAGTGAACATAAAATCGGAGACTCTAACTCTTGACACATGACCCTATCCTCCTCCCTGTCCACCATCTAGGCAAAAATCATGCATATAATATTCTATGCTTGCCGTGCTCCCTGAAGTCACATGTCATGAAGATATCCTCTCTCCTTCCATATAGACCACATAGCATGGTACATCAGGTAATATCATCATCACTATGTGCTCATAGTATTGTGCCTCATCTCCTAGAGCCTTATATTGCTCCATCTTCACAAAACTAGGAGCGCCATCTTTTCAACCTCATGTGCAGCTACTGAGCCTCTCCCCCTGTCACCTAAGATAGAGTTATTGGATATATATATCATTCTTATAAGGACTCTCTTTATCTCCATTATCTATCTCATTCTGGATAGTTAGGTATCTCTCCTAGTGCATCACATCCCGCTCTTGGAGCATATTATATCACTCTGGCAAGGCGTATCTAGCTCTACATAACTATGTTATCTTCATTACTCCACCTACACCCCCTATCATCCAATAGATTTTTTCACCTCTCCTCCTACTAGTGGTTCCACCTCTCCTACCTTTACTACCTCCTCAACTCTCTTGGCCACCCACTACTGAGTCAACCAATCCACATAACCCTTTGCATCCCCCACATCATCATCATTTATCTCCACTGGCTCCACCTCCTCCCCCAATAGATCGATATTACTTGGACTCAACAAATAACTCTCATCCTCATCTCTCGTATATCTAATTAGTGCTTAGGCACCATCTTTATCAATCGAACTTTCACATCACACGTGGAAAATGTATAGCCTCCAGATCTCTTCCTCGACCCTCATATCCATCTCACTCTCCTCATTCCCTGTAAGTTGATTATCTATTCTTAACAATACAAGGAACCATTTATATCACTTTCATATGACATCATCAACATCAAGGATCCCTAATCTCTCAATATACCAATCCTCTTCCCATTCCCCTATCTCCATGATCATGGTTGTATCTCCATTGCATAAACCCAATGACCAACTCTATGTGATCACCTATAATCCATGGAAGCCCTTGTGGCCTCACCACAACTATGTGCTTGTAGGTCTAACAATAGAACATGAATCCTACATCCATCCTTAACATCTTCTTTTTAATATATATCCACATCTCGTAATACATGTGTCAAGAGAGCTGCCCCAAATACAAACATCATCCCATGCTTAACAATATCCACCACCACTATTCTTTAGGGCCCATGGGAATTTGGTCCCACTTGAATCCAATAGTGTATAACATGATATCACCATAATTACTTAGTGTATCAGCCGGTTCCATGACACCAACAAATGATAATGTGTCTTAATGTGAAACACACTACATACAAAAGTGATATGATCGACCTTTTCTCTAAACAATAGTCTCAGCACATCCATCTCACGCTCCATCATAATCAGCACTATGGGGTCCCTCTAGATTTTAAATCTTAGTATATGATAATAATAATATAATGTGATCATCATCTCTCCTATTTGGAACTAGAAGGTGTTAGTCCTCGGGTCTCATCTCTCTATCTATGTTATAATTAGCCATGCATCCTTAGGCATCATCTCATAATTTTCAAGCCACCGATTCTAATTGCATCCAAATGATGCCACTCCCCATCTATAAAATCATCTCTAATAATCCCCAACATGGCAAGGACTCTAACTCAAAATTATAATGAGTCTTTTTATGTAAAAATAAACAACACATACCCATCGGTCTCAAACATAAAAAAAACAATAATTTTTCATCCAAGCAAATTAATTAATTTCCACAATCTAATTAGTCAATAATGAACCTACCTGGTCAATTTTGAACTACCCTAGGTTAACAGAAATTGTGGTTTGTCACCGTTGATTGGCCTTGGTGCCCATCTAAAATATAAAAAATAAAAAAATAAATCTTAAAAAATCAAATAAAATAAAAACCAAACTAAGTTTTATGCACTTACCACTCTCCAAGACCTCGAGTGCTCCCTCCCACCTTTTCTAGCATCCATTTTACTCAAATATCCAAATTTAATATCAATCGTAGCTCTATGATCACCAAATTATGTCCTTCAAATGAGCCTTATCAGGTGTCTTTGTAACTTATATAACCACGTTAACCTAGTCATCATATACCACCCAATCGTCATCTACCAAATTATCCTATTTTTCACCCTTCACCTCATTTACTAAAATACCTTATCCAAAATTATCTTTTCTTATTCATCATCCATGTGTGTTTTCGTCATGTAAATTTGCAACAAGGAGATTAACAATTTCCAAGCATGACAACTATACCCCTATGTAAAAATTACAAGTTTTACCCTTCCAAGACACCTTGGGTCTACCCAGTTAGTCCAATGACCTCCAAATTTATGTTAAATCATTCCCCTAGGTGATTTAGGAAATTCAATTCAAAACCCCTAGGTGATTTTAGGATTTCATTGAAAAATGTAAATGTCAGGTAGTTGTGGGAAGGGTTATCATTAGAGTTCCTAGACTCGGAGCAACCCCATGGAGTGGACGGAGGATCCAAACTCAACACAAAAGTGAATTAAATTAATTTTAACATCATGGAAGTGGATTATGAAGATTCAGAAGGATTCACGTAGAATTGGGGAAATTTCACCAAAATCAGGGTTCATAGGCCTAGGTAGTGCACAAGCCATAAAAGGTAGGCTGAGATTTGGAAGGTAGTTCCGGATCTCTGGATTGAGTTAGTAAAAAAACAAGAAATATTGGAAAATTAAATTCCATTCCCTAAAATATGGTGAAATCATAATTTTCACAACACCTTGGTGCAATAGGTTTATAACTTGTTTTTTCCATGCACAACTAACAAGCCAGATAAAAATACAATTTTTAGGGGATCAAATAAAAGAATAAATAACTATAACTCCTACAATTGGATTTCGAATTCCATTTTCAGTCAAAATAATATAAAATTTCATCAAAAATTCCATCTGGAGCTAAAGTTATTGTCGTTTCAAGTTGCCCTCTAGGAGAGAGTTCAGGAGTTAGTCAAATTTTGAACAGGACATGTGTCAGCTTTAGGAACAAGAAATAATTTTATGTTGAGTACATCCATTAAGTAAATGAAAATAAAGGTCAAAAAAATTCACCCATCCCCTATAATCCTTCTGAATCCTCATATAACCTCTCGAACCCCTAGTTCAATTTGCTCGAGAGCTAGTGGAGCCTTCATTCCCTGTTGTCAGATCAAGTGCCATGTGTCACCACTTGACACGTTGGGAAATTTGATGTCCATCTCATCCATTTTGATGACATACATCAATCTCTGAAAATATTCCTATCCCCTCCAAGAATCCTCATGGTTCCTCATGTGACCATCTTCCAGCCCCTCAGTGTTTTAAAACCGGTTTTTGCTCAAATCCCTACCATCGATCTCCAAAATGTATCACAACTATGTACCACATGTAATTTGAAGTCACTTTAGTCCATTAAAGCTTAAGGGACATCAAGGACATAAAAATTTCCTCATTCCTAATCAGCTTTATTTCAAATTTTGAAAACCTCTCATGCTTCCCGCTTCTAACATCTAACCTTTCCATGCATAGCTTTCTCTACAACTTCCTCTACAACTTCCCATCACCTCCCACAATTAGTGAAATTTGAACTAGCTACCTCATAGTAATGAAATATCCTATTCCATGATAATGTGTAGGTACCATAACAAATTGACTAAGTAAAGGAGAAACAAATGAAGAATGAAGAAGAAGAAACAAAAAAATCCTTCATGACAGTGAAATAGAAATTTGAAGAGATCTTGCAAATGGATGCATGGATAAATGAACCGTATGTTTTTGAGTTATTCATTCTAAAATATCAATACCAAACCCTTTGAATCTGTCTTCCATGGCACAAAATGTTCATAGAAAAGAAATCCATTTCTTTCCACAACGAGGGAAAAAGCTTGATTTCCCATCAAACCAATAAATTTGAATTGACACAAATCTGCACCGCGGAATAAGAAGAAAAAACCCACAAAAAACTATAAATTTTGTTACAAACAGAATAAAAAATATACCTAGAATTTTTGACTTCCATTAATAATTGTCATGATCGAAGCACTCCCGTGTCAAAACTTAAAACTTTAAAATTTCTGAAATTATTGAGCGGATAGGTACTAAATTTTAGAAGGGCGATATTGGGGAAAACCTCATATCAAAAAAAAAAATCATAGTGATCCAATCACTAGAGGATCACTTTCCAAAAATAGTAGGTCTTCTACAAGGACTACCTTTTTGGGAAATTTGTCTATTAAAGAAAATGTGAAAGAGGCATTAAACACAAAAGATGTATTGCAAGGAGAGATCGTCGAAATGGTCTTCTTTGTCCAAAATTGACACTTACTAAAAATATTAAGTGATCTCACATACGCCTACTAAAAATAGTAAATCAATCTAGAATGCAAGGGGAATGTAGGGAGAAAGGGTAATTTGAGCTACCATAATCATCTAGAGGTCTATAAAAGCTAATTTGTGCACTTTCCCAAAATAATAAGTTATCCTCTGGCACTTACTAAAAATATAATGGTTACTCCAAAGGGTTGATTTCCCAGAGTGAGCACATTGGGAGTTGAACATTAAAGTTGACATCACCAAATTGGAGCCCGGAGAGGGAAAATTCTCAACACTTGATAAAAATAGTTTCGTTTTACAAATATAGTGGGTGTTAAGGAAGATTGAAGTTCAGATTCATAAGGCAAGAAATGTATAAGTGAGGTCACTTTCATTGATCTAAACAGTTTCTTTCAACACTCACGTGTGAGGTGGAATTCACAATTGACACCATCAAACTGTTCATAATACACTTCATCATGGTCACGTTCTAACCATCCAAGTAATGTGGCAATGTTACAAGAAATCAAGAAAGGGTTTGTTGTAAATCTTCAATCTTTCCTAAAGGGATCTCTATGAGTGATGCTCACACATAACCAATGGAATCATTTTTAGTGTTTTTTAACACGATCTTTTGGTGTTCGTGCAAAGATATAGGTTTCACTAGATTAGAGCATTGCATCGGATTGGTCAAGTAGCAAAGTGGATCAATGATGTCATTTGACAAGTGTTTTTAAATGCTCATTCCAAAGCATCCGTGAGCCAATTTCAAGGATTTCCACAAAGTGCAAATAGTTTTAAGATTTAGAGTTTCATTAGATTAGAGCTTTCCCTCAACAAGGATCAGAAAAATTCATTAGAAGTAACACAATTTTCTTTTCCTTCTCTCTCTTCTTCCCCCAAAATTTCTCTCTCCTCCATGTTCTAATTTCACATTAGGGGTTTACACTTTTTGATATGTCTTAAAATTAATTTAGAAACATTATGTAAATTAAGTCACCTTGATTTTATAAAAGTGACTTAATATTTGGAGGTAATATGAATAGTCTAAAGTGAGGAATAAGGCGATGGAGGGTCATCAAGAGGAGAATGAGTTTCTCTTCTATAAATTGTAATGAGATCCTCATTCCAAGGTGTTCTAATGATTATATTCTTCTAGCTAGTTGTAATCTTGTAATTTCATGAGAGATATTTTGCTAACTTGTGTGTGGAAAGAGTTAGCCACTTTTCCCCTATTCTCAATGTCTTCCATTCTCAAACTATGTATAATTTCTGCTTGAGCATCAATAGAAGGAGTTTACTGATACTTTGTGTTCAGTAAATTCTAATTTTTCTTGTTGTTGTTTCTAATTTTATTTCTTCCTAATTTTAATGTATGTGATGAAGTTTATAACTAGTGTGTATGGGAATCCAATTCTCTACCATCAACATTAGCTCCCCTACCTCTTATTCTCACTCCCTTTCTCACTCTCCTTACAAATTATTCCCTTCTCAATAGTTATAAGATTTTGTGAAACGGGTTAGTGGAGCCCCTGTTGTATCCCCAATTGAAGGGACACCAGGATAAAACTCACGTTTAATCACAAATGCATATATGATAGTTGCACTGTTAAGTAGAGGGACTTAAACTTCCATAGTGTTGGCAAGAAACCCACCGATTTGTCCCCAATTTTTTTCTTGCCAATAGTTTTTGGTGCCCACCGTGGGGTAGACTTGGTAGCATCTGCACCCAAAATATGACCGCAAGGTCCAAAAAAAGGATTTAAAAAATTAAATGTTGAAAAAATAAAAGAGAGGGTTCATGTAAATCCATTTCTAAAGGCGCATTGCCATTTCTTGTATGTGACCTTTCGTATTCCACAGTGTCCTTTAGTATTTCCACTGTAAGAATTTCCAAAAGCTAGCTGAAAAGAGATATACCAGGTTGAATAGATCGAGAGTAATTTTTATCCACTTTTGAGGATTTGTAAAATCAGCAAGAATGCGTTAGTGACAATCCCTAATACTTTTATCAAGCCTTTTCCCCATCCGGGTCATCAAGTACTTCACCTATAAATTCCATCCAAACTCCTGTTGATACTCCCCCCTCAAATTCTCCCATTTTTCAACCACCATTGAGCATTGAGTTCTCAAAGGAAGAATAATTTAAAGAAGAAAAAAAAACAACAATGGCAGACAAAGGAGAAACAAAAATGGTGGATGAAGATGAAATACGTCAACCCATTGTACCACCGAAAAGAAATACAAGACCACTCACTCTTAAACCACCTTTTCATGATCTACCAACAGGCTCCTCCAAGAACTTTCCAAAGTTCAAAGGTGATGGCACATCAATTCCTAAAGAACACATTGTGGCTTTCACCACATCATGCAAGATTCTTGGATTTGAACATGAAGAACTTTCCATGAGATTTTAATGGAATCTCTCCAAGAAAAGAAGCATAGTGGTTCTATCTCCCGCATGCTCGATCCGTCATTGGTTGGAATGACATCAAGACTACCTTCGAGGAAATATTTAAATTAACTGAAGACTATCAGGACCTCCTAGTTTAGTTGGCTCAAATAAATAAAGGAGAAAGTGAAACTATGAGAGACTTTGTGGCTCATTTCAAACTATTTCTTCATAGTATACCGGGAGAAGATTAACCATCTGAAAAAAATATCAAGAGATTCTTCATCAATGATTAATCACTAGATGTAAGATTCTTCCTACAAATATTTCTACCAAGGAACATTACAAAAGCACAAAGGATGGCCATCTAACATGATGATGATCTCATCCTCCCCGAAAGATTAAAAATGTCAAGGGATAAGGCTTAGTGTCTTGGAGATGAGAGAATAGATTCGTTCTTTACAAAAATTGGTTAATGAGATGGAATCTTTGAAAAGGGAATTTTTGAATGAGTACCTTCTCAAAGAAACAACACAAATCAAATTATAGGAGTGTCCCAAAAATTTCCTTCAAGGCCCCACCCATGAATGTAAATTGTAGGATTTAGGAAAGTGAAGCATAGCTTGTGTTGTACCAAAATTTAACCTCCTTTAAATAGTTGGATGCCAACCTCTCTTCATCAAGCTCAACAACTGATTAATGCGGGCATCATAAGGGCCTACCCCGATCTTCTAGCTCTTGCATAAACTGATATGAAGATAGTTTCTTATGAAGAGGTAGTAGGGCCTGAGTCCCATATACCAACTCAAATGGACTCTTTCCAGTGACCCTCTTGACAGTGATCCTATCTACCCAAATAGCAAAATTCAACTATTCACCCCACCTTCTCTTGTTTTACTTCAATGTTCTTCGATGATCTTCAAAAAAATTTATTACTTGGACTCAAAGTTGTCCATTTCCTTGAGGATTGTAATTGGAGGCATATGTCAAGTTGATCCCATACTCTTTGCACATTTCCACCAAAGGTTTAGCTCTAAAGCTCATGGCATTGTCAGCTATAATCTCGACTGCACCCCAAACCTGCAGATGATGTTGTTTAGCACAAAATCCATGAAAACTTGGTGTGTTGCATTCTTGGTGGGGATTTCCTCCACCCATTTAGTAAAATAATCAGTTGCTACAAGAATCCACTTATGGCCAGCACTTGAAGGGTCTAAAATTTCACCAATTAAATCCATTCCCCATTGCTTGAATGGAGCTTCAATTGATACAGGCTGCAAAGGAAGGGAGCCTGAAGCTTTTAGTCTTCTAGAGAAGCGTTGGCAACTTTCACATCTTCTAACCAATAAGGTTGTATCCTGAAAATATTTGGCCACTAATAACCAGCCCTTAGGATCTTATGTGTTGTGACTCTTGCAGAAAAGTGCCCCCCATAAAATCCTCCATGGAGATCAGCAATTATCTTAGGGGCTTCTTCTTGAGTAATGCACCTTAAGAGGACTCCCTTTGGGTTCTTCCAAGCTAACCCATAATCAGTGATGACATATTTTTGGGAAGCCAACTTAAGGGCTCTCTTCTAGTTCTTACTTAAGTGCTCAAGGCAGCTCAGATGTCTGAGATAAAAGATTACATCTTTATACCATTCAGAATTCATTAATGTTTGAAATGCACCTGCCCTTTCTTCTTCCACCTCATTCACCTCAATAATTTGCAAGTTGCTCTCTACCATAAGCTTAGCCAAGCCAAAACCTCTCATGAACTTTGTGGTTTAGATGTCCATATCATATTCTTGCAATTTGTTCACCCACCCTGCATCTTTTGCTTGATATTTCCATCTCGACAAGATGTCCTTCACCATGGTGTGGGGAACATAAGCAAAAAAATTATAACTTAGAATGTAAGGTCTAAAAACCTTTGTTTCTTTTACTAAGGAAAATGCCTCGCTTCCATGATGGTGTAATATAGTTCATCCCCTGCAAGGCCTTACTGAAAAAATCAATTGGCCTCTCAGCCCCTTCATCATCCTTCCGCAGCAGACGAAGCAATAGTGTTCTCTCAAGCAAAAGATAAAATTTGAAAGGGCTTCTTTTAATGGGAGCTTCCAGACAGTGCATGTTTGAGTGCCTCTTTAATCCTCTTGAAATCTTTGGTGGCAGCCTCCTCCCATTTGATGACATGGTCTTTCTTCAGCATTGAAGTGATTAGAATGGTCATCTCAACAAAGTTTGATATGAATCTTCTAATGAAGTTTATTTTCCCAAAGAAGGATTGAATTCCTTTCTAGTCTTTGGGATTGGGACCTTGCTAATGGCCTTTACTCTTTCTAGATCAATCATCACTCCCTCTTGTGATATAATGTGACTAAGAAACTTTTCCTTCTGCACTCCAAAATGGAATTTCTTTGGATTGAGAGAGATGTCATATTCTCTACATCTTATCAACATCTTCTCCAAGTGCAGCAGGTGATCACTTCTCTTTCTAGAAAATATAGTTACATCATCTTGATAGACTACAATAAATTCATTGATGTAACCAGCAAAAGCAACATCCATTTCTCTTTGAAAGTTGGATCCAGCAGTCATCAGACCAAAGGGCATCCTAACATAGACGTAGGTCCCCCATGAAGTAGTGAAGTCTTTCTTGATCCTTTCTAATTCCTTCACCAAAACTTGGTAGTAACCGGAGAAACCATCCAGGGTGGAAAGCAACTTCGTAACTAGTAACTAACTCGCAGCATGTTATCCATATTTGGTAAAGCATAATTATCCTTCATTGATACTCTGTTTAGATTCCTGAATTCCACACATAATCTAATGTCACCATTCTTCTTTCTTACTAGTACTAGGTTTACAACCCAAGAGGAATACCTTATGGGCTAGATAATCCCTCCATCTCTTAGCTTCTTCGATCCTCCTGCATTTTAAGGGATAAGAGTGGATTTATGGGCCTCTACTTCTACCTAAATGGATTTTCATTAGACACCAAAGGGATCTCATGTTGAAACAAATCCTCTCTCGTATGCTCTTAGTTCGAGAATAGGTCCCACCATACGATCTTGTTATTTTTCAACAACTAGATGTATGACTACTTCTCCTCCTTGCTGAGATTACTACCTAACCAAATTTTCCTTGGCTTCTCCTTTGTGCCAAGATCATTCTCCTCAACATCCCTTGAGGTTCTCATGCATCTATTAACAATACGATTAGCATTATCAAAATTGGACTCAAGAGCAACCACTCTCTAGGAATGGTATTTGTTTTTAGCTAGATGATATCCTTTTGAAACAAGGTTTATTTTCCTTCACATTGTACAAACCACTTGTTCCCAATCAATACTTTGATCAGCAAAATTCTCCATTGTTTTACAGAATCTCTTGATCTAAGCATCATCATCAAAAACCTGTCATTGCTTAATGTTGTCAGGGATAGAAGGTCTTGTCAATACCTCAACCTCATATTCACAATATGGGGACATTATACAATTGTCAAACCGAGACCCCAACACTATAAGCTTATCTTCCAATTCATTGAACTTCATTATTATGTAGTATTTAATTAATCAAACATCTCATTGAATTCCCAAACTGCATGCTTATATTACTTCATTCGTTGGTTCTTTGTGGCATACATTTTTATGACTTGTTTCACAATTAATTCCAAGTCTCCTTTGACAATGATGTCCTTGAAACCATATTTCCAAGTAAGTCTTAATCCCAACAATAGTGCCTCATACTCATCAATCTGGTTGGTGCATTCAAAGTCTATTTTGAAGAAAAAAACAATTTTTTTCTCACCGGGGAAAGTAGAACAATACCAAACTATTCCCAAATTTGGAGCCAGCTCCATCAAATAGCAAAGTCTAGGGAGAGCTTGTTTGTTCAAGGCATTTGTATTCTTAAATCTTGTGCTCATTTCCATCATCAAAACCCACAAATTTTTCTGCATCAACACTTGTGTACAATACCTCATAGGAAGCATTGTTGGGATCCTTAATAAGATGCAACATTTTCTTTTCCCCATACAACCTAACAAGGCTGCCCTCAACTGGAATGGTAGCATAAGATCTATCCATTTGGACACTCCCACCAACACTTGCAGCCCATTTTCTTGACAGTAGCATGCCCCACTTGGCTAGGGCAATAAACTATGACAACGTCAAGTTTTAAATTTTTACCTGGGTAAGCTGCAGCAAGCTGCACCACTAAACCCTTCGTGCATCCCACTACTAGACCTCTCTTGATTCCATGGTAGTGCACTTCCCATATGCTACTGTCACTTTGATGTTTATCTCATTCATTACATCTAATGGCATGACATTGCATGATTCCCTTGAGTCAAACATGCAGTTGTGCAGTAGTTTGTCCTTTATTATCAAAGTGGTGAAGAATGGATCCACATTCATTTGAGAGTCCACCAAGGATGTCCCCAAATAGACCTTAGGTGGTTCATCTAGATCTTTTGATGCTAGTGGTGCTTTTGGTTCTTCAATTACTGGTGGGACCTCTACAATGTTTATGTTTCTGCTTAGGGCAATCTTCTCTTCTTTCAACCCCAAGTATTCAAGTGCTCTCTTTTTGTGCTCAGGAATCCTAAGCAACTCAATAATTGGAACAAAGAATTTGATTTGACTCAACACTTGGGAAATATCATATGGGACATTTTTTGGCAAGACAATGTTAGAAGGAAAACCAATACACTCATTAGGTGGTACAGATTTTTGACAACTTTGGCATGAGGAGGTGTATGATTCTTGTTTGTGACTGCAGGGCCTTTGGTAGATGCCTCTTTCCTAGGAGCCTCTTTAGGAATGTTTGAAAGTAAGGGAGCTTTAGGCTTGGCTTGAGGCCCTACCCCTTTGACAACCTTACTTCTTGTGTTATATTCCCTCTCTTGAGCAACAACAACATTCATCAACAATTGTCTATCTTCCTCATATGGGATTCCTCCATCATACTTTTTTATCATTAAAGCCCTTAAATATTCAAATTCATTATTGGGAAATTCAAAATATTGTACATTATCTACTTCTAAAGTATGAGAGAGAGGAAGAATAGGTACCCTATGAATGTAGTCCCAAAAGGTGGCAGTAGTTCTAGCACTTATCACCTCAGTTGAGTTTTCCCCTTGTTGTGAGCTGGTGGAACAACCCATCATGCAAACATCATCATCATTATCATTATCATCTCCTTCTTCTTCTTGTTGATCTTCTTCACAAGGAGCATGAGGCATGAAATTTTTTTCACACCAATCAATGACATCTGTCTCCTCCACAATAGTAACTCTAGTAGCCAAAGGATCAAGCACCATTCTATTTTCTCTACCTTGGGGCTATCTATTTCCAAATCCAACAAGTCCCTTGCCTCTATCATCATATATTTGGTGGTTTGTGAACCTATCTTGGCCTTGTTGTCTGTGTTGACCTTGTGAGCTCTTCCCAATTCCCTTCTCGCTCGGGCTAGCTTGTATGAAATTTCTTTGACAACCCCTGCCAAAGTTTTCACAACTTCTTCCAAATCAACAACCTTGCTTGTTTGAGGATTTTCTGGGTTGACCAGCTTTACACCTTCCCTTTCTGGAGGCTTTCCAATTACCTTGATATTGTTCTCTATTTTCAAAGCCATGGTGAAGGCCTGCCTTAAATTTGTGGGGTTTTGTCTCTTAAATAATATGCAGCCTTTTTATCAAATGCATCAATATATTTGATCAAACATGATTCATCACAAGGCCTTATTCTAACAGGAAATATTCTCAAGGTCTTATTGAACCTTGTATTGAAATCATGTATCTTGACTCATTAGGGTTCTTCTTGATGTTTTCAAATTCTTTCGAAGAAATCTAGGTCAATTCTATCACCATATTGTAATCTTAATGCATTGTTCATCTCAGTCCAAGAATCAATAGAGTTATCTAGCAATGCTTTATACCAATCCCTATCATCCTCTTCCAATGTATGGATAAATAGCTTGATATATACATCTTCATGTTCAATCTCAAAATCTTCCATAATATTGATAAAAAGCTTTATATGCTGATCTATAGTAATAACATTATTTCCCTAGAAATTTGGCATTCTGTCCTTACATCTTGAGGCACTACATTTGGGTAACTTGACCATTCCAACAAAATTTATAGGTCCAAAGGTGTTGACAACAAATGGAGGCCTGGGTTGAGACATATTGATTCGAGGAGGTGATCCTGGAGAGGTGACAAATTGATGGGGCGCAGAGGGTTCTTGGAACACAGAAATATAATTTTCAAAATGGATACCCCCCAAAGACCTTGTTTCGTGGAAATATCTATCAACCTCATAAAATATAGGTGTAGAGTGTGAATTAAACCTTTCAAAATCAAATGAAGGACCCTCTCCAGCTGGAGAGTTCAATTCCACAAAGAGGCTACCTGATTCAGAGTCACTTGAATGGAAGTCTTCAATGATAGGCTGATCACTTTCATCAATGGAGATCCCTCTCCTTGTCTATGACCTCCAACAGCTCTCCAGATTTTTTTCCTTCTGATTTTACTTTTCCTAGCTCTAGAAACAATGTCCTAGCAGGATCCCTAGCAAAGAAAGATCTTCTTCCTTCTAACTTTGCAAATATTAGTAACAAATCTAACTTTGACAAAGTTTTAAGAAATTGGTACTCAATAAAAGATCGATCAACAGGGAGTCACCACTAAGGATTTCCACCTTAGTTGTGTAAATGCACTAAATATGATCTGTCAAATGTCTATCAATGCTAGAAACTAGAAATGGAAAGATTCTGACCTTTCTTTACCAAGATTTATCAAATGAAATCTAGTGCACTAGGTGGGAAGACTGAAAGAACTACACATAACACTTGGAGCATACAAGAAGTGTTTTACTAGGGTTTGAAAATGAACTGCAATCACAATATCCCCAAAACAACACCTCTGATGTTGGTGTTGTTGATGGGCTAAATAGATATGGACTAGCAATGAATCAGCAAATCAATCTCAGCAATGCAAACTATTTCCCAAGAATTCAAAACAATCCTGGAAACATGTGCCATTAATGTTGGTGTTGTTGATGAGATAAATAGATATGGATCATGTTAGTGAATCAGAAAATCAATCTCAGCAATGCAAACTATTTCCCGGAATTCAAAAAATGTCCTGAAATAGTGCCACTGATGTTGGTACCCAAATTTAACCTCCTTCAAAGACCGAGCAACATCATGGATTAGACAAGACACTCAGAGGCAGATAGACAATCATGTATGTCATTTTGCAGCCGGGAAGAAATCTATCTGACTTGTGGGAACTCAGGCCTTGAAGGGAGTGGGTAGCACATTAAAAAGGATGTGATCTGATCCTAACTATTTTAGGTTGTGCCTTTCAACCAAGGTAAGAGAACCTATTTTGTAACCTCTGTTATATGAAAGGAGATACAGTGTACCTTTCTTTTGCATAAATTTTATAGAGAAGACCTTGGGGAAAATATGATCAACACACCAGATCTGACTCTCACGAGTTGTCACTTCCAGATCATGGAGATACTTTCACAACAAGGAAAAGGTTACTAAAGACATTTGAGACCCTTCTTGCTTCTGCATGTTTAGGTGATGAGGATTTTGCATTGGCATACACACATGAAAAATAGGGGTAGTATGGGTAGGATTGGTTGTTGTTAAATGAATTTTTGGTGGGAGGTGGGGCAGGGTGAAACTAGATTCACCAGATCCTTGAGGAACCTTACAAAATGGAGAGTCATACCAACAAATGCCACATAAAAAGCTAAAATGTTTCTTCAACTAGAATATGTGCTTCAATGGAGGCCCAAATTAGCACTCTTTCACACAATATCTGAGATTCTATCATGAAGGATCGAGTTAGAAAACCCAAAAAGCATCAAGATCTAATCCAAATCATGCCTAAGGTACACCCAAAGGCTTACAGACAATCTCTATCAACAGATGAGAGAAAAGTGATTTTAAATCATTTATTCCAATCCCAAATGAAAGATCTTCTAAGAAATGAAATTGTAGATGCCATTAAACTATCACAAGGATTGAGGCCTGTGTGATTGAACTAGATTTGATACAAGATTGTAACAGAAACAAGAAATACTGCTTGCATACATTTAGAAATAAAACCAACACATTTTTCTCAAGATAACACAGAAAAAATCAAATTTGATTAAGTCTATTAGTAGGGGAAAGTTTCTAGAATAGTCTTAGAGCTTTTCAATGGTCTGTACACTTACAACCACCTTGACACAATAAATCTTAATACAAAAAAGTGATAACCTAATTTCTCATATGGACTCTCAAAAACAAGCTTAGTCAAATTTTCCTCTTGGGAATTTTCTTCAACCTCAAACACTCTGACTTCCAAATTCCAACCTCCCAACCATTTACAAAAAAAACTTGTGCCATTTATAGCATTTTCAATAGATTCCCTTCTTCTTAAAACAAAAAATGTTTAATGCACCAGTGTTTGCCATGATTCTTTCATGATTCTCATAATCAAATTTGCAAGAAGTCTCTAGGTGCTCGAGGGGGCAGATTTCATTGAATGTTTCCCACATTCAACTCCTCCCTCTGGTAGATCACTCTTTCTTCAATTTTCCAGCCACTTCCACCCCTAAAATATCAAATCTAGCACCTTGTGTGCTTGGGAGAAGAAAAAAGAAAATCGATCGGGCATAAAAGTCGGACCATTTTAATGGCAAAAGATGTCCTCCAAATCTTCCCACCGGACTTCATATATAAACATTAACTTCCTTCTCTACTCATGTATGTAGAAAGACAAAGAAATCATGGAGAGTCGCACTTACAAATGTGTGTTTCGAGAGAAATGGGGAAATCGATTTAGACTCACATCGACCACCGATATTTACTTTGAATTTGATTCGTCCACGTGGTAGATTCAGGCTTTAGAACAGACCCAGGGGCTTCCCTTGACTTTTTACAACCTTTTGAAGAAATGGAAAAAAATTCCATTTTTCTCCGCACCTCCTCCTCCTTGGGAAACGAGCATGACACATGTCCAAATGTGATTGGAGTGGAACCGCAGCCAAATTCTGCCATGTTACTCCATTTTTGAAAAAGGGAAAATTTTCCAAATTTTCCCCAATCCCACCCTTAGGAAACGAGGCACCACATGTCCAAATGTGATTAGAGCAGGGCCACACTTCCTTTTTTACTTTTGACTCTTTTTTTCTCAAAAGGAATTTTTTCAAATTTCCCCGAGAGCTGCACCTCCGCCGTTGACCGGGAAAAACATTGACTATTTCCCTCATTAGGCTTGCGGTCATTTTGAAATTTTAATCCTTAAGGAGGCAAAAATCCAAGTTTCCTCCAATGGTCTACCTCCCCACCTCTTTGACTTTTCAAACGCCACGTGTCACCATGGCGCACCTTGAGGTGGTCCCAAAAATTTGATACCTTGAACAAGCGCGGGCTCACCATGTGTCTTGTTCCGTGCAAGGTCTCCTCCAAGGTAGTATCGACGTGTCATGCTCGAGGCAATATCCTTTTGGTTGTTGAAAAGTCTAAGTAAAATGTGAAGCAAGTAGAGGCCTCCACATGTCATGCTCCGAGGCGAGGTCCTTTTGGTTGTTGAATAGTATAAGTAAAATGTGAAGCAAGCGGAGGCCTCCACGTGTCTCCATGGTGCAACTCCAAGATGGTGCCCAAAGTGGAGACTCTGAATGAGTGTGAGATTTCCACATGTCTTGTTCCACCAAACTACTCCAACTGCATAAAAATTTGTCTAAGTCCAGGCTAAGAAACGAAAGCCTCCACGTGTCCTCCTGGTGCTACTCCAAGGAAAAACCCAAAATTAGATCTTTAAATGAGCGTCGTGCCTCCACGTGGACACATTTTGAGTTAAGGATTTTCATGAATTTTTCTAAGTACCCAGCTAAGTCTGCATCCCAACCAAAAGGTGCCACGTCCCCTGTAGATACAAGGATGTAAATTTGACTAGGAGAAATGCCCATCAAACCGTAAAATACAGAAAAATGACCATTTGAGCTTGGGAATGAAATTTTCTTCAAGGATAGAAAGTTTAGAAGTGTTACAGGCTCAAATATGTTCTTTAGGGATACATCCATTCATTTTCTTCAAGTACTTAGGGTAGAAATGATAAGGAAGACAAATCCTGACCATGGAGAATAGAAAACATGGGGGAACCCGAGTTTTTAGATGAACAGAGAATGGGGGACCCAAAATACAGACCCTTAAGTGATTTACAACCCAGGAACAAATTAAAAATGGCCACAAATATTAACTATGCAATACAGGGAAGGAGAAAATGACAGAGGTCGTAAATCAATAATTTTTAAAGGCACAAATGGGGTGAGACAATTTTCAGCACCAACAAATGACAAGAAATCAAGGCTAAGGTTTCCTAGAAATTGATGAAGTTGAGAATGATACAAAAATAATATTTTTGAGTATTATGGAGGTGATGAAGAAGATGCACCTAGTTTCTCATGTGCGGTATTCACTCATTCTCGCCTAATAAAGGAGTACCTCCTTCCACTCCAAAGAAAGAAAACAAAGGTTGATGATCCTCATGTGGTGACTTTGTAAAACAAAATACTCAGGTAGAGGATCTCCAGTTCCACCTTGCATGGAGTCCGCATTTGAAAAAATTGATCCTATAGTGAGTCGAGAAGGCTCCCTTAATTCCTAGTAAGTCTTCCATTGCTTCTTTTAATTCTTTGTCTAAATTTTCTCCTTTAAATTCTAGTACTTTGAAAGTTCCTAGTGTGGCTTTCAAAATACCCTCCATTCCCCAAACATAAAACCCTTCTTCCAAACCTATCCCAAATAAAAAATAAGTCACTTCATTCCCCTTTTCTACATCTTCTCCCTTTGAATTCGTAGAATATGTGAATAAAGCCAAGGTGCAGATTATAAAAACTAAATATCTACAGGCTCATCCCGAATAATTCGAGAGATTTGTTCAATACATCAAGAGTGGTAGTTTAACACCAAATGTTGTAGCTCCTAGTTCTAAAATAATACTACCAAACCCACCTACACTTCCATCACAAACATTATTTTATTGAGTGCATCCAAGACTTAAAAGGTTGAGCCTTTTGATGTCTCTCTTCTTGTTGGAGATTATGTATTGAACAATTGTATAATATATTCTTGTGCCTCTGACAAAGTAATTCCTATAAAGGTAGGGAAGGATCTCAAACCCACCATGAATCCACCTGGTGGCTCATGTTACTCCTTAGAGTCAAAAGAGGTCCCACTTGTAGGGATGGTCATATCTAAAAAGGGGGATCTCGCCAAATTTCAAGACAAGAAGGGTTTAACGCTGATTTTGGTAGCAGACATTCCAGCTTCATTTGGAATTTTTCTAAGTCAAAGCTTATATCAAAACTTGGGAGGGAAAATTTATATGAATTGGTCTTCTCAACCATACCAGTGAAGGGAGACATGGGGAATTTTTTTCCAAAGAAGAAGATGAGGTACACAATGTAAAATTCTAGAAGTCTAGGAACCGACATCTTATACCAAGATACTAGGTGAATGAATCACTTTGTGAAATCTGATGAGGAAGAGGATATTCTCATCTTGATAGGGCCAAACATGCCTTCCTAGAGAGTCATGAAAATTGAAGAATCATTGAGGAGATTTGAGTTACAAGAGGGAAGCTCTGAATTCTCGAGAAATGCAAACCATGAAGAAGAGGAAATGGTTCTTGATGATTTTAAAGCACAAAAATCAGCTTGTGTGTTTATCCGTGATGAAGAGATATTATCATTCCAATTCAAATATGAGGACTCCCTTGATCATATCACCCCGGAAGAGACCAATCCAGTCTACAATGATCCCTCGAACAATGGGAAGGAACCATATGTACAAGAACTGCTAAGACCCACAAAGAAACAAAATACCTAAGCTCGGTCTCGAACTCCCGATGTAATCCATGAATCGTAAGACAAGCGTGAATCTGATTTGAAAGACTTAATGAGTATGAAGGTTGGCCATGTTGAAATAAATAAAGATGAGAAATATGATTCCCCTCCGAGCCAATGATTGATGGATGAAACAATGAAATCAAGCTATTTTATTTCCCATTCGAAGAGGAAGACTCTTTCCATGATGAAGAAAGCGAAGCAAGGAGTTTTGACGCATTTGAATTTAAATCTCCTCTAAACGAAGGAGTGATATAATTTAATGATTCTCAAGATTATGAATTAATCCCTATGGATAGTTTCCTCGACTGCAAAATAAAGATTCTTCAAGGCATCCAAAGATGAGTGTAGGAAGTAACAAAGGAGATATATGTGTAAGATCTATTAGATGTAGTAGAAATTACAGAAGACCCCAAGATGATTCTAGATCTCTTAATTCATGCCATACCCATATATAAGACAATAATGAGGTTTCTTCTGATCCTCTCGTCGGTACTCAAACACCTCATAGTGGAGTACAAAAATGATAAGTTCAAGGTTACTCATGGAAAATATTTCAATGAGCATAGATCCGGGAAATAAAGTAACTCATAATACTCAAGAAATTTGAATGAAACTTTGCTTCGGGGAAGCAATGATATTCTAAATGAATAATCAGCTATGTAGATAAATACGAAGGCAATCGATGATATCAAACCAATTTGAAAGATCATGAAGGAAATGAAATTTCTAAGCGAAGGCCGATCATCACAAAGCTCATGTAGACTCACTCCTACCATGTAAAAAGATAATGATGGAAGCACCTGGATTTCATAAATAGTTAAGGAAAGGAGGATACTTTCTGGAATTAGTTATTGGCTTCGCAGAAAAACATCACTCAGTGTTTCCCACTCAGGGGTAAATTTTGAGGAAAGAAAAGTGCTTAAGTAAAAGCAAGTTGTCCCACACATTGTACCATAGGTAATTGCTTAGGCATTTTCTCTTTTTGTGTTTCGTTTCCTTTCCATTTACATTTGTGGTTTTCCTTTCATTGTTTTTGTGTGTGTGTGTGTGTGTGTGTGTGTTTCCATCTTCACACTCTCTCTCTCTTGTTATAAGTTATACATGATGTCGTAGGTCCCAATTTTTAAGGAAGTGGTCAATGAATTATTAGGTCTAAAGTTAAGATTCTAGATTCTCCATGTCACTTCTTTGCTACACTTATTCCATGTCATGTCCCCAAGATAGATCTAGTTTTTTTCATGCAAATGTGCAACAAGGAAATTGACAATTTCTAAGCATGAAAACTATACCCCTGTGTTAAAAATTACAAGTTTTACCCTTCCAAGAAACCTCGAGGATTCCTAGTTTGTCCAATGACCTCCCAATTTATGTTAATTTGTTTCCTAGGTGATTTTAGGAGTTCAGTGAAAATGCAAACTTTGGGCAATTGTGGGAAGGGCTATCATTGGCCTTCCTAGGACTGGAGCAAGCCCATGGAGCATAACAAAGGGGCAAAACCAAAAACAAAATTGAATCAAATGAATTGGAACATCATGGAAGGGGTTTAGGAAGATTCAGGAAGGATTTAGAGTAGTTGCGGCGATTTCACCAAAATCAGGGTTCATAGGCCTAGGAAGTTCACAAACAAAAAAGACTACCAATATTTTGAATGTGATTTCAAGAGCTCAGGGTTGATTTAGTATCAAAAACATACATATTTGGAAATTCAATTCCAATCCCTACAATATGGTGAAATCATATTTTTCACAACACCTTGGTGCAATAGGTTTATAACTATTTTTTCCATGCATAACTAGTGAGAAAAATCAAAAAATGATTTTTCAGGATCAAGTGGAGGAATGAAGACCTAAACACCCACCATTGGATCCAAAGATAATTTTCATTCAAGATCATATAACATTTCATCAAAAAAGTCCATCGGGAGCTCAAGTTATCAATGTTTCAAAATGCCCTCTTGGAGTGACTTTATGAGTTACTCAAATTTTGACTAGGACACGTGTCAACTCCAGGAGCCTGGTGTAATTTTATGTCCCTTACGTCCCTCAAGAAAAGGTAAATTAAGGTAAAAAAATGTTCCCAACCCCTATAATCCTTCGGTTCCTCATACGACCTTTCGAACGTCGGTTCGGCTTCGGGAGCTAGTGGAGCCTTCATCCCCGCCATCGGATCGAAGTTCCACACATCACTACCTAGAATGCTATGAAATTTTAATTCCCTTGTGTACCTTTTTATGAGGTACATCAAGGTCTGTAAAATGTTCCTATCCCCTCTAAGAAGCCTCATGGTTCCTCATGTGACTACCTTTTAGCCCCTTAGTGTTTTAAAGCTAATTTTTGCTCAATTCCCCTACTGTTGGATATCCACCACGTATCACAACCAAGAGCCACATGAAATTTTATGTCCCTCACATACATTAATTCTTAAGGGAAATCAAGGACATGAAATTTTTCCTCATCCTTACTCATCTTTATTTCAAATTGTTAAAACCTCTCCTATTTCCCGCTTCTAACATCTAACCTTTCCGTGCACAACTTGCTCTGCAACTTCCCATCACCTCCGACCATTATTGAAGCTCAAAAAATCTCCCATAAAAAATGAAATATCATATTCCATGAAAAATTGACCAAGGAAAGGAGAAAAAAATGAATAACAAAGAACAAGAAACAATGGCATTCTTCATGACAAGAAGTAGAAATTTGAAGAGATTTTGCAAACATAAGCATAGATCACCAAACCATACATTTTTGAGTTATTCACTCTTGAAATCCATAAAAATCACACGTTAAAACCCTTTTTTCCATGGCACAAAATTTTCATAGAGAAGAAATTTATCTCTTTGCGAACGAGGGAAAAAGCTTGATTTCCCATCAAACCAACAACCGAATAGAAGAAAAATTTCACTAGCAAAATAAGAGTAGAAACCCCATAGTAAAAATGTAATCTTTCTTGTAAATAGAATAAAAAACCATACATGCAATTTTTGAGGTCCATTAATGGTTGTTGTGTTCAAAAACAGTGTCAAGTCAAAATTTTAAAACTTTAAAATCTACCAAACTATTAAGCAGAAAGGTGCAAGATTTCAGAGGGGCGATATTGTGAAAAAACCCATATAAATAAACATAGTTTTGTAGTGATCCAACCACTAGACATTCACTTTCCAAAAATAATTGGTCTTCTACAAAGAGGACTTCCATTTCAGGAAAGTTGTCATCTAAAAAAACTATGAAAGAGGCATTAAACACATAAGATATATTGCATGGAAAGATCGTCGAAATGGTCGACTTGGTTAAAAATTAACACTTACTAAAAATAGTAAGTGATCTCACTGGACACCTAGTAAAATTAGTAAATCCATCTAGAAGGTGAGGGAATACGGGAGAAAGGGTAATTTGAGCTACCATAATCATTCGAGTTCTAAAAATCTAATTTGTGCACTTTCGAAATAGTAAGTTGTCTATGGGAACTTACTAAAAATAGCATGGGTAACCCAAAGGGTGGATTTCCTAGAGAGATCACAGTGGGAGTTGAACATTCATGTTGACATCACTAGTTCAAGCCCATAGAGGGAAAATTCTTGACATTTCTGTAAAAATAATTGTCTTTTCCTAATATAGTAGGTGCCAAGGAAGATTTAAGTTTAGATTCATAGGGGTGAGAACTATATAAGTGATGTCACTTTCATGGATATCAATAGTGTATTTTGAGATTCATGTGTGAGGTGGAATTCGCAATCAAAACTATCAACTGCTTCATAATACGCTTCATCACAATCACGTTTAAATCATCTAAGTAATGTGGTAATGTTACAAGAAATCAAGATAGGCTTTGATCTAAAGCTTCATTATTTCCTAAAGAGATATCTATGAGTGATACTCACAGTCACCAATGGAATCATTTGTCATTGTTTTTTAACACTTATCTCATGGAGTTAATGAGAGAATTTACGTTATAGTACATTGAAGAATTGCATCGGGTCGATCAAGTACGAAAGTGGATCAATGAAGTCATTTGACAAGTGTTTTTAAAGAATCATTCCAAATCATCCATGAGCTAATTTTAAGGATTTCCGTAGAGTGCAAAGAGTTTAAATATTCAAAGTTTCACTAAATTTTAGCTTACCATAGACAATGATCAACGAACTTCATCAGGGAGCAAAACTCTTTTCTTTTCCTTCTCTCTCTTCTTCCCCAACTTTCTCTCTCTTCCATGTTCTAATTTTGCATTGGGGCTTCGAGTTTTTTATGTCTTAAAGTGACTTTAGAAACATTATGTAAATTAAGTCACCTTGATTTTATAAAAGGGAATTAATATTTGGAGGGAATATGAATAGTCTAAACTCGTAAATAAGGCATATGGAGGGTCATCGAGAAGATGGAGATTTGCTCTTCTATAAATTGTAATGATATCATCATTCGAAAGGGTTCTAATTATTAAATTCTTATAGTTGGTTGTATTCTTGTATTTTCATGAGAGATATTTTGCTCACTTGTGAGTGAAACGAGTTAGCCACTTTTCCCCTATTCTCAATGTCTTCCATTCTCATACTATGTACAATTTTTTCTTGAGCATCAATAAAAGGATTTTCGAGAATTTTTGACTAAGATGATTACTGATATTTTGTTTTCATTAAATTCTAATTGGTCTTATTGATATTTACAAAGTATTGTTTCTTCTAAATTTTAGTGCATGTGATGAAGTTTCTAACTAGTGTGTGCGCCGGGAATCTGAATTTCTACTTGCAACATTAGTTCACCTACATCATATTCTTACTACCTTTCTACGCTATCCAAGAAAATTATTCCCTTATAGAAAGTTTTAAGATTTATCCATGAGGTATATTGAGTTCCCTTGTTAGATCCCCAACTGAAATGCCACTAGAATAAGACTCACTTTTTACTCATGCATGCATATATGACAGCTTACATTAAGTAGATGGAGTTAGACTCTTAGAGCATTGGCAAGAAACCCACCGATTTATCCACTGAAAATTTTTATTGAGAACATGTGTCACACATAACACACCATTCCTTTCGTTCAAGGATTATTGTTCTATTTTGGCCTATTTACTTATCTCATCACGCATTCGTAATCATATCTATAGGCCCACTCTCTAGCCATGTTTGTGTTAACTCTTGGGGCACAATATCACCTCTTAAGCCCACTTTTTTTTTCCTTTCCCTATCTATCCCACTAGGACACATCTTCTCTCGCTTCCTCATATATGAAGGAGAACGCATACTCTTTTTCCCTCACTTTTTTTTTTGAACATTTTTGTCGGACCATTGCCTTGACCATATATTTTTGTGCACACTTTTGATATCTATTTTTGACCCATTGGTCTTATGGCTTTCACATCCATTTGAGTATATTTCCATTGAGTTCCCTCCATCATGTAGTGATCTTTTCCAATTCATGAGTCCGTAGGACATTAACATCGCTTCCGTGTAGGTCGTGTTATGTTCCCTACCAATACGTTTTTGGGGTTCATGTGTTATCTTTCTCTCATCCATCGATGTGGATTTTAATAAGATTCCATCCATCTTGGAGTGATATTTTCTTACTCATGATTCTATAGGACATTAATGTTTCCTCCATTTAGATCATGATATGGTCCCTACCGATGTGTTTCTAGGATCACATCTATATATATCTTTTTATTTTTATCATATCCTTCTTGTAATGGTCATCACGCTTCACTTGGGACATATGTTTATTATCTCCTCCCTTCCTTTATCTATCTCTGTTAACCTAGTAATTAATTCTTCTTTGAGCCATACATCCCTAAATTGAGGGGGCACCTCAACAACCATCCTCTATCACTTCTTATTTTTATCTCGAGGCTTGCAAAACACAAACCAATTGACAAAAATGGGACAATGTAGACACAATAATTTTGTCCACTTGTCCCTTATCCCGTGTTCAATCCCCTCTTCATCGTCATTTTATCCAATCACATTCATATCCTATTCAAAATATCATTTTACCTCCTAAACACTATTTATTCCTCTTAATTTCATATTTTCCTATCTTAATCATATCCCATCCCATCATTATTTTATCCCTCATTATTCACCCTTAATCACATTTAATTATCCTAAAATACTTGCTTATTAGCTTACTCACATCCCTAAACCCTTCATTTATCCTCCCTAGACTCTCATCTACCCTCATTCAATGCCTTTCCACCCTCCAACCACTTTTATCATCTATATACAACCCTAATCTTCCAAAACAACTCGAAACCCTAATCTAACCCTAATAAGGGATCTTATCTCGAGTTGTGCATCACCCCATCTACCACAATAATAGTCCTCTATAGTCGATGGTGACCCTAACAGGTCTCCAGAGACCTATAAATATATCACTACCCCCTCCTCAAAGAGCATGAAACTTTGGATATTTTGTCTTCTGGTAAAATTTTTCTTATTTTCTTCTCTTCTTATGAGCTTCTATCAACATTTTAGAATCATATTATATCCCTTACACATCAATTTTTGAGATCTTAAACTTAGATTTTTCTTATAGCCCTATCTTGTTTCATCATCTTTACAGGTATATTCATCACCTTGGAGATCTTAAGTCTCATCAGAGTCATCCTTATCTCTTTCTTATATTCCCTTGGCCATCTATTAGCTTAAACCAAAAATCCTAATCCACCTCCACTAACCATTGATTTTTCCCTAATCACCTTCTCTACCTGATCTACATCACTCCTTTCCTCGCATTTTCATCTATCATTATGTCCCATTTTCCATAAATACATGCCACCACATATGCATCTACATCTATCACATTTTTTACATCTATCTACCTATAATTTGCATCCTTTATGTTTCGTCCCATTTTCCATCTATATTTCTGATATATTAGTGTTGGTTTTAGTTGTGATACTTTTAATGGAAAATAAATGCATGCCACCACATATGCATGCCACCACACCATCACCCTCCCATTGAGTGAAAATAAATGCATGCCACCACATATAACGTAAAAATGATGAGTTGTTTGACATCTTCAAATAACATCCACTATGTCCGTTACATGTAATCATCCCTTAAAACAATAGGGTACATGTTACTCTTATGGTATGGTTGAGACAATAATAATAATCCATTAAAAGTATCACAACTAAAACCAACACTAACCCTATAGTTGTGACAACACATGAGCATACATATCTCAAGACACAAAAAATATTAAATTGAACCATCAACAAGATTTACACCCTAGAATACACAATGACATTGCATCTAACCCACACCCATGTAAAAATTAGACTTCTTGGAAAATTCTTCCAAACAATTCTAAAAATAAATAGATGCACTTTGTAAAAAATGAAAAATTTGTGCCATATGTAAAAATATAATGCACAAATATTAGCTTATCAAAAATAGATGGACGAAAATACATATTTTTGAAGTATTGGGTTTACATATGTAAAGAAAAAATTGTGCCATAGGTATTTGTATTTTCATCCATGGGCAAAAATAGAATGACATGCACGAAATTTCACTTAATATAAAATGCACATAATTGTATAAGATGATTCGAAGAGATTCATCAATATATTTTTTACATCTAACAACATATACCTAATCGAACAACCATAAGAGTTGAAAAATGTAACTCGTGTGGAAGATATGTTGGTTAAACATGTAAACCCAATACTTCAAGTAATCCATGCCCAAGGATAAAAATACAAATACAATATCCACACTATTAGCTTCTCTCATGACATCAAATCAATAGTGCAGATCTTCCACATATAATTTTAGATTTTGACATCCTAGTAGTGTGCAAGTATCACACACATAGGAAACCTTATGAATAATATGAAAATAGATGCCAAGTTCTTGATGATTTGAAGTCCATATCATAAATGAACCATACTTCACATATGTTAAAATAAAAAAATGAATCATTGACCTACCTACACGAACTACCCACATATATTTTACCCTTAGAATAATTGAACCTGCACTTCATGCATCATTACTATAAGTTAATGATCATGATAACCATGAACATGCAGAGGATAAAATATCCACATACTCATCTTCATTCATGGCTAGATTACAAACTAAACGATGAGAACTTGAAATCATTAAATAAACATTAAATCTTGAATATTAAAACCACATCACTATTGATTGGCCTCATTTTGAATTGACCCGATAAATGAGTACAACACCGAGGCCCTCTTTGGTATGGAATTCCCACACTCTTCTAAATAACACTACACTACACATGCAACCTCGAATTAGTGACGCTCATATGCACATTTATGTAATGCACTTAATTATATTTCATGCTAATAGGTTTAGTCCTCACCGAAGGTTTCATTGTTTCCTAAGATTGTATCCTTCACTAAGACCAAGCCCAAAACTTAGTGAAACATGAAAGACATCCAAAGTGTGGGAAAATGACGATTTTGAGATTAATCAGAGAAGAATGTTGGATCCTTCTAGCGTAGCTCATTGCAACTAAATAATAGGTATTGTGCTACTACTATCTAATTCTATCCTAATTATTCCAAAGAAATAGGGTTGAGATAGAGAAATGATGAAAATAAAGAAAGGTGATGCAAAAAACTAGAATAGGGTTTGATTTTGGATCTAAAGAGATAAATATACCAAGTGCATGAGAAGACCCAAGATAATGTGCATAAACCTTTGGAATAAATAAATACAAAATATTGAAGGAAAGAAATAGGACTAAAATATTCATAATAAACACTATCACATTCAAAGGAAAGGAATAAAACTCGCATACAATATAGATAACTTATGCATTTATTTATAATAGAATCAAGGTGTGTGAAACCTTCAAAGGTGTGTTATAAAGGTATGCGAGAAAAATATTTGAGATCAAAAGGGAACAAATCTCAGACTTAGTAGAAAAATGAACCCTTTTCATGTTCTTTCACACTTACATATATAGAAATTTTGAGAGAGAGGAAGAGGGAGAAGATCACATCCAATGATGATTTAATTCAACCACCGTAAACAACACTAAGGACCATTCTTCATTGATTTCAGGGAGAGGTATGGGAACTTGACATTGCTCCAATCACACATGATCAAACCGATAGTGCAAGAGGATGGTGCCATTTGAAAATTAATGTTGGTTGCTATAGTGGTTGAGCACCTTCTCTAAATTAGGTGTGAATTTGCATATTTTAATGGATTTTTATGTTCAATTACCTTGATCTCATCTTCCATGGATTTTTATGTGTTTGGTGAACCTTTTATGTCACATGGATTCATTTTGATCTCTACCACCATCTTCTCCTTTTGTGGTCTTAATTTTCTTCATTACATGGATCATACTACATTTTGTGTAATTTCTCCTTCCAACATAATTTTCCTTGTATCGTGGACTCTTAGTTCGGTGGAATTTCAAATTCTTCTTACGCGAAAGACTTTTAAATTTGCTTTATTCCATGGGCCTTTCACCTTGAATGACCGATTTACCACAAATTTTCTATCACTCCCTCACTTCACTTTCCTTCACATCCCTTGTGGTCCTTTTCCTTTTTTACATCATATGTCTCCATGGTCATGTTCCTTTGTTACATGAATGTTACTAATTATGTGATACGCTATATTTTTTTGTAAAACATTGAATTTCTTCATTTCACAATCACTATTTGTAGTCACGAAATCACACACTTTCTTGTTATTTAAAATTTTCCTTGATAATATTAATGAAGAAGGAGTTATGGTATATGAATTAATTAGAGAACATCAAATGAGGGTGAAGAATTTTTTTGATCAAAAGATGCATGAAAAAACATTCTAAATCGAGACCGTGTCTTACCTTGGACAAAAGAAGAGAAAAAAAAAAGGTATCCATGGTAATTTTTATTCTCTATGGTTGGAACCTTTCAAGATCAAACATTTTTGTAGATACAATGCATTCTACTTGTCTTACCTTGATGACACACCCTTAGAATTTCCCCGCAACGAGAAATACTTGAAATTTTATAAATAATGATAGTTTCCTCCCACTTGTACCATAGATGATTTAGGATTATTTTTATTGTGTGGTACGTTTAAATATTTTGTGTGTTTGTTTATTTTCCATTTTATGTGTTCATATCATTTCTTTCTTCATCTTATTTTTTTGGAGCGCCCCTTTAGGAACCTTCATCACTTCCACTATTTTAGAGACCATCATCGATCCACCTATTATTGTGGATCCTATTTCTATTGTTTTGGGGTTGTTTCTTTGACTTCAATTCACATAGACATTCTTTCGATGTATGTTTCCAGATCACACAATTTGATAGTTCTAGTTGAGTGACATTACCTTCAGTTCCTTTGCATATACTTTCCAAACCTATGTCACATTCTAGTGGACTGGATTTAGATTTCTTCATACTGTTGCCTTTGGTTTCCTTTGTGGAGTGGGCGGACTTCCATTACTCCATTTTTATTCTTCATAAGGGCAGAAACATTGTTCGATGTGGATGGACCTTCTTCATTATACAAGCGGAAGAAAACATCATCGACACTCTTCTTGGAGACTTCATAGAGTTCCATATTTTAGATCCGGTTATATGTTTATTCACCAACCCCTTCACTAAGGCCAAGTATCCTTACTTGTGCTCTCATTTTGGGTGAAGTCAACTGCAGCTTCAGATCTTGTTTTGTTTCTCTAGTCTCCTTCTTCTCTTCTCTTCTTCTTCTTCTTCTTAAGGGAAGATTTTCATTTGTACATGGCACCTTATTAGGCCTTTAGTTTCCAAGACCCATTTGACACATCTTTCTTAGGTTATTTAAGGGAGTCTTTTATCTCTTGTAAGTGGATGTTTTTTCCATTGGGTTTTCCTCCATTACTTGATATCCTCGTTGTATGGGTACCTCATCATCCATAGCTTCCGAGACCCATTTATCATTTCTAACTTGCTTGTCTCATCCTAAGTTACTGACGAGGGGGGGTGTGTGTGTGAGGTACTTGCCTTGTCATCTCAGGGAATTTTCCACATCACTTAGTGAGTCGTCTCACTTAGGTGAGATCATAGGTCATATGTGTCTTAGGGGTTATGAGAGATTTTGTCATACGTTTCATTGTGCGTCGTGTGTCATACATGAGTTATTTCTAGTTCGGAATGAACTCCTCTTCTCCCTTGTGGAGGTATGATTGGTCTTGCATTAGATGTTACATAACACTCATATTTGTCCCCTTTTTTCTTATTTATGATTATGAGTAGCCCCTTTTATTTTACATGCACATTTCATGGTTGAATGTTTTCTTACTACATGGAACTCTGTCATGCTTCCATTCGAGTACAACTCGGTTGATGTGTGCATAATCCCGCTTAATTCTTGTTCTCGCATTCTCTCACATACTAGTATCTAGGTCAAAACATATAACTACACGTCCCACTTTTTTACACTTTTTGAACCTTTAACAAAATATGTCCCAAAACTAAAATATGACCAAACATACAAAAATTTCCAACATATATTTTTAAGAGCTTAAATATACCAAGACGTAAAACATCCAAAATAACTTAATTTTAAAAAAATTAGTAATATTTTTAAATATTTATTTACATGTCAAATCTATTTAGTAAAACACACTTTTTTACTTTTAGTCATCTATAACTTTACACATTATCTTTTTCCAATTATAATTTAAGAATTTCACAATAATTAATGCACAATATTAAGTGTCCATCTTATTGTTCAAATGGGGCCATTACTTTAACAAATAGCCCCTTTTTTAACGATGGGTGAAACATGTAAAAACCATCTATGTCATAGACGAAACAAATGTTGGAATAAACTTGGTTATGCACCACTTTCGTTTTCGGGACATACACGTCTTTGAAATGAGAACAAGGCGCATCTTATCTCATGACTTATGGATTTTTGTAGACAAGGATTTCATCACGGATAGATGGACGAATAACAAAGGTCCCTTCCAATTAAAAGCGAAAGCGACTAAGAAAAATGAATGAAGTTGGCGTGTTTTACTTGAAATGAGAACAAGGCGCATCTTATCTCACGAGTTATTGATTTTTGTAGACAAGGAATGCATCGCGGATGGATGGATGGATGGAAATAACAAATGTCCCTTACAATTAAAAGCGAAAGGGACTAAGGAAAATGAGTCAAGTTGGCGTGTTCACTCCGCTTGGTATGTGGTCCATTGTTTTCCTCGTGCGTGGACATTTTCTGCGCCATCTCTCCTTCTTTAACTTACTAATCGTACTGTTCTCCTGTTCACTACTTTTCAGTTTTTATTCTTGTTGTAAGGGTTAGACGTTCATCTTTTCCATTCTCAACTTTCCCATCTCGTTCCTCAATGCCGCCTTCGATTCCTCTTTGTAGTTTTCACGGTGTTAATATTATGGCCAGTTTCTTCGTGTGGAGCATGTGGAGTGTTTAAATGCGGGAAGTATGTTTTAGGATATCCTTTTGGATTGAAGAATAGCGGCTGCGGTGACCCTGCGCTTCAGCTCGACTGTGATTATGAAGAACAGAAACCTCTACTTAATATCAGTGGCCATCAATACCACATAAAGTTTCCGCTTGAATACTTTATGCCCACAAACAAATTAGAGAGGGATTCCAATCATAACATGACATTAATCGACGTGAGTCTAAAAGGGGATAAATGCAATCCATCGTCTATTAACGATCCAGCTCAATTCTGGTCTAAAAAATGTGAAGACTATATTAAAATCATAGATGGACAAGAACAAGAGAGTGGTCGAGCGAGAATCTAAATTTGAAAAAATAGTTGGGCAGGAGGAAGAAATGGATCCTGTGAATGGGGGTTCTAACATGAATTTGGAGCACAAGCGAAACAAGTCTCAGTCATGGGATGGGGTAGTGAACGTCAAGGCTGCTTCAACAGTGTTTTCTCTTTCCGATTCCTAAGAAAATGGAACCCCTCTTTGTTCGTGCTTGATTTGGTGTTGTCCAATGCTAGCAAAAGGTATCACATAAGTCTTATTAGGTTTTCTTTTTCTTGTTTTAGACAGAAAATAGATCAGGTCGAGATAATGGAGCAAAAGCAAATGGAGGATTAAGGGTTCCCTAAAGGTCATTTCTCTAGCCAATGAAACATTTTTATTCATTTTTCAGTTTAGAAGTTAAACTTTTAGATGTGTTACAGAAGTCCGGTTTATCGAAAACTATCATTAATTAATCTTTGCATGTGGAAGTCAAGGGCCTCTATGGGTTATATAGTCCCTTCCTGGGATTTCGGGTGTACTTTTACGCCCTCCCATAGAGTTTTAGAAATCCATAGGTTCTTTTGGGTAAAACCAAATCTTGTGGTCACCTCTTATCCTTTGACCCTACTACCCTAACTAGAACCGAATAGTGTGTGCTTGATTTTGTGTTAGTGTGATTTAGGTATACCCCTTCCTCAATCTATTCACCTAATTAACTCATCTCGCAAATAGACGTCGAAGATCATCTCAAGGATCCTCTATTTTTACTCAAAATGTTGTATGGATGGGTATGACATGGTCAAAGCATGCAAAGCCTCTTTCCCAAAATGGCAGATCAAGAGTAGACAAGATGATCCCATTTCGGGCAAGAGGAATAGAGAATGGGGAACCCTGTTTTATCTAGCCAAGATGTGAATTCGGCCTCCTTCCGATAGAGGAAGATGGTAAATATGGAGACTTATCATGAGTAGATAGTCATTGAGGATGTCGATGTTCTTGTTGCTTTAGTAGACGTGGTTTCGAGCGTATGGTAAGTTGACACCATTAAGGAACACAAGACTTATTTGGAAATAAAAATGAAGTAGGCTCGAGGCAAACATCAATGCCTATGATAACTTAGAACACTATTATCAAGAGCTAGACAATGATGAGGATGTTAAGGACGAGGATGCTGAGAAAAAGGAATTTATTGAGCCGCTTTTGGATGTGGACGGCTTTTTGGTTAAAGAAAAGTTAGGTTTTGGGTCGTGGTTAGTAATCTTGTCATGGTAGATGGACATAGAGGCATGGGAAATGTCATAGGTGGAGCCTCGATTGATTGAGAGTAAAGTGCCAACTGTCACAATAGAAGTAATGCATATAGATCATGTTCTCGCACTAATTGGATTGTCCCAGTAGTGAAGGATCCCTCGGTTAGGGTGAAAGAGCTTAAGGGAATCGTTTGAAGAAAAGTGTTGGAAGTGAGAGGTTGAATGCTTTCTAAAGGGTGAGTTAGAATTATTTCTTCTCGTCATAAAATTTCCTTTCCCCTGATTGATCCCAACTCACTCAATATCCCAAACTTTTGAAATGGTGAATATTATATGGAGTATGTCAATTCTAAATTTGGGAGAGGTGTGATAGATGAAGTTTTTGATGGATGGAACATGGTGCGTTTGAAAAGAGATAAACATAAGCACTATGTTCCGATCTCCAATAAAATCTCAAGGATTAGATCAAAGGGTATCTTGATCTTGTGCTCCCTTAATTCTATTATTTATTTTCTCTTTTTTTAGCAGTGTTTGTGTTGTGATTTTTCCATGTTTTTACTTTGCTTGTTTGTTTCTTTCTTTGTATTTGTTCTTGTTTGTTCCTTGTTTAACCTTCTTGGTCCTCAATGTTTTTATTTGGGTGTTTAGATCCCTCTTTTGGTTGTACGAGGAAGGGCCTTTGCCAAAAAAATTATCCTTGATAAAAAAATTATAAACAAACTAAGATCTCAATTTCTTCCATTCAATAAATGTCCACTTATATAATTTAGTGAATAAAACCACAACTTCTTTTAGTGAATAAAACCACAACTTTTAAAAAAGAAACATTAAAGATTCATAAAATTGAGAAATATATAATTGTGTGATTAGTCAAACAATAAAAATGATCACTAGATAACAAGAGTTCATTGCAATAGTATTTTTCCACCATAATACTAAAAACATGTTTAATAATTTAGAGTTTAGTATCTAATTTTATTTAAAATAATATCTTGTTTTTTAATTTTGAAAATATATTTTAAGTTGATTTGATAGATTAGAAAATAACTTCGTTGTGCTATATTTTATTTATCAATTAATGAAAATCAATATATTTTTAGTTTAATCAATAGAAATAAGAATTAAATCTTAGTTTTATGTTTTGAGGTGATTAATAGTTTATATTATAGAAAAAAATTACAATATTTTTGTATAGATATTTATAAAAGATACTCAAAATAATTATACCAATTATTAATTAACAAACAAAATTGTAGTAACTAATAAAAACACAACAACTGCAAATGTTGGATCTCAAATATGCTTATTTACAAAAGAACTTATAACCATAGTTTAAACTACTAACAATTAAAAACAACTATAAATTAAAAGGAAAAATAAAATCCTTCAAAACTCTACACTTTACATGTAAAAAGATTGCTAATTGAAAGGGTTATAATTGATTATTTGTGGATGTGATTTTTACAGCCTTTATTTTTAATCCATCCCAACCATAGATATTTTAAAAATCATTTTTATTTAAAAATGGAGGGAAAATTTGTTTTGGTAATTTTAAGGCTTTAATAATCAAATATTTGGATCATACATGGTTAAGAAAGCTTAGTGTTATAAACATATCCACCTCAAGAACTTGTTCATCTTCAACATTGTTTGTGGACTCTAATATGTAAGCCCATATGTATTTTAGCATCGAATATATTATTTTAGTAAACCCAACAAACCATTTGACATGAGTATAGATTTGAAAACCATTATCTCTATGTAATCTCTATTTTTGTAAATGATCATGATTGTATGTGTAGAGGATAATCTTTGATTGAAATTATCGCCACATTTAATTAAAAATTTAATATTTTTACAATTATTTGGAAAGACCATTCATTTTTAAATACTTCTTTAAGTACATGCATTATCTGCATTGATTCATCGTTGGCGAGAAAATTTGTCGGGTGGAAAACCTTTTGGATTTCTTGCCAATGCTCTTGGAATCTAAGTCCCTCTACTTAACCTAAGCACAGCTACCATATATGCATGCACAAATAAAGGTGGATTTTTCTAATGGCCTTGTGGTCGGGATTGAACAGGGGCGCTCCACTGACCCTGTGGAAAAAGTAGCAATTTCTTGCTATATAATACTTTTTCAAGAGAGTGGGAAAGGGAGTGAGAAAAGAGAAGAGGGGATTAATGTCCTTGGTAGAAAATCGAGTCCCACACCCATTAACCATAAAGTTCACACACACATTAAGTTTAAAAATAAACAATCCTATAAATGGCAACAGACGAGTTAAGATTAAGAACTCAAAGTTTTTAAAATCTCATTATCAATAAAGAAAGGACAATCCTTCTTCTTGTATTGATTCTTGAGAAGAAATTGTACATAGCATGGAAATGGAAGAAATTTTAGAATGAGGGGAATGGAAGAATTTGGCTATCTCTTTTTTCTCTCTATGAACTCTTGATTTTACAAAATAAATCGCCAACCCTTTGAAATGAGAATATCTTTATAGTTTATAGAATGAGAGGCAAATCATCATCTACCCCTCAATGCCTTTTGATATGTCCTCAAACAACTTAAAAATTTTCAACTTCCTAGGAAACATGTAAGTTCATTTTTATAACATAAAGGTGACTTATTACATTAAGAACATTAAGGGCCATGAAAAAGTGCAACCCCAATGTGAAATTAGAATACTAGAAAGTGAGAGAAAGTTGGGATAAGAGGGGAGAGAAAGAGAGAGAGAATAAAAAGAGGAGGTTTTATTCCCGATGAAGTCCATTGATCCTTGTTGATGAAAGCTCAAATGTAGTGAAAATATGAATCTTCTAACTCCTTGCACCTTCAAATTGGCGCATTGATGATTTGGAATGAGTGTTTAAAATCACTATTGAATAGTTTTATCAATGATCGTAACTTCTACTCTACACAAGATACTCCTGCAACTTGAGCCATGGAGTGGGCGTAGAAAAAAACTATCAAGTTCTTGAGAAGGATCTTGAATGCTCTGTGAGAAATGTGCATGATGACCCCGAACAATGATTTCCCCCTAAATTATTATCCATGTTCATCCCATTGTGCTAAATCCACCCTTTGAGTGTAATTTACTATTAATAGTAAGTGCCTTGATGGGAGACTTACTATTTTTGGTAAGAGGTGATTTTTGTCTCTACTTAACCATCATAATGTGATTAACTACCTCATTCATTCATTTGCACACTTCCTTTACCTCAGCCACTTATTTGGGTGACTTACTATTTTTAGTAAGCTCCCATATAGGGGGCTTACTATTTTTAGGAAGTGGTCATTTTCACTATTTTCTACTCTGTACAATCATTCTGGAATCCTAGTGATCTTCATCAGACACTACCTTTTCCATAATTTATTTTAATGGTGACTTCCCAAACATAACAAGTGTGTATAGGAAAACTTACTATTTTTGGAAAGTGGACTTCCACGCTGCTCGGTTTGTGACAAAATCAATTTTTTTAATCGAATCTTCATCGCGATCACGTCCTCCTAATTTCACATGATTTCGTTTACAAGAATTGTAGTGCCCACTTCCTTCAACACTTATTATATTTTATTTTGATATTGATCACTACATGTATGGATATTATCAGTATCATTTTGACATAGCATGATGTTAGATGATAGAGATACTTGGACTATTGTTGGATTTCGATTCATAGTATGATGTGTGTGGATTCTTAGAGACATTTTATATTGATGATGATGTGTTGTTGACATATTTATATATTCTGACATTTGACATTCTTGTCATATTAAGTAGCCTTTAACAATTGAACTAATCTTGTGATCTTATTGGTATTGATGAAATGTAGAATTGAGATGTTGTTAGAAATTGAAAATAATAACATTACTTGTCTAGATGATGATTTAATTTATATGTAGATGATTGTTGATTTATATTTGTATATTTTATCTTGGATGTTTTGATGCGGCCATGAGGATGAAGGAGGTATTGTGTGTTTTGTAGGCATTTATATCACAACAATCAAAGGGGGATTGGAGACCAACCACATTGGAATGCTAGATGGATTCAACAATGGTCACCATGGCAACATGTGTTATGTTGTGTGTGTTTGATTTGTTGTTAGGGGGTCCCCATGGGGGGGAATTACCTCCAATTGTGACCAAGGGTTTATGTTTAGTCCTTTCTTTTCTTTTATTTATTTAATTTTTGGTATATGTGATTTAAATTGTGAAGTAGTTTCCCTTTTATCATTCTTAGTTTATGTGTCTTAATTAAGTGAAATAATAACATTACTAAGCTAAAATAATTATGGATGGGACAAAAAAATCATTTATTAGATTAGATGTTCTTTGGTTTATGTGTTGTAAGTGGAGTGTATGTGGTGTGTTGTACACTCTACCCCTTCTTGTAAATTTGGATTTGGCCTTAAGGGTTAATTTTGGAGGCTTGTGGGACAAGTTAGACTTGTCCCACACCTCTTAAGTTTTTATACCAATACTACCTATGGGTTGGGGGTCAAAAATAGACCCCATGATGGTTTTTGAAGGCAAAAGGTGATTTTTAATTACACTTTCTTACTTATATTTATTTCTTTGTTCTAAAGGGTATGGGTTGGAGTGGTGTGTGTAAGAGGTTTTTCATACCTCTCAACCACCCATTTATTTTTCCTTGGAGTATGGGTTTGAATTGGGTGATGTGGAGTGGAGAATAAATGATGTGGCATCCTACATGGAGACATTTCATCTTCCTCCTCCTCTTTTCTATATATTGAAATTTTTGGGAAGTAAATGGGGTTACTCACTTGTTTTTGAGTCTCTCTTTTTTGGATGCTTTCTTGTGGGAGTTGAAGGGTTCTTGGAAAATTTCTTGTGTTTGAAGATTTTGGGACTTTCTTGGAAAGTGGAGCTTTACCATGGTAAGGTAGGATCTTGCACTCTTAATTTTCTTCTTGTTTCTTGTATGAATTGTGTTTTATGGATTTGTGTTCTTGCTTGAAGTTTTGGGTAGTAAATTGACCTTAGGTTGTGGTGAGATTTGGAAATGGGGATGAAATATGTTGGGAGGCATAAGAGCTTCTTTGTGTGTTTAGGAGGGAGTGGGTTTTTGTTGCCCACTTTATTCTACTTTGTTATTTTATATTTTGTGAGAGCCATAAGAGAGAAGGAGGCATAAGAGAAATATATATGTTGTTGTCAATCCATTTTTGGGAAGTTGTTATGTTCAAATCCAAACTCTGAGTGTCTTTGTGTATTTATCTTGTTCTTGTTTTGTTGCTTTGAAGTAAATGTGGAAGCATTGTAGAGAGTTTCCATGTATTGGATTCATCCCTTATTGCTTAGTGGTTGGGGCTCGGGGCCAATGAGAAGAATTACTTCTTCTTCTCATTAGAGTTTTGGTCATGGAGAGTGTTGCCTCTCCCCCATTTTTGGTCATTGTGATCAAGTGAAGAAAGATGGAAACGTTTGGAAATTTGATTCTTGGAGCACTAATAGAAGACAATATATTTTATTATAATGACCTCCACTTCAATTGAAAGATCATTGCATTGTATATTTGAAGGAAAAGAGTTACTGTATTTTATTTTGAAAGAAAAGTTGTATTGATTATTAGTGAGTAAGATTGTATTGTATGTTGTACAAGAAAGAAAGACATTTTATTAAATCTAGTTTTGTTATAGTGGAAATGTGGATGAAAGGATAACAACTTTTCCATATTGAATTGTTTATTTCCCCACATGGGTGTGTCAATCTTGCTTTAAAATTCTTGGAAATATTGTTGAATGCCTCTTGTGGGAATGTTGGAAATTTGAATGAAGGAAATATTAAATTGTATTATACTACTTGAAAGACATTCAATGGAAAATTTAGACTATTTTGAGCATTTCCTTACATTGTTTGATATAAAGAAAAACTTCTTATGAGTAGATAAAAGACTTAGATTTTCTTGTTTTTTCTTGGTTACTAAAAAAAAAGAGATTAATTCCTCATACTAGTGGAGAAAGGAAATTAGTTCATTGAAAATTAGGCTTTAGCCTCATTGAAATGTGTAAATTTATTATTAAGTTATTGTAGAATTACTTATAAACTCAGGTGTATCTTGATGTAACACTAAGTGAAATTTGACTTGATTTTTAAAAAAACCTCTTATCTAAATATTAACAATTTTCATAAAGAAATTTGAAGTATGAAGTTAAATTAGTCAACACTAATGGAAATATAAATAATACTACTTTGATATTATTATTGAAATTAAGATATTATTATTACTATTAAAATATTAATAATATTAAGATATTATTAATATTTTAGTAATATTTATATCAATTCAAAACAAAAAATAACAATAAAACTATATATATATATATAGACACACACACACACACACATATTAAGTACATTTTAAAATATAAAAAAAAATAACCAAAAGCAATTTTAAACAAGTCAATGGTTTAGGAAGGTTGGGGTCTATCCTTGTTTACGTAAAAGGGAATAGGGTCAGGAAGGGCCGCCACCCCACCCCTACCCCATTATCAAATGGGATGGGGGTGGAGTCCACGACACTTCCCCAACCCGAAATCTTTGCAATCTAAAAAATTTAAACACGTGGTAAAATGATCCATGTGTAAATCCTCTACGCTGATCTGTGTAAACCGGTTTTTGACCACTTTCGGTATATATATATATATATATATATATATATATATATTTCTATTTATTTAATGGTATTTCTACAATAATACCCTATTTTGAAAGTTGGGTTTTATTAAAATGGACATATCAGTAGACATACCATTATATATATATATATACACACACACACACACACACACACATATATTATATATATAAACTATATAATGAACCATCATGCAGCCTATTTTCCTCGAAAATAGGGCAAAACCCATTTTCCATTTGGGAAAATATCATGGCAATGAAATAAACAAATGTATTGAAACCCTAGGATAGGGTGTGAATAACACAAAACAAAAGAATAAGTGCTTCCTCCTAAAAGCTTGAAATGGCCTCTCATGGCTTCTTCCTTCTCCTCCAACCTGCAAAACCAAACAAAGAAATTTTGAGCCAAACAAAGAAGGGGGAGCTTTCTTAAGAAAATTTTAGGATTAGTTGTTTTTCCCTCATCTAAGGGCCCCAAATGAATCCATCTTAGGATGAGATTCATCCCTACAAAAAGTAGGTGGGAGTGGGTAAGAAGAATATGAATTTAAATTTAAATTTGAAATCTAAAATACATGGGTTGAATTTTTAAGGGGGCACTTTAATTGTGTACTGGGGTGGGTTTATTCTTCTAACCCTTGTGTTAATCAGAACCTTGTTATTTATTTTAAACCTAGTCACCTTGTGGGATTATTATGACTCTATTATTTTATTTAAATAGACCCCTTTTTATCCATGGGATTAATTTGTTCTAGTCGACTATAGTGGAAATCAAATATTTATCAAAATGAAAATTAGGGAAACTAAACCAAGCCTTAGACTAACCTGGTTTATTCATAGGTATCGAGGGCATTATTATTTTTATTATAATGGGGTTTAAATAAGGAAATTTATATTATTAATTTTAAAGTAACTTAGAGACATGAATGTGACAACTGGTAATTCGAAACTTTTTGGGAACATTTTCTAAAAAAATTAATGCATAATCTTTCTAGCTTGCCCTAGGTTGTTCTTGGGTTTTGTGCAGGGAAAGTTTAGTGGGCGTTATGCTTGGTATTTGAGAAAGGTTTCAAAGCTTGGACCCATGGGCACACTGGAAAACATGAGACATGAACATTTAACCTAGCACAAATATTCTATTTAGACCTAGAAAACAACATTGTCTGATAGTTGTATAATATAGAAAGCCTAGAAAACTGAAACAAAAACCTAGAATGATCAAATAAATCTCACCTTGGTCTGTGTAGGAGGTGCAGAACTAGATGAGGGGTTCTTGCACGTAGATCTAGACTTGGAACCATCTAGATTAGGAGGTAGTGACCATTCTCCCTTAGATTTTGCTGATGATGCTTCAGGATGTTAATGATGATATATGTGAAGGGTTATTAGAGGATGAATTGCTAGAGAAGATAAGGAGCCATTAGTTGAGGCTCATGCATCTCCTCAACATAGAGAGGAGCATAGGGTAGAGAACTCCTGCATGGAGTCGGCTAGGGTAGAGTCACCACAGAGGGGACATAAAGACAAGATTTCAGGACACATGGATAGATATCGGAGCCCTAGGCAGAGGGAGGATCATATAAAGAGACCTAGGGTTCGTTAATCATTAGCTGCAGTCAGTATCAAGGAGATCCTAAAGCTACACGCATATCCCTATTCGGAGATATAGGTGGTTTTTAGGAAGAGGCCTGATTGGTGAGCTTGAACAAATTCTTTAAGCTTTGCATTTATACTAACAAAGATGAAAGCTCGTGTTGTGATCCATCTTTTGAGGGATGGAGAAGGTGTCTAGTGGAGGACTAAGGAACAAAAGCTCCATGTTCACTCGAGATGGTGACTCGAGAGATCTTTAAGGAGTGGTTCAGGAGTAGGTACTTATCCCATATTTTCATTCAGTAGAGGATAGACAAGTTCCATGACCTCCGTCACGAATCTATGACTGTAGCTAAGTATGAGAGTCATTTTCTGGACCTACTATAGTATGTTGACTATATGCACGATAAGTAGGTTCATCAGGGGCCTGAATTTAGATTTGGGTGGTGCAGTGCATATTCATTGCCCACAGACCTTAGCAAAGGTTGTGGAGAAGGTGTATATTGCGAGAGGAGACACGGGGAAGATACAACATGCCAGGGATAGAGTATGAAACCACATCTAATAGATGTAGGATATTAGGTTAAGGGGTCGATCCTCCTCCTCGTGGTAGACATGGTTCATCCCAGTCATCATTTAGGCCATCACACCATCCACCTTAGCAAGAACAAACTCATCCACCATTCGGACCTACTCGGATATTTGACGCTTAGAGGGGACAAAGTATGGGGCCTCCTCCTATGGGTCCCATTAGGACACAAGGTGCACCGATAGCTCATTCAACAGAGCTCATCATCGAGACCTCATTAGTATATAGCCTAATCGTCGGATCCACAAGTGCATACCTCTAGAGTACCAAATGGAGTTACATCTCACTAGAGAGGACCAAGAAGTTGTTATGGTTGTGGTGTTGTTGGAAATCATTGGAGAGAGTTCCCAAAAACCCTAGTAATAAGGGTAAGGCGCATATTTCAGAGCCTACGGTTGGTGACATGGGATGTAGCCATCAGATCTATGTAGCGGTCAAGAACCATCAGGCTGAGCACTAGAGTACCATGATAGAGACTACAGGTAGCATTGGTGGTATTCCTACCTCTATATTGTTTGATTCTGGTTTGTTTGATTCATTTATTGTACCATCTTTAGTAGAGCATCAGGCTGGTGGTATTTAGGTAGGGTTGTAGTTTGGGCATCAAGATGGATTCTAGAGCCAAAATATTTGTAGACTCCTTAGTTAAGGAGTGTGTAGTGGATTTGGGACCCTTCACCACTTCTCGGGATCTTCATATCATTCTCGTTGGGTTCGTATGGAGTCATATAAGGCATGGAATGGTTTTTTGTAGATAGTGCCGAGTGGATTGTTACCATAAGACTATTTCATGTACAGATGATCTAGGAGTTGATTCAGTGATAACATGAGTTAGGAGGACCATTTCCATCTACACCATCTCCGCTATGCAGCTTAAGAGGTGTGTACGACAAGGTTTCTAGATGTATACCGTTGTAGTAGTGATAGATATGAGGATGATTCTAGTCGACCATCCCTTGATGACCATCACATCTTGAGATATTTTGCTAATGTTGTTCCAGGGGAGATACCAGGGTTACCTCCTCCACGTGAGATATATTTTCACATAGATTTGGTTCAGGGCGTAGATCCTATCTCACAAGCTCGTTATCGATGACTACCCCTGAGTTTTGTGAGCTCAAGTTGTAGCATGAGGGCCTTCTGGAGAAAGGCCTAATCCTTCCTAGTGTATCCCCTTGGGGTGCACTGATGACTTTTGTAAAGAATAAGGATGGATATCTTTGTTTATGTATTGATTATTTCTAGCTGAAAAAATTAGCGATCAAGAATCGTTACCCCCTTCCACGCATTGATGATTGATTTGATCATATCAAGGGCACCACAATATTCTCTAAGATAGATCTTAGGTTAGGGTATCATCAACTAAGGATCACAGAGGAATATATTTATAAGACCGCCTTCCATATGAGATATGGCCACTATGAGTTCATAGTGGTGGCTTTTGTCCGACGAATACCACCATAGTGTTCATGAGCTTGATGAATGGGGTATTTAGGACTTTTTGGATCGCTTCATGCTCATTTTACTTAATGAAATTATGATATACTTATGTACTCATGAGGAGAATGAGGGCCACCTCCTCTAGGTTCTTCAGTGTCTTTGTGAGCAATAACTTTATGGGAACCTGGAGAAGTGTGCATTCTTTCAGACATAGGTGCAATATTTGGGCCACATCATTTCTGGGGAAGGTATCACAATTGATTATTCCAATATTTGAGCTATTATGGATTACCCAAGACTAAGTAGTGTGACCGAGGTGTGTAGTTTCATGGGTTTGGTAGGATACTACAGGAGATTTGTACAAGACTTTTCTCGGTCAGTTGTGCCTCCCATCCCTTCCCTTTAGTGGAAAGTGAAGAAGTTTTATGGTCGATATAGATATGAGTAGGAATTCTAGAAACTGAAGTAATACCTCATGAAAACACCTATTCTTGTAGTACCAAACCCTCATGGTGAGTTCTTCATTTACACAGATGCTTCTTTGGCAGGACTTGGTGGTGTATTGATGCAAGAGGGAAGAGGAGTTACGTTTGAGTCTCAAAACTCAAATTTTATGAGCTCAATTATCTGAATCATGATCTTGAGCTTGCACCAGTTGTGCACACCTTGGTGTGGTGGAGACACTTCCTTCTTGGTCAGAGATTTACACTCACGACTGATCATTTGAGTCTTCGTCACCTCTTCACGCAATCCAATATCAACGCTCGTTAGTGGCATGGGATGGATTTACTTTGTGAGTATGACAAGGAGATAGAGAATGTGAAGGGGAAAGAGAATGTGGTTACTGAGATGACCTGAGTATATAGAGATATGTGGCTATGGATACTTTAGTGGGAATAGATTTGAGGATTAGGATTGTCTATTAGCTTCCTCACGACAACTTCTACCTTGCCAAAGTAGTAGAGATTGAGTAACAGAGACCCCTTGAGGGAAGATTTGATGGATTTTCATTAGAGACATATGGCCTTCTCATACATAGAGGTTAGATATATGCTCCTAGATATAGAAGCTTGAGATAAGAAATTTTGGCACAGGGATCATCGTGCACCTTATTCAACCCATCCCAAGGTGAAGAAGATGCACGCCACCTTGAGATAGTTGTACCATTGGAGGGGACTTCGAGAGATGTGGATCATTCATTTCACATTGTTTAGAGTGTCATAAGTAGAAGGACAAGAATCAACATCCAACTAGCCTTCTCTTCCCTCATGCCATAAAAAGTTGAAATGGGACACCACTGCCATGGACTTCATAGTTGGGTTACCAAGTCAAGATACCACCACATCACCATCATGGTCATAATGGATAAATTTTTGAAAGTGTATCATTTTTATCTGGTGAAGACCACCTACATAGCTAGTGCAAAGGGCATGGGTATATCTTGATGACATTGTCAGATTACACAGGATTCCATAAAGATAATTTGTGACAACGATCCTCTTGTACACTTCTCACTTCTCGGACTACAATGCAAAGATGTTCTCTGGGATAAATATCATCTTCAACACAACTTATCACACCGAGATAGATAGATATACCGAGTGGGTGAATCAAATCGTGGAGGACATGCTCGGATGTACATAATAGACCATTAGTCGAGATGGGAGGAGTACTTGTATCTGGTGGAGTTTTCCTATAATAATATTTTCTAGAGTTCGATAGGCATGGCTCCTTTTCAATCACTTTGTGGGTTCTCAAATTAGTCTCACCTTGTTTGTCACTAAAATTTCTTAATTTACTGACCTCTCTGTCATGTTTTTTGTCTCCCGTATTCATGATTGAAGACTATGTCCTCCATTTGGTTTCCATGATCAGTCCTTTCTTGGTCGAGGATCACTTAAAAGGTAAAAATTTGTTTTTCATTTCTCTTTCCATCTGAAGGAGTCTGTAAATTGGGTGTAAAACTCAATTTGTTCCTTTCCTTCCATTTTCCGTAGTCATGTTTTATCGTCCCTGTAATTTTTTTCCCAAATATCTTAGGAAACGTGATTAGATATAGCTCAGAGGATCATGTTTGAACCTTATAACATTTCCAAATTATCTTTCCTTGAAGAAAAATTCATCTCCGGCTCAAATGGTGGTTTTCCTACATTTTTACAATTTGATGGGTGTGTTTTTCCCATAAAATTTACATCTCTGCAATAGTAGAAACATCACCCTTTTTGGTTGGATGTGGCTCAGCAAGACACTCTAAAAACTTTGTGGCTTGCCTCAACCTAAAACTTCTCCATGTGGAGGAATGAGCTCATTTGAAAATTCACCTTTTGGTTTGTCCTTGGAGTTACGCCGAGGGGACAAGTGGAGGATTCTGCTACTTTTCCCAGACTTAGAAATTTTTTTCATGCAACCGATACAGTTTTTGACAAGACATGGACACATAGTGGGTTGGTACTCATTTGAGGATCCACTTCAGGGTCCCACCTTAACAATTACGATAGAGGGAGATGTCGAGGCTTCCGTAGACTCCACTTTGTACTTTAATTTTTTAAAGAAATTTTCTGAAGCCTGGGACTTGTGGTGATCCCACACTCATTCAAGGCTCCGCTCTTGGGCACCATCTCGAAGTTGCACCATAAAGACACATGGAGGTTTCCGTCAGCCTTCCTTTCCCTTAGACATTTCAAGTAACTTCTTAAAAGGATATGGGACACATGGAGGGACCGTGCATGTTTGGGGACCAATTTTGAAGAAGCTCTAAAGGAGGACTCTTAGAGGATTCCACTCACTCAACCTTTTTGCTTGGACTTTTCAACATGGTGCCTGCTCACTAAACATGGTGCTTCAAAACCTTTTTTTTTATTTGAATCTTCCAGATCGAGACACGTGTTGAGACCATGCTTTTTGGGGTCTCTACTTTTCGTGTCCATCTCAAAATGTGCCATTAAGACACATGGCAGAAACGAAATAGAGAAATGGAACGTCGTGGTTATTTAAGGTTTTTTTCCTTTTGTAAAAAGAGATAGAATTGTAAGTTAAAGTGTGGCCCCTACGAATATTAATGAAAATTTTGAATAGTCAAAAATAGAGGTGCAGGCCAACAGTGGAAAATATGGAAATTTTTCCTTGTTGGAAAATAAGAATAAAGTGAAAAAATAAAGCGCAGTCCATGGAGACCCACATCTAAAGCTAAAGGCCTTCCTCAAAGTCCTAGGGTTATTAAACCTCAAATAGTAAGAATATTTCTTATCAAATGCATCTCAATATCAGTATCGTACATGATTCATCACATGGCCTCAAATTAACAGAAATCTTCTTAATTTTTGTTAAATCTAGTGTTGAAATCATGCACCGATTCATTAGGGTCATTTTTATATTTTTAAATTCTGAAAAATAAACCTAGGGTCTATTTTTTCACCATACTACAATCTAAAAATAGTTAGGATTAGCTCACATCCTTTTAAGGTGATACCCACTTCTTCAAAGCTTGAGTGCTAAAAATTCACATAGATTGCTTCCCCATAGCTCCGCCCTTCCGTATTTAGCTTCTGATGTGGGTCCCACCAAAATAATCTAAAACCATTTATCAACCCTAAACTACCCTTGTTTTCCCTGTGTATCAACAAAGGAACAAAATCTACTTGCAAAAATATGCAAAACAATCAAGATTTCTTAATGTCTTTAGTAACCTTTGCCTTTAATTGAAAATATCTCCATAATATGGAAGTGACAACTCATGAGAGTCAAATTTGGTGTGTTGATCATATTTTCCCAAGGTATTCTCTATAAAATTTGTGCAAAAGAAGGATTTACTAGCATTCTTCAATAACAAAGGTTACAAAATAGGTTCTCTTACCTTGGTTGAAAGGCACAACCTAAAATAGTTAGGATAAGATCACATCCTTTTAAGGTGCTACCCACTTCTTCAAAGCTTGAGTGCTAAAAAGTCAGATAGATTGCTTCCCTATAAAACAACATACATAATCATCTATCTACCTTTGAGTGTCTTGTAAAATCCATGATGTTGCTCGGCCTTTGAAGGAGATTAAATCTGGGTACTAACACGCTTCTAACACCATTACCGAGGAATTGATTTATGTTGCTAGGAACTAATTTGCATTGCTGAGACTGATTTGTTGATTTATTGCTAGTTTGTATCCATTTGGCCGATCAACAATGCTTCTGGCACCATTGTCGGGGACTTTTTGAAAACATTTGAAACATTTGGATACATATCAAACCCTGGTAATGTTTCTTGCAAATTTTGTGTACAAATACATTGTTAAGAAGTCATTCTATATGCAAATTTGTGAGATTTGTTCAAAGTTATATGCTCTGTCTATAATTTTCCAAGTGTCTAACAGTTTTTGCACTTTGCTTACATTGTGATCGATAAATTTGGGTAAAAGAAGATCTGATCTGATAATTTTTGCAAGATTCCATTACTGACAAATATTTGACAGATTATCTTCTAGTGCTTTTTTGCACATCTGAGGTGAAAATCCTTAGTGGCGACTCCATGTTGATTTATTTTGGACAAATACCAGTGTCTTAACCTCTGTCAATGTGAATCTGTTACTAATCTTTGCAAATTTGGAAGGAAGAAGATATTTCTTTATTAAGGACCATGTTATAAGGTTGTTTTCAAAAGTGGGGAAAACAAATTTAAAGGAAGAAGAATTTGGAAGGTTGTTGGAGATCAATCATGAAGAAAAGAGATATCCATTGGTGAAATTGATCACTTGTGATTGAAGATTGTAGTACTTCCTCAAGTGCTTTTGAATTAGGTAGCCTCTTTGTTGAACTAAATTCTCCATCTGGAGAGGGTCCATCATCTGTATTTGAAACATTTACTTCTTGATCTGCCCCTGTATTTTCAAAATCTAATAGAGTTTTCCAAGAGATAGAACCTTTAGAGGGTAGTCATTCTGAAAATTTTATCATTGTACCACATAGACCCCTCACTCCTCATCACTATGTTTCTCTGTAAGATCACCTCCTAAGAATAATATGGCTCAGCCTCCACCTAGACCTCCATTTGTCGTTAATACTTTTGGTCCCATCAGTTTTAGAGGCATGGATGGCTATCTAAATGTTGTGCCATAGGATGTAAGAAACAAATTGCCTAAGTTTAAAGGAAATAATGTAATAATTCGTGATCAATACTTGAAACTATTTGTCAATATGATGGAGGATTTTGAAATAGAGTTTGAAGATGCATACATTAAAGTATTTATTCATGCTTTAGAAGATGGAAGGAACTGGTATAAATCTTTTCCATATAATTCGCTTGACACCTTGATAGAGATGAAGAATGCATTTAGAATATAGTACGGTGATAAAATGCAGACCCTAAGTTTCTTTTATCAGAGTTTGAAAATATAAAAAAGAAGCCTAATTAATCAGTGCATGATTTTAACACTAGATTTAACAAAACAATAAGAATACTACTTGTTAATTTAAGGCCATGTGATGAATCATGTATGATAAAGTATTCAGATGCATTTGATAACAAAGCTACTTACTATTTGAGGGATAAGAACCATGGGACTTTAAGGTAGGCCTTTACCATGGCTCTAAACATTGAGAACAACATCAAAGCAGTTGGAAAACCTCATAAGAGAGAGGGTGTTAAATTGATCAACCCTGAGAAGCCTCAATCAAGTAAGGAAGTGGATCTTGAGGAAGTTGTAAGGACTTTGGACGGGGCTGTCAAAGAAATATCTTACAAGCTAGTCAGGGCATAAAAAGCAATTGGACAAGGTCCTTAGGGTCAACATAGGTAACAAGGACAAGACTGAATTATGAATCATCCCAGAAATGATCATAGGTCTGATGACAGAGGTAAAGGACCCATGCGATCTAGAAAACCCCAAGCTAGGGAGAATAGAGTAGTGCATGATCCTCTAAATGCCAGATTTGTTGTTGTTGAAGAGACAAATCAAATGGATTGGTTTGACAAATTATTATTACCCCACCCGCCATGTGAAGTAGATCAACAAGTTGAAAAAGCTAATGATGATGATAACACTGATGATGATGCATGCATGGTGGATTCCTCTACGAGTTCACAGTAGGGAGAAACCTCAACTGAGCTGATGAGTGCCAGAACTACTAAATATTTCTGGGATTACATTCACCAGGTATTACCTCTTCCTCCCACTCATACTTCTGAAATTGATATGGTGCAATATTTTTAACTTCCTAATAATTATTTTGAGTACCTAAGATCTCTAATGATTGAGAAGTATGATGGAGGGATACCTTTGAGGAGGATAGGCAGTTGTTAATGAATATTTTGGTTGGCCATGAAAAATAATATAATACCAAGAGTAGGGTTGCCAAAGGGGTATGGCCTCAGGTCAAACCAAAACTTCCAGTGTTTCCCAGTATCCCAAAAGAGACTCCAAAGAAGGATACATTTGGAAAGGCCTGTTGTCTCAAGTAGAACATACGCTTTCCCTCCTTATGCTCAAACTATAAAAAAACTTGTGCCATCAAATGAATTTGTAAACCTCCCTCCTAACACTGCATTACCTAAATATGTTCCTTATGACATAGCCCAAATCTTGAGTCAGATCAAGATTTATGTTCCTATTGTTGAATTTCTTAGAATCCCTGAGCATAGGAACAAAACATTTGAATATTTGGGGTTTAGAGAAGAAAAAGTCACCCAAGGCAGAAATGTTGAGACTCCTCCTACCATTTCAGCATTGAAAATACCCCAAGTACTGGAGGAACCAGGTGAACCACCTAAATTTTACTTGGGAACATCTTTGGTTGAGTCTCAATTAAATGTTGATCCATTTTTTACAACATTGATTATTAAAGACAGATTGTTGCACAATTGTATGTTTGATTCCGGAGCATCATGTAATGTTATGCCTCTGGAAGTCATGAATGAATTGAACATTAAAGTGACAACAACTTATGATAAGTGTACTACAATGGATTCTAGAGAGGTGCCTATTGTAGGATGTGTAAAAGGTTTGGTGGTACAACTTACAACTTATTTGGGTAAGAACTTGAAACTTGATGTTGTTGTTGTTGATTGCCCTACCAAATGGGGCATGTTGTTATCAAGAAAGTGGGTTGCAAGTGTTGGTGGAAATGTTCAGATGGACATGTCTTATGCCACCATACCAATTGAGGGAAACCTTGTGAAGTTACCTGGTGAAAAGAAGATGTTATATCTTATTGAGGACCCCAACAATGCTTCTTATGAAGTATTGCATGCAGATATTGATATTGATAACTCTATGAGTTATGTTGCTTTCAAGGAATATGAAATTGATCAATGCAAGTATCATGAGCAGGATGATTTTCCTGAGACTTTGATGTTTGATGCAGCCTTGAAAGATGTTAGAAAACTTGACCCAGGCACAAAGGATAAGCTTTGAAGAAATGTGGTGGATAGTGACTTAGATGGAAAAGAGAGGAATTCATATGACCCATTGTTAAAAGAATAGAATAACTGCTTAGCATGGTCATATCCAAAATGATAGGCACTTGAAGTTTTTCCTTAATTATTTTCTTTGAATCAGGATGCTCTCCATTGTACAATTTATAATTCTTTGTTTTCATTACTCGCTTTTGTGTTTTGTTCGTTCGATCCTGGGTGACTGGTTTTGTTGGTTTCTTGGTTCATTTTTGGAGGATGGTTGTGGTTGTTCTGCTTTACAAGCTTATTCTTTGACTCCATTGCCCAATGGTCTATTTTTGGCACTTGGTCTTCTATTTTCTCTTGTGGAACTCACAGGGAGTTCCCATATCCGAGTCGGCGCTAATGTTGATGCTCAAATTAGTCTTGCCCCATTTTTCATTGAAATTCCTCATTTTATGGCCTCTGTCATGTTTTCTATCTCCCCGTATTGGTGCTTGAAGACTTTGTCCTCCATTTGGTTGCCATGATCAATCCCTTCCTTGGTCGAGGATCACTTAAAAGGTCCAATTTTTTTCGTTTCTCTGTTCATTTGAAGAAGACTATAAATTTAGCGTAAGATTTAGGTTGTTCCTTTCCTTTTGTTTTCCGCAGTCACATATTGTTGTCCCTGTCATTTTTGTCCCAAATACCTGAGGAAACGTGATTGGATATAGCTCGAGAGGATCATGTTTGAACCTTATAACATTTCCAAATTCTTTGTCCTTGAAGAAAAATTCATCTCCGGGCTCAAATGGTGGTTTTCCTGCACTTTTACATTTTCATGGGTGTGTTTTTCCCATCAAATTTACATCTCTGCATCAAAGCAAATGTGGCCCTTTTTGGTTGGATGCGGCTTGTGGGGCACTCTAAAAACTATGTGGCTCACCTCAACCTAAATATTTTCCACATGGAGGAACGAAGCTCATTTAAAAATTCACCTTTTGGTTTGGCCTTGGAGTTGTGCGGGGGACACGTGGAGGATTCCTCTGCTTTTCCCAGACTTAGAAATTTTTTTCATGTAACTGGTACAGTTTTTGGCTGGCCATGGACACGTGGTGGGATGACACTCATTTGAGGATTTTCCTCGGGTCCCACCTTAAAAATTACAACACGGGGATAGTGGAGGCTTCCACTGCTCCGCTTTGTAATTCAAATTTTTAAGGCGAAACCAGGACACGTGGTGAGCCCGTGCTTTTCATGGTCTCCACTCTTGGGCACCATCTTTAAGTTGCACCATTTTGATTTGGATCCCCATGGACCTCTGCTTCATTTTTCACTTTATACTTATTTTCCAAAAAGGAAAAAGTTTCATATTTTCCCCAGGGCCCGCACCTCCATTTTTGACTAGTCAACGCTAGCATTATTTTTTTTTCGGGGCCGCACTTCAACTTACAATATTATCCATTTTTACAAAAGGAACAAAACCTTAAATAACCCCAAAGCTCCATTTCTCCATTTTCCCGCTTTGTCACGTGTCTTAATGGTGTATTTGGAGATGGCCCCAAAAAGTAGAGACCCCAAACAAGCGTGGGCTCAACACATGTCTCGATCCGTAAGAGTCTCAAAAAATTTGAAGGTTCATCAGAAGGCACCATGTGTCTAAGGTCCTAAACAGTCTCTTTTGGCCATTGAAAAGTCCAAGAAAAAGGAAGAGTGAGCGGAAGCCTCCAAGTGTCTTCCTGGTGCTTCTTCAAAATAAAACTTAGGGGTTGGTCCCTAAACATGCGCGGTCCCTCCACATGTCCTAGGCCCTTTTAGGAAGTTTCTTGAAAAGTATAAGGGAAAGGAAGGCCCAATAGAAACCTCCATATGTCTTTATGGCACAACTTCAAGGAGGTGACCAAGAGTGGAGACCCTGAACAAGTAGGCTCACCATGTGTCCCAGGCTTTAGAAAATTACTTTGAAAAGTTTAAGTATAAAGCAGAGTCAATAAAATCCTCTACCTGTCCCCTTGTCACAATTGTTAAGGTGGGACCTTGAGGCGGATCCTCAAATGAGCGCCAGCCCACCACATATCCATGGCCCACCCAAAACTTTACCAGCTGCATGAAAAATCATCTAAGTTTGAGAAAAGCAAGTTGGAATCCTTCACGTGTCCCCCCAAAGCAACTCCAAGGCCAAACAAAAGGTGAATTTTCAAATGAGTGTCGTTCCTCCACGTGGACAAGTTTTGGGTTGAGGTGAGCCACAAAGTTTTTAGAGTGCCCCATTGAGCCGCATATAACCAAAAAGGGCCACATTTCCACTGATGCAGAGATGTAAATATGACAGGGAAAACACACCCATAACACCATAAAAATGCAAGAAAACCACCATTTGAGCCTGGAGATGAATCTTTCTTCAAGGATAGAGAATTTGGAAATTTTATAAGTTTCAAACATGATCCTCTAAGCTATATCCAATCATGTATCCTCATGTATTTGGGACAATAATAACAGGGACAAAAAAAAATGTGACTATAGAAAACTGAAGGAAAGGAACAACCCAAGTTTTAGGCCCAATTTATAGACTCCTTCGATGGACGAGAAAAATAAAATAAAATTTTGCACCTTCTAAGTGATCCTCAACCAAAGAAGGGACTGATCATGGCAACCAAATGGAGGACAGAGTCTTCAAGCACCAATATGGGGAGATAGAAAACATGAAAAAAGCTGCAAACTGAGTAATTTCAATGACAAATGGGGCGAGACTAATTTGAGCACCAACATTGGCTCTGACTCGGGGATGGTCACTCCTTGTGAGTGCAACAAGAAAAAATAGAATATCAAGTGCAAAAAAAAGACCATTGGGCATCGATTCAAATAATAATCTTATAGAGCGAACAACCATGACCATCCTCAAAAAAATGAATCAAGAAACCAACAAAACTAGGTCACCCAAGACTAGAATGAACAAAAACAAAAAATTAGAATGCAAACAAAGAATTATACACTCATAAATGGATAGAATCCCGATTCAAAGAAAAAATCAAGGAAAAAATTCAAGTGCCTACCATTCTCGGATATGACCATACTAACCAGTTCTTATATGTTTTTAATAGCAGGTCATATGATTGCCTCTCTTTTCAGCCAATTCACTAACTAACCACATTTCTTCACCTTATCCTTTCTACCGTGTCAAGTTTTATAACATCTTTCAATGTTGCATCAAAAATCAAAGTCTCAAAAAAATCATCTTGTTCATGATACCTACATTGATAAATTTCATATTCCTTGAAAGAAACATAACTCACGAGTTATCAATATCAATATTTGCATGCAATACTTCATGCACATCGCATGCCAATAAGATATAACATCTTCTTTTCACCAAGTAACTTCAACAAGGTTGCCCTCAATTGGTATGGTGGGATAAGACATGTCCGTCTAAACATTTCCACCAACACTTGTAACCCACTTTCTTGATAACAACATGACCTATTTGGTAGGGAAGTCAACAAAAAAACATCAAGTTTCAAGTTCTTACCTAGATAAGCTTTCAAGTTGTACCACCAAACCTTTTACACATCCTACAATAGGCACCTCTCTAGAATCCATTGTAGTACACTTTCCATAAGCTTCTCTCACTTTAATGTTCAATGCATTCATCACTTCTAGAGGCATAATGTTGCATGATGCTTGGGAATCAAACATACAATTGTGATGCAAATCTATCTTTAATAATCAGTGTTGTAAAAATGGATCAACATTTAATTGAGACTTAACCAAAGATGTTCCCAAGTAAACGTTAGGTGGTTCACATGGTTCCTCTAGTACTTGGGGTTTTTTCAACTCTAAAATGGTAGGAGGAGTCTCAACATTTTTGCCTTGGGTAAATTTTTCTTCTGTAAACCCCAAATATTTGAATGCTCTATTCCTATGCTCAAGGATTCTAAGAAATTCAACAATAGGAACATAAATCTTGATCTGACTCAAGATTTGGGCTATGTCACAAGGAACATATTTGGGTAATGCAGTGTTAGGAGGGAGGTTTACAAATTCATCTAATGTTACAGGATTTGTTACAATCTAAGAATTTGAGGGACACAAGTTCTACTTGAGACAACAAGGCCTTTGTCAGATGTATCTTTCTTTGGAGTCTCTTTTGGGATACTGGTAAGCACTGGAATTTTTGGTTTGGCCTGAGGCCCACCCCTTTGGCAACCCTACTCCTGGTATTATATTATTTTTCATGGCCAACCACAACATTCATTAACAACTACCTATCCTCCTCAGAAGGTATCCCTCCATCATACTTCTCAATCATTAGAGCTCTTAGGTACTCAAAATCATTATTAGGAAGTTCAAAAGCTTGCACCATATCAATTTTAGAAGTATGAGTGGGAGGAAGAGGTAATACCCGGTGAATGCAATCCCAAAATATTTAGCAGTTCTGGCACTCATCAGCTCAATTGAGGTTTCTCCCTATTGTGAACTCGTAGAGGAATCCACCATGCATGCATCATCATTAGTGTTATCATCATCATCATCTTCTTCAACTTGCTGATCTATTTCACATGGCGGGTGGGGTAAGAAGAATTTTTCACATCAATCCATTTGATTTATCTCTTCAACAACAACAAATCTAGCATTTAGAGGATCAGGCACTACTCTATTCTCTCTAGCTTGGGGTTGTCTAGCTCACATGGGTCCTTTACCTCTGTCATTAGACCTATGATAATTTTTAGGATTATTCGCAAGTCTTTCTTGTCCTTGTGTCCCACGCTAACCACGAGGACCTTTCCAAATCCTTTTTCGACCTAGCCACCTTGTAAGAGATTTCTTTGACACTCACCAAATTCCTTACAACTTCCACAAAATCCACCGCCATAATTGATCGAGGATTCTCATGGTAAATCAGTTTAACACCCTCCCTCTTACGAGGCTTTCCAATTGCTTTGATGTTCTTCTCAATTTACGTGAGCTATGGTAAATGCCTAACTCAAAGTCCCAGGGGTCTTATCCCTTAAATAGTAAACAACTTTCTTATCAAATGCATCTGAATACTTTATCAGACATGATTCATCACATGGCCTCAAATTAATAGGAAGTCTTCTTAATGTTTTGTTAAATCTAGTGTTGAAATCATGCACTGATTCATTAGGATTTTTTTTATATTTTCAAAATCTGACAAAAGAAACCTAGGGTTTGTTTTATCACCATACTGCATTCTTAAAGCATTCTTCATATTTTTCCAAGAGTCAATGGAATTATCTGGAAGAGATTTATACCAGTCCCTTGCATATTCTTCTAAAGTATGAATAAATAATTTAATGTATACATCTTCAAACTCTATTTCAAAATCCTCCATCATATTGACAAAGAGTTTCAAGTGTTGATCACAAGTTATTGCATTATTTCCTTGAAACTTAGTCAATTTTTTTCTTACATCTCGTGGCACAACATTTGGATAGTTAGTCATGCCTCTAAAACCGATGGGACCAAAATTATTAACTAAAAATGGAGGTCTCGAGTGGAGGTGAGCCATATTATTCTTAGGAGGTGATATTACAGGAGAAACATATTGATGAGGTGTGAGGGGTCTCGTGTGGTATAGGGATAAAATTTTATGAATGACTTCCCTCTAAAGGTTCTATCTCTTGGAAAGATCTATTAGATTTTGAAAATAGAGGGTAGATCGAAGAAGCAAATGTTTCAAATACAAATGATGGACTTTCTCCGGATGGAGAATTTAGTTCATCAAAGAGGCTACCCGATTCAAAAGAACTTGAGGAAGTAGTGCAATATTCAATCACAGGATAATCAGTTTACCAAAGAGATCTCTTTTCTTGATGCTTGATCTCCAATGACCTTCCAAATTCTTCCTCTTATGAAATGTTTTTCCCTGTTCTAGAAACAACCTTCTAGCAGCGTCCTTAACTAAAGAAATATCTTCTTCCTTCAAGATTTGCAAATATTAGTAATGATTCACATTGATAGAGGTTAAGACACTAGATTTTGTAAAAAAAATCAACACGAAGTCGCCACTAAGGATTTTCACCTCAGATGTGCAAAAATGCACTAAAATATAATCATCAAATGTCTCACAATATTTTAGAATCTTGCAAAACTTATAAGATATGATCTTCTTTTAGCCAAATTTATCAATCGCAATGCAAGAAAAGTGCAACAACTACTGGAAACTAGGAAAATTGCAGACAGAGCATATTACTTCAAACAAATCTCACAAATCTGCATATAGAATGACTTATTAACAATGTATTTACACACAACATTTGTAAGAAACATTACCAGGGTTTGATATGTATCCAAATATTTCAAATATTTTCAACAAGTCCCCGACAACGATGTTAGAAGTGTTGTTGATGGGCCAAATTTGTTGAAATAAATCAACAAATCAGTCTCAGCAATGTAAATCAGTTCCCAACAACGTAAATCAATTCCCTGGTAACAACACGCCGAAGCGTGTTGGTATCCATATTTAATCTCCTTTAAAGGCCAAGCAGCATCATGGATTTGACAAGACCCTATGAGGTAGATGGATGATTATATATATCATTTGTAGCTAGGAAGGAATTTATCTGACTTTTTAGCACTTAGGATTTGAAGAAGTGGGTATCACCTTAAAAGGATGTGATCTAATCCTAACTATTTTAGGTTGTTCCTTTCAAGCAAGGTAAGAGAACCTATTTTATAACCTCTGTTATTGAAGAACTCTGCTAAATCCTTCTTTTACATGAATTTTATAGAGAAGACCTTGGGAAAATATGATCAACACACCAAATCTGATTATCACGAGTTATCACTTCCAGATTATGGAGATATTTTCAATACAAGGAAAAGGTTACTAAAGACATTAAGAAATCCTGATTGTTCTGCATATTTTTGCAACTAGATTTTGTTCCTTTGTTGATACACAAGGAAAATAGGGTAGTTCAGGGTTGATCAATGGTTTTTAAATGATTTTTGTAGGAGATGAAGTAGGATAAAGTTGATTATACCGGATCTTTGAGGGACTTCACAATAATGAACAATTTAAAAATATAAATATTCATAACAGTCTAGACATTCCCTCAACCAGAAGGTGTGCTTCAATGGAGGCCCAGATCAACACGTTTCCCATAATATTTGAGACTCCAACATGAAGGCTTGAATTAGAAGACTCAATTAAACACTAAAGTTTTTGATTAATCACACATAAGATACACATGAAGACCGACATACAATCTTTATCAACAAATGACAAAGTGAATTGATTTTAATTTTTTTACCTCATCCAAGATGAAGGATCTTCTTGAAATGATATTGCAAATACCATTATCTTTTCATCACATGGATGAGATCCTGTGTGATTTCACAAAAAATTCAGTGTAAGATTGTAATAGGAATGAAAGAAACTATTTATCGACTTTCATAAAATAAAGCAGACAAAAATTAATGCCAAAATTGCTTAGATTCATCAGTAGGAGAAAGCTTCTAGAGAAATCTTGGTTCTTTTCAATGGATTTAAAGTTGCAACCAACTTGAAATGATAGAAAATCTAACACACAATAAAATAATAGGTAATCTCAATTTTGGCCTCTTGGGAAGATGACTTTCTCAAAAGAAATTCTAAAGAATTCATACTCCATCCATTTACAAGAGTATTCTTCATTGCATTTAGACATTTTTCCCAATCAATTTTCCCCGTAGGGAAGATTATTTGAGGGACCTTTTCCTGTTACCAAGTTTCTTCAGACAACGACATTTAAAAAATTCAAATTCAAAATCTTCCAGGTGGACCAACTGTGAACAGATCATGTTTATTGGGCCCTCGACATATGAAATTTGATGTCCCTCACATACATTAATTCTTAAGGGAAATCAAGGACATGAAGTTTTTCCTCATCCTTGCTCATCTTTATTTCAAATTTTTAAAACCTCTCATGCTTCCCGCTTCTAACCTCTAACCTTTCTATGCACAACTTGCTCGCAACTTCCCATCACCTTCAACCATTATTGAAGCTCAAAAAATATCCCACAAAAAAAATGAAATATCATATTCTATGAAAAATTGACAAAGGAAAGGAGAAAAAATGAATAACAAATAACAAGAAATAATGAAATTCTTCATGGCAACGAAGTAGAAATTTGAAGAGATTTTACAAACGGAAGCATAGATCACAAAACCATATATTTTTAAGTTTTTCACTCTTGAAATCCATCAAAATCACACCTTAAAACCCTTTTTCCATGGCACAAAATTTTCATAGCGAAGAAATTTATCTCTTTGCGAATGAGGGAAAAAGCTTGATTTCCCATCAAACCGGCAGCCGAATAGAAGAAAAAAATTTCACCAGCAAAATAAGATGAGAAACCCCATAGAAAAAATGTAATTTTTTTATAAATATACTAAAAACCATGCATGCAATTTTCGAGGTCCATTAATGGTTGTTGTGTTCAAAAACATTCCGAGTCAAAATTTTAAAACTTTAAAATCTACCAAACTATTAAGCGGAAAGGTGCAAGATTTCGAGAGGGTGATATAAATAAAATAAACTTATTTTTGTAGTGATCCAACCACTGGAGGTTCACTTTCCAAAAATAATTGGTCTTCTACAAAGAGGACTTCCATTTCGGGAAAGTTGTCAACTAAAAAAACTATGAAAGAGGCATTAAACACATAAGATATATTGCGAAGGAAAATCATCGAAATGGTCGACTTGGTTAAAAATTAACACTTACTAAAAATAGAAAGTGATCTCACGGACACCTAGTAAAATTAGTAAATGCATCTAGAAGGCAAGGGTAATACGGGGAGAAAGGGTAATTTGAGCTACCATAATCATTCAAGGTCTAGAAAAGCTAATTTGTGCACTTGCTATAAATAGTAAGTTGTCTATGGGAACTTACTAAAAATAGCATGGGTACTCCAAAGGGTGGATTTCCTAGAGAGATCACACTAGGAGTTGAACATTCATATTGACATCACTAATTCAAGCCCAAAGAGGGAAAATTCTTGACACTTGCTAAAAATAATTGTCTTTTCCTAATATAGTAGGTGTCAAGGAAGATTTAAGTTTAGATTCATAGGGGTGAGAACTATATAAGTGATGTCACTTTCATGGATATCAATAGTGTATTTCAAGATTCAAGTGTGAGGTGGAATTCACAATCAAAAATATCAATCTGTTCATAATACACTTCATCATAGTCACATTTAAATCATCTAAGTAATGTGGTAATGTTGTAATAAATAAGGATAGCTTTTGATCTAAAGCTTCATTCTTTCCTAAAGATATATCTATGGGTGATACTCACAGTCACCAATGGAATCATTTGTCAGTGTTTTTTAACAATTATCTCATGGTGTTCGTGAGAGGATTTAGGTTATACTACATTGAAGCATTGTATCGGGTCGGTCAAGTACCAAAGTGGATCGATGAATTCATTTGACAAGTGTTTTTAAACACTCATTCCAAATCATCCATGAGCTAATTTGAAGGATTTCCGTAGAGTGCAAAGAGTTTAAATATTCAAAGTTTCACTACATTTTAGCTTACCATGTAGACAAGGATCAACGAACTTCATTAGGAGCAAAACTCTTTTATTTTCCTTCTCTCTCTTCTTCCCCAACTTTCTCTCTCCTCCATGTTCTAATTTCGCATTGGGGATTCAAGTTTTGATTTCTTAAAGTGTCTTTAGAAACATTATGTAAATTAAGTCACCTTGATTTTATAAAAGGGACTTAATATTTGGAGGAATATGAATAGTCTAAACTCGTAAATAAGGCATATGGAGGGTCATCGAGAATATGAAGATTTGCTCTTCTATAAATTGTAATGATATCATCATTCGAAAGGGTTCTAATTATTAAATTATTATAGTTGGTTGTATTCTTGTATATTCATGAGAGATATTTTTCTCACTTGTGAGTGAAACGCGAGTTAGCCACTTTTCCCCTAATCTCAATGTCTTCCATTCTCATACTATGTAACAATTTTTTCTTGAGCATCAATAAAAGTGGTTTTGATACTTTTTTGACTAAGAGGCTTAGTGATATTTTGTTTTCATTAAATTCTAATTGTTCTTATTGATATTTTCAAGTATTGTTTCTTCCAAATTTTAGTGCATGTGATGAAGTTTTTTAACTAGTGTGTGCAGGAATCAATTTCTACTTGCAACATTAGTTCCCCTACATCATATTCTTACTCCCTTTCCCACTATATGAGAAAATTATTCCCTTACAAATAGTTTCAAGATTTATCCGTGAGATAAATTGAGTGCCCTTGTTAGATCCCCAACCGAAAGGTAGCTGAATAAGACTCACTTTTACTCAAGCATGCATATACGATGACAGGTTACCTTTGGTTAAGTAGAGGGAGTTAGACTCTGGCATTGGCAAGAAACCAACCAATTTATCCACTAAAATTTTTATTGAGAACATCTGTCACACATAACACACCATTCCTTTCCTTACAAGGATTATTGTGCTATTTTGGCCTATTTACTTATCTCATAGTGCATTCACAATCATATCTATAAAGCGCACTCTGTAGCCATGTTTGTGTTAACTCTTATGGCACAATATCACATCTTAAGCCCACTTTTTTTTCCTTTCCCTATCTATCCCACTAGGACACATCTTCTCTCGCTTCCTCATATATGAAGGAGAACGCATACTCTTTTCCCCTCACTTTTTTTCAAACATTTTTGGCAGACCATTGCCTTGACCATATATTTTTGTGCACACTTTTGATATCTACTTTTGACCCATTGGTCTTGTGGCTTTGACATCCATCTGAGTATATTCCCATTGAGTTCCCTCCATCATGTAGTGATCTTTTTTGATTCATGAGTCCGTAGGACATTAACATCGCTTGCGTGTGGTCGTTTTATGTTACCTACCAAATGTTTTCGGCTTCGTGTTATCTTTCTCTCATCCATCCATATGGATTTTAATAAGATTCCATCCATCTTCGAGTGATATTTTCTTACTCATGATTTTTAGGACATTAATGTTTCCTCCATTTAGATCATGATATGGTCCCTACCGATGTGTTTTCGGGATCACATCTATATATATATTTTTGTTTTTATCCTATCCTTCTTGTAATGGTCAACACTTCACTTGGGACATATTTTTATTCTCTCCTCCCTTCCTTTATCTATCTCTATTAACCTAGTAATTAATTCTTCTTTGAGCCATACATCCCTAAATTAAGGGGGAACACCTCAACAACCATCCTCTATCACTTCTTATTTTTATCTCGAGGCTTGCAAAACACAAACCAATTGATAAAAACGGACAATGTAGACACAATAATTTTGTCCACTTGTCCCTTATCCCGCGTTCAATCCCCTCTTCATCGTCATTTTGACAATCACATTCATATCCTATTCAAAATATCATTCCCCTCCTAAACACTATTTATTCCTCTTAATTTCATATTTTCCTATCTTAATCCTAACCCATCACATCATTATTATATCCTTCATTATTCACCCTTAATCACATTTAATTATCCTAAAATACTTTCTTATTATCTTACTCACATCCCTAAACCCTTCATTTATCCTCCTAGACTCTCATCTAAGCTCATTTAATGCCTTTCCACCCTCCAACCACTTTTATCATCCATATGCAACCCTAATCTAACCCTAATAAGGGATCTTCCCTCAAGTTGTGCATCACCCCATCTACCAAAATAATGGTCCTCTACGATCGATGGTGACCCTAGAGGTTCTCCAAAGACCTATAAATATATCACTACCCCCTCCCGAAAGAGCATGAACCTTTGGATATTTTTTTCTTTTGGTAAAATTTTTCTTATTTTCTTCTCTTCTTATGAGCTGCTATCAACATTTTAGAGTCATATTAGATCCTCTTGCACATCATTTTTGAGATCTAAAACTTAGATTTTCTTATAGCCCTATCTTGTTTCATCATCTTTATAGGTATATTCATCACCTTTGAGATCTTAAGTCTCATCTCTATTACCTTAAACAAAAACCTAATCCACCTCCACTAACCATTGATTTTTCCGTAATCACCTTCTACCTAATCTACATCACTCCTTTTCCTTGCATTATGTCCCATTTTCCATCTATTTCTTAACCCTTGTAGCATCTAGATCTCTCTTCTTTTTATCCACCTATTAAATAGCCCATATTTAACCTTTTTATCCCATTCACCACTAACTATCCTAGATATGTCATCGGTATCATGTCGAAAAAATCTACATCTATCACATTTTCATCTATCTACCTATAATTTGCATCCTTTATGTTTCATCTGTTTCTATACCATATCTAAGACATCTTCAACTTCTTAGAATTATTTATAGTTCCTCTATCTTCACCTATTTTGATTTACTCGCTACAATTGTCAATGATTTCCTTTTTCTGTCTTGGGTCACTATCAACCCTATCAGGTTTTCATCCTTTTATTCTAATGTATTTGTTATAAGATATTTATCTTAGAATATCTAGTATATATTTTATCTATGTTCCATAATGATTATATTTTGCATGTCATTTATCCATTATTTTCAATCATTATTTTAATTATAGAGGATGACATCTTCCTAGGAATTTAATCAATTCTTAGGACAAATTTTATCGAGACATCCCACCATATAATTTACTAGTTTTTTTCTTGTCTAGTTGTCCCTTTATTGTGGAGGTTATCGAGGTCTCCGTGGAGAGGATACTTGCACCTGTATCTCATCCTCCATCATCATCACACATCGAAGGTTTCCTTAAACCCTCCCATATTTTGGAGTTTCTCTTTTCTTGGATACCATTTTATTAACTTGAGATGTGAGCTTAAAACTCATCAAAATTATGATGTAACTATTTGCATCTATATACACGTTCAATTTTTATTGTTATGTATGTTCCTTTATAATACATTTCTTCTATATGTACAAATATATTCCATGTACATTATGCCCATAAGGATTAATCCATGTGTAGGAAATCATTGAATGTAAGGTAGTTATAAATATCATTTCATACGCTTAACCGATATGTCATTTTTATCTATACAAATATTATTGTCGTGCATGCCTTTTAGAATAGTGCTACTAGTAATACATGTTAATATTTACTTTAAATATGCATGACCTAAACACCTAGGAAAAGAGAGATAATACACAATATCCTAATAAATAACATAAACCTATTGTTCACCATACATTTGAAAACACATGATTATCATTTTTGGTGACACATAGACCACCAATTACCTCAAAATTTACATCTGTCACAAACTAATGTCCCTCCACTTGGCCAACTAGATCAAATTTGGCATGGTTTGGTTGAGACTAATAATAATATTGCATTAAAAATATCACAACTAAAACTAACACTAACCCTATAGTTGTGACAACACATGAGCATACATGTCTCAAGATTAAAAATGATAGGATAACCACTATTAGTCTAATATAAATCAAACAACTCTCCTTGCAACATAAAACTTACCTCTCTTTCATTGAACAACAAAAAGTGGAAATGCATACTAGAATTAAAAATACCACACGCACCATTGAGTGAAAATAAATGCATGCCACCACATATAATGTAAAAATGATGACTTGTTTGACATCTTCAAATAACATCCACTATGTCCATTGTAATCATCCCTTAAAACAATAGGGTACATGTTACTATTGAAAACACCACAAAATATTAAATTGAACCATCAACAAGATTTACACCCTAGAATACACAATGACATTGCATCTAACCCACACCCATGTAAAAATCAGACTTCTTCGCAGCTTCTTCCAAAAATTCTAAAAATAAATAGATGCACTATAAAAAAGAAAAATTTGTGCCATATTTAAATAATATAATGCACAAATATTAGCTTATCAAAAATAGATGGACAAAAATACATATTTTTGAAGTATTGGGTTTACATATGTAAAGAAAAATTTGTGCCATATGTATTTGTATTTTCGTCCATGGGCAAAAATAGATGGACATGCATGTAATTTCACTTAATATAATATTCACATAATTGTATAAGATGATTCAAGAGAGATTCATCAATATATTTTTTTCGCATCTAACAACATATACCTAATAGAACAACCATAAGAGTTGAAAAATGTAACTCGGGTGGAAGATATGTTGGTTAAACGTGTAAACCCAATACTTCAAGTAATCCATGCCCAAGGATGAAAATACAAATAAAATATCCACACTATTAGCTTCTCTCATGACATCAAATCAATAGTGCAGGATCTTCCACATAGAATTTTAGATTTGACATCCTAGTAGTGTGCAAGTATCACACACATAGGAAACCTTATGAATAATATGAAAATAGATGCCAAGTTCTTGATGATTTGAAGTCCATATCATAAAGGAATCATACTTCACATATGTTAAAATAAAAAAATGAATCATTGACCTACCTACACAAACTACCCACATATATTTTACCCTTAGAGTAATTGAACTTGCACTTCATGCATCGTTACTATAACTTAATGATCATGATAACCATGAACATGCAGAGGATAAAATATCCACATACTCATCTTCATTCATGGCTAGATTACAAACTAAACGATGAGAACTTGAAATCATTAAATAAACATTAAATCTTGAATATTGAAACCACATCACTATTGATTGGCCCCATTTTGAATTGACCCCGATAAATGAGTACAACACTGAGGCCCTCTCTAGTATGAAATTCCCATACTCCTTCTAAATAACACTACACTACGCATGCAACCTCGAATTAGTGACGCTCATATGCACATATATGTAATGTACTTAATTATATTTCATGCTAATGGGTTTGGTCATCACCAAAGGTTTTTGTTGTTTCTTGAGATTGCATCCTTCCACCGAGACCAAGCCCAAAACTTAGTGAAACATAGAAAGACATCCAAAGTGTGGAAAAATGATGATTTTTGAGGTTAATCTCTAGAAGGCTAGATCCTTCTAAAGCATAGCTCATTACTGCAACTAAATAATAGGTATTGTGCTACTACTATCTAATCATATCCTAATTATTCCAAAGAAATAGGCTTGAGATATAGAAATGATGAAAATAAAGAAAGGTGATGTAGAAAACTAGAATAGGGTTTGATTTTGGATCTAGAGAGATAAATATACCAATACATGAGAAGACCCAAGATAATGTGCATAAACCTTTGGAATAAATGAATACAAAAAGAAGATTGAAGGAAAGAAATAGGACTAAAATATTCATAATAAACACTATCACATTCAAAGGAAAGGAATAAAACTCGCATACAATATAAATAACTTATGCATTTATTTATAATAGAATCAAGGTGTGTGAAAACTTCAAATGTGTGTTATAAAGGTATGCGAGAAAATTTGAGATCAAAAGGGAACAACTCTCGGACTTAGTAGAAAATTGAACGCTTTTCATGTTCTCTCACACTTACATACATAGAAATTTTGAGAGAGAGGAAGAGGGAAAAGATCACATCTAGTGATGATTGAATTCAACCACCATACCAACACTAAGGACCATTCTTCATTGATTTCGTAGGAGAGGTATGGGAACTTGACATTGATCCAATCACACATGATCAAATAGTGTAAGAGGATGGTGTCAGAAAATTAATGTTGGTTCTTTATAGATTCTCTAGTGTGAATTTAGGGATGGTGCCATTTGAAAATTAATGTTGGTTCCTTTATAGTGATTCATTTCCCACAAATTTTCTATCACTCCCATCACTTCACTTCCCTTCACATCCCTTTCATGGGAAGTCCTTTTCCTCTTTTTTTTCCCACAAATTTTCATCATATGTCTCCTTCACATGGTCATGTTCCTTTTTTACATCATATGTCTCCATGAATGTTACTAATTCGTGATACACTATATTTTTTTGTAAAACATTGAATTTCTTCATTTCATAGATCACTATTTGTAGTCATGAAATCACACACTTTCTTGTTATTTAAAATTTTCCTTGATAATATTAATGAAGAAAGAGTTATGGTATATGAATGAATTAGAGAACATCAAATGAGGGTGAATAATTGTTTTGATCAAAAGATGCATGAAAAAACATTCTAAATCGAGACCGTGTCTTACCTTGGGACAAAAGAAGAGAAAAAAAGGTACCCATGGTAACTTTTATTCTCTATGGTTGGAACCCTTCAAGATCAAACATTTTTGTAGATCAATGCATTCTACTTGTCTTACCTTGATGACACACCCTTAGAATTTCCCCACACGAAAATACTTGAAATTTTATAAATAATGAAGGTTTCCTCGCACTTGTACCATGATTTAGGATTATTTTTATTGTGTGGTACGTTTAAATATTTTGTGTGTTTGTTTATTTTCCATTGTATGTGTTCATATCATTTCTTTCTTCATCTTATTTTTTGGGAGCGCCCCTTTAGGAACCTTCGTCACTTCCACTATTTTAGAGACCATTATTGATCCACCTATTTTTGAGGATCATATTTCTATTGTTGTGGGGTTGTTTCTTTGACTTCAATTCACATTGACATTCTTTCGATGTATGTTTCAATCTCACAATTTGATAGTTCTAGTTGAGTTACATTACCTTCATTCCTTTGCATATACTTTCCAGACCTATGTCACATTTTAGTGGACTAGATTCAAATTTCTTCATCTTTTATGTTGCCTTTGGTTTCCTTCGTGGGTGGGCGGAATTCCAGTACTCCATTTATGTTCTTCCTAAGGGCAGAAACATTGTTCGATGTGGATGGACCTTCTTCATTATACAAGCAGAAGAACACATCATCGACACTCTTCTTGGAGACTTCATAGAGTTGCAGACTTTAGATCCGGTTACAGGTTTCTTCACCAAACCCTTCACTAAGGCCAAGTATCCTTACTTGTGCTCTCATTTTGGGTGAGGTCCACTACAGCTTCACATCTTCTTTTGTTTCTCTAGTCTCCTTCCTCTCTTCTCTTCTTCTTCTTCTTCTTCTTAGGGAAGATTTCCATTTGTACATGGTACCTTATTAGGCCTTTAGTTTCCAAGACCCATTTGACACATCTTTCTTAAGTTGTTTAAGGGAGTCTTTTATCTCTTGTAAGTGGATTTAATTTCCGTTGGGTTTTCCTCTCTTACTTGATATCCTCGTTGTACATGGGTACCTCATCATCCATAGCTTAGAGACCCATTTCTCATTTCTAACTTGCTTATCTCATCCTAAGTTACGACGAGGGGAGGGGGTGTTTGTGTGAGGTACTTGCCTTGTCGTCTCGAGGTATTATCCACACCACTTGGTGAGTCATCTCACTTAGGTGAGATCATAGGTCATATGTGTCTTAGGGGTTGTGAGAGATGTCATCATACGTTTGAATGTGCATCATCATGTGTCATACATGTAAAATCAAAGGGGCTACTCATAATCATAAATCGAGAAAAGGGTACAAATAGGAGTGTTATGTAACATCTAATGCAAGACCAATCATACCTACACAAGGGAGAAGAGGAGTTCATTCCAGAAATGGAAATAACTCATGTGTCTTAGGGGTTATGAGAGATGTCATCATATGTTTCAAAAGTGTGCGTCGGTGTGTCTTAGGGGTTATGAGAGATGTCATCATATGTTTCATGTGCGTCGATAGATACATGAGTTATTTCCATTTCTCGGAATGAACTCCTCTTCTCCCTTGTGTAGGTATGATGGGTCTTGCATTAGATGTTACATAACACTCCTATTTGTACCCTTTTTCCGATTTATGATTATGAGTAGCCCCTTTGATTTTACATGTACATTTCATGGTTGAATGTTTGCTTACTACATGGAACTCCGCCATGCTTCCATTCGAGTACAACTTGGTTGATGTGTGCATCATCCTACTTGATCCTTGTTCTCACATTCTCTCACATCCTAAAATTCCAGGTCAAAACATATAACGACACGTCCCACTTTTTACACATTTTGAACCTTTAGCAAAATATGTCCCAAAACTAAAATATGACCAAACATACAAAATTTTCCAACATATATTTTTAAGAGCTTAAATATACCAAGACGTAAAACATCCAAAATTAACAATTTTAAAATTTTAATAATATTTTTAAATATTTATTTACATGTCAAATCTATTTAATAAAACACACTTTTTTACTTTTAGCCATCTATAACTTTACACATTAGCTTTTTCCAATTATAATTTAAGAATTTCACAATAATTAATGCATATATTAAGTGTCCATCTTATTGTTCAAATGGGGTCATTACTTTAACAAATAGCCCCTTTTTTAACGATGGCTTATTGTGAAACATGTAAGACCATCTATGCCATAGATAAACAAATGTTGGAATAAACTTGGCTATGCACCACTTTTGTTTTTTTGGGACATACATTTGAAATGAGAACAAGGTTCTCTTATCTCATGACTTACGGATTTTTGTAGACAAGGATTGCATCACGGATAGATGGAAGGAATAACAAAGGTCCCTTCCAGTTAAAAGCGAAAGCGACAAAGAAAAATGAGTGAAGTTGAACGCGTGTTCACTTGAAATGAGAACAAGGCGCATCTTATCTCACGAGTTATTGATTTTTGTAGACGAGGATTGCTTCGCGGATGGATGGATGGAAATAACAAATGTCCCTTACAATTAAAAGCGAAAGGACTAAGGAAAATGAGTCAAGTTGGCGTGTTCACTCCGCTTGGTATGTGGTCAATTGTTTTCCTCGTGCGCGGACATTTTCTGCGCCATCTCTCCTTCTTTAACTTACTAATCGTACTGTTCTCCTGTTTACTTCTTTTCAGTTTTTATTCTTGTTGTAACATTTTGGAAATGGAAGGGGAAGGGTTAGAAGTTCATCTTTTCCATTCTCAACTTTTCAATCTCGTTCCTCAATGCCGCCTTCGATTCCTCTTTGTAGTTTTCACGGTGTTAATATTATGGCCAGTTTCTTCGTGTGGAGCATGTGGAGTGTTTAAATGCGGGAAGTATGTTTTAGGATATCCTTTTGGATTGAAGAATAGCGGCTGCGGTGACCCTGCGCTTCAGGTCGACTGTGATTATGAAGAACAGAAACCTCTACTTAATATCAGTGGCCATCAATACCACATAAAGTTCCCGCTTGAATACTTTATGCCCACAAACAAATTAGAGAGGATTCCAATCATAACATGACATTAATCGACGGGAGTCTAAAAGGGATAAATGCAATCCATCGTCTATTAACGATCCAGCGCAATTCTGGTCTAACCCTCAATTTCATATTAGGGATGGATATGAAAATTTAACTCTGCTGCAACGGTGCGCCCCTGAAACAATCAGAGATTGGTCTCCGTTACCATGTAACCATAGTTGGTACTATACTTTCAAACTCGACTCTGGTTTGGATAGCAAATGCGAGTCACGAGTTGTGCTTCCACTCCACAAGCCTGGTAACCACTCTATAGAGGAACGAATTCTCGACAGATTCCGGTTCCGAATCAAATGGAATGTCAGCAAAAATTGCACGAAGTGCGATTCAAATGGCGGGCGTTGTGCTTATGACAAGAGTTGTGCTTATGAAAACTTATGGTTGTGCATGCAAGTGATGCAATTTGTAGCTTGTTCTTCGGCCACATCGTCGAGGCCATCTTTCTTGTGAGGTGGCATCTTCACTTGATGGTGTTTCCCTTTTAAGGGTGCCACTTAGTGTTATACCTTGGTTTGGTTTCTTGTTATTACTAGGGAAAAATAGATATTTGTCTTATGCTTGTGTAAAACATTGGGTCATTGCATATGTGTACGTGTACATGTTTTCAAGATCTTCAATTTATGCTGAAGGTCCAATAAATTGTAAACATTACTTTGACATTTTCACGAACAACTTTTGTGATTGGTTGTGTGTCGAGTTGATGTCCCCTATATTCCTATGTATTTGACGTACATTTAATTAATAATATTTAAATATATGGAATTTGTTACAACCCTTACAACATGTGACAAAATTTATTTTTTATATACCATGTTTTTCTATTCTAAAGTACTTTTCATTTTCATTTTGTTTACAATTTCATTTTCGTATCAGCTCAGCACTTATTATATTGTAATTGTAGTAATCCCAAAAGGTTGTAACAAATCATCTATTGATGACATTTTAAGTTCCTGGGAAAAATACTCAACCAAGAGGAAGGTGAAAAAATCCGTTAGTTCCACTGAGAAATGAGAAAATAATAACAACACTGTCAAGTTGCGTATTCAAATGTTGGCAATAATAGTTCTATCAAGGAATAAGTCGGATTAGGAATTGGGAGTATTGCACTACAAGGGCCTACTTTCAACACTATTTCCAAATAATGTTCCCTCAAGGATTTGTCTTGTGTTCCATTTCTCCTTCATTCACACAAATAAAATGTGGTCCATATATGAATTTTTGAAACAAAGAAGAGGGTCACCTACTTTCCCTCCAACATTTTCCTTTCCCATGTAATTCTCCCATCTCCTTCTTCATCACCCAACTTCCTCTTGCAATCTTTCTCCTTTTCTCCTCCCTATTGGCGTATCCATTATACCACTCGTCTATAAGTTATGTGTTTACGCAATCTTTGAGAGATGGATGAGGAGGGATATGATTTGTTGGGTACTTTCTATTAGGCTTCTCATCTCCTTTGGAATCTCTTAATAGAGCCCCCTTTGACTCCACTCATGTGTGTGCTCTCCTCGTGCCGCGCATGAGGCTTCATTAGAAACATAATCCAAGGCATAAATTCTCAAACCTTTTTTCCGACGAATTTTTCATTGTTAGATGGTTGATGCCTTGATAGGTTTTCGCTTCTTTCTTTGTTAGATTTGTTGAAATTTTGTGGGGCAAAGATGAGCCGCAAAACATGTTGTTCTCTCGCTTAATCAAAAAAGTAAACAAAATAATCCTCCCATCAAAATTCCAAGTAGAAAGTATTCATGTAAACAAATGTTGTACGATTTGAGGTCTCACATCAAAATGATATACCTCATAACAATGTTAGAAGAAAGATCTATTTTTCATTTCACAATATCAATTACACTCAAAATTTCTTATTTGTAAGGCCCATAAATTCATCCTTTAAAGTATTGATGATTTTCTCAAAATTGTGCACGCTCATATGGTAGCGGCGACATTATTTAAAGTGAAAGATTTGTTCAAAGCTTATTGTGTTCAAATAACTTCTTTGTTAGCATCTCTCCTCCACTTAATACAATATTGAAGGTAACGCGTTCTCATTAGACTGAAAATTGTGAAAATGATAATGAAAATGAAAATTATGAAAAGTAAAATGAAAATTATGAAAATTAAAATGAAAATTTTGTTAGTGTTGAACATTCTAGTCTAAAGATGAGTTTTATCCACACGGAGATGGAATTTCCGTGACCATACGCGACTCTGAAATGTCAACAAAGCGCGTGAAATTTAATGAGCGACCGTCCAATTAATTTTGACTTTAATTGGGTCTTTCTCTGTAGTATTAAGCTGTTGTTCATGTTCCTCTGTTTACTTTGCAAATCGAAGGGTTGCATTTTTAAGTTATCTTCTATTCTGGAAATGGAACACCTATCTCTTCATTCATTGCATTTTCATCCTTTCAATCTAATCTTCACAGTGATAATATTATGGCTCGCTTCTCCGTGCGGAGCTTGTCAAGTGTTTCAATGTGGGAAGTATGTTTTCGGATATCCTTTTGGATTGAAGAACAGCGGCTGCGGTGACCCTGCGCTTCAGCTCGACTGTGATTCTGAAGAACTGAAGCCTCTACTTAATATCAGCGGCCATCAATACCACATACTGGTCCCGCTTGAATACTTAATGCCATCAAACAAATTAGTGAATGATTCCAATCATTACATGACATTAATCGACGGGAGTCTAAAAGGGGATAAATGCAATCCATCGTCTTTTAACAATCCAGCTCAATTCTGGTCTAACCCTCAATTTCATATCAGGGGTGGACATGAAAATTTAACTCTGCTGCAACGGTGTGCCCCTGAAACCATCAGAGACTTGTCTCTGTTACCATGTAACCATAGTTGGTATTATACTTCCAAACTCGACTCTGCTTTAGATGGCAAATGCGAGTCGCGAGTTGTGCTTCCGCTCCTCGAACCTGATAACCACTCTATAGAGGAACGAATTCTCGACGGATTCCGGATCCGAATCGAATGGAATGTGAGCGAAAATTGCACGAAGTGCGATTCAAATGGCGGGCGTTGTGCTTATATCAAGAGTTCGATGGAGTTCTGTTGCGACTGCAGTGCCAAATTGTGTGCAAGCAAATGCTCCCTGGTATAGAGTCTTCTATCTCCTCTTTATTTATATATTTATATGATTTAATATCTAAGTATACAAATACGAAATATAGATATTCTATTACCGACTTTTTTATTATTATATATGTAGTGGCGACAATTATTCATAACATTCGAGGAAACTGTGTGATTCAGGCGTATCAAACGGTTTCAAGACTAAAAGAGCAATTATTCTAACTATGTATCGAATACTTTTACTATACATTTATCTATCTTTATTCTTAATCTTTATACTTGACAGAAAGAATGTATCGAATTACTGAACGAAAACAATTTATCGAACAAATTAATTTATCAGGTGTGGCCATTGGAACCGGTGCATTGTTATTCATAGCAGTATTGTTTGTGGTCGTTCATCGAAAGAGGCTGATTTCCTCGTCCTCGCAGACACCCCATGTTTCTAATGTCGAGAAATTCCTGCATGATTATGTTCACGAAATGCCAGCCAGATATTCATACTCTCAGCTCAAGAAGATCACCAACAACTTTGCGGATAAATTGGGGGAAGGAGGTTTCGGTGTCGTTTATAAAGGAAAGCTTCGGAGCGATAAGGTTGTGGCCGTAAAAATGCTTGATCAGTCGAGACAAAGCGAGACTCAGTTCGTGACTGAAGTTGCAACAATTGGAAGGATTCACCACATTCATCTGGTTCGTTTGTTAGGGTATTGTTTTGAAGGATTCAGAAGCGCACTTGTGTACGAGTACATGGCCAATGGATCTCTGGACAAGTTTATACTTGCAAGAAGAAAAGAGGACAAAAAAACCCTAACTTGGCAACAATTGTATTCAATTGCTTTGGGGGCGGCTCGAGGAATTGCATATCTACACGATGAGTGTCACAGCCGGATCATTCACTTCGACATCAAACCGCACAATATATTATTGGATGAGGAGTTTAAATCAAAAGTAGCTGATTTTGGTCTGGCCAAACTGCGTGGAAGGCGAGATGATCACGTGTCAATGACAGTGGCGAGAGGGACGCCGGGATATATTGCACCAGAAATTTGGTCTAGAAATTTGGGGCCCATAACGGAGGAAGTCTGATGTTTACGGTTTCGGAATGATGTTATTGGAGATAGTTGGTGGAAGGAAAAACATTGATGTGCAGGCAAGTCGTTCGAGTCAATTGTATTTTCCAGAGTGGGCGTTCAAACTGATAGAGAAAGGGGAGTTAGAGACGAGGTTGAAAGAAAGAGATGGAGGAGAATTACCAGTAGCAGACCAGGAGATGGCGATCAAATTGACAAAAGTAGGAATGTGGTGCATTCAATATAATTCCAGAGATCGGCCGTCGATGAGTAGGGCAGTTCAAATGATTGAAGCAGATGGTGATGACGTCATAAATCCTCCGCTTCCTTTCGACCTCAGCCAAGAAACGTGGTTACTGCCGCGTGGTGAAGGATCAACCTCACTATCCTCTGAATTTGTCCATGCTGAGGTTGACTAGTCGACATACTATATATATATATATATATTTGAATATTTGTGTGGGTCATTTGTCATTCCGGCTAGTTTTAATGTGATGTTTAACTTACAAAAATCCTACATAAGCATCTAATTCATTATTTGAACTCACATGTAGTTTGTAAAGTATTCAAGGCTTTTCTAAATCTTCTTAAAAGAATTGTAAATTATTTAAGGCAACCACCATGTCGGATGAAGAACTCAAACTAGATTTAAGAGTTTATCTTCTTCCATCATCAAGCCTTCAAACATCTTAGAGCCAAGTCTTAACAAAAGTAAGTCACACTAAGTATTTCCGATGGTTTAATACACAAAGGGAAATCACTTTAGCATATGAAGCACATCAAGTAATATTACTGTGCACGTAGAGTACATCTATATTATATCTATAGTTATGCGTGATATTCTTTGTGTCGAGACGTAAGGGTAATGTAGGTTACTTTGGATTAGATCTAAAACCCTATCACACTTACACTATGACAATGCATGGAGTTTTCTCCCACTTGCTAGGGAATATAGTGCAATGCCAAGTTTGGCTCATTAAGGATTATTTGTCATTGTCATCCGATTCCACCCAAACAAAAATTTATTATTTTATTATCTAATCATGTGCACAAAGTGGTTATATAGGAATATTAGTGTTTTCTTCATTCTTGGTCATTATAAAATTTGTTTCACTTGATTTCAATTAACCCTAACAATAGAAACCAAAACTCATTTGTAGGTCACCAAAAGACAAGTTAGAATTTACAAAACCCTAGCATATGTTGTTCCAATACTGTACATACTATGATTAGGCCATATTACGCATTTGCATGATTTATACAATTTTGTACATAAGGAGTTTGAAGTAACAATCCTAGGAATGAAGCATTTACATACTCCACTATCCTATACACCTTCTCTGCGCATTCAAATTTCCTTATTTAATGTGTACATAATATACTAAATACTCATCCTTCATTAATTTTAAAGCAATTATTTTAATGCTCTCTCATCATTTATTGTATCAACAACTATATTTTAAGTTGTATGATTAACACCAATTAATTAATTCCGAATATTCTATTTATAACATTCTTAAAGCTGCTAATATTTAAGGAAATGAATTTTATCATAACCTCACTTATTTGTTTAGGGTGTAAATAGAAGGGAACATGATTACAACATCATCTCAAGCTTATCCTCATACTATGTCACACTTTATTGAAACTTAAGATGTCAATCCTTCCATCACTCGAGAATTTTTGGCATTAGATAATGCACAAATATTGTCCTTATTCTAATTTTCCCACCCTCTATGATGATCAAAAATACAACTTCAATACATTTTCAAGGAATTTTACTGAACTTGAACTTTCGAGATCACTCTTCCTTATTGATAATTTTATCACCACTTTCTGAAATATATAGTTGTACATATGTCTACAATAGTATTATAATTCCATGTTTATATTATGATTGTATTTAATATTACATTACTACCATCTTATGTTTATTCTTATATCTAATACTACATAGTTTTTTATTTTTCTTAGCTCTCTTATATTACTATGATCTTATGTTTCCTCTTATAGATTCTACTACATTATTTGTAAAACATATTAGCTTTATGCCCAATTCATATCTTTACCATAACTTCTAATATTTTATCAACGTTATACCATATTTAACCTATATAGGTTGTTATGCTTCATATAATTACCTTCCTATTTTTGCTACCTCTCGGAATTAAACTCTTTGTAGCTTTGAATTATTAATCTTATTATCAACTTTCTAGTTTTATACACTTCATAACCTTTCTTTATACAATCCACCTCTACATTTTATATGCTTAAGATATTTTCCTCCTAGTACCTTAAACCTATTGATTTTATACAATTCACAATTTTGACATACTATTCTACTCACTCCATTTTGTCTTATTATAGGTTTGATACCTTCTAATTTTGCATGCCTCTAAAATCTTAGTTTGTGATTTTCATGGTAAGACCTTATGGAATCAACTAGGCCTTTCAAAAATACATTTATCTAGAATGATTAACAACTTGTAACTTAGGCTCTCAACCGTAATTAGATATTTTCTTTAAAAACATCCAACTACATGGGTTTTCATTTTTACTTTAGGATTTCTCCTCCTCCACATTTAGTATGAACTGATAGTATTCCTCCATATATCTCAACCTAACCATTATAATTTCATATTGAATGGAAACAAAATCCAATTATAAGTCTTGATATATTTTATGTTTCATTCTAAACATGTCCAACTATGATGTTGAGATATTATAAATGGTCAATTTACTTTTTTACACCGAGTTATTTCTGAAAAAAACCATATTTTCTTGAAATAATAGAAATGGTAATCTACATGGATGAGCTTATCCTTCAAAATTTTCACCATTCAATGGAAAATTTCTTGATATTATCATTATTTCTTTAAATTATATTGGTCTTCACATGATCTACCATAAGGATGCGTGTACTTAAACTTGGTAGTCATGAATTTATCATTTTAGTTACCTTATACACCTTCACACTCAAAGTGTTTTCTCTATTTATATGATGTAAATGATATTATATTTTGGATCCATCTTGTTAGAATAACATGGAACTTTAATTAGTGGATGTCTTGAATCCTTTTGTTTTTACACAAGAATTTATCATCTTTCCCATTTACATGATTTTCTTCACACCTATGATACACAAGTTCTCTTACTTCATGTTCATCATCACTTCCAACTTCATCAACGGTAAATAATCTATGTTAATTTTTCTCTATGGAATCCAAATGGGCTTGCAATCTTATAATCAAATCAACCATGTATAAAAGTCTTGGTGTTATGTTTTCTCTAGATAAAAAATCAAATTTTCATGTCCAATTTTCAAAAAGATATCTCAATAAGTAAGATTTTACAACCAAACATGTTCTCTCTGAAAACAAAAAGAACATTGATGGTCTCGATGGAAGGAACGCCGTCGTCGCGGACTGCTCCATGATCTCCTCCACCCGTTCTAACAGTTGCTTCCATGCAGCCGCAACGCCATGATCCATCTCCATCATCGATTTCAACGTATTATCATCTCTCTGCACACATAAGAAATTGTTTCGAGAGGGCAAGGCTTGTTTCAATTGTAAATGCCTCGGGCGTAATCATAGACCAACACTTAAGTCTCATAAAATTGATCATAAACATTTATCTATATTACCATAAAAATAACTTAAGGCATAACATAATACATAAATAAAAACAATGTGACTTAAGAAACTAACAATTGGTTTCTACATGAATTCTAGTTCGCATAAATTATAAAGTGATTAATGAAATCTAAATTGAAAATGAAGAAATACGAAACAATATGCATCATGATATTTTACTGTAAAACTCCGAATATATGGCATGCTTTTGTAAAATATTATATTTGAAGATAAATCAAGAACTATTGAATTTATTTCTTAAATATTAAGAATTGCATCTGTTTTTAAAAATAAATCAAAATCATTGTAATATATTATAGTTGACTACCTCGGATATTATAATATTAGATTATTAAAATATGTATATGGTTTATAAATAATTCAACATGTCAAATTTTCGGGTTTAGATTAAAAACTCAATCTAAATATACTGATTGAAGGTTTCTTTAATTGTAAATTACATAAAAAATATGAGACAAATAGTCCATCGAATGCCAAATTCCATGCATGTTTATTAGTCCCTAGTACCATCGACACCACCATTATCAAATATTATTGAAACAATCTACTTTGGGATTATTGTTTTGTTGCATGATAGAAAATTTTAAAATATTCATCTTCCTATGACATTTAAAAAAATTAACGTTAGTTATTGCTCAAAGCAAATTTACATTTTGTATTTTTTACAGAGAATATTTTTATTACATTATACCGATAAATCAAAAATCGTGATGAGATTTACGTCCACCGTAACCAATGAGTCTAAACATTATTGATGCTTAAACATTTTTACACACCATGCTATTACAATTTTCAATCATAATTAACTACACAAAATTAACTAAATAGACAATGAAATGACAACGGTGAATAAACATTAATGATCAAAACATAGAATCCAAGTGTGTATTAGCTTTAATCATTTAAATCCTAGATTTAAAATGCTATAATCCTCCATCATTAAATTTGAATATTCCCTTCCACATAATATTGGACTGCTCCAAAGATAAATGCACACAATCTTTAATGTGCATATATAATGTAATTTTTTTGCTATTCGTATCACAAAAAAATAAAAAAATAAAAAAATATAATCGTTCCATATAAATGTTAATTGGGATAAAGCAAAACAATTGCTATACTAATCTTTTAACATATTCAAATTGAGTCAAATTGGCGTATTCACTGCTTTCTTCGCGTGATTGGACTTTCTCTCGTCTTAAATCGCCGCCTCTGCGTTTGTTGAGTCAAATTGGCGTATTAGAATTTAATGCTCTTAAAAAGTAAAGAAAAACACCTTTTGCAGGTGGTCTTACAAGTGCTGTAATTCTCTCCTAGATCTTTTGAAATATGAAATTGAATTCTTCCATGAGCTCATTGGGAGCTCTCTTGATGGTTTTGAAATCCTCAAGAAAGGAGATATTATCTTCTTTCTCTCCAAACTGATTGCAAAGGGTTATACACAACTCATTCCAGTTAGTAATTTATCATGTTTTCGAACTTATGAACCATTGTACGGATTTTCCCTTGAATAAAGAAGCCAACAAATTTACAACTACATATTGTTCAATAATTTGTTTTTATCTTGAATGTGGTCAGCTGGAGTAGTATGATTATCCCCAATGAAGAAATGTATACTCTTAAGTGCAGATGCCGGAATGAGATTCTGAGCATTAAGAGCAATATGATTGTTACAAGTAAAATCAACAAATCCTAGATTTACTTGTTGTTCCATTCTAATAGGCTTGAGAACTCTAGTGGATAGTAATAAATTCCTACCATGAGATGGAATAGAAAGAGTCCTGTTTGGTGGAGATGGTGATCTCTGAATTTTCTCCCTCTTCTTCCCCTTCCTAGTGATAGTTACAAATATTAAAAAACTCAAGTTGTTCTGGATCTTGTCTAAATTCTTCTCATGAACGTGAACACTAGCACTATTGAAACCAATTGATTTAAGAAAAGGATTCGCTAGATGTATGGAAAATACTCCAAAGGATGGAAATTACTCATGTTCCCCATTTTACTTGTTTTTAAATTTTTCCCGTTGATTTTCTTGTTGCAACATTTTGGAAATGGAAAGGTTATCTGTTCATCTATCCCCTTCTCTAAATTTCAATCTCGTCACTGAATGCCGGCTTCGATTCCTCTTTCTAGTTTTCACGCTGTTAATATTATGCCTCGTTTCATCGTGTAAAGCTTGTAAAGAAGGATTTAAATGTGGGAACTATGTTTTCGGATATCCTTTTGGATTGAAGAACAGTGGTTGCGGTGACCCTGCGCTTCAGCTCGACTGTGATTATGAAAAACAGAAACCTCTACTTAGTATCAATGGCCGCCAATACTATATACTCTACCCGTATACATACTTTATGCCATCAAACAAATTAGAGGAGAATTCTAGCCATAATATGACATTAATCGACTGGAGCCTACAAGCGGATAAATGCAATCCATCGCGGAGTAACAATACAGCGCAATTCTGGTCGAGCCCTCAATTTCATATCAGAGGTGAATATGCAAATTTAACTCTTTTGCAACAGTGCGCCCCTGAAATCATCGGAGACTTGACTCCATTACCGTGTAACAGTAGTTGGTACTACAGTTCGAAATCTGACACTGGTGTGGATAGCAAATGTGAATCGTGAGTTGTGCTACCGGTGAAAAACTTGGAACTACCAGTACAGAACCAAATTGAAGAAGGGTTTCGAATCAGTTGGAATGTCAGCGAAAATTGCACGCAGTGTGATTCAAATGGCGGGCGTTGCATTTATGACAATCCTTCGATGGAGTTTTGTTGCATCTGCAGTGGCAAATTGTGTGCAAACAGATGCTCACGTGGTAAGAGTCTTCTATCTCCTCTTCATTTATTTATAAGATCTAATATCTAACTATCCACATATAAAATATAGATATTAGATTACGGACTCTTTTGTAATTTTATATATGATGCATGGAATGTAGTAGTGACAATTATTCATAAAATTTGAGGAAAATTTGTGATTCAGGCGTAGGTAATGGTTTCAAGAACGAAAGAGCAATTATTCGAAGTAAGTATCCCGTAATTCTAGTATGAATTCATCTATTCGTTTTCTTAATCTTGATATTTCACTGAAAAAAGTATCGAACAACTAAACGAAAACAATTCATCGAACAAATTCATTTATCAGGTGTGGCCATTGGAACCGGTGCATTGTTATTCATAGCAGTATCGCTTGTAGTCTTTTATCGAAAGAGGTTGTTTTCCTCGTCCTCAAAGAATCCCCATCTTTCAACTGTGGAGAAATTCCTGAATGATTATGTTCACGAAATGCCAGCCAGATATTCATACTCTCAGCTCAAGAAGATCACAAACAACTTTGCGGATAAATTGGGGGAAGGAGGTTTCGGTGTGGTTTATAAAGGAAACCTTCCAAGCGGTAATGTTGTGGCCGTAAAAATGCTTGATCAGTCGATGCAAAGCGAGACTCAGTTCGTGAACGAAGTTGCAACGATTGGAAGGATCCACCACATTCATCTGGTTCGTTTGTTAGGATATTGTTTTGAGGGATTTCGAAGCGCACTTTTGTACGAGTACATGGCCAATGGATCTCTGGACAAGGTCATACTTGCAAGAAGAAACGACAGAAAAAACACTCTAAATTGGCAACAATTGTATTCAATTGCTTTGGGGGCGGCTCGTGGAATCGCATATCTGCACGCTGAGTGTCACAGCCGGATCATTCACTTCGACATCAAACCGCACAATATATTATTGGATGAGGAGTTTACAGCAAAAGTAGCTGATTTTGGTCTAGCGAAACTGTGTGGAAGACGAGATGATCACGTGTCAGTGACAGTGGCGAGAGGGACACCGGGATATATTGCGCCAGAGGTGTGGTATAGAAATTTGGGGCCCGTAACAGACAAGTCTGATGTTTACGGTTTCGGAATGATGTTATTGGAAATGGTTGGAGGGACGAAGAACATTGATGTGCAGGTAAGCCGCTCCAGCCAATTGTATTTTCCAGAGTGGGCCTTCAAAATGGTAGAGAGCGGGAGTTGGGGATGAGATTAAGAGAAAGAAATGGAGGGGAATTCCAGGTTGCAGACGAGGAAATGGCATGCAGATTGACAATGTGGGATTGTGGTGCATTCAATACAAATCCAGAGATCGGCCGGCGATGATGAAGGTTGTTCAAATGTTGGTTGGAGATGGTGATGATGTCACCAATCCCCGCTTCCTTTTGATGTCCGCGAGGAAACGCCATTAGTGCCACTTGGTGAAGAATCAAGCTCATTATCCTCTCAATTTGTCCTTGCAGCGAGTGACTAGTCAACATAAAACAATATTGTCCAGATCAGAGGACTGGTGTAGCCAAGGAGAGATAATTGTGTAAGAGTTCAAAAAAGTGATAGATGTGAATGTAGTTTTAATTTTTTTAAAGTAAGTTATATAGGTTTTTAACTAATAATATAAGGCTATAATTTGATTAATATTTTTGTAATTTTATAAAATTGAATTATTAAGTTTATTTAATTGTAATGATTTTCATATTTTAAATTTTGTAAATTGTAATATTTTTCTGATATTTTTAACAATAAAATATTTTAATATTTTTATGGGTCATATTTAATTCCATTGACTAATCTCAATGCGATACTTAACTTACAATGAAGTATTTCTAATTCATTATTTGAACTCACATAATAGTCTTGGCTTCAATAATTAAGCATTGTGTATTGTTCAATAGAATTTTAAATTTGACAATTGTTTATATGTTTTAACCACAAAATATTTATACAATGTTAAGATTAGTGTCTCTTCCATCTTCTGATTTAAAACCATAATTAATTATATAGATTTATATAAAATTTACATTAACATTTATAGATTTACTTACACGCTACATTTATATGTAGAAATATATATTAAAAATTGTTATAGTAAATAAGTTAATTTTATTGTTATTTTTATAATACTATAAGAGTACTATAAAATTAGAAACCAAAAAGTAAGGGAAAAGGCTTTTTCAAAGCAATCCATTTCATGATGTTTAACAATTATTGGTGAATATAAATGCATAAAAAAATGTGAAGACTATATTAAAATCTCATAGATGGAAAAGAACAAGAGAGTGGTCAAGCGAGAATCTAAATTTGAAAAAATAGTTGGGCGGGAGGAAGAAATGGATCCTGTGAATGGGGGTTCTAACATGAATTTGGAGCACGAGCAAAACAAGTCTTAGTCATGGGATGGGGTAGTGAACGTCAAGGCTACTTCAACGGTGTTTTCTCTTTACTTCTTCTAGGAAAATGGAACACCCTCTCTAGTGTTCGTGCTTGATTTGGTGTTGTACAATGCTAGCTAAAAAGGTATCACATAAGTTTATTAGGTTTTCTTTTTCTTGTTTTAGACGAGAAAATAGATTAGGTCGATAATGGAGCAAAAGTAAATGGCGGATTAAGGGTTCCCTCGAGGTCATTTCTTTAGCCAATGAAACACTTTTATTCATTTTTCAGTTTAGAAGTTGACCTTTTAGATGTGTTACGAAGGGTCCGGTTTTATCGAAAAACCATCATTAATCTTTGCATGTGAAAGTCAAGGTCCTCTATGGATTATCTAGTCCCTTCCTAGGATTTTGGGTGTGCTTTTACGCCTCCCATAGAGTTTTAGGATCCATAGGTTCTTTTGGGTAAAACTAAATCTTGTGGTCACCTCTTATCCTTTGACCCTACTACCCTAACTAGAACCAGAATGGTGTGTGCTAGATTTTGTGTTAGTATGATTTAAGGTATACCCCTTCCTCAATCTATTCACCTAATTAACTCATCCTAAATGATGTTGGAAGATCATCTTTGAAGGATCCTCTATTTTTTACTCAAAATGTTGTATGGATGGGCATGACATGGCTACATGCAAAGCCTCTTTCCCAAAATGGCAGATCAAGAGTAGACAAGATGATCCCATTTCAGGGCAAGAGGAATAGAGAATGGGGAACCCTGTTTTATCTAGCCAAGATGTGAATTCAGCGCCTCCTTCCAGGTAGGGGAAGATGGTCAATATGGAGACTTATCATGGGTAGATAGTCATTGAGGATGTCAATATTCTTGTTGCTTTAGCAGACGTGGTTTCGAGCGAAGGTAAGTTGACCCCATTAAGGAACACAAGACTTATTTAGAAATCAAAAATGAAGTAGGCTTTGAGGCAAACATCAATGCCTATGATAACTTAGAACACTATTATTAAGAGCCAAACAATGAAGAGGATGTTAATGACGAGGAAGCTGAGAAAAATGAATTTATTGACCAAGTTTTGGATGTGGATGGATTATTGGTTAAAGAAAAGTTAGGTTTTGGGTCGTGGTTGGTGCTGTCATGGTAGATGGACGCAGAGGCGGGGGAAATGTCATAGGTGGAGCCTTGTTGGATTGAGATTAAAGAGCTAATTGTCACAATATAAGTAATGCATATAGATCCTATTCTTAGCACTAATTGGACTATCCCAGCAGTGAAGGATCCCTCGGTTGGGGTGAAAGAGCTTAAGGAATCGTTTGAAGAAAAGTGTTGGAAGTGAGAGGTTGAATGCTTTCTAAAGGGTGAGTTAGAATTATTTCTTCTCGTCCACCATAATACTAAAAGCATGTTTAATAATTTAGAGTTTAATATCTAATTTTATTTAAAACAATATCTTGTTTTTATTTTTGAAAATATATTTTAAGTTGATTTGATAGATTAGAAAATAACTTCGTTGTGTTATATTTTATTTATCAATTAATTAAAAGTAATATATTTTAAGTTTGATCAATAGAAATAAGAATTAAATCTTAGTTTTATGTATTGAGGTGATTAATAGTTTATGTTAGAGAAAAAAATACAATATTTTTGCATAGATATTTATAAAAGATACTCAAAATAATTATACCAATTATTAACAAAAATATTTTTGTAGTAACTAATAAAAACAAAACAACTGAAAAATGTTGGATCTCAAATATACTTATTTAGAAAAGAACTTATAACCATAGTTTAAACTACTAACAATTAAAAACTATAAATAAAAAGGAAAAATAAAATCCTCCAAAACTCTACACTTTCCATGTAAAAAGATTGCTAATTGAAAGGGTTGTAATTGATTATTTGTGGATGTGATTTTTACAACCTTTATTTTTTAATCCATCCCAACCATAGATCTTCTAAAAATTCATTTTTATTTAAAAATGGAGCGAAATTTGGTTTTGGTAGTTTTAAGGATTTAATAATCAAATATTTGGATCATACATGGTTAAGAAAGCTTAGTGTTATAAACGTATCCACCTCAAGAACTTGTTCATATTCAACATTGTTTGGGGACTCTAATATGTAAGCCCATATGTATTTTAACATCGAATATATTATTCTAGTAAACACAACAAACCATTTGACATGAGTACAGATTTGAAAACCATTCTTTCTATGTAATCTCTATTTTTGTAAATGATCATGATTGTATGTGTAGAGGATAATCTTTGGTTGAAATTATCGCCATATTCAATTAAAAATATAATATTTTTGCAATTATTTGCAAAGACCATTCAGTTTTTATATACTTCTTTAAGTACATGCATTATCTACATTGATTCTTGTTGGCAAGAAAAATTTTCGGGTGGAAAACCTTGTGGATTTCTTGCTAATGATCTTGGAATCTAAGTCCTTCTACTTAACCGACACAGCTACCATATATGCATGCACAAATAAAGGTGGATTTTCTTGGTGGCCTTGTGGTGGGGATGAACAGGGGCACTCCTTTAACCTGCGGCAAAAGTAGCAATTTCTTGCTATATAATACTTTTTCAAGAGAGCGGGAAAGAGAGTGAGAAAAGAGAAGAGGGGGATTAATGTCCCGGTAGAAAATCAGATTCCCACACCCATTAACCAGAAATTTCACACACACATTAAAGTTAAAAAGAAATAATCCTGTAAATGGCAACAGGCGAGTTAAGATTAAGAACTCAAAGTTTTTAAAATCTCATTATCAATAAAGAAAATAAAATATTTCTTCTTGTATTGATGCTTGAGAAGAAATTTTACATAGCATGGAAATGGAAGAAATTTTAGAATGAGGGGAATGGAAGAATTTGGCTATCTCTTTTTTCTCTCTATGAACTCTTGAGTTTACAAAATAAATTGTCAAACCTTTGAAATGAGAATATCTTTACAATTTATAGAATGAGAGGTGAATCATCATCTACCCCTCAATTCCTTTTGATATGTCCTCACACGACTTATAACTTTTCTACTTCTAGGAAATTTGTAAGTCCATTTTTATAACATAAAGGTGACTTATTGCATTAAGAACATTAAGGCCTATGAAAAAGTGCAACCCCTATGTGAAATTAGAATACTAGAAACTGAGCAAAAGTTGGAATAAGAGGGGAGAGAAAAAGAGAGAAAAGGAAAAGAGGAGATTTTATTCCCGATGAAGTCCATTGATCCTTGTTGATGAAAGCTCCAAATGTAGTGAAAATATGAAACTTCAAACTCCTTGCACCTTCAAATTGGCTCATTGATGATTTGGAATGAGTGTTTAAAATACGTATTGAATCGCTCTATCAATGACCATAACTTCTACCCTGCCTGCACAAGATACTCCTGCAACTTGAGCCATGGAGTGAGCGTCGAAAAAACTATCGAGTTCCTTGGAAGGATCTCGAATGCCCTATGAGAAATGTGTATTATGACTCCGAAAAATGATGTACCCTAAATTATTATCCATGTTCGTCCCATTGTGCTAAAACCACCCTTTGAGTGTAAATTACTATTAATAGTAAGTGCCTTGATGATAGACTTACTATTTTTGGTAAGAGGTTATTTTTATCACTTCTTAACCATCATAATGTGGTGAACTACCTCATTCATTCATATGCACACTAGCTTTACCTCAGCCACTTATTTGGGTGACTTACTATTTTTAGTAAGCACCCATATAGAAACTTACTATTTTAGGAAGTGGTCATTTTCACTATTTTCTACTCTCGGACAATCATTCGGCATCCTAGTGATCTTCACTATACACTACCTTTTCCATATCTTCTTTTAATGCTGACTTCCCAAACATAACAAGTGTGTATAGGAAAACTTACTATTTTTAGAAAGTGGACTTCCACTTTGCTCGGTTTGTGATGAAACATATTTTTTTAATCGACTCCTCATCATAATCACATCCTCCCAATTTCACATAATTTCGTTTACTAGAATTTTAGTGCCACCTTCCCTTTGAAACTTATTATATTTGATTTTGATCTTGTTCACTATATGTATGGATATTATTGTATCATTTTGACATAGCATGATGTTAGATGATAGATATACTTAGACTATTGTCGGATTTCGATTCATAGTATGATGTGTGTGGATTCTTAGAGACATGGTATAGTGATGATGTTGTGTTGTTGACATATTTATATATTATGACATTCGAAATTCTTGTCATATTGAGTATGCTTTAACGATTGAAGTAATCTGGTGATCTTATTGGTATTGATGAAATGTAGAGTTGAGATGTTGTTGGAAATTGAAAATAATAACATTACTTGTCTAGAAGATGACTTATTTTACATGTGGATGATAGTTGATTTATATTTTTATATTTTATATTGGATGTTTTGATGTGTCCATGAGGCCGAAGGAGGTATTGTGTGTTTTGCAGAGCATTTATATCATAACAATCAAAGGGGGATTGGAGACCAACCACATTGAAATGCTAGATGGATTCAACAATGGTCACCATGTCAACATGTGTTATGTTGTGTGTGTTTGATTTGTTGTTGGGGGTCCTCATGGGGGATTACCTCCAATTGTGATAAAGGGTTTATGTTTAGTCCTTTTTTGCTTTTATTTATTTAATTTTTGGTATATGTGATTTAAATTGTGAAGTAGTTTCCCTTTTATCATTATTAGGTTATGTGTCTTAATTAAGTGAAATAATAACATTATTAAGCTAAACTAATTATGGATGGGACAAAAATAAGTCATTTATTAGATTAGATGGTTCTTTGGTTATGTTTTGTAAGTGGAGTGTATGTGGTGTGTTGTACACTCTACCCCTTCTTGTAAATTCAGATTTGGCCTTAAGGGTTAATTTTGGAGGCTTGTGGGACAAGTTAAACTTGTCCCACACCTCTTAAGTTTTTATACCAACCCTACCTATGGGTTGGGGGTCAAAAATAGACCCCATGATGTGTTTTGGAAGGAAAAAGGTGATTTTTAATTGCACTTTATTGCTTATAATTATTTCTTTCTTCTAAAGGGTATGGGGAGGGGTGGTGTTTGTAAGAGGTTTGTCATACCTCTCAACCACCCATTTATTTTCCTTGGAGTATGGGTTTGAATTGGGTGATGTGGAGTGGATAATAAATGATGTGGCATCCTATATGGAGCCACATCATCTTCCTCCTCCTCTTTTCTATATATTGAAATTTTGGGAAGTCAATGGGGTTACTCACTTGTTTTGGATATCTCTCTTTTTGGATGCTTACTTGTGGGAGTTGAAGGGTACTTGGAATTTTTTTGTGTTTGAAGATTTTGGGACTTTCTTGGAAAGTGGAGCTTTACCATGGCAAGGTAGGATCTTGTACTCTTAATTTTCTTCTTGTTTCTTGTATGAATTGTGTTTTATGGATTTGTGTTCTTACTTGAAGTTTTGGGTAGTAAATTGACCTTAGGTGGTGGTGATATTTGGAAATGGGGATTAAATATCTTGGGAGGCAATAGAGCTTCTTTGTGTGTTTAGGAGGGAGTGGGTTTTGATTGCCCACTTTATTCTACTTTGTTATTTTATATTTTGTGGGAGCCATAAGAGAGGGAGGCACAAGAGAGAGGGAGGCATAAGAGAAATATATATGTTGTTGTGGGGAGGCATAAGAGATTTTGGGATTGATTGTGTTGTGGAGGATTTTAGAGGTGGGAATCCAAACCCTTGGGAGGCACAAGGGCACCCCCATGTTCCTATCTCTACTTGGCTTATTTTAGAGCCATTGTTGAGAAGTTGTTGTGTTTAAAATGAGTGTCTTTGTGTGTTTATCTTGTTTTGTTTTGTTGCTTGCAAGTAAATGTGGAAGCATTGTAGAGTTTCCATGTGTTGGATCCATCCCTTATTGCACAGTGGTTGGGGCTTTGAGGCCAATGAGAAGAATAACTTCTTCTTCTCATTGGAGTATTGTTGGGTGGAGAGTGTTGTCTCTCCCCCATTTTTAGTTGTTGTGATCAAGTGAAGAAAGATGGAAATGTTTGGAGATTTGATTCTTGGAGCACTAATAGAAGACAAAATATATTTTATTATAATGACCTTCACTTGATTGAAAGATCATTGCGTTGTCTATTTTAAGGAAAAGAGTTATTGTATTTTATTTTGGAAGAAAAGTTTTATTGATTATTAGTGAGTAATATTGTATTGTATGTTGTACGGAAAGAAAGACATTTTATTAGATCTAGTTTTTTTATAATGGAAATGTGGATGAAAGGAAGACAACTTGTCCATATTAAATTTTTATTTCCCCACATGGGTGTGTCAATCTTGCTTCTAAATTCTTGGAAATATTGTTGAATGCCTCTTGTGGGAATGTTGGAAATTTGAATGAGGAAATATTAAATTGTATTGTATTACTTGAAAGACATTGATGGAAAAGTTAGACTATTACATGCATTTCCTTACATTGTTTGATAGAAAGCCAAACTTCTCATGAGCAGATAAAAGACTTAGATTTTCTTGTTTTTCTTGGGTAATAAAAAAAAGATTAATTCCTAATACTAGTGGAGAAGGAAATTACTTCATTGCAAATTAGGCTTTATCCTCATTGAAATGTGTAAATTTATTATTAAGTTATTGTAGAATTACTTATAAACTTAGTGTATCTTGATGTAACAATAAGTGAAATTTGACTTGGCTTTTACAAAAAACATCTTATCTAAATACTAACAAATTTCACAAAGAAATTTGAAGTATAAAGTTAAATTAGTCGACACTTAATGGAAATATAAGTAATACTACTTTGATATTAGTATTGAAATTAAGATATTATTATTACTATTAAAATATTAATATATTATTAATATTTTAGTAATATTAATATCAATTCCAAACAAAAAATAAAAATAAAACAACACACACACACACACACACACACACACACACACACACACACACACACACACACACACACACACACAAACACACACACACATATTAAGTACATATTAAATTATATATAAAATAAATAACCAAAATCAATTTTAAACAAGTCGTTGGTTTAGGAAGGTTGGGGTCTATCCTTGTTTAGGTAAAAGGAATAGGGTTGGGGAAGGGTCCTGACCCCACTCCCCACCCCATTATCAAGACTTATACTTATGTTGATTAGCATGATGTTTTGTGACTAGATGCATTTGGATTATGATTGGATTTTGTTTTCAGTATGATCTACACTGACTCATGGACAGACTATTGGATACCGATATTATTTTTATATGGATATATTGCATGTGTTCTAACATTGGATTTCTTCGCCATGATGAGTAGAATGTAGTTGTTGAATTTACATTACTATAATTTTGGATAATGATGAAATGCATAATTAAGTTGTGATTTAGACCTAGAAATAATGATTGATTGAATTACGTATAGATGTTAATAAATTTCATGCATATGGTTATTTTGGATATTTTGACATGGCCGCAAGGCCGAAGGAGGTATTTTGCATTTTGCAGGAAACACAACATGATCACAACCATGAGGGGGATTGGGAACCAAACACAACAGATGTCGGGTGGTTACAACATTTGGTCGTCAAGGCAACTAGTAAATTGTATTGTGTTACCTTTATTCTTTTATGTGTTAAGAAAATTTCCATGAGGGGGAAATTTTCTAATGTGACCAAGGGGGTAAGAATTTTATTACTTGTTTTAACTTACTTTAGTAGGTGATTTTATTTGTGATGTCTTTTTTTAAATTACTTTTGCTAAGTGTGTTTAGATTAATGTAATATCTTGTTTTAATTTTTAAGTTTTGGAGGGAAGTCAAGTGGGTGTAATTAATTTTGATGGTTGGCTCCTTGAGCCTTGTGTTTCCTCATGTATTGAATGCTTGGTTTTGAGTGTTGACCACTCCAAATCCTTTGAATCTCGAATTTGAGATTTAGGGCAATTTTAGGGGACTTGTGGGACAAGTTGAACTTGTCCCACACTTCCCAAAACCCCTTACCAACCATATCTATGGGTTGGGAATCCAAAAAGGGGATTATTTATTGTTTTGGGAAGGGAAATATGACTTTGGAGTGCACTTGTCTTCTTTTTGCATTTAATTGTGCCTTAAGGCACATGGGAAGGGATGGATGTGGAAAAGAGTGTCATTCAACCCAACCACCCATTTATGGTGTTTTGGGATTTGAGTTGACTAAAGGGAGGTGGTCTTGAGGATGTGTGATGTGGCATCCTACAAGGAGCCACATCACCCTCACTCTTCCTCTTGTCTATTTATGGAAATTTCCTCTCTTGTTGAGGGGGTTGGAGTTTTGTTTTTGTTTTGTTGAAGAGTTCTCTTTTTATTATTTTTGGGAGAGAAAAGAATTGGGAGAAAGAGAAAAAGAGAGTGCTTGGACTTGCATGCTTGGATTGTTTTGGGAGGAGCTTGGACAAATTTCTTGGTTTAGGCTTCTCCAATGGAGAGGTAGGAAACCTTCTCCTTTGTTTTGCTTTCATATTATTGTTGCTTCTATGCTAAATTTGTGAATAATGCATGTTTACTTTGGTGTATTGTGAAAATGGATAGAATGCTTATTGTGTAGTATAGGAGAGGTCTATGGGAATACTCATGAGGGAGGCATAAGAGTAGATTAGGATATTGTGGAGGGAGTTTGAGAGGGATGCCCATCTTGGGTAAGAATGTTTACATTCTTACCTTGTCTTTGAGGGAGCCATAAGAGGAGGGAGGCATAAGAGTATGGGAGGAAAAAGGGGTACTTGAGGGAGGCATAAGAGTCATAGGGGCTTGAGTTTTATTGTGGAGGGTTTTGATGGGCATCTCATCTCAATTGGGAGGCATAAGGAAAACATTCCCATAGTTCCTTCTCTTGTTGGCTTGGATGAAAGCCTTGTTGTGAAAAGTATTGTGTTATTTGTGTTTCCTTTTGTTGTTTCTTTTTACCTTTGAATGTTGTGAAGAAATTGTATTGTGGAAGCAAGTATTGTTGCCTTGAGTTGAGACCACCTTCATTGTGTTGTGTTTGGGGCTCGGGGTCAATGGAGGAGATTGCTTCTCTTCTCCATTGAGTTTTGGTCAGGAGAGTGTTGCCTCTCCCCCTATCTTGGTTGTGATTTGAAATACTTGGAACTTGGAGCATGGATGAAGAACACCTTGGAGCACAAGAACCTTGTTGTTGACAATGTAAAAACATCATGTATTTACCCACCTTGAGTGGAGGAAAAATGTAATATTGTTTGCTTTCTTTAGCTTCCATTATTGCAAATTTGTTTCCACATGAAGTAGGATATGTTGTAAAAGATTTGAAGGAAAAGTTGCATTGAAATGATAGTATTTCTTACTCTAAAATTTATTGAAATGTTGTTGAATTCTTTTGTGGAATGTTGGAAAGAAATTACAAAAGAAAATATGTTAAAATTTTGCTTGAATACTTGGAAATGATGTGTTGGAAAGGTTAAAATAAAAATAGTGCATTATCCCTTCTTTTATACTTGATGGAAAGGACTTAAGTTTTCAAGTGGCTTTTAGTATGATAATGAAACATTTAAGAAGTTCTAGTTCTTTTATGCTTTCTTCATTTTGAATCTATTGTCAATCCATTACAAATTAATAAAAAGAAAATGAAATCAACCTTATTTTGTAATCCCATACTATGTTATGAAATTGTGTAAAGAAATTTTAATTGCAATGCAAGTCTATAAACTTATTAAATGTATTATCAATATTCCCTTAATGTTTAATAAGGAAAAAGATTGTAATATTATATTATCTATTTAAAAAATTAAAAGCAATGGATATGTATAATATTAATATATTAAGTACACTAACGTATATATCCCTTCATATCAATATTCCTTAAATATTACTATGTATTAGTAAAATCAATCATAAATCAAATAAAATTATATAAAATAAGACTACAATTTCTGTTTTTTCATTCATTCTAAAAGAAAAAAAAAAAAAAAATTTCTACGTTTCATTTTCCCTTTATATGTATGATAGACAACACAAATGTCAAATCACAAAAATATTTAAATTTTGCAATGCTTACAAATTTTTTAAATGTTTTTTTTAGACAGGACATGCGAAGTGGTCTTAGCTTCACAAATATCAAGCTACGCATGGCAGGCCTCTGCAAATCGCCCAAACAAATGTGAAGTTAGTCTCAAAATCAAGACCACCAATCACCCTTAAATCGTGTCTAAGAGAATAACTGCTAATATAAAAAAAAAAAAAAATGATGATACGTTTCAAGAGATATGCCTCGATAGACAACTTGATTACACAAAGCACTGCCTGTCACAAGAATATTTAAATTGCAATGCTGTTTAGCAAAGCTTGCAAAATGTGAGTTTTTGGGTCACCTATTTAACATGTTGCATAGCATCAAGCAATAGTTGTAGTATAAAATAGTTAATCGCCCCCCCTCTGCACCCCTGTCAACTCCCAAACTGCACATTTGAAGATTCATTCAATATGAAATAGCAAATGCCCTCTAAATCTCCACTCATCATTCTCCAAATCTCCTTAACAATGCCCCAATACATGATGCATGATCAAAATCTTGTGGAAATCTTTTAATGCCTTCCACGAGACTTTATCTTGAGAAAGCAATTTCAAGCATCGAATGTGATCAACGACATATGGGAAAACAAGACTCTCTAAGACCTCCTCTTCTCGAATTTGTGTCTTTTTCAACCATCATTTTCAAGAAATCTCGCAGGCCGACGCAGGATCCGCTTCAAGCTGCCGCGCCATAAAAATAAATTGGGCTCATGCACATGGACCAAGAAAAAAAAGTGTTGTAAAAAACGCATCCCAGGTGCAATCATTTACTGCCCATCCCGACCAAACGCTCAAGTGTACGCTTTAATTTGAAGTTTAAAAAGCTGTTTAATGGTTTGTGGTGTTGAAATGGTCGAAATGGAAATGCTTCCACTAGTCATTTTACCACCATAGTAATTGTGGCATTTAGTGATAGGTTTCAAATAACGGGTAAGCGCTGCTTATGCTAAATTGTAAATAAGATTTAGCATTGGTGGATTTAATGTAAAAGGTAAATCCCAAAATTTAAAAGTAAATATATATATTCAATGTATATATAAAAAAAACTTATAATTTACACTAGAATATATAGGGTAATGCGTATTACCTAAAGTATATAAATTTAATAGACTGTTTGAGCATATTAAATGATAGCGAAATAAAATATTTAACATAAAAAATTTGCAAAGTATATACTTAATAATGTTATGCATATTATACATATATATATATATTATATATAATATATATATATATATATTATTTATATAAAAAATTGATATATAAAATAATCATATAAACCGATAATATAAGTATATATATATATATATATATATATATATATATATATATATATATATATATGAATATATTATATTAAAAATATAAATAACGTAATATAACCGAATAATAAAGTAAATAAAAAATATATTATAAGTGGTTAATGTATATTATTCAATAAATTATATCTTACTCTTGGGTAATACCTTTAATATATATTATTAATATATATATATATATAAATATTAGAATTAAAATCAAATGGTTATGACAAAATACATATATAAATGCGGAATCGTCGAATGAGATAGATCCAAATATCTCTTACCTCAAAGCATCATCGCGGCCATGGTGGTTTTTAAGCCTGTATTAACTCACCTAATGTAATTAATAACTCGCCGAACGTTGTGTGGAGTAAATTTGGTCTCCAATAAAGCCCACCAAATTTATTTGACCATTGCTCGCTAGAGTGGTTTGACTTTACAACCTTGATTGGTTTACACGTATAAGCTAAACTCATCGAAACTAAATGTAGGAAAAAAAATCAAGTAAAATACCCTTAAAAAAAAAAAAAAATTGTCGCATTTTCGGGTTGTTGGCATGCTTGTGGCGCGTCATCGCCGCGTCATCGTCGAGCGTGGCGCGTCGCCTCTTTTTAGCGGCGTTACATTTTGGTATCAGAGCCAGGGGTTCGAAGCTGGGACCCTTGGGCACACGCAGAAAAACGTGAAACAGGAACACTTAACTTAGTACAGAACATTATTCTTTTAAAATATAAAACCATAATGTTGATAATTATAGTAAACAACAAATTTTGAAAACTAGCACAAGACCTAGAACGATGAACTAACTCTCGCCTTGATCTGTGCAGGAGGCGCGGATTGGGCGAGGGGTCTCTTCACATAGACCTAGACATACCACCGCCAGAGCAGGCCGTAGCAGCCCTTCTGCCTCAGATTTTGCAGACACTCCAGGATGTCAATGCCGCTATACGCGGAGAGCCCTTGGGAGGACGACTTGCTAGGCATAGTTTGAGCCACGCAGATGCCTGTGCATCCCCTCGACACAAATGAGGAGCACAGAGCAGAGAATTTCCGTGCAGAGTCGGCTAGGGGCAGAGTCACCACAGAGAGGACATGGGGACAGATCTCAGACATGGGACAGTCTCTGAGCCCTGCATGCAGGGAGGAGCATACAGAGAGATCTAGGATTCATCATACATCAGCTGCAGACCATATCAGGGAGATCCTGAAGCTACGACCATCTCACTATTCGGGTGATACAGGCGGTTTTCAGGCAGAGGCCTGGTTGGTGAGCTTGAGCGGATGCTTCAAGCTCTGTCCTTGTAGTAGCAACACGAAAGCTCGTGTTGCGATCCATCTTCTGAAGGATGGAGCAGGAGTCTGGTGGAGGACCGAGGAGCAGAAGCTCCATGTCGACTCAGAGACGATTACCTGGGAGTTGTTTGAGGAGCGTTTCAGGAGCAGGTATTTACCCAGGAGATTTATTCAAAGAATGAGATGAGTTTCATGACCTCCGCAGTGATCGATGACAAGAGCCGAGTATGAGAGTCGATTTCTGACCTACTCCAAGACGCCGACTATATGCAGATGAGCAGTGTACGGATTCACAGTTCATCCGGGCCCGAACTTGGATTTAGGTGGCGCAAAGGCGCATTCACTGCCCACAGACATTAGCAGAGGCCGTGGAGAAGGCCTATATTGCAGAGGAGACACGAGGAAGACACAACAGGCTAGAGACAGAGTTCAGAGCTGAATCCAGCAGATGCAGGATAATAGGTCGAAGGGGTCCGGGCCTCCTCCACGGGTGGACAGAGTTCAGGCAAGCTTCATTTAGGCCACCACAAAGCAAGCAAGAAGAAGCAGAGACCCGCCCACCTTACCGACCTCCCCAGAGATTCGATGCACAGAGAGGACGAAGTATGGGGCCTCCTCCTAGGGGTCCCATCAGGACACAGGGTGCACCGAGAGCTCACCAAGAGGAGCTCACAAAGCAGAGACCTCAAGCAGTCCATACCGGATCGTCAGGATCTCGTATCTCGGTCATCTAGAGTACCACTGAGCCGCTTCCCACCGGAGAGGACCAGTGCAAATGTTATGGTCATGGGAGTTGCTGGACATATTTGAGAGATTGCCCACATAACCCTACCAAGGGTAAGACACAGAGCTCGAGCCTACTTTGGAGATATGGCACGAGTCATCGGATCTACGCAGCTGGTCGAGAACCGCCAGCCGAGCATCGAGTACCGTGATTGAGACGACAGTAGTATTGGTGGTATTTCCACCTCTATATTATTTGATTCTCGGTTCTTCTCGATTCTTTTATCGCACCATCCTTAGTAGAGCGTCAGAGGTGGTGGCAGCTAGGCAGGGCCGTAGTTGGGACGCTGAGATGGCTTCTGAGCCAAGATTTCTGTAGACTCCTTAGTCAAGGAGTGTGTAGTGGATTCGGGACCCTTCACCACTACTTCGATCTTCTGATCCTTCCATTAGGATCTTATGGCATCATTTTAGGCATGGATTGGTCATGTCCGCCTGCGAGCTAGAGTGGATTGTTACCATAAGACTATTGCTTGCATTGATGATCTTGGGTAGAGTTAGTGATATCGTGGGTTAAGAGACCTGCTTTCTATTCGCACCATCTCCGCTATGCAGCCTTGCTGTGCAAGTGCAAGGGGTTGGGTTGTCACATGTTTGTTATTACACAGCTTAGCTTAGTGATGATCGAGGATGAGTCGGGGACCTTCCCTCGATGATCATCCCATCTTATCGTAGTTCACCGATGTGTTTCCTGTGGGAGCTACCGGATTACCTCCCCACGTGAGATCGACTTCCATATAGATCTAGTTCCAAAGCGCAGAGCCTATCTCACGAGCACCCTATCGGATGACTACTCCCGAGTTATGTGAGCTCAAGTCAGCAGCTTGAGGGCCTTCTCGAGAAAGGCCTAATCCATCCTAGCGTATCCCCTCGGGGTGCACCAAAGCTTATCTTCGTGAAGAAGAAGGATGGATCTCTTCGGTTGCAGGTATTGACTACCGTCACCAATAAAGTAACGATCAAGAATCGTTACCCCCTTCCACGCATTGATGATTTATTTGATCGATGATGAAGGGGGCTACCATTTTCTCAAGATAGATCTTAAGTCGATACCATCACCTGTGGATCATGATGGAGACAGATATTCACAAGACAGCTTTCCGCACGAGATATGGCCACTACGAGTTCACAAAGGGTACCTTTCGGCTGACGAATGCCCCACAGTTGTTTATGAGTTTGATGAATGGGGTATTCAGACCTTCCTTGATCGCTTCGTGCTCATCTTCCTCGATGACATTCTCGATTTACTCACGCACACGTGAGGAGCACGAGGAGCACCTTCGCCAGTTCTTCAGTGTCTTCACGAAAGCGCTTTTACTGAAACTTGAGAAGTGTGCGTTCTTTCACTCGAGGTGCAATTTTTGGGCCACATATTTCGGGGAAGGTATCGCAGTTCGATCCTTCCAAGATTCGAGCCATCATGGATTGGCCAAAGACCCACTAGTGTGACCGAGGTGCGTAGTTTCATGGGTCTAGCAGGATACTACAGAGGTTTGTTCAGATTTTTCCTGGATTGCGCACCCCATCACTTCTCTTCAAATGCGAAAGGGAAGAAGTTTTTATGGTCAGATAGATGTGAGCAGGCCTTCAAGACACAAGGAATGCCTTACGAGAGCACCTATCCTCGCAGCGCTGATCCTCATGGAGAGTTTTTCGTATGCATGCATGCTTCTCGCAGACTTGGAGGAGTGTTAATGCAGAGGGTAGAGTAGTTGCCTTTGAGTCTCGCAAACTCAAAGATTATGAGCTCAATTATCCGACCCATGACCTTGAGCTTGCAGCAGTGGTACATGCCTTAGTGCGGTGGAGACATTTTCTTCTTGGCCAGAGATTTACACTCAGGATCGATCACTGAGTCTTCGCCACCTCTTCACGCAGCCCAATCTCAACGCCGCCAATGCGGCGATGGATGGAGTTACTCGTGAGTATGACATGGAGATAGAGCATGTGAAGGGAAAGGAGAATGTGGTGGCAGATGCCTTGAGTAGACGGAGACATGTGGCTATGGCCACCTCAAAGGGGCACAGATTTGCAGGAGTAGATCTTGCAGCAGCCTTCCTCAGATAGTTTCTACCTCGCAGCCAGAGCAGAGATCGAGTCTCGTAGACCCTCGAGGGAGATTTGATGGATTTTCATTAGAGGCAGATGGTCTTCTCGCATACGAGGTCGAATATATGTTCCTAGAGATGGAGGCTTGAGACATGACATTTTGACAGAGGCTCATCGTGCACCTTATTCACCCATCCCGGGTGAAGAAGATGCACGCCACCTCGAGACAGCTTGTACTTTTGGAGAGGACTTCTGAGAGACATAGCTTCATTTGTATCCCGCTGTTAGAGTGCCGAGGGTGAAGGCCGAGCATCAAAGATCCACCGGCCTTCTCTATCCTCACGCCATACCAGAGTGGAAGTGGGACACCATTTCTATGGATTTCATCATTGGGTCACCGACGCCGAGATACCACCACGACGCCATCATGGTCACGGTGGATAAATTGACGAAGGTAGCTCACTTTTCCCAAAGAAGACCACCTATACACGGCTAGTGCAAAGGCACGAGTATATCTTGATGAGATTGTCGACACATGGGATTCCGCGGAAGATCATTTCATGACACGACCCTTTAGACACTTCCCATTTCTCGACCACCATGCAAAGATGCCCTGGACGAGGATTAATTTCAGCACACTTATCACCCCGAGACATGATGGACAAGACAGAGAGGGTGAATCAGATTTTGGAGGATATGCTCAGATGTACGTGATGGATCATCAATCGAGATGGGAGGAGTATCTCGTATTTGGTGGAGTTTTCCTACAATAATAGTTTTCGAGTTCTATAGGCATGGCTCCTTTTCGCATTATATGGTAGAGAGTGCAGACACCTCTTACTGGGATAGGATTGAGGACAGGGTTTCTCTTGGGCCAGCATTATTACAGATATGGAGCAAAGGTTACCTTGATCGATGCAGAGATCGGGCAGGAGGCACAGATGATGTGCAAGAAGTATGCACTACCAACAGACAGATCGCAGTTTTGAGGTAGGCACGAAGGTGTTTCTTCGTGTCAGACCGCATAAGAGCCCTATCCGTTATGGAAAAGGTTCTAAGCTTGCTCCTAGATTTGTGGGTCCCTTTGAGATCTTGGAGCGCCTCGGCCCCTTAGCCTATCGTCTAGCACTGCCACCTAGCTTATCGCGCGTCCATGATGTATTTCACGTTTCTGTGCTTAGGAGATATGTTTCTGATCCTTCTCATGTGCTAGATTGGACTGCATTACAGGTGCAGGATCAGGGGCAGGTGATGGTGGAGCCCATGCGCATTTTAGATCGCAGGACCCTGGGCCTTCGCGGCAGAGAGATTGATCAGGTTCGGGTCCAATGGGACAGGTACGATGAGACTGCTGCTACTTGGGAGGATGCTACATCATTGCATGAGCCTGGGTTCCACACTTATTTCAGTGACTTCCAGGAGGAAGTCTAGTCTAAGGGGAGGGGGATGTAATGCCCACTTCCCTACGACACTTAGTTGATTATCATTTTGAGTTATGCAGACTTTGGATATGGACATGACTTATACTTATGTTGATTAGCATGATGTTTTGTGACTAGATGCATTTGGATTATGATTGGATTTTGTTTTCAGTATGATCTACACTGACTCATGGACAGACTATTGGATACCGATATTATTTTTATATGGATATATTGCATGTGTTCTAACATTGGATTTCTTCGCCATGATGAGTAGAATGTAGTTGTTGAATTTACATTACTATAATTTTGGATAATGATGAAATGCATAATTAAGTTGTGATTTAGACCTAGAAATAATGATTGATTGAATTACGTATAGATGTTAATAAATTTCATGCATATGGTTATTTTGGATATTTTGACATGGCCGCAAGGCCGAAGGAGGTATTTTGCATTTTGCAGGAAACACAACATGATCACAACCATGAGGGGGATTGGGAACCAAACACAACAGGATGTCGGGTGGTTACAACATTTGGTCGTCAAGGCAACTAGTAAATTGTATTGTGTTACCTTTGTTCTTTTATGTGTTAAGAAAAATTTCCATGAGGGGGAAATTTTCTAATGTGACCAAGGGGGTAAGAATTTTAATTACTTGTTTTAACTTACTTTAGTAGGTGATTTTATTTGTGATGTTTCTTTTTAAAATTACTTTGCTAAGTGTGTTTAGATTAATGTAATATCTTGTTTTAATTTTTAAGTTTTGGAGGGAAGTCAAGTGGGTGTAATTAATTTTGATGGTTGGCTCCTTGAGCCTTGTGTTTCCTCATGTATCAATGCTTGGTTTTGAGTGTCACCACTCCAAATCCTTTTCAATCTCGAATTTGAGATTTAGGGCAATTTTGGGGACTTGTGGGACAAGTTGAACTTGTCCCACACTTCCCAAAACCCCTTACCAACCATATCTATGGGTTGGGAATCCAAAAAGGGGATTATTTATTGTTTTGGGAAGGGAAATATGACTTTGGAGTGCACTTTTCTTCTTTTTGCATTTAATTGTGCCTTAAGGCACATGGGAAAGGGATGGATGTGGATTAGAGATGTCATTCAACCCAACCACCCATTTATGGTGTTTTGGGATTTGAGTTGACTAAAGGGAGGTGGTCTTGAGGATGTGTGATGTGGCATCCTACAAGGAGCCACATCACCCTCACTCTTCCTCTTGTCTATTTATGGAAATTCCTCTCTTGTTGAGGGGGTTGGAGTTTTGTTTTTTTTTGTTGAAGAGTTCTCTTTTGTTATTTTGGGAGAGAAAAGAATTGGGAGAAAGAGAAAAGAGAGTGCTTGACTTGCATGCTTGGATTGTTTCTGAGGGAGCTTGGACAAATTTCTTGGTTTAGGCTTCTCCAATGGAGAGGTAGGAAACCTTCTCCTTTGTTTTGCTTTCATATTATTGTTGCTTCTATGTTAAATTTGTGAATAATGCATGTTTACTTTGGTGTATTGTGAAAATGGATAGAATGCTTATTGTGTAGTATAGGAGAGGTCTATGGGAATACTCATGAGGGAGGCATAAGAGTAGATTAGGATATTGTGGAGGGAGTTTGAGAGGGATGCCCATCTTGGGTAAGAATGTTTACATTCTTACCTTGTCTTTGAGGGAGCCATAAGAGGAGGGAGGCATAAGAGTATGGGAGGAAAAAGGGGTACTTGAGGGAGGCATAAGAGTCATAGGGGCTTGAGTTTTATTGTGGAGGGTTTTGATGGGCATCTCATCTCAATTGGGAGGCATAAGGAAAACATTCCCATAGTTCCTTCTCTTGTTGGCTTGGATGAAAGCCTTGTTGTAAAAGTATTGTGTTATTTGTGTTTCCTTTTGTTTCCTTCTTTTTACCTTGAATGTTGTGAAGAAAATTGTATTGTGGAAGCAAGTATTGTTGCCTTGAGTTGGAGACCACCCTTCATTGTGTTGTGTTTGGGGCTCGGGGGTCAATGGAGGAGATTGCTTCTCTTCTCCATTGAGTTTTGGTTGGGAGGAGAGTGTTGCCTCTCCCCCTATCTTGGTTGTGATTTGAAATACTTGGAACTTGGAGCATGGATGAAGAACACCTTGGAGCACAAGAACCTTGTTGTTGACAATGTAAAAACATCATGTAATTACCCACCTTGAGTGGAGGAAAAATGTAATATTGTTTGCTTTCTTTAGCTTCCATTATTGCAAATTTGTTTCCACATGAAGTAGGATATGTTGTAAAAGATTTTGAAGGAAAAGTTGCATTGAAATGATAGTATTTCTTACTCTAAAATTTATTGGAAATGTTGTTGAATTCTTTGTGGAATGTTGGAAAGAAATTACAAAAGAAATATATTAAAATTTTGTTTGAAGTACTTTAAAAGTGATATGTTGGAAAGGTTAAAAGAATATAGTGCATTATCTCCTCTTCTTTTATATTGATGGAAGGACTTAAGTTTTCAAATAGCTTTTAATATGACAATGAAACATTGTAAGATCTAGTTCTTTTATGCTTTCTTCATTTATGAATCTATACAAATATATCCATTGCAAATTAATAAAGGAAAATGAAATCAACCTATTTTGTAATCCCATACTATGTTATGAAATTGTGAAAGAAATTGTAAAATGCAAGTCCATATAAGTTATTAAATGTTCATTAATAGGAATAATATTTAATTTTAATAAGGATTCAATATGATAATTATAAATATTAAATATTATCTTATCTAAAACAATATTAAAATATCAATATAATACTAATATTATATCATAATGCCAATAAATACTAACTTTTAAAATAAACTAATATTTCCTTCATATTACAAGTCAGTATTAGTATAAACCGATATGTACTTCAAACAAATGGAATGTCTCAAATATCATTAACCACTAATCACCATTAAATCATGTCTTTAAGTTAATAAAAGGCTAAAAAAAAATGATGATTAATTCTTTTCAAGAGATATGCCTCGATAGACAACTTGATACAAAGCAATCGATCGCCTCACAAAAATATTTAAATTGTTGCAATGCTTACAAAAGTTTTGAACGTTTTTTTTTTATAAAGATTTTGACGTTTTCTGCAGATCGACACTGTGCGAGTGGTCTTAGCTTCACAAATATCAAGCTGGCATGGCAGGCCTCGCAACTGCCCAAACAAATGTGAAGTTAGTCTCAAAATCAAGACCAGTAATCACCCTTAAATCGTGTCTAAGAGAATAACTGCTAATATAAAAAAATGATGATACGTTTCAGTAGATATGCCCGATAGACAACTTGACACACAAGACTGACACAAAAATATTTAAATCGCTCAATGCTTACAAAAAGTGAGTTTTAGGTCGCTTATAAATTGAACTTGCTTGATGAAAAGCAATAGTTGCGGTATAAGAGATCCATATCGATATCAACCAGTAAAGGACGCCATAACCGCATCTAACTGACCCTATTGAAGCAAATCCACCTCCTAAGTCGCCTCTCCACTCTAATCCGGATACTCAAACGACATTCGAAAGTGGCAAATCTCCGTAACCTCCCATTCATGCTCAAAAATTTCATAGAATACTCAAGGATCTTTATCTTCTCACGCCCTTCCCCAGCCTGTGCATTCGAGCTCAAAACTGGACTCGTGCAACCCTTATATGACTTACGAAAAATAAGTGTAAAACGCCAAAGCGATTCAAGCAACGCTCGCCTCCCGGCCCGACTTTAGCCTGCACGCTTGATTCTACCCATGAAACTTCTCTCATCAACCACTTGCTCGCGCGCCGACATGTGGAGAAAACAGCCTTTGGCAACGTTGTAAAATATGGCTCATTGACCATTTGCAAAATAAAGTGAAAATGTGTTGATAGGCGCGGAGGGAAGTGTACGCGCAAGGTTGTGAAAGAAAGAAGGTTTAATGGTTGTCAGGTGGTCGTTGAACCACCGCCCCCAACCGTAGTATTTAGTAATAATTTGAAAATCATACCTTGCAAGTTATTGTAAATGGGGAGGATCTAGTTAGGTAATTTAAATAAAAACACTATTCTAGGTAATAGTGGTATGATATGTAATAAAAATTTCATATAATAATTACACTAGATATAAATAGGGTAATGTGTATACCTAAACATATAAAATCATAAAATGCAATGAAATAGATTAGTGCCAAAGTATGCTTATCGTAAAGTGTGACTCCTTCCATTATACATGATATATATATATATATATATATATATATATTTTATAATGTATTAAATTTCAAATAACGTAATATATATATGAATAATAAATATATATATATATATATATATATATATATATATATATATATATATATATATATATATATATATATATATATATAATGTATTAAATTTTGAAATAACGTAATATAACGAATAATAAAGTAAAAAAAAAAAAAAAATTGAAGTGGTTAATGTATTCACTTCAAATAAATTATATCATACTCTTGGGTTACTTTTCGTATATCTTGTCAACACGATATTACCCAACATTAGACAAATTAACTCGTTTGACGACCCTACTATCTCTCGTGAACGCCGAATGAGATAGATTCAAATATCTCTTACCTCGAAGCATCATCGCGCCGTGGTGGTTTTCAAGCCTGTTTTCGAACTCGCCCGATGTAATTAATAACTCACCGAGTTGTGTGGAGTAGCTTGGTCCCACCGAATTTATTTGACCAGCCGCAGGGTTTGACTTTTAGCAACCTTGATTGTGGTTATAAGCTAAACTCATCGAGCCATGTAGGAAAAAAAAAAAATCAAGTAAAATACCGTCACATTTTCGGGTTGCATGGTTGTGGCGCGTCGTCGGCATCGTGAGCATGGCATTGTCTATTTAGTGGCGTTACGGGATGTTTAACTATAGTAGGAATTAAATTGTTTATTAAAATAATACTTAGAGAGAATTTAACCATGCTTGGACTAATTAAGCTCATTAGATTATAATGTGGGTTTTTAATATTTTATTTTATTGGGTAAATTTTGTTATTAAATATAATTTACTTAGAAACACAAGTCCTGCATCAGTCATTTTCAAAACTTTTTGTGGGCACGCTTTTCAAAAAAATCATAATTTTTCTAAGTTAAATCTAAGTTATTCTTGGGTCTTGTGCGGGCATTTTAGTGGGTGTTACATGGTAAGTTGGAGATAGTACATTTTGATGTGTGGGAGTCGATCGGTATCATCTCTTGGGGTTCAAATTATTAGGTTACTTTTATTGATGATGCAAAAAGGATAGTTTGGGCATATTGTATTAGAAAAAAATATGATGTACGCGACACTTTTGTTAAATGGAAAGCCTTGGTAGAGAATGAAACTCGTCATAAGCTAAAATTTCTCATGTCGAAAAATGGGGGAGATCTTTGCAATAATGAGTTTGATTATTATTGTTATAAGAATGAAAACTACAGGAAAAAATGGTTCTATGAACTCCACAAGTGAGAATGAGGTGTCGGAAAGGATGAACATTACAATAATTGAATGTGCTTTAGGATAATGAGGTTACATGTGGGATTATCTCTTTCTTTTTGGGGAAAAGTGGTGAGCACATCTATGTACAATTTGATAAACATAAGACCCTCAATTGCCTTAGATGGAGGCATACCCAATTAGGCTTGGTCGGGTAAAAATTTGATTACTCATTTCCTAGTCTTTTTGATGTGAGGTGTTGATTCGTGGTGACAAGGATGATATGACTAAGTTAGAGTTTAAGTCAAAAAAATTAAATTTCATTGGTTATGGTGGTGATGACTTTGAATATAAATGTTTGATTATTAAGGATAAGAAAATCATTCAATCTATGAATGTGGTCTTTAATGATAAATTTATGCATACACAATAAACTGCGAGGAAAACATGGAAAAACCCAAGAAATAATATGCGGTGGTAGAGGATCTTTCGGATGTAAAAATGACGAGATGAATTAGTTCGGGAACATACTCAATAGGAAGCCAAAAATCCTATATTGAGGAATTCTTATAGGATAGGAAGAGAACCTAAATTTTTTTATCTTTTTCTTTATTATTTATTACTCATTGATAGTGGAGATCCAAAGAGATTTGATGAAGCAATGAAGGTAGATGTCGGGAAGAAGTGGGAGAAAGCCATGAATGAGGATCATCAAATTCTCATGGAGAACCAAACTTGGGATTTGGTGAAGCTACCCAGCAGGAGAAAAGAGCATTGGAGAACAAGCGGGAGTACAAATTTAAAGAGAAAGAAAGAGAAGCAAGAAAAGATATAAGGCTCACTTGGTGTTCAAGCAGATTGAACAGTAAAAATGATATAGATTTGGATGAGATTTTGTTTCCTTTAGTAAAAATGACTTCTATTAGAACTATTCTTGGAATAGAGCGGTATAAAACTTGCACTTAGCATAGCTAGATGTAAAGACTAAATTTGTCCATGGTGATTTGGATGAGGATCTATATATCTAGCATCCGAGGGCTATAAGGTCAAAGGTAAAGAGGAAATGGTGTGCAAACCGAGAAGAGCTTGTATGGCATGAAACAAGCTCCACGTCAATAGTATAAGAAATTTGATAGCTTCATGATGGAGTAAAGTTATATTATATGTCATTCGACCATTGCATATATACAAAGAAATTTGAGGGTGGTAGTTATATTATATTGTGTTTGTATGTGCATGACATGTTGGTTGCATGAATAAACATGCAGGAAATAAAAGTACTCAAGAAGCAACTAAGTGACTCCTTTGATATGAAGAATTTCGGGCAGCCAAACAAATTATTGGTATGATGATATTTAGGGATAAGATGGAATGGAAGGCTGACTCTACCTCGGGAAGAGTACATTAAGAAGGTCTTTGAGAGGTTTAATATGAAGGATGTTAAATCATTTAGGACTCCTTTGGTAGGACATTTCAAGTTATCAAAGGAGTTGTGTCCCAAGACATAGCGGGAGAGAAACTAGATGTCCAAGGTAACTTACTCATCGGTGGTTGGCGGTTTTATATATGCTAGTGTTTTAGCCACGATATTGCCCATGCGGTGGTAGTGGTGAGTAGATTATGAGTGATCCAAGTAAATATCAACTGAAATGCAGTAAATTGGATCATTAATTGGTACTTGTGACGGACCATGGGGATAGTTTTGTGCTAAAGTGGATTGGACACAACTTTGTATGGTTATGTAGATTCGATATGGCAACTGGAGATGTAAACAATAGGAGGATCACGACACATAATATTTTCACTATAGGTGGGCAATAGTGAGATGGATTTCACGACTATTGAAGCTTGTGACTTTTTCAACTACAGAGGATGAGTATATTGCTGGCATAGAGGCAAGAGAAGACATGATTTTGTTACAACAACAACTTGAGGAGTTGGGCCATAAGCAAGAGGAAGGGAAGTTGCATAGTGATAGTCGAGTGTTATTTACCTAGCTAAGAACTGTACTTTCCACTCTAGGACAAAACATATAAAGTCAAGGTACCATTTCATTAGGACATATTTGGAGGAAGAGAAGATGAAGCTAATGTAGATTCATACTAGTCAAAATCCTACACATATGATGACCAAGGTGACCATAAGGGAGAAAATGAAGATATTTTCAGCTTTGGTTGCTCATCACGGACACCAGGTGAAGGGTTGAGAAGCCTTCTAAGAGGAAAACTAGTCTCAAGTGGGAAATTGTTATGTTGTGGAGCTTGTTTTCATGTGCGGAACTCTTTAAGATTGAACACTTAAATAACTATACACTCTCCACAGTTTTCTTGTCGGGGTTTGGGAAAAATGTGCCCGATAACTCGAGAAATGTGATTTTCTTATATGGGTGGGTTTTTTGACGCATACATTTATGGGGGTGGTTTTGGTATTGATGTGATTTTTGGATTTTTGACACAGAGACATATCATTGTAGATGTGTTTGAGTTCACGTGTGAATTTAGGAGAGTTTGTTGAGCATAGCTCCAAAAAGATCTAGGTATTGTATTGAGAGAAAGAGGTGGCTTGTAATAAAAATATGAGCAAGTTATTCTTCGTGGACGTATCTCAAAGTGAGTGAGCCACGTTAAATACTGTTTATGTTTTATGATCTTTTATATTTTGCACTTTTATTTCAGATTTGTAATATCTTTATGCATATTAGTTTCTACTATTTTGATTTTGTTTGGGATTGTTCCTTATATTTTATCCCTTATTTCCTAACACTCCACGTATGATGAAATAATATTATTACATTGGAAAAATCCTTAGGTTCAAAAATCCAAAAAACGATGCAAAAATGGGGTAGTTTACAAATAAAAAATATTGAGTGGTTCACAAATAGTTCAAAGTATCCATAATGACTTAGCTAAATATTATGAGATCGGTCAACCATTTGAAAGTATATTTACAGGAAGTTCATTAATTTTCATACATACAAAATGTATTTCCAAAAAGATGCATTCAAAGTGTTTAAAATAATGTTTAAGAAAGATGTAAATGAGGCTATGGAAAACAAACAACAATGCACTATGCAAATCAGATTATGGAAAACAAGCATTATTATGCATTTAACATTTTTAGTAAACTAATAAATGATACACATGAAACCATGAAAATATATCGTTTACATAATAATAGAAATACAATGGGGTTTATGTATTTTGATATACATGAAGCTAGAAAGTGGTAATAAAGGCTACAACCTTATTATGTTGACATAGAATAGATAGAATAAGGGGCTTTGGTTTAGTAAATTAGCGGGAAAATTTTAACTTCCACCCCAAGTTTTGAACTCACTCTATATAAAGTTCTGAATCAATAAAATGAAATCAATATTGTTTTGTTGGGTAAAACATTACAAAATCAAATATGAGATTGTTTTCTCGCTTGTATCTCAACAATATGCAATAAAAATGTCCGAAAAGAGGAACGAATAAACTTATCCACATACAAAATATGGAGGTTTGGCGTGTCGATAAACATTGATCGAGAACCCAATAGCTAGAGGTTGCTCACTCCAATCATAACCTTGTTTCGAGATAAAACATGAAGGTGTAAGTCACAAGAGTAGTACTCCTAAACTTTGATGAGATAATGAAGAAGATGTAACCAATTCCCTTGATATAAAAAATACAAAAATAAGAGTGCGAGGAAAAAATTCACTAGTCAATCTCACAAAGAACATAAGGGGGAAAATTGCATATGAGAACTTTCAACCCTTGAAATTATGCACCAAGGAGCAAAAGTCTACGTCTCCTATAAAGATAAAACCCCATCTTCATATGATCATATCATAATATAGTCACAATAATAATTAAATTCATCCAAAAATTGAGGAATTTCAAGCCCATTACAAGATATGTATCTTGACCACAGGCATCATCAATTACCGTACAAATTAAATGTCATTTGGAGATGAATGGCCTTATAAACTAAGAAAATGTTAAATGTCAATTTTGAATGAAAACGCTTACATTTGTGAGTTAAGACAAATACACCGTAAGATAACACAACCAAGATACGAAACCAACTCCATTGCCTCCTATTTATATAATTTTTGCACTTTGGTTTATCCAAGAATCACATGAACAACACAGCGGAAGACCAAAAATAGGAATTAGATGTTGTTTGATGGAAATAGAAATTAGTTGCTATTTGATGATATATCCGACGTAGGAAGGGCACTTGAACGCATTTTTTCAAACACTTGGCGATGTTCATTTTCTTCTTATGGCATTTTGGAAAACCCAAGCAACCCCTTCTTTTTGGCGTATCGAAATTCGATTTATAAACCCCTACAAGTTTCATAGAAAGATGAGAAATAGAAAACACAAATTTCCTGCAAATGCGAAGGAAACATTCTTGGAGAAAAAAGAATAGATAATACACTTTGACAAAATACACTTGCCATCTCAAAAGAGGGATACCCGAGATCTCAAGAAAAACCTCCTCTACTCCACGCGTGATCTCCACACAAACGAACACACGGACATAATGGGGCACAATGCAAAACAAAATTTTAAAACGAGCTCTCACGGAATGTTACGAACAACAACATTAAGCCTGGTATGGGTGAGCATGGTGTGCAATTATTTTGCAGCCTACCAATTGGCCCTCAAGCCCTGCGAATGGACAACACAAACCTAATACCCAGAGCGGCACACCCCAGACGAGAAGAATATCTTAACGGAATATAGGATAATGCCCGTTGATGACCTTGAAGAGGCAATGACAAGTGAACGCGATAAAGAAAGAAATCATCTGTATCACCATCGACGGTGCACATGCGCCCAATGGTCTTGTAAGCCCAAAAAATCACTTCCACCATTTATCACAATAGTGCACGAAAACTTGGCTGTAAAAAAACCCTGTCGAGGTAATTAAAAAATAAACTCACTTGATTTACACAATAAACAAACACTAAAGCTGTGAGTTAGTTAAATAAATGTATTAGTTCATATGGTACTCAGTAGGGTGTTTCGTCTCCTTTATATTTGGGTTTCACGACCCTTTCTCGACTACACATTTTCTTGTAATCGACTTCGATGAATACCAAACCAAAAAACAAACAAATGTTATAGTAACCCTTTGCGACTAATAACGATGCGCGAAACATGCACGTCTTTGAAATGCCAACAAGGGCTGTCTTATGCAATGAGTTATTGATTTTTGTAGACGAGGACTCTATCGTGGGCGTAAGAAACGCCCTTCCAATTAAAAGTAGAGGGAGTAAACAGAACGAGTCAAATTGGCGTGTTGACTCCACCAGTTATGTGTTCTATACTTTTCTTCGTCGCCGGACTTTCTTAGCGTTCTAATTAAGTTTCCCTATTTACATGATTTCTGATTCTCGTTCTTGGTGGAACATTTTGGAAATGGACGGGTTAGCTGTTCATCTCTCCCATTCTATGCTTTTCGATATTTTCCATCAATGCCGCCTGCGCTTCCGCTTTTACTTTTCACGGTGTTAATATCATGTCTGGCATCTTCGTGTGGAGCTTGTCAAGTGTTTAAATGTGGGAGCTATGTTTTCGGATATCCTTTCGGAGGAAGGAACAGTGGTTGCGGCGACCCTGCACTTCAGCTCGACTGTGATCATGAACAATACATGCCTGTGATTAATATCAGTGGCTTCCAATACTATATCAAGTACCCGCATACATACGTTATGCCATCAAATAAACTAGATAAGAATTCCACCCATAATATGACATTAATCGACAGGAGCCTACAAGGGGATAAATGCAATCCATCGCCGAGTAACAATACAGCGCAATTCTGGTCGAGCCCACAATTTCTTATCAGGGGTGAATATGAAAATTTAACTCTTTTGCAACAGTGCGCCCCTGAAATCATCGGAGACTTGACTCCATTACCATGCAACCGTAGTTGGTACTACAGTTCCAAACTAGACTCTGGTGTGGACAGCAAATGTGAATCGCGAGTTGTGCTTCCCGTCCAAAAGTCAGAAAACCGCTCTATAGAGGAACAAATTCTCGAAGGATTCCGGTTCCGAATCGAATGGAATGTCAGCGAAAATTGCACGAAGTGCGATTCGAATGGTGGGCGTTGTGCTTATGACAATCGTTCGATGGAGTTTTGTAGTAAGAGTCTTCTATCTCCTCTTTTATAATATATATTTAAGATTTAGTATCTAACGATCCAAATATGAAATATAGATATTCTAATAGGTATTCAATTTTTTTATTATATATATACAAAATATGGACTGTAATAGTGACAATTATTTATAAAATTTGAGGAAAATATGTTATTCAGGTGGAGCAAACGGTTTGAAGACTAAGAGAACAATTATTCGAAGTAAGTATTGAATACATTCATTATATTTATCGAACAAATACATTAAGAATAATATCGTTATTGTTAAACTTTCTTCAACTAAACGAAAAGAATTAATCAAACAAATGGATATCAGGTGTGGCCATTGGAACCGGTGCATTGTTATTCATAGCAGTATCGCTTGTAGTCTTTTATCGAAAGAGGTTGTTTTCCTCGTCCTCAAAGAATCCCCATCTTTCAACTGTGGAGAAATTCCTGAATGATTATGTTCACGAAATGCCAGCCAGATATTCATACTCTCAGCTCAAGAAGATCACAAACAACTTTGCGGATAAATTGGGGGAAGGAGGTTTCGGTGTGGTTTATAAAGGAAACCTTCCAAGCGGTAATGTTGTGGCCGTAAAAATGCTTGATCAGTCGAGGCAAAGCGAGACTCAGTTCGTGAACGAAGTTGCAACGATTGGAAGGATCCACCACATTCATCTGGTTCGTTTGTTAGGATATTGTTTTGAGGGATTTCGAAGCGCACTTTTGTACGAGTACATGGCCAATGGATCTCTGGACAAGCTCATACTTGCAAGAAGAAACGACAGAAAAAACACTCTAAATTGGCAACAATTGTATTCAATTGCTTTGGGGGCGGCTCGTGGAATCGCATATCTGCACGCTGAGTGTCACAGCCGGATCATTCACTTCGACATCAAACCGCACAATATATTATTGGACGAGGAGTTTACAGCCAAAGTAGCTGATTTTGGTCTAGCGAAACTGTGTGGAAGGCGAGATGATCACGTGTCAATGACAGTGGCGAGAGGGACGCCGGGATATATTGCGCCAGAGGTGTGGTCTAGAAATTTGGGGCCCGTAACAGACAAGTCTGATGTTTACGGTTTCGGAATGATGTTATTGGAAATGGTTGGAGGAAGGAAGAACATTGATGTGCAGGCAAGCCGCTCCAGCCAATTGTATTTTCCAGAGTGGGCATTCAAAATGGTAGAGAGCGGGGAGTTGGGGATGAGATTAAGAGAAAGAAATGGAGGGGAATTCCAGGTTGCAGACGAGGAGATGGCATGCAGATTGACAAAAGTGGGATTGTGGTGCATTCAATACAATTCCAGAGATCGGCCGTCGATGATGAAGGTAGTTCAAATGTTGGAAGGAGATGGTGATGATGTCACCAATCCCCCGCTTCCTTTTGATGTCCGGGAGGAAACGCCATTAGTGCCACTTGGTGAAGAATCAAGCTCATTATCCTCTCAATTTGTCCTTGCAGCGAGTGACTAGTCAACATAAAACAATATTGTCCAGATCAGAGGACTGGTGTAGCCAAGGAGAGATAATTGTGTAAGAGTTCAAAAAAGTGATAGACGTGAATGTAGTTTTATTTTTTTTAAAGTAGGTTCTATAGGTTTTAACTAATAATATAAGGCTATAATTTGATTAATATTTTTGTAATTTTATAAAATTGAATTAATAAGTTTATTTAATTGTAATGATTTTCATATTTTAAATTTTGTAAATTGTAATATTTTTCTGATATTTTTAACAATAAAATATTTTAATATTTTTTATGGGTCATTTTTATTCCATTGACTAATCTCAATGTGATACTTAACTTACAATGAAGTATTTCTAATTCATCATTTGAACTCACATAATAGTCTTGGCTTCAATAATTAAGCATTGTGTCTTGTTCAATAGAATTTTAAATTTGACAATTGTTTATATGTTTTAACCACAAAATATTTATACAATGTTAAGATTAGTGTCTCTTCCATCTTACTGATTTAAAACCATAATTAATTATATAGATTTATATAAAATTTACATTAACATTTATAGATTTACTTACACGCTACATTTATATGTAGAAATATATATTAAAAATTGTTATAGTAAATAAGTTAATTTTATTGTTATTTTTATAATACTATAAGAGTACTATAAAATTAGAAACCAAAAAGTAAGGGAAAAGGCTTTTTCAAAACAATCCATTTCATGATGTTTAACAATTATTGGTGAATATAAATGCATAAAAAAATGTGAAGACTATATTAAAATCTCATAGATGGAAAAGAACAAGAGAGTGGTCAAGCGAGAATCTAAATTTGAAAAAATAGTTGGGCGGGAGGAAGAAATGGATCCTGTGAATGGGGTTCTAACATGAATTTGGAGCATGAGCAAAACAAGTCTTAGTCATGGGATGGGGTAGTGAACGTCAAGGCTACTTCAACGGTGTTTTCTCTTTTTGCTTCCTAGGAAAATGGAACACCCTCTCTATTCGTGCTTGATTTGGTGTTGTCCAATGCTAACAAAAGGTATCACATAAGTTTATTAGGTTTTATTTTTCTTGTTTTAGACAGAAAATAGATTAGGTCGATAATGGAGGAAAAGCAAATGGAGATTAAGGGTTCCCTTGAGTCATTTCTTTAGCCAATGAAACACTTTTATTCATTTTTCAGTTTAGAAGTTGAACTTTTAGATGTTTACGGGGGTCTAGTTTTATCAAAAAACCATCATTAATCTTTGCATGTGAAAGTCAAGGTCCTCTATGGATTATCTAGTTCCCTTCCTAGGATTTTGGGCGTGCTTTTCGCCCTCCCATAGATTTTAGGATCCATAGGTTCTTTTGGGTAAAACCAAATCTTGTGGTCACCTCTTATCCTTTGACCCTACTACCTAACTAGAACTAGAATGGTGTGTGCTAGATTTTGTGTTAGTATGATTTAAGGTATACCCCTTCCTCAATCTATTCACCTAACTAACTCATCTGGAAATAGATGTTAGAAGATCATCTTTGAAGGATCCTCTATTTTTACTCAAAATGTTTATGGATGGGCATGACATGGCTGCATCAAAGCCTCTTTCCCAAAATGGCGTAGATCAAGAGTAGAAAAGATGATCCCATTTCGGGCAAGAGGAATAGAGAATGGGAACCTTGTTTTATCTAGCCAAGATGTGAATTCGCGCCTCCTTCCGGGTAGGGAAGATGGTCAATATGGAGACTTATCATGAGTAGATAGTCATTGAGTATGTCGATGTTCTTGTTGCTTTAGTAGACGTGGTTTTGAAGCGAAGGTAAGTTGACCCCATTAAGGAATACAAGACTTATTTGGAAATCAAAAACAAAGTAGGCTCTGAGAGCAAACATCAATGCCTATGATAACTCGAATACTATTATCAAGAGCCGAGACAATGAGGAGGATGTTAACGATGAGGATGCTGAAATGAATTTATTGAGCAAGTTGTGGATGTGGACGACTTTTCGGTTAAAGAAAAGTTAGGTTTTAGGTCGTGGTTAGTGCTTTCATGGTAGATGGACATAGAGGCATGGGAAATGTCATTGGTGGAGCCTTGATTGATTGAGAGTAAAGTGCAAACTGTCACAATAGAAGTAATGGATATAGATCATGTTCTTGGCACTAATTGGATTGTCCCATCAGCAAAGGATCCCTCGGTTGGGGTGAAAGAGCTTAAGGAATCGTTTGAAGAAAAGTGTTGGAAGTGAGAGGTTGAATGCTTTCTAAAGGGTGAGTTAGAATTATTTCTTCTCGTCATAAAATTTCCTTTCCCCGATTGATCCCAACTCACTCAATAGCCCAAACTTTTGAAATGGTAAATATTATATGGAGTATGTCAATTCTAAATTTGGGAGAGGTGTGATAGATGAAGTTTCGATGGATGGAACATGGTGCGTTTGAAAAGAGATAAATGTAAGCACTATGTTCCGATATCCAATAAAATCACAAGGATTAGGTACAATGGGTATCTTGATCTTGTGCTCCCTTGATTCTATTATTTATTTGCTACTATTTGTTTAGCATGTGTTTGTGTTGTGATTTTTCCATGTTTTTACTACTTGTTTGTTGCTTTATTTGTATTTGTTCTTGTTTTTTCTTGTTTAACCTTCTTGGTCCTCAATGTTTTTATTTGGGTGTTTAGATCCCTCTTTTGGTTGTACCAAGGAAGGGCCTTTGACAAAAAAAATTTATCCTCAATAAAAAAAAATATAAACAAACTAAGATCTCAATTTCTTCCATTCAATAAATGTCCACTTATATAATTTAGTGAATAAAACCACAACTTATTTTAGTGAATAAAACCACAACTTTAAAAAATAAACATTAAAGATTCATAAAATTGAGAAATATATAATTGTGTGATTAGTAAACAATAAAACTGATCGATAACAAGAGTTCATCACTAGTATTTGTCCACCATAATACTTCATGTTTAATAATTTAGAGTTTAGTATCTAATTTTATTTAAAATAATATCTTGTTTTTTATTTTTGAAAATATATTTTAAGTTGATTTGATAGATTAGAAAATAACTTCGTTGTGCTATATTTTATTTATCAATTAATTAAAATCAATATATTTTTAGTTTGATCAATAGAAATAAGAATTAAATCTTAGTTTTATGTTTTGAGGTGATTAATAGTTTATATTAGAGAAAAAAATTACAATATTTTTGCATAGATACTTATAAAAGATACTCAAAATAATTATACCAATTATTAACAATTTTTTTGTAGTAACTAATAAAAACACAAGCTGCAAAATGTTGGATCTCAATATACTTATTTAGAAAAGAACTTATAACCATAGTTTAAACTACTAACAATTAAAAACAACCATAAATGAAAAGGAAAAATAAAATCCTCCAAAACTCTACACTTTACATGTAAAAAGATTGCTAATTGAAAGGGTTATTATTGATTATTTGCGGATGTGATTTTTACAACGTTTATTTTTAATCCATCCCAACCATAGATCTTTTAAATATTCATTTTTATTTAAAAATGGAGGGAAAATTTGTTTTTGTAATTTTAAGGCTTTAATAATCAAATATTTGGATCATACATGGTTAAGAAAGCTTAGTGTTATAAACATATCCACCTCAAGAACTTGTTCATCTTCAACATTGTTTGTGGACTCTAATATGTAAGCCCATATGTATTTTAGCATCGAATATATTATTTTAGTAAACCCAACATACCATTTGACATGAGTATAGATTTGAAAACCATTCTCTCTATGTAATCTCTATTTTTGTAAATGATCATGATTGTATGTGTAGAGGATAATCTTTGATTGAAATTATCACCACATTTAATTGAAAATTTAATATTTTTGCAATTATTTGCAAAAACCATTCAGTTTTAAATACTTCTTTAAGTACATGCATTGTTTGCATTGATTACTGTTGGCAAGAAAATTTGTCGGTGAAAAACCTTGTGGATTTCTTGCCAATGCTCTTGGAATCTAAGTCCCTCTACTTAACCGGCACAGCTACCATATATGCATGCAAAAATAAAGGTGGATTTTTCTAGTGGCCTTGTGGCCGGGGATTGAACAGGGGCGCTCCACTGACCCTGCGGAAAAATTAGTAATTTCTTGCTATATAACACTTTTTCAAGAGAGTGGGAAAGGGAGTGAGAAAAGAGAAGAGGGGATTAATGTCATGGGTAGAAAATCAGAGTCCCACACCCATTAACCATAAAGTTCACACACACATTAAATTTAAGAAGAAATAATCCTGTAAATGGCAACAAGACGAGTTAAGATTGAGAACTCAAAGTTTCTAAAATCTCCTTATCAATAAAGAAATGAAACTCCTTCTTCTTGTATTGATGCTTGAGAAGAAATTATACATAGCATGGAAATGGAAGAAATTTGAGAATGAGGGGAATGGAAGAATTTGGCTATCTCCTTTGTTCTCTCAATGCACTCTTGAGTTTACAAAATAAATCACCAACCCTTTGAAATGGGAATGGCTTTACAATTTATAGAATGAGAGGTGAATCATCATCTACCCCTCAATGCCTTTTGATATGTCCTCACACAACTTAAAACTTTTCAACTTCCTAGAAACTTGTAAGTTCATTTTTATAACATAAAGGTGACTTATTACATTAAGAACATAAAGGCCTATGAAAAAGTGCAACCCCAATGTCAAATTAGAATACTAGAAAGTGAGATAAAGTTGGGAGAAGAGGGGAGAGAAAGAGAGAGAGAAGAAGAAGAGGAGATGTTGTTTATGATGAAGTCCATTGATCCTTGTCGATGAAAGCTCCAAATGTAGTGAAAATATGAATCTTCAACTCCTCGCACCTTCAAATTGACTCATTTATGCTTTGGAATGAGTTTTAAAATCACTATTGAATAGTTTTATCAATGATCGTAACTTCTACTCTCGCACAAGATACTCCTGCAACTTGAGCCATGGAGTGGGCATCGAAAAAAACTATCAATTTCTTGAGAAGGATCTGGAATGCCCTGTGAGAAATGTGCATGATGAACCCGAACAATGATGTCCCCCTAAATTATTATCCATGTTCGTCCCATTGTGCTAAAACCACCCTTTGAGTGTAATTTACTATTAATAGTAAGTGCCTCGATGGGAGACTTACTATTTTTGGTAAGAGGTGATTTTTTCCTCTTCTTAACCATCATAATGTGATTAACTACCTCATTCATTCATTTGCACACTTCCTTTACCTCAGCCACTTATTTGGGTGACTTATTATTTTTAGTAAGCACCCATATAGAAACTTACTATTTTAGGAAGTGGTCATTTTCACTATTTTCTACTTTGGAAAATCATTCTAGAATCCTAGTGATCTTCATTGTACACTACCTTTTCCATAATTTATTTTAATGGCAACTTCCCAAACATAACAAGTGTGTATAGGAAAACTTACTATTTTTAGAAAGTGAACTTCCGATTACTTGGTTTGTGACAAAATCTATTTTTTTAATCGAATCTTCATCTCGATCACGTCCTCCTAATTTAACATGATTTCGTTTACAAGAATTGTATTTCCCACTTCCCTTCGACACTTATTATATTTTATTTTGATATTGTTCACTATATGTATGAATATTATTGTATCATTTTGACATAGCATGATGTTAGATGATAAATATACTTAAACTGTTGTTGGATTTCGATTCATAGTATGATGTGTGTGGATTGTTAGAGACATGGTATAGTGATGATGTTGTGTTGTTGACATATTTATATATTATGACATTCGACATTCTTGTCATATTGAGTAGGCTTTAATAGTTGAACTAATCTGGTGATCTTATTGGTATTGATGAAATGTAGAATTGAGATGTTGTTAGAAATTGAAAATAATAACATTACTTGTCTAGATGATGACTTATTTTATATGTCGATGATTGTTGATTTATATTTTATATTTTATCTTGGATGTTTTGATGTCCATGAGGCCGAAGGAGGTATTATGTGTTTTGCAGGCATTTATATCATAACAATCAAAGGGGGATTGGAGACCAACCACATTGAAATGCTAGATCGATTCAACAATGGTCACCATGTCAACATGTGTTATGTTGTGTGTGTTTGATTTGTTGTTGGGGGTCCCCATGGGGGATTACCTCCAATTGTGACCAAGGGTTTATGTTTAGTCCTTTCTTTTCTTTTATTTAATTTTTGGTATATGTGATTTAAATTGTGAAGTAATTTCCCTTTTATCATTATTAGGTTATGTGTCTTAATTAAGTGAAATAATAACATTATTAAGCTAAACTAATTATGGATGGGACAAAAATAAGTCATTTATTAGATTAGATGGTTCTTTGGTTTATGTGTTGTAAGTGGAGTGTATGTGGTGTGTTGTACACTCTACCCCTTCTTGTAAATTCAGATTTTTCCTTAAGGGTTAATTTTTGAGGCTTGTGGGACAAGTTAAACTTGGCCCACAACTCTTAAGTTCTTATACCAATACTACCTATGGGTTGGGGGTCAAAAATAGACCCCATGATGTGTTTTGGAAGGAAAAAGGTGATTTTTAATTGCACTTTATTACTTATATTTATTTCTTTGTTCTAAAGGATATGGATTGGGGTGGTGTGTGTAAGAGGTTTGTCATACCTCTCAACCACCCATTTATTTTCCTTAGAGTATGGTTTTGAATTGGGTGATGTGGAGTGGAGAATAAATGATGTGGCATCCTACATGGAGCCACATCATCTTCCTCCTCCTCTTTTCTATATATTGAAATTTTTGGGAAGTAAATGGGGTTACTCACTTGTTTTTGAAGCTCTCTCTTTTTGGATGCTTGCTTGTGGGAGTTGAAGGGTGCTTGGAAAATTTCTTGTGTTTGAAGATTTTGGGACTTTCTTGGAAAGTGGAGCTTTACCATGGCAAGGTAGGATCTTGCACTCTTATTTTTCTTCTTGTTTCTTGTATGAATTGTGTTTTATGGATTTGTGTTCTTGCTTGAAGTTTTGGGTAGTAAATTGACCTTAGGTTGTGGTGATATTTGGAAATGGGGATGAAATATGTTGGGAGGCATAAGAGCTTTGTGTGTTTAGGAGGGAGTGGGTTTTTATTGCCCACCTTATTCTACTTTGTTATTTTATATTTTGTGGGAGCCATAAGAGAGAGGGAGGCATAAGAGAAATATATATGTTGTTGTGGGGAGGCATAAGATATTTTGGGATTGATTGTGTTGTGGAGGATTTTAGAGGTGGGTATCCAAACCCTTGGGAGGCACAAGGGCACCCCATGTTCCTATCTCTACTTGGCTTATTTTCAAGCCATTGTTGGGAAGTTGTTGTGTTCAAATTGAGTGTCTTTGTGTGTTTATCTTGTTTTGTTTTAGTTGCTTGCAAGTAAATGTGGAAGCATTGTAGAGTTTCCATGTATTGGATTCATCCCTTATTGCTTAGTGGTTGGGACTCGGGGGCCAATGAGAATAATTACTTCTTCTTCTCATTGGAGTTTTGGTTGGGTGGAGAGTGTTGCCTCTCCCCCATTTTTGGTTGCTGTGATCAAGTGAAGAAAGATGGAAACGTTTGGTGATTTGATTCTTGGAGCACTAATAGAAGAAAAATATATTTTATTATAATGACCTCCACTTCAATTGAAAGATCATTGCATTGTCTATTTGAAGGAAAAGAGTTATTGTATTTTATTTTGGAAGAAAAGTTGTATTGATTATTAGTGAGTAAGATTGTATTGTATGTTGTACAGGAAAGAAAGACATTTTATTAAATCTAGTTTTGCTATAGTGGAAATGCGGATGAAAGGAAGACAACTTGTCCATATTGAATTATTTATTTTCCACATGGGTGTGTCGATCTTGCTTTAAAATTCTTGGAAATAGTGTTGAATGCCTCTTGTGAGAATGTTGGAAATTTGAATGAAGGAAATATTAAATTGTATTATACTACTTGAAAGACATTCAATGGAAAATTTAGACTATTTTGAGCATTTCCTTACATTGTTTGATAGAAAGCAAAACTTCTTATGAGTAGATAAAAGACTTAGATTTTCTTGTTTTTTCTTGGTTACTAAAAAAAAGATTTAATTCCTCATACTAGTGGAGAAAGGAAATTACATCATTGCAAATTAGGCTTTAGCCTCATTGAAATGTGCAAAATTATTATTAAGTTATTGTAGAATTACTTGTAAACTTAGTGTATCTTGATGTAACAATAAGTGAAATTTGACTTGATTTTAAAAAAAAAAACCTCTTATCTAAATACTAACAATTTTCACAAAGAAATTTTAAGTATGAAGTTAAATTAGTCAACACTAATGGAAATATAAATAATACTACTTTGATATTATTATTGAAATTAAGATATTATTATTATTAATAAAATATTAATAATATTAAGATATTAAAATTAATATTATTATAATATTTATATATAATATAAATATAAATATATATAATAAAATATATATATATATATATATATATATATATAGACACACACACACACACACACACACATATTAAGTACATATTAAAATATATAAAAAAAAATAACCAAAAGCAATTTTAAACAAGTCGGTGGTTTAGGAAGGTTGGGGTCTATCCTTGTTTAGGTAAAAGGGAATAGGGTTGGGGAAGGGTCGCTTACCCCACCCCCCACCCCATTATCAAATGGAATGGGGGTGGAGTCCACGACCTTCCCCCAACCCAAATCTTTGCAATGTACAAAAATTAAACACGTGGTAAAATGATCCATGCATAGATCCCTCTATGCGGATGTATAAACTGTTTTTGACCACTTTTAATATATATATATATATACATACTATATATATATATATATATAAATTCTATTTAATGGTATTTCTACAATAATACCCTATTTTGAAATTAGGGTTTTATTAAAATGGACATATTGTAGAAATACCATTATATATATATATATATATATATATACACACACACACACACACACACACACACACACTTCTTTCCCAAAGTATAAAGAACCATTGCACCTATTTTCCTCAAAAATAGGGCAAAACCATTTTCCCTTTGGGAAAATATCATGGCAAATGAAATAAAAAAACAAATATTGAAACCCTAGGATAGGGTGTGAATAAACAAAACAAAAGAATAAGTTCTTCCTCCTAAAATCTTGAAATGGCCTCTCATGGCTTCTTCCTTCTCCTCCAACCTGCAAAACCAAACAAAGAAATTATGAGCCAAACAAAGAAGGGAGAGCTTTCTTAAGCAAACTTTAGGGTTAGTTGTTTTTCCTCATCTAAGGGCCCCAAATGAATCCATCCAAGGGATGAGATTCATCCCTACAAAAAGTAGGTGGGGAGTGGGTGAGAGGAATATGAATTTAAATTTAAATTTTAAATCTAAAATACATGGGTTGAATTTTTAAGGGGCCACTTTAATTGTGTAAGGGGTGGGTTTATTCTTCTAACCCTTGTGCTAATTGGAACCTTGTTATTTATTTTAAACCTAGTCACCTTGTGGGATTATTATGACTCTATTATTTTATTTAAATAGACCCCTTTTTATCCATGGAATTAATTTGTTCTAGTCGACTATAGTGGAAATCAAATAATTATCAAAATGAAAATTAGGGGAAACTAAACCAAGCCTTAGACTGACTTGGTTTATTCATAGGTTCCGAGGGCATTTTATTTTTATTATAATGGTATTTAAATAAGGAAATTAAAATTATTAATTTTAAAGTAACTTAGAGACATGAATGTGACAAATGGTAATTCTAAAGTTTTTGCGGGAACATTTTCTAAAAAAAATTAATGCATAATCTTTCTAGCTTGCCCTAGGTTGTTCTTGGGTTTTGTGCAGGGAAAGTTTAGTGGGCGTTATGCTTGTTATTTGAGAATTTTTCAAAGCTTGGACCCATGGGCACACTGGAAAACACGAGACATGAACATTTAACCTAGCGCAAATATTCTATTTAGACCTAGAAAACAACATTGTCTGATAATTGTATAATATAGAAAGCCTAGAAAACTGAAACAAAAACCTAGAATGATGAAATAACTCTCACCTTGGTTTGTGTAGGAGGTGTAGACTAGATGAGGGGTTCTTTCACGTAGATCTAGACTTGGAACCATCTAGATTAGGAGGTAGTGACCATTCTCCTTAGATTTTATAGACGCTTGGGATGTTAATGACGATATGTGTGAAGGGTTCTTAGGAGGATGAATTGATAGAGAAGATATGGAGCCATTAGTTGAGGCTCATGCATCTCCTCAACATAGAGAGGAGCATAGGGCAGAGAACTCCTGCGTGGAGTCGGCTACGGTAGAGTCACCACAAAGGGGACATGAAGACAAGATTTTAGGACACAGGGATAGATCTCGGAGCCCTAGGCAGAGGGAGGATCATATAAAGAGACCTAGGGTTCATTAATCATCATTCGAGCCCATATAAAGGAGATCCTAAAGCTACATGCATCTCCCTATTCTGGAGATATAGGTGGTTTTTAGGAAGAGACCTGATTGTGAGCTTGAGCACGAATTCTTTAAGCTCTGTGTTTGTACTAACAACATGAAATATCGTGTTGTGATCCATCTTCTGAGGGATGGAGAAGGTGTCTAGTGGAGGAATAAGGAACAAAAGCTCCATGTTCACTCGAGAGACGGTGACTGAGAGATCTTTGAGGAGCGGTTCAGGAGTAGGTATTTATCCCGGATGTTCATTCAGTAGAGGATAGACAAGTTCCATGACCTCCGTCAGGCATCTATGACTGTAGCTAAGTATGAGAGTCAATTTCTGGACCTACTATAGTATGTTGACTATATGTAGGACAAGCGGAGTTCATCAAGGGGCTTGAATTTAGATTTGGGTGGTGCGGTGCATATTCATTGCCCACAGACCTTAGCAAAGGTTGTGGAGAAGGCTTATATTGTAGAGAGAGACACGGGGAAGACACAACAGGCTAGGGATAGAGTGCGGAGCCACATCCAACAGATGTGGATAGCAGGTCAAGGGGGTCAGATCCTCCTCCTCATGGTAGACATGGTTCATCCCGGTCGTCATTTAGGCCATCACACCATCCACCTTAGTAGCAACAAACTCATCCACCATTCAAACCTACTCAGATATTTGATGCTTAGAGGGGACATAGTATGGGGCCTCCTCCTAGGGGTCCCATTAGGACACAAGGTGCACCGAGAGCTCATTCAACAGGAGCTCATCATTAGAGACCTCATTAGTATATAGCTTGATCATCGGGATCCACAATGCAAACCTCTAGAGTACCAGCTGAGTAAAATCTCACTAGAGAGGACCAAGAAGTTGTTATGGTTGTGGTGTTGTTGGAAATAATTGGAGAGAGTTCCCAAAACCATAGTTTTAAGGGTAAGGGGCATATTTCAAAGCCTACGGTTGGTGACAAGGGATGTAGCCATTAGATCTACGTAGCGGTCGAGAACCGTCAGGCTGAGCAATAGAGTACCATGATAGAGACTACAAGTAGCATTGGTGGTATTCTTACCTATATATTGTTTGATTATGGTTTGTTTGATTCATTTATTGTACCATCTTTAGTAGAGCATTGTAGGTTTGGTGGTAGTTAGGCGGGGTTGTAGTTTAGGCATCAAGATGGCTTCTAGAGCCAAAATCTTTGTAGAATCCTTAGTTAAGGAGTGTGTAGTGGATTTGGGACCCTTCACCACTATTTAGGATCTTCATATCCTTCTGTTGGGTTCGTATGGAGTCATATTAGGCATGGAATGGTTTTCTAGATAGAGCCGAGTGGATTGTTACCATAAGACTATTTCATGTACAGATGATCTAGGAGTTGAGTCGGTGATAGCATGAGTTAGGAGAACCGTTTCCATCTGCACCATCTCCGCTATGTAGCTTAAGAGGTGTGCACGATGAGGTTTCCATATGTATACCGTTAGAGTAGTGATAGATATGAGTATGAGTCTAGTGGACCATCCCTTGATGACCATCACATCTTGAGATATTTTGCTAATGTTTTCCAGGGAGATACCAGGGTTACCTCCTCCACATGAGATAGATTTTCACATAGATTTGGTTATGGGTGTAGAACCTATCTCACAAGCCTATTATCATATGACTACCCCCGAGTTTTGTGAGCTCAAGTTGTAGAATGAGGGCCTTCTTGAGAAAGGCCTAATCCTTCCTAGTGTATCCCCTTGGGGTGCACCAATTGATGAATTTTGTAAAGAATAAGGATGGATATCTTTGTTTGTGTATTGATTATTGCTAGCAATTGAAAAATTAGTGATCAAGAGTCGTTACCCCCTTCCACACATTGATGATTGATTTGATCATATCAAGGGGACCACAATATTCTCTAAGATAGATCTTAAGTCAGGGTATCATCAACTAAGGATAAAGGAGGAAGATATTCATAAGACCACCTTTCGTATGAGATATGGCCACTATGAGTTCATAGTGGTGGCTTTTGGTATGATGAATACCACCGCAGTGTTCATGAGCTTGATGAATGGGGTATTTAGGACTTCTTTGGATCGCTTCATGCTCATTTTACTTAATGACATTATGATATACTCACATACTCATGAGGAGAATGAGGGCGCCTTCGCTAGGTTCTTCAGTGTCTTTGTGAGAAATAACTTTATGGGAACTTGGAGAAGTGTGCATTCTTTCAGATATAGGTGCAATATTTGGGCCACATCATTTTTGGGGAAGGTATCACAGTCGATTATTCCAATATTTGAGCTATTATGGATTACCTAGCACTAAGTAGTGTGACCAGGTGTGTAGCTTCATGGGTTTGGTAGGATACTACGGAGATTTGTACAAGACTTTTCTCGGGTTGCACAAGCATCCCATCCCTTCCCTTTAGTGGAAAGTGAAGAAATTTTTATGGTCGATAGATATGAGTAGGCATTCTAGACACTTTGAAGGAATACCTCATGAAAACACCTATTCTTGTAGTACCAGGACCCTCGGGTGAGTTCTTCATTTACACGATGCTTCTTTGGCAAGACTTGGTGGTGTATTGATGTAAGAGGGAAGAGGAGTTACGTTTGAGTCTCAAAAACTCAAATTTTATGAGCTCAATTATTTGAATCATGATCTTGAGCTTACAACAGTTGTGTACATGTTGGTGCGCTGGAGACACTTCCTTATTGGTCAGAGATTTACACTCACGATTGATAACTTGAGTCTTCGCCACCTCTTCACATAACCCAATATCAACGCTCGTAAGCGAGGGTGGATGGAGTTTACTTTGTGAGTATGACATGGAGATAGAGACCGTGAAGGGGAAAGAGAATGTGGTTGTAGATGACCCGAGTATATAGAGATATGTGGCTATGGCTACTTTAGTGGGTACAGATTTGAGGAGTAGGATTGTCTAGTGTCTTCCTCACGACAAATTCTACCTTGCGACCAGAGCAAAGATTGAGTAACGAGACCCCTTAGGGAAGATTTGATGGATTTTCATTAGAGACATATGGCCTTCTCATACATAGAGGTTAGATATATGCTCCTAGATATAGAAGCTTGAGATAGGACAATTTGATATAGGATCATCGTGCACCTTATTCACCCAACCAAGGGTGAAGAAGATGCACGCCACCTTGAGATAGTTTTACCATTGGAGGGGAATTTAGAGATATGTGGCTCTGTTCATTTCAGATTTTTAGATTGTCATAAGTAGAAGGACAAGAATCAACATCCAACTAGCCTTCTCTTCCCTCACGCCACACCAAAGTTGAAATGGGACACCATTTCCATGGACTTCATAGTTGGGTTACTGAAGTTGAGATACCACCACATCGCCATCATGGTCACAATGGATAAATTTTTGAAAGTGGATCATTTTTATCTAGTGAAGACCACCTACATAGCTAGTGCAGTGGCATGGGTCTATCTTGATGACATTGTTAGATTACATAGGATTCCATAAAAGATAATTTGTGACAATGATCCCTTGTACACTTCTCACTTCTGGACTACAATGCAGTATGCTCTTGGGATAAAGATCATCTTCAATACAACTTATCATGCTTTGAGATAGATGGATATCTTGAGCGGTGAATCAAATCATGGAGGACATGCTCGGATGTACATAATAGACCATTAGTCGAGGTGGGAGGAGTACTTGTATCTGGTGGAGTTTTCCTATAATAATATTTTCTAGAGTTCGATAGGCATGGCTCCTTTTCAATCACTTTGTGGGTGCTCAAATTAGTCTCACCCCGTTTGTCACTAAAATTTCTCATTTTACGGCATTTGTCATGTTTTTGTCTCCCGTATTCGTGCTTGAAGACTCTTTTCTCCATTTGGTTGCCATGATCTGTCCTTTCTTGGTTGAGGATCATTTAAAAGGTAAAAAAACTGTTTTTCATTTCTCTTTCCATCTGAAGGAGTCTGTAAATTGGGCATAAAACTCGAGTTGTTCCTTTTCTTCTATTTTCGTAGTCACGTTTTATCGTCCCTGTAATTTTTTTCCCAAATATCTGAGGAAATGTGATTGGATATAGCTCAGAGGATCATGTTTGAACCTTATAACATTTCCAAATTCTTTGTCCTTGAAGAAAAATTCATCTCCGGGCTCAAATGGTGGTTTTCCTACATTTTTACAATTTGATGGGTGTGTTTTTCCCATAAAATTTACATCTCTGCAATAGTAGAAACGTGGCCCTTTTTGGTTGGATGTGGCTCGGCGGAGTACTCTAAAAACTTTGTGGCTTGCCTCAACCTAAAACTTGTCCATGTGGAGGAACGATGCTCATTTGAAAATTCACCTTTTGGTTTGTCCTTGGAGTTGCGCCGAGGGGACAAGTGGAGGATTCCACCGCTTTTCCCGGACTAAGAAATTTTTTTCATGCAACCGTCTGAGTTTTGATGGGACATGGACACATAGTGGGTTGGCACTCATTTGAGGATCCACCTCATGGTCCCACCTTAACAATTACGATAGAGGGAGATGTGGAGGCTTCCGCCGACTCCGCTTTGTACTTTAATTTTTCAAAGAAATTTTCTGAAGCTTGGGACTTGTGGTGATCCCACGCTCATTCAAGGCTCCGCTCTTGGGCACCATCTCAAATTTGTGCCATAAATACATGGAGGTTTCACAGGCCTTCCTTTCCCTTAGACATTTCAAGCAACTTCTTAAAAGGATATGGGACACATGGAGGGACCGTGCATGTTTGGGGACCAACCCATGAGTTTTATTTTGAAGAAGCGTTAGGAGGACTCTTGGAGGATTACACTCACTCCGCCTTTTTGCTTGGAATTTTCAATGGCCGAAGAAGACTATCTCAGACCTTAGACACACATGGCGCCTTCAATGAACCTTCAACTTTTTAATTGAATCTTCGAGACCGAGACACGTGTTGAGACCGTGCTTTTTGGGGTCTCTAATTTTCAGGGCCATCTCAAAATGTGCCATTAAGAAACATGGCGGAAAGGAAATAGAGAAATGCAATGTCGGGGTTATTTAAGGTTTTTGCCTTTTTTAAAAAGGGATAAAATTGTAAGTTAAAGTGTGGCCCCGACAGAATAGTAATGCTAATGTTGAATAGTCAAAAACAAAGGTGCGGGCCGATAGGGCAAATATGGAAATTTTTCCTTGTTGGAAAATAAGAATAAAGTGAAAAAATAAAGCAGTGTCCGTGCGGACCCACATCTAAAGCTAAAGGCCTTCCTTAAAGTCCCGTGGTTATTATCCCTCAAATAGTAAGAATATTTCTTATCAAATGCATTTGAATACTTTATCGGACATGATTCATCACATGGCCTCAAATTAATAGGCAATCTTCTTAATGTTTTGTTAAATCTAGTGTTGAAATCATGCACTTTGATTAATTAGGAGTCATTTTTATATTTTTAAATTCGGACAAAATAAACCTAGGTCTATTTTGTCACCATACTACAATCTAAAAATAGTTAGGACTAGCTCACATCCTTTTAAGGTGATACCCACTTCTTCAAAGCTTGAGTGCTAAAAATTCACATAGATTGCTTCCCCACAGCCTCCGCCCTTCCGCATTTAGCTTCAATGTGGGTCCCACCAAAATAATCTAAAAACCATTGATCAACCCTAAACTACCCTTGTTCTCCTTGTGTATCAACAAAGGAACAAAATCTACTTGTAAAAATATGCAAAACAATCAAGATTTCTTAATGTCTTTAGTAACCTTTGCCTTTAATTGAAAATATCTTCATAATCCGGAAGTGACAACTCGTGAGAGTCAAATTTGGTGTGTTGATCATATTTTCCCAAGGTATTCTCTATAAAATTTGTGCAAAAGAAGGATTTACCAGCGTTCTTCAATAACAGAGGTTACAAAATAGGTTCTCTTACCTTGGTTGAAAGGGACAACCTAAAATAGTTAGGATTAGATCACATCCTTGTAAGGTAATACCCACTTCTTCAAAGCTTGAGTGCTAAAAAGTCAGATAGATTGCTTCCCCGGCTACAAAACAACATACATAATCATCTATCAACCTCCGAGTGTCTTGTAAAATCCATGATTATGCTCCGCCGTTGAAGGAGATTAAATCGGGTACTAACACGCTTTTAACACCGTTCTTGAGGAATTGATTTATGTTGCTAGGAACTAATTTATGTTCTTGAGACTGATTTGTTAATTTATTGCCATTTCGTATCCATTTGGCCCATCAACAAAGCTTCTGGCACCGTTGTCGGGGACTTTTTGAAAATATTTGAAATATTTGGATACATATCAAACCCTGAGTAATGTTTCTTGCAAATGTTGTGTACAAATACATTGTTAAGAAGTCATTCTATATGCAAATTTGTGAGATTTGTTCAAAGTTATATGCTCTGTCTATAATTTTCCAAGTGTCTAACAGTTGTTGCACTTTGCTTACATTGTGATCGATAAATTTGAGTAAAATAAGATCAGATCAGATAAGTTTTGCAAGATTCCAAGATCTTGCAGACATTTGATAGATTATCTTGTAGTGATTTTTTGCACATCTGAGGTGAAAATCCTTAGTGGTGACTCCATGTTGATTTATTTTGGACAAATGCCAGTGTCTTAACCTCTGTCAATGTGAATTTGTTACTAATCTTTGCAAAGCTGGAAGGAAGAAGATATTTCTTTGTTAAGGACCCTGCTAGAAGGTTGTTTCCAAAACTAGGGAAAACAAATTTAGAAGGAAGAAGAATTTGGAAGGTTGTTGGAGATCAAGCATCAAGAAAAGAGATCTCCATTGGTGAAACTGATCAGCTTGTGATTGAAGATTGTAGTACTTCCTCAAGTGCTTTTGAATCAGGTAGCCTCTTTGTTGAATTAAATTCTCCATCTGGAGAGGGTCCATCATCTGTATTTGAAACATTTACTTCTTGATCTACCCCTGTATTTTCAAAATCTAATAGAGTTTTCCAAGAGATAGAACCTTTAGAGGGTAGTCATTCTGAAAATTGTATCCCTGTACCACACAGACCCCTCACTCCTCATCACTTTGTTTCTCCTGTAAGATCACCTCCTTAGAATAATATGGCTCAGCCTCCACCCAAACCTCCATTTATCGTTAATACTTTTGTCCCATCAGATTTAGAGGCATGGATGGCTATCTAAATGTTGTGCCACGGGATGTAAGAAACAAATTACCTAATATAAAGGAAATAATGCAATAACTCGTGATCAATACTTGAAACTATTTGTCAATATGATGGAGGATTTCAAAATAGAGTTTGAAGATGCATACATTAAAGTATTTATTCATACTTTAGAAGAATATGCAAGGAAGCTGGTATAAATATTTTCTAGATAATTCCCTTGACACCTTGACAAAGATCAAGAATGCCTTTAGAATATAGCACGGTGATAAAACAGACCCTAGGTTTCTTTTATCAGACTTTGAAAATATATAAAAAAAATCTAATGAATCAGTGCATGATTTTAACACTCGATTTAACAAAATAATAAGAATACTACCTTTTAATTTAAGGCCATGTGATGAATCATGTATGATAAAGTATTCAGATGCATTTGATAAGAAAGCTACTTACTATTTGAGGGATAAGAACCATGGGAATTTAAGGCAGGCCTTTACCATAGCTCTAAAAATTGAGAACAACATCAAAGTATTTGGAAAACCTCCTAAGAGAGAGGGTGTTAAATTGATCAACCCTGAGAAGCCTCAATCAAGTAAGGAAGTGGATCTTGAGGAAGTTGTAAGGACTTTGGATGGGGTCATTTGTCAAAGAAATATCTTAGAAGCTAGCCGGGCAAAAAAATCAATTGGACAAGGTCCTCGGGTTAAGCATAGGTAACAAGGACAAGACTGAATTATGAATCATCCCAAAAATGATCATAGGTCGATGACAGGTAAGGACCCATGGGATCGAGACAACCCCAAGATAGGGAGAATAGAGTAGTGCATGATCCTCTAAATACCAGATTTTTGTTGTTGTTAAGAGACAAATAAAATGGACTAGTTTGACAAATTCTTATTACCCCACCCGCCATGTGAAGTAGATCAACAAGTTGAAAAAGATAATGATGATGATAACAATGATGATGATGCATGCATGGTGGATTCCTCTACGATTTCACAAAGCAGGAGAAACCTCAATCGAGGCGATGAGTGCAGAATCGCTAAATATTTTTGGGAATACATTCACTAGGTATTACATCTTCCTCCCACTTATAGTTCTGAAATTGATATGGTGTAATATTTTTAACTTCCTAATAATTATTTTTTGTACCTAAGATCTCTAATGATTGAGAAGTATGATGGAGGGATACCTTTTGAGAGGATAGGCGGTTATTAATGAATATTGTGGTTGGCCATGAAAAATAATATAATACCAGGAGTAGGGTTTCCAAAGGGGTAGGGCCTCAGGTCAAACCAAAACTTCTAGTGTTTCCCAGTATCCCAAAAGAGACTCCAAAGAAGGATACATCTGGCAAAGGCCTTGTTGTCTCAAGTAGAAAATACGCTTTCCCTCACTCAGAATGTACAAAAACTTGTGCCATCAAATGAATTTGTAAACCTCCCTCCTAACACTGCATTACCCAAATATGTTCCTTATGACATAGCCCAAATCTTGAGTCAGATCAAGATTTTTGTTCCTATTGTTGAATTTCTTAGAATCCTTGAGCATAGGAACAAAGCATTCAATATTTGGGGTTTAGAGAAGAAAAAGTCACCCAAGGTAGAAATGTTGAGACTCCTCCTACCATTTCAGAGTTGAAAAAACCCCAAGTACTGGAGGAACCAGGTGAACCACCTAAAGTTTACTTGGGAACATCTTTGGTTGAGTCTCAATTAAATGTTGATCCATTTTTTACAACATTGATTATTAAAGACAGACTGCTGCACAATTGTATGTTTGATTCCGGAGCATCATGCAATGTTATGCCTCTAGAAGTCATGAATGAATTGAACATTAAAGTGACAACAGCTTATGACAAGTGTACTGCAATGGATTCTAGAGAGGTGCCTATTGTAGGATGTGTAAAAGGTTTGGTGGTACAACTTACAGCTTCTCTGAGTAAGAACTTGAAACTTGATGTAGTTGTTGTTGACTGCCCTACCGAATGGGGCATGCTATTATCAAGAAAGTGGGCTGCAAGTGTTGGTGGAAATGTTCAGATGGACATGTCTTATGCCACCATACCAATTGAGGGCAACCTTGTGAAGTTACCTAGTGAAAAGAAGATGTTATATCTTATTGAGGACCCCAACAATGCTTCTTATAAAGTATTGCATGCAGATATTGATATTGATAACTTTGTGAGTTATGTTGCTTTCAAGGAATATGAAATTGATCAATGCAAGTATCATTGGAAGGATGATTTTCTTAAGACTTTGATGTTTGATGTAGCCTCGAAAGATGTTAGAAAACTTGACCCAGAACAAAGGATAAGCCTGAAGAAATGTGGTCGGATAGTGACTTGGATGGAAAAGAGAGGAATTCATATGACCCGCTTGTTAAAAGCATATAAGAGCTGCTTAGTATGGTCATATCCAAAATGATAGGCACTTGAAGTTTTTCCTTAATTATTTTCTTTGAATCAGGATGCTCTCCATTGTACAATGTATAGTTCTTTGTTTTCATTCTGCTTTTGTGTTTTTGTTCGTTCTGATCCTGGGTGACCTAGTTTTGTTGGTTTCTTGGTTCATTTTTTGGAGGATGGTTATGGTTGTTCTTCTCTACAAGCTTATTCTTTGACTCCATTTCCCAATGGTCTGTTTTTGGCACTTGGTCTTCTATTTTTCTTATGGAACTCACAGGATTTCCCATATCCAGTTAGAGCTAATGTTGGTGCTCAAATTAGTCTTGCCCCATTTTTCATTGAAATTCCTCAGTTTACGGCCTCTGTTATGTTTTATATCTCCTCGTATTGGTGCTTGAAGACTCTGTCCTCCATTTGGTTGCCATTATCAGCCCCTTCCTTGGTCGAGGATCACTTAAAAGGTCCATTTTTTTGTTTCTCTATTCATTTGAAGGAGACTATAAATTTAGCGTCGATTTAGGTTGTTCTTTTCCTTCTGTTTTCCTCGGTCACATTTTGTTGTCCCTATCATTTTTGTCCCAAATCCCTGAGGAAACGTGATTGGATATAGCTCAAAGATCATGTTTGAACCTTATAACATTTCCAAATTCTCTATCCTTTGAAGAAAAATTCATCTCCGGACTCAAATGGTGGTTTTCCCGCACTTTTACGTTTGATGGGTGTTTTTTCCCGTCAAATTTACATCTCTGCATCAAAGCAAATGTGGCCCTTTTTGGTTGGATGCGGCTTGGTGGGGCACTCTAAAAATATGTGGCACAACTCAACCTAAATATTTTCCACATGGAGGAATGACAGTCATTTGAAAATTCACCTTTTGGTTTGGCCTTGAGTTGCGCAGGGGGGACACGTGGAGGATTCCGCTACTTTTCCCATACTTAGAAATTTTTTTCATGTAATCTGTACAATTTTTGGTTGGCCATGGACAAGTGGTGGGCTGACACTCATTTAGGATTTTCCTCTTAGGGTCCCACCTTAAAAATTGCAACAGGGGGATAGGTGGATGCTTCCACCGCTCCGCTTTGTACTTAAAATTTTTAAGGCAAATTTACGAAACACAGAGACATGTGTTGAGCCCGTGATTTTTCAGGTCTCCACTCTTGGGAACCATTTGTAAGTTGCACCATTCTGATGTGGATCCCCACGGACTGTGCTTCATTTTTCACTTTATACTTATTTTCCAAAAAGAAAAAAATTTCATATTTTCCCCACGGGCCCGCACATCCATTTTTGACTAGTCAACGCTAGCATTATTTTTTTCGGGGCCGCACTTCAATTTACAATATTATCAATTTTTACAAAAGGAAAAAAACCTTAAATAACCCCAAAGCTCCATTTCTCCATTTTCCCGCCTTTGTCACGTGTCTTAATGGTGTATTTTTAGATGACCCACAAAGTAGAGACCCCAAACAAGTGTGGGCTCAACACATGTCTCGAGTCTAGAAGAGTCTCATTAAAAGTTGAAGGTTCAGCTGAAGGCACCATGTGTCTAAGGTCCTAGATAGTCTCTTTTCACCATTGAAAAGTCCAAGAAAAAGGAAGAGTGAGCGGAAGCCTCCAAGTGTCTTCCTGGTGCTTCTTCAAAATAAAACTCAAGGGTCGGTCCCCAAACATCCGTGGTCCCTCCACATGTCCTAGGCCCTTTTAGGAAGTTTCTTGAAAATTATAAGGGAAATGAAGGCCCGACAGAAACCTCCATATGTCTTTATGACACAACTTCAAGGAGGTGACCAAGAGTGGAGACCACGAACGAGCAAGCTCACCATGTGTCCCAGGCTTTAGAAAATTACTTTGAAAAGTTTAAGTACAAAGCAGAGTTAGCGAAATCCTCTACTGTCCCCTTATCGCAATTGTCAAGGTGGGACCTTGAGGCGGATCCTCAAATGAGCACCAACCCACCACATATCCATGGCCTACACAAACTTTACCTACTGCATGAAAAATTCATCTAAGTTCAAGAAAAGCAGTGGAATCCTTCACGTGTCCCCCCGGTGCAACCCCAAGGCCAAACAAAAAGGTGAGTTTTCAAATGAGTTTCGTTCCTCCATGTGGACAAGTTATGGGTTGAGGCGAGCCACAAAGTTTTTAGTGCCCCACCGAGCGGCATATAACAAAAAGGGCCACGTTTCCATTGATGCAGAGATGTAAATATGATAGGGAAAACACACCCATAAAACCATAAAAATGCAAGAAAACCACCATTTGAGCCTGGAGATGAATTTTTCTTCAAGGATAGAGAATTTGGAAATTTTACAAGTTTCAAACATGATCCTCTAAGCTATATCCTATCATGTATCCTCATATATTGGGGAAAATAATAACGGGGACAAAAAAATGTGACCGCAGAAAACTCAAGGAAAGGAACAACCCAAGTTTTAGGCCCAATTTATAGGCTCCTCCGGATGGACAAAAACAAAAAACAAAAACACATTTTGCACCTTCTAAGTGATCCTCGACCAAAGAAGGGACTGATCATGGCAACCAAATGGAGGACGAGTCTTCAAGCAGCAATATGGGGAGATAGAAAACATGATAGAGGCTACAAACTGAGGAATTTCAATGACAAACGGGGTGAGACTAATTTGAGCACCAACATTGGCTCCAACTCGGGGATGGGCACTCCTTATGAGTGCCACAAGAACAAATAGAAGACCAAGTGCCAAAAAGACAATTGGGCTTTAGAGTCAAATAATAATCTTATAGAGTAGAACAACCATGACCATCCTCCAAAAAATGAATCAAGAAACCAACAAAACCAGGTCACCCAGGACTAGAATGAACAAAAACAAAAAGTAGAATGCAAACAAATAATTATACACTATACAATGGATAGAATCCCAATTCAAAGAAAAATCAAGGAAAAATTCAAGTACACGCCATTCTAGATATGACCATACTAACCAGCTTCTTATATGTTTTTAACAAATTTGGTCATATGATTGCCTCTCTTTTCCAGCCAATTCACTAATTGACCACATTTCTTCAGCTTATCCTTTCTACCGGGTCAAGTTTTATAACATCTTTCGAGGCTGCATTAAAATCAAAGTCTCACAAAAATCATCCTGCTCATGATACCTACATTGATCAATTTCATATTCCTTGAAAGCAACATAGCTCATAGAGTTATCAATATCAATATTTGCATGCAATACTTCATAAGAAGCATTATTGGGGTCCTCAATAAGATATAACATTTTCTTTGTACCAAGTAACTTCACAAGGTTTCCCTCAATTGGTATGGTGGCATAAGACATGTCCATCTGAACATTTCCACCAACACTTGTAACCCACTTTAACAACATGCCCTATTTGAAAGTCAACAAAAACAACATCAAGTTTCAAGTTCTTACCTAGATAATCTACAAGTTGTACCACCAAACCTTTTACACATCCTACAATAGGCACCTCTCTAGAATCCATTGTAGTACACTTTCCATAAGCTTCTCTCACTTTAATGTTCAATTCATTCATCACTTCTAGAGGCATAACGTTGCATGATGCTTGGGAATCAAACATACAATTGTGATCTGATGCATGTCTTTAATAATCAAGTTTGTAAAAATGGATCAACATTTAATTGAGACTTAACCAAAGATGTTCCCAAGTAAATGTTAGGTGGTTCACATGGTTCCTCCAAGTTTTGGGTTTTTTTCAACTCTAAAATGGTAGGAGGAGTCTCAACATTTTTTTCCTTGGGTAACTTTTTTCTTCGTGAACCCCAAATATTCAATGCTCTATTCATATGCTCAAGGATTCTAAGAATTCGACAATAGGAACATAAATCTTGATCGACTCAAGATTTGGGATATGTCACAAGGAACATATTTGGGTAATGTAGGTGATAGGAGGAGGTTTACAAATTCATCTAATGTTACAGGATTTGTTATAGTCTAAGAATTTGAGGGACACAAGTTCTACTTGAGAAACAAGGCCTTTGTGAGATGTATCTTTCTTTGGAGTCTCTTTTCGGGATCTTGGTAAGCACTTTGGAATTTTTGGTTTGGCCTCGAGGCCCACCCCTTTGGTAACCCTACTCTTGGTATTATATTCTTTTTCATGGCCAACCACAACATTCATTAACAACTTCCTATCCTCCTCAGAAGGTATCCCTCCATCATACTTCTCAATCATTAGAGCTCTTAGGTACTCAAAATCATTATTAGAAAGTTTAAAAGCTTGCACCATATCAATTTTAGAAGTATGAGTGGGAGGAAGAATTAATACCCGGTGAATGAAATCCCAAAAATATTTAGCAGTTCATGCACTCATCATCTCAGTGAGGTTTCTCCCTATTGTGAACTCGTAGAGGAATCCACCATGCATGCATCATCATCAGTGTTATCATCATCATCATCTCCTTCAACTTCCTAATCTATTTCACATGGCGGGTGGGGTAAGAATAATTTTTCACATCAATCCATATGATTTATCTCTTCAACAACAACAAATCTGGCATTTAGAGGATCAGGCACTACTCTATTCTCTCTAGCTTGGGGTTGTCTAGCTCCCATAGGTCCTTTACCTCTGTCATTAGACCTATGATAATTTCCAGGATTATTCGCAAGTCTTTCTTGTCCTTGTGTCCCATGCTGACCCTGAGGACCTTGCCCAATTCCTTTTTCTAACCTAGCCACCTTGTAAGAGATTTCTTTGAAAGCTCCAACCAAATTCCTTACAACTTCCTCAAATCCATTGCCTTAATTGATTGAGGATTCTCGGTTGATCAGTTTAACACCCTCCCTCTTACGAGGCTTTCCAATTTCTTTGATGTTGTTCTCAATTTACAGAGCTATGGTAAATTCCTAACTTAAAGTCCCAGGGGTCTTATCCCTTAAATAGTAAACAAATTTCTTATCAAATGCATATGAATACTTTATCGGACATGATTCATCACATGGCCTCAAATTAATGGGCCAATCTTCTTAATGTTTTGTTAAATCTAGTGTTGAAATCATGCACCGATTCATTAGGATTCTTTTTTATATTTTCAAACTCGACAAAAGAAACCTAGGGTTTGTTTTATCACCATCCGCATTCTTAAATCATTCTTCATCTTTCTCCAGAGTCAATGAAATTATCTCTAGAAGAGATTTATACCAGTCCCTTACATATTCTTGTAAAGTATGAATACATAATTTAATGTATACATCTTAAAACTCTATTTTGAAATCATCCATCATATTGACAAAGAGTTTCAAGTGATGATCACCGATTATTGCATTATTTCCTTGAAACTTAGTCAATTTGTTTCTTACATCCCGTGGCACAACATTTGGATAGCCACCATGCCTCTAAAACTAATGGGACAAAAATTATTAACGAAAAATGTAGGTTTGAGTGGAGGCTGAGCCATATTATTCTTAGGAGGTGATATTACAAGAGAACCATATAGATGAGGAGTGATGGGGTCCATGTGGTACATGGATAAATTTTATGAATGAATTCCCTCTAAAGGTTCTATCTCTTGGAAAGCTCTATTAGATTTTGAAAATAGAGGGGTAGATCAAGAAGAAAATGTTTCAAATACAAACGATGGACTTTATCCGGATGGATAATTTAGTTCATCAAAGAAGATACCGATTCAAAAGAACTTGAGGAAGTAGTGCAATCTTCAATCACAGGATAATCAATTTTACCAGTGGAGATCTCTTTTCTTGATGCTTGATCTCCAACATGCTTCCAAATTCTTCTGTCTTACAAATGTTTTCCCGGTTCTAAAACAACCTTCTAGTAGTGTCCTTAACAAAGAAAGATCTTCTTCCTTCCAAATTTGCAAAGATTAGTAACAAATTCACATTGATAGAGGTTAAGACACTAGTATTTGTAAAAAAAATCAACACGATGTCCCACTAAGGATTTTCACCTCAAATGTGCAAAAATTCACTAAAAGATAATTTGTCAAATGTCTCACGATATAGAATCTTACAAAACTTATCAGATATGATCTTCTTTTACCCAAATTTATCAATCACAATGCAAGAAAAGTGCAACAACTACTGGAAACTAGGAAAATTGTAGATAGAGCATATAACTTCAAACAAATCTCACAAATCTGCATATAGAATGACTTCTTAACAATGTATTTGCACACAACATTTGTAAGAAACATTACTAGGGTTTGATATGTATCCAAATATTTCAAATATTTTCAACAAGTCCACAACAACGATGTTAGAAGTGTTGTTGATGGGCCAAATTTGTTGAAATAAATCAACAAATTAGTCTCAAAGAATGTAAATTAGTTCCCAGCAACGTAAATCAATTCCCACAGTAATGCGCGAGAAGCGTGTTGGTATCCATATTTAATCTCCTTTAAAGGCTAAGCATCATCATGGATTTGACAAGACCCTATGAGGTAGATAGATGATTATGTATATCATTTTGTAACTAGGGAAGGAATCTATCTGAATTTTTAGCACTTAGGTTTTGAAGAAGTGGGTTTCACCTTAAAAGGATGTGATCTAATCCTAACTATTTTAGGTTGTTCCTTTCAACCAAGGTAAGAGAACCTATTTTATAACCTCTCGTTATTGAAGAACTACTAAATCCTTCTTTTACATGAATTTTATAGAGAAGACCTTGGGAAAATATGATCAACACACCAAATCTGACTCTCACGAGTTGTCACTTCCAGATTATGGAGATATTTTCAATACAAGGAAAAGGTTACTAAAGACATTAAGAAATCTTGATTGTTCTATATTTTTGCAAGTAGATTTTGTTCCTTTGTTGATACACAAGGAAAATAGGGGTAGTTCAGGGTTGATCTTGATGGTTTTAAATGATTTTTGTAGGAGATGAAGTAGGATAAAGTTGATTATACCGGATCTTTGGAGGGACTTCACAATAATGAACAATTTAAAAATATAAATCTTCATAACAGTCTAGACATTCCCTCAACTAGAAGGTGTGCTTCAATGGATGCCCAAATCAACACGTTTTCCCATAATATTTGAGACTCCAACATGAAGGCTTGAATTAAGACTGAATTAAACACTAAAGTTTTGATTAATCACACATAAGATACACATGAAGACTAACATACAATCTTTATCAACAAATGACAAAGTGAATTGATTTTAATTTTTTTATCTTATCCAAGATGAAGGATCTTCTTGAAATAATATTACAAATAACATTATCTTTTGTCACATGGATGAGATCCTCGTGTGATTTCACAAAAATTCAATGTAAGATTGCAATAGGAATGAAAGAAACTATTTATAGACTTTCATAAAATAAAGTAGACACAAATTAATTCCAAAATTGATTAGATTCATCGGAGGAGAAAGCTTCTAGAGAAATCTCGATGCTTGTCAATGGCTTTAAAGTTGCAACCAACTTGACATGATAGAAAATGTAACACACAAGAAAATAATATAGTAATCTCAATTTTGGCCTCTTGGGAAGATGAATTTATCAAAAGAAATTCTCAAGAATTCATACTCCATCCATTTTCAAGAGTATTCTCATTGCATTTAGACATTTTTCCCAATAAATTTTCCCCCTAAAAGGGAAGTATATTCGAGGTACCTTTTCCTACGTTACCTATTTTCTTCTGAGACAACGACGTTTAAAAAATTCAAATTCAAAATCTTCCAAGTGGACCAACTATGAACAGATCATGTTTCTTGGGCCCTCGACACATGAAATTTGATGTCCTCACATACATTAATTCTTAAGGAAATCAAGGACATGAATTTTTTCCTCATCCTTGCTCATCTTTATTTCAAATTTTTAAAACCTCTCCTGCTTCCCGCTTCTAACATCTAACCTTTCTGTGCACAACTTGCTCTGAACTTCCCATCACCTTCAACCATTATTGAAGCTCAAAAATATTCCACAAAAAAATGAAATATCATATTCCATGAAAAATTGACCAAGGAAAGGAGAAAAAATGAATAACAAATAACAAGAAATAATGAAATTCTTCATGGCAACGAAGTAGAAATTTGAAGATATTTTGCAAACGGAAGCATAGATCACAAAACCATATATTTTTAAGTTTTTCACTCTTGAAATCCATCAAAATCACACCTTAAAACCCTTTTTCCATGGCACAAAATTTTCATAGCGAAGAAATTTATCTCTTTGCGAAACGAGGAAAAAGCTTGATTTCCCATCAAACCGGCAAACCGAATAGAAGAAAAATTTCACTAGCAAAATAAGATGAGAAACCCCATAGAAAAAATGTAATTTTTTTATAAATAGACTAAAAAACCATGCATGCAATTTTCAAGGTCCATTAATGGTTGTTGTGTTCAAAAACATGCAGTCAAAATTTTAATACTTTAAAATCTACCAAACTATTAAGCGGAAATGGTGCAAGATTTCGGAGGGGTGATATTGCAAAAAACCACATATAAATAAACTTATTTTTGTAGTGATCAAACCACTAGAGGTTCACTTTCCAAAAATAATTGGTCTTCTACAAAGAGGACTTCCATTTCGGAAAGTTGTCAACTAAAAAAACTATGAAAGAGGCATTAAACAAATAAGATATATTGCGAGAAAGATCGTCGAAATGGTCGACTTGGTTAAAAATTAACATTTACTAAAAATAGCAAGTGATATCATGGACACCTAGTAAAATTAGTAAATCCATCTAGAAGGCAAGGGAATACGGGGAGAAAGGGTAATTTGAGCTACCATAATCATTCGAGGTCTAAAAAGCTAATTTGTGCACTTTATAGAAATAGTAAGTTGTCTTATGGGAACTTACTAAAAATAATAGGGTACTCCAAAGGGTGGATTTCCTAGAGAGATCACACTAGGAGTTGAACATTCATATTGACATCACTAATTCAAGCCCAAAGAGGAAAATTCTTGACACTTGCTAAAAATAATTGTCTTTTCCTAATATAGTAGGTGTCAAGGAAGATTTAAGTTTAGATTCATAGGGGTGAGAACTATATAAGTGATGTCACTTTCATGGATATCAATAGTGTATTTCAAGATTCAAGTGTGAGGTGGAATTCACAATCAAAATTATCAATCTGTTCATAATACACTTCATCATAGTCACATTTAAATCATCTAAGTAATGTGGTAATGTTGTAAGAAATCGGGATAGCATTTGATCTAAAGCTTCATTCTTTCCTAAAGAGATATCTATGGGTGATATTCATAGTCACCAATGGAATCATTTGTCGTGTTTTTAACAATTATCTCATGGTGTTCGTGAGAGGATTTAGGTTATACTACATTGAAGCATTGCATCGGGTCGGTCAAGTACTAAAGTGGATCGATGAAGTCATTTGACAAGTTTTTTTAAACACTCATTCCAAATCATCCATGAGCTAATTTGAAGGATTTTTGTAGAGTGCAAAGAGTTTAAATATTCAAAGTTTCACTTCATTTTAGCTTACCATAGACAAGGATCAACGAACTTCATCAAGAGCAAAACTCTTTTCTTTTCCTTCTCTCTCTTCTTCCCCCAACTTTCTCTCTCCTCCATGTTCTAATTTCACATTGGGGTTCGGAGTTTTTGATTTCTTAAAGTGTCTTTAGAAACATTATGTAAATTAAGTCACCTTTATTTTATAAAAGGGACTTAATATTTTGAGGAATATGAATAGTCTAAACTCGTAGAGTAAGGCATATGGAGGGTCATCGAGAATATGAAGATTTGCTCTTCTATAAATTGTAATGATATCATCATTCGAAAGGGTTCTAATTATTAAATTATTATAGTTGGTTGTATTCTTGTATTTTCATGAGAGATATTTTGCTCACTTGTGAGTGAAACGAGTTAGCCACTTTTCCCCTAATCTCAATGTCTTCCATTCTCATACTATATACAATTTTTTTTTGAGCATCAATAAAAGGAGTTTCGATACTTTTTTGACAAAGAGGCTTACTGATATTTTGTTTTCATTAAATTCTAATTGTTCTTATTGATATTTTCGGTATTGTTTCTTCCAAATTTTAGTGCATGTGATGAAGTTTCTAACTAGTGTGTGCAGGAATCTGAATTTCTACTTGCAACATTAGTTCCCCTACATCATATTCTTACTCCCTTTCCCACTATCCGAGAAAATTATTCCCTTACAAATATTTTCAAGATTTATCTCGTGAGGTAAATTGAGTGCCCTTGTTAGATCCCCAACCGAAAGGTCGCTTAGAATAAGACTCACTTTTTACTCACACATGCATATACGACGATTGCACCGATTAAGTAGAGGGAGTTAGACTCTCGAGCATTGGCAAGAAACCAACCGATTTATCCATTGAAATTTTTATTGAGAACATATGTCACACATAACACACCATTCCTTTCGTTACAAGGATTATTGTGCTATTTTGGCCTATTTACTTATCTCATCGTGCATTCACAATCATATCTATAGGCTCACTTTATAGCCATGTTTGTGTTAACTCTTATGGCACAATATCACATCTTAAGCCCACTTTTTTTCCTTTCCCTATCTATTCCACTATATATGGAGAACATATCTTCTCAAACATTTTTGCTTCCTCATATATTTTTGTGCACACTTTTGATGAAGGTCTTGAATGCATCCACTCTTTTCCCTCACTTTTTTTTTGATTCAAACATTTTTGTCGGTTTTCCATCTTTCTTCACCATCCATCAATTTTAATAAGATTCACACTTTCATGATATCTACTTTATGATCCATTGGTCTTGTGGCTTTCACACATCCATCCTTTAGTATATTAACCTATTGAGTTCTCTCCCATCATGTAAATGATCTTTTCAACAACCATCCTCTATCACTTCTTATTTTTATGAGTCCATAGGACATTAGCATCCACTTGTCCCTTATCCCACGTGTAGGTCATTTTGGACAATCACATGTTACCTACCAATATGTTTTCGGGCTTCGTGTTATCTTTCTCTCATCCATCCACATGGATTTTAATAAGATTCCATCCATCTTGGAGTGATATTTTCTTACTCATGATTTTGTAGGACATTAATGTTTCCTCCATTTAGATCATGATATGGTCCCTACCGATGTGTTTTGGGATCACACACACACACACACATATATATATATATATCTTTAAATTTTTAACCTATCTGTAATGCCCCATTTGGCATACCTAGTCCTTGTTTCGGTGACCCTGTTGCTAAACATTGAACATTTGTGAGTGCTATCATTATTCGTTAGATGAATTCTTCCTTTTCACGAGAGAAGGATTAGCATCCTTTGTCTCCGTCTTGCCTCCTCTTTTGTTTTCGTTGCCTCTGGGGTTGTAGACCTCATAGTGTCCTTTGTGAATACCTGTTTAAGTCATATCGTGTTCTATTATCCTAGTAGAGGGCTGGAATGACGTTTTGGTGTGTTAGGATGTGTTTGGTTAAAGAGGAATATCCATAATAATAATAATAATTTTTTTAATAATAATAATATTACTATTATTATTATTGTCGATTGGTGATTATATTTTATTTTCAATTGTTATCAATTTTAAGTATTAATTATTATCGTTAAGTCTTTTTTTATATGTTGTCGGTCGCTCCCGTAGACCGAGCCTGGGTTCACGCAATTGAAGAGGATGTCTATTATTGTTGCCTTGGTTAGCCATTCAAATGTGTTGCCTTAAAGACTGCAACCTCTAGTCTTTTTCCCTTGGCTCCATGCAAGCTTAAAATTAATGGAAAATAGTTGCATTCACCTACCTTCATGCCATCCTTTATGGCCATCTATGCGACCTGCCTGCGTGAGGGAGAAGTTGTTCCACGAGTTGTTGTTGTTTTGTCCTTTTGGCAAGTGGTGTGTGGTTGGGCGCCTCCACCAACTATCTTCATTGTTTGACAGGCCTACTTGTTCACTAATCTACCATGATTTATAACCCTGACACCTCATTTTGACCTACTCACGCAAAGAAACCTTGGTGGCCACGTAGCTTGCATTGGCGTGTTACGGGCAAAGGATTCATTGATGATGAAATGAAGGTCTATCAACCCGATGTTGTGTGGGTGGGTGTGGATTCTCAAAATTGTCTTTGTCATGGGGTTTCGGTGGAGTGTAGAACAAAAATTCTCCTAGGAAAGTGCCGTGAGGAAGTGTTTGGCTATATGCAGCAGCTACAGGGTAGAGAAGTAAACTTATCCCAGAAAATCAGTGGCCTCCAGAGAGAGTTAAGTGTGACAATTGCTTCTGTAGGGCAATCCCAAGGAACCGTTGGTGTTGATCTTGATGTTCTCGCAGTTGCGACCACGGTCATGATCGGTTGTTGCAAAATCTTGCAGCTGTAGTAGAAGAACGAGATAAAGTTTTAGTTGAGCTTGTCTTGCCTTTTCATTTTGGAAAGTCGCTTCCGTCCAGGTGGAGACTGGTTCCTTGTGGAGGAGGGGCGTGGAAACAAGCTAGGGATGTAGGCGTGTTACCTCCACTTTCATTGGGAGCTGTAAGGTGTGTTCTTGTTGGGATCCTCAGCAACTGACCTGCAACAGTAAATAGCCAGGCAACAGGCATGCTACAGTTTGGTAGAAGCCTTCGTGAGCACCTCCAACAGGCAGGTTGTCCAACTAGGTTGTTTTCTGTTCTGTATCTCTGCATCCTCAAATTCGGATTCTCCTACAAGATATTTTTATCAAAATCGATTAAGTGACAGTGAGAGTGTTACCAGGAGACCCGATGAAATTTATTACAGAGATTCTCTACTGAGACCTTGCTTGTTCTGCGATGTAACTCATGGAAGAGGATCTTATAGGGGTGGATCTGTTTCATATCAGAATATTCATGAAGCACTTTTTCTTTGCAATGATATGGACTTCTTCAACGAGTCACTGAGTTGGCAGGCATAAAGGTCTCTGTTGGAATTATCATACCTTACAAGCTACAACTGTAATGTTTGCACCGAGAGTTTGATGTTGTCCCCAAATCTGATGAAGGAAAAGGTTTATGTATCATTACGGTAGATGCCTTTCAGAGCCAGGAGCGATGTAATCATTATGTCTTGTGTCCGAGCTTCAAACCATGGTTGGTGTTTAGCTTTCTAGCGCAAGTGCTCACGACCGAGTTGTAAGCGCTTTGACTCTCACCCCCAAAGCAAAATGCATTGAAGCAATCTAGTGTTTGGACAGCCACCTATTGCATTCTTCTAGTCGTGCCTTCAAAAGGGAATCCTAGTGTGGTATATTGCAAGAAAAGACCAAAGTGAAGCGAGAGGATAAAGCGAGGGCGTGTGGGCAGTGTGGCAGTCCTCGTTGGATGTACATGATTGGTGGATGTGTTAAACAGCAAGATAGACTAACCATATACATAATATGCTAGAAGCTAACAGACCTCTTAAAATGAAACATTTCCTTTCTAGAAATTGGTATAAAATTGTGATTTTGTGGATTTGTGTTCAGTATATGGGTAATAGTTTGTTATTTCTGGATTTGCCTCCATTGGTTGTTCTTGTTGAAGTGATCAAACCCATTTATATATAAAAAAATGTTCTCGGTGTTTATGCTTCGATTAATTATATGGAAATATATATATATATATATAATGGTACTGTAAGGATAAAAATACCCTATGCTAGAAATCGAGTCTTCTGGGTACGCTGGTTTTAACAACTTGTCGGCTACTATATATATATATATATATATATATATAATCTTAAGTTACTTCCTTCTACAAAAATGTCGTTGTTTCTTTTGTGAACCTGGGTATGTAATCGCCCCTGGAACGTTGCAGCTTTGACTAGTATTGGGTTCCTTTTATGTTATTTCCCTAGAGGAAAATATACAGTTAAATTATTATTTTGTTTATGATAAGCGTAATTATGCACTTCGTGTATTGTGCAAATTATTAGGGTATTTGGAAATTAGAAGATCAATATATATGCTTGTTAAGAAGGAAGTTTTGGACTGAAAATATGTCCTGGGTTGATAGAAGGCATATCTTTGATCTTGCTTTAAATATTTTTAAACCTCCTGGGTTGTATGGCTTCATAATTATTGTTTTTGGTAGGCCGACTTTCACTCAGTGAGCCTTAATGTTTTAATCACCCTTAATCGGGTATATGTGTATCATTTCGTTGTCTTGGTGGGCTAAGCCGAGTTGAAGTGCAAGTTTGATTTTTGTTACGAGTTTAGAAATTGGCACTTTTGTATAAACCCAAACTGAGAACTTTGGGGTCAATTATATATATATTTTTTTGGGTTTAGACCTCTGTGTTTTCGATTATGTTGTTAGGTCCTGAATGGGATGAACGCTTAGATTGTTATTATTGTTTTAAAAGGGCATGATTTTGATAGAATCCCCACTTGACCCTACTCTCCTTAAGATTAAAATTTGATAATATTATGGCCTTATAGTGTTATGAAAATTGAATGGATGTGTTTCGAATTCTAGCTTGCTTAATGGACTTGGTTAGTCATGGGGCTTGTCTAGTAGGTAGGCTACTAGGCAATACCTATTCCAGACATTGATTTTCTTTGTTTTTCATCCTTTCCACTCATCCTTATTAAGCTATGAAGTCACTTGTTAGATAAGAAATAATGGTTTGAGTTTGAATATAATATTTTCAGCCATTTAACCTTTTGTTTACATGATGGAACTCTCTTCTTACCCTCGTGGTTTACTTCTAACCTGTTAGGCCTATGGCCTTCTAGAATGATTGTTGAACTATTGTTTGTTTTTGGTGACTAAGATCGTGACTGGTTTTCATCTTTCGACTTCACCTAGAGAATGTTGATTGATGGGCAGCATATTAGATTCCGACCACGTATTCTACTGGATTACATGATTGAAATCCTAATACTCTCAACTCTTTGTTCTAACATTATAAATTCCATAGTATTGCATATTTTGGTTGTCAAACTTTTGTGGTTTTCGAGATATTTTTCATAACTAAAACTTATGGATTTCTTCTTAGTTGGTATGTTGAAAATTATATCTTGTCTCAAAAGGTTGTTAGAGGTTAGAACTTTGATCCATTTCTTGGAATAGAATGTTTCCTTTCATGGTATTGTTAGCTAGTAGCTTATTGTTGCTATGTATAGTCTTATCTTGCTCAGTTCTCGTGGCCGACTCGGGTTATTAATTGTTGCAGATGGCTTATGTGGTTAGATGATGGAAAGACTTGTAGATTACTTGCATCAATCTTGGTTATGATGTTCCTTTGTACGAATGCATAGTATGTTTTAAAAATTTGGAAAGGGCCTTTGGACATTTTAGAAGAAGGGTCGGTGCCTTAGAAAATGTATTGTAGAGTATTGTTGTTGTAATTGTTGAAACTTTGGCTTGTTTGGTTATCATGTGAAAGATGAAATTTGATTACCGCTTGGTTATGGGATATCCTAGTGTATTTTAAATCCTTAGAATAGTAGCGTGGCATGTTCCATGTTATTACGCTCTTGTTCCCTAGTCATGGATTAATAGAGATGGTATGTCCCCTTGGTTTGTGCATCGTGTTGGAAAGAATTGATGTAACCTGGTTTTGTTTTCGCAAACGAGTACTGTTAAACTTTTCTCTTGAGTTAAAATGTTGAGTTGTAAATCCTTCTAAGGCATAGTAGCAATGAGTTTGTAAGTACTATAAAGTGGACTGGATAGTCCTTATAAAATTAAACAAAAATTTATGTATATGAATATATTAATGTAGATGTGATCTACTTGATAACCTTTGAGACCTGGAACAATCAAGAGGAAACTATCTTTTGTAACGAAATATGATTTTTTTTTTTTCTGAGCCAAACTAATAAATTTTTTTATGAATCTTATGATAGGATTTATTAAGATAGGATTTATTAAGTAGGAGGGAAATTGATTAATAAAACCTTAAATCTCTCTCTATCATTTGAAATGTTTTCCTTTGTCAAAATTAATTAAGTAAAGTCTAGATGGAACATTTAACCAATCTTGATAAACTCTTACCTCAATAAAAGACGGATAGTAAACAATGTGACCTTGAAGCTAAATTCTGTTGTCCTGTTCAGTTAACCCTTGCCTTGATTCATGGTGATATTTCTTAAGCAAGGTCAAAATTTGATCCTTAAACAAGAAGGCTATTGTTATGAACCCTAAGCGGTACTTCCCACTCAATCGAGCTTATGCCTTCACTGTGCAATAGAGGTGTGGAACATGTGTTAGTGGCTTGAGTAAGTTTAATTTAACCTTGTAAGAAATGGAAAATGTTCTAAAATCAAATGAATAAAAATCTTTGGACATAAAATTGATGATCCTAGTTTAGAAAGCTTGGCCTTAAGCTATTTAGTCAATAGTTGAAAAGAAAGAAGTTCTCCCTTGCGAAAAGAATTGTGTGAATCATTACATGAAATTTTATAAGAATGTAAGTTAAGAATTAAGAGACATTCTAGTAAACAAGAAAATTTAACAATAATTTCCTCATGGGATGCCCTAAATGTAAGTGTGTCATGTTGTCTTGTCAAGAAGAGAAAAAAAAAATGTATTGTCCTTGATAGGTGTGAACGTCTCCGTGCTGCCTTTATGGCCATCCTTGTATCAAGTTGTTCACAGTGTTAGTTGTATCCTTGGTGATGACATGTTGCATCGTGTTATGTGTCAAGCAAGTAAAAAAAAAATTATCCTATATTTCACCGTGTTATTCATGTGTGGTTTTGGGTCATTACACTATCCTTCTTGTAATGGTCATCACGCTTCACTTGGGACATATTTTTATCCTCTCCTACCTTCCTTTATCTATCTCTATTAACCTAGTAATTAATTCTTCTTTGAGCCATACATCCCTAAATTGAGGGGGAGCACCTCAACAACCATCCTCTATCACTTCTTATTTTTATCTCAAGGCTTGCAAAACACAAACCAATTAACAAAAATGGGACAATGTAGACACAATAATTTTGTCCACTTGTCCCTTATCCCACGTTCAAACCCCTCTTCATCGTCATTTTGGCCAATCACATTCATATCCTATTCAAAATATCATTCCCCCTCCTAAACACTATTTATTCCTCTTAATTTCATATTTACCTATCTTAATCCTAACCCATCACATCATTATTATATCCCTCATTATTCACCCTTAATCACATTTAATTATCCTAAAATACTTGCTTATTATCTTACTCACATCCCTAAACCCTTCATTTATCCTCCTAGACTCTCATCTAAGCTCATTTAATGCCTTTCCACCCTCCAACCACTTTTATCATCCATATGTAACCCTAATCTAACCCTAATAAGGGATCTTGTCTCGAGTTGTGCATCACCCCATCTACCAAAATAATGGTCCTCTACATCGATGGTGTCCCTAGCGGTTCTCCAGAGACCTATAAATATATCACTACCCCCTCCTCAAAGAGCATGAACCTTTGGATATTTTTTTTTCTGGTAAAATTTTTCTTATTTTCTTCTCTTCTTATGAGCTGCTATCAACATCTTAGAGTCATATTAGATCCCTTGCACATCATTTTTTGAGATCTGAAACTTAGATTTTCTTATAGCCCTATCTTGTTTCATCATCTTTACAGGTATATTCATCACCTTGGAGATCTTAATTCTCATCTCTATTACCTTAAACCAAAACCTAATCCACCTCCACTAACCATTGATTTTTCCATAATCACCTTCTACCTAATCTACATCACTCCTTTTCCTTGCATTATGTCCCATTTTCCATCTATTTCTTAACCCTTGCAACATCTAGATCTCTCTGTCTTTTTGATCCACCTATCGATAGCCCATATTTAACCTTTTCTATCCTAGTCACTACCAACTATCCTAGATATGTCATCGGTATCATCGAACAAATCTACATCTATCACATTTTCATCTATCTACCTATAATTTGCATCCTTTATGTTTCATCTGTTTCTATACCATATCCAAGACATCTTCAACTTCTTAGAATTATTTCTAGTTCCTCTATCTTCACCTATTTTGATCTACTCTGCTACAATTGTCAATGATTTCCTTTTTTCTGTCTTGGGTCACTATCAACCCTATCAGGTTTTCATCCTTTTATTCTAATGTATTTGTTATAAGATATTTATCTTATCATATCTAGTATATATTTGATCTATGTTCCATAATGATTATATGTTGATGTCATTTATCCATTATTTTCAATCATTATTTTAATTATAGAGGATGAAATCTTCCCTCGGAATTTTATCACTTCTCGGGACTAACTTTATCAGACATCCCACCATATAATCTACTAGTCTTTTTCTTGTCTAGTTGTCCCTTTATTGTGGAGGTTATCGAGCTCTCCGTGGAGAGAATACTTGCACTGTATCTCATCCTCCATCATCATCACACATCGAAGGTTTCCTTAAACCTCCCATGTTTTGGAGTTTCTCTTTTTCGTGGATACCATTTTATTAACTTGAGATGTGAGCTTAAAACTCGTAAAAATTATGATGTAACTATTTGCATCGATATACACGTTCAATTTTATTGTTATGTATGTTCCTTTATAATACATTTCTTCTATATGTACATATATATTCCATGTACATTATGCCCATAAGGATTAATCTAGGTGTAGGAAATCATTGAATGTAATGTAGTTATAAATATCATTTCATATGCTTAACCGATATGTCATTTTTATCTATACAAATATCATTTTCGTGCATGCCTTTTATAATAGTGCTACTAGTAATACATGTTAATATTTACTTTAAATATGCATGACCTAAACACCTAGGAAAAGAGAGATAACACACAATATCCTAATAAATAACATAAACCTATTGTTCACCATACATTTGAAAACACGTGATTATCATTTTTGGCGACACATAGACCACCAATTACCTCAAACTTTACATCTTTCACAAACTAGTGTCCCTCCACTTGGCCAACTAGATCAAATTTGGCATGGTTTGGTTGAGACTAATAATAATATTGCATTAAAAATATCACAACTAAAACCAACACTAACCCTATAGTTGTGACAACACATGAGCATACATGTCTCAAGATTAAAAATGATAGGATAACCACTATTAGTCTAATATAAATAAACCAACTCTCCTTACGAACATAAAACTTACCTCTCTTTCATTGAACAACATAAAATGGAAATGCATACTAGAATTAAAAATACCACACGCACCATTGAGTGAAAATAAATGCATGCCACCACATATAATGTAAAAAATGATGACTTGTTTGACATCTTCAAATAACATCCACTATGTCCATTGTAATCATCCCTTAAAACAATAGGGTACATGTTACTATTGACAACACCAAAAAATATTAAATTGAACCATCAACAAGATTTACACCCTAGAATACACAATGACATTGCATCTAACCCACACCCATGTAAAAGTCAAACTTCTTCACGGCTTCTTCCAAAAAAATTCTAAAAATAAATAGATGCACTTTGTAAAAAGAAAAATTTGTGCCATATGTAAATAATATAATGCACAAATATTAGCTTATCAAAATAGATGGACAAAAATACATATTTTTGAAGTATTGGGTTTACATATGTAAAGAAATTTTTTTGCCATATGTATTTGTATTTTCCTCCATGGGAAAAAATAGATGGACATGCACGTAATTTCACTTAATATAAAATGCACATAATTGTATAAGATGATTTGAAGAGAGATTCATCAATATATTTTTGCATCTAACAACATATACCTAATAGAACAACCATAAGAGTTGAAAAATGTAACTCGGGTGGAAGAGATTTTTGTTAAATGTAAACCCAATACTTCAAGTAATCCATATCCAAGGATGAAAATACAAATAAAATATCCACACTATTATCTTCTCTCATGACATCAAATCAATAGTGCAGGATCTTCCACATAGAATTTTATATTTTGATGTCCTAGTAGTGTGCAAGTATCACACACATAGGAAACCTTATGAATAATATGAAAATAGATGCTAATTTCTTGATGATTTGAATTCCTTGATCATAAATGAACCATACTAACATATGTTAAAATAAAAAATGAATCATTGACCTACCTACATGAACTACCCACATGTATTTTACCCTTAAAATAATTGAACCTGCACTTCATGCATCGCTACTATAAGTTAATGATCATGATAACCATGAACATGCAGAGGATAAAATATCCACATAATCATCTTCATTCATGGCTAGATTACAAACTAAATGATGAGAACTTGAAATCATTAAATAAACAATAAATCTTGAATATTAAAACCACATCACTATTGATTGGCCCCATTTTGAATTGACCCCGATAAATGATTACAACACTCGAGGTCCTCTCTAGTATGGAATTCCCCATACTCCTTCTAAATAACACTACACTACGCATGCAACCTCGAATTAGTGACGCTCATATGCACATATATGTAATGTACTTAATTAGATTTGATGCTAATAGGTTTGGTCGTCACCAAAGGTTTCGTTGTTTCTTGAGATTGCATCCTTCACCGAGACCAAGCCCAAAACTTAGTGAAACATAGAAAGACATCCAAAGTGTGGAAAAATGATGATTTTTGAGGTTAATCTCTAGAGAAGGCTGGATCCTTCTAGCATAGCTCATTGCAACTAAATAATAGGTATTGTGCTACTACTATCTAATCATATCCTAATTATTCCAAAGAAATAGGCTTGAGATAGAGAAATGATGAAAATAAAGAAAGGTGATGTAGAAAACTAGAATAGGGTTTGATTTTGGATCTAGAGAGATAAATATACCAATACATGAGAAGACCCAAGATACTCGTGCATAAACCTTTGGAATAAATGAATACAAAGAAGATTGAAGGAAATAAATAGGACTAAAATATTCATAATAAACACTATCACATTCAAAGGAAAGGAATAAAACTCGCATACAATATAAATAACTTATGCATTTATTTATAGTAGAATCAAGGTGTGTGAAACCTTCAAATGTGTGTTATAAAGGTATGCGAGAAAAAGATTTGAGATCAAAAGGGAACAACACTCGGACTTAGTAGAAAAATGAACCCTTTTCATGTTCTCTCACACTTACATACATAGAAATTTTGAGAGAGAGGAAGAGGGAGAAGATCACATCTAGTGATGATTGAATTCAACCACCGTACCAACACTAAGGACCATTCTTCATTGATTTCGTAGGAGAGGTATGGGAACTTGACATTGATCCAATCACACATGATCAAACCGATAGTGCAAGAGGATGGTGCCATTTTAAAATTAATGTTGGTTGCTATAGTGGTTGAACACCTTCTCTAAATTAGGCGTGAATTTACATATTTTAATGGAGTTTTTATGTTTCGTTACCTTGATCTCATCTTCCATGGACTTTTATGTGTTTGAACATTTTATGTCACATGGATTCATTTTGATCTCTACCACCATCTTCTCCTTTTGTGGTCTTATTGTTCTTCATTCCATGGATCATACTACATTTTGTCTAATTTTTCCTTCCAACATGATTTTCCTTGTATCGTGGACTCTCGTTCAATGGAATTTCAAATTCGTCTTACGCGGAAGACTTTTAAATTTGCTTTATTCCATGGGCCTTTCACCTTGAATGACTAATTTCCCACAAATTTTCTATCACTCCCTCACTTCACTTTCCTTCACATCCCTTATGGTCCTTTTCCTTTTTTTTTTTTACATCATATGTCTCCATGGTCATGTTCCTTTGTTACATGAATGTTACTAATTCTGTGATACGCGATATTTTTTTGTAAAACATTGAATTTCTTCATTTCACAGATCACTATTTGTAGTCATGAAATCACACACTTTCTTGTTATTTAAAATTTTCCTTGATAATATTAATGAAGAAATATTTATGGTATATGAATGAATTAGAGAACATCAAATGAGGGTGAATAATTGTTTTGATCAAAATATCCATGAAAAAACATTCTAAATTAGAGACCGTGTCTTACCTTGGGACAAAAGAAGAGAAAAAAAAGGTATCCATGGTAACTTTTATTCTCTATGGTTGGAACCCTTCAAGATCAAACATTTTGTAAATATAATGCATTCTACTTGTCTTACCTTCATGACACACCCTTAGAATTTCCCCACAACGAGAAATACTTGAAATTTTATAAATAATGAAGGTTTCCTCCCACTTGTATCATAGATGATTTAGGATTATTTTTATTGTGTGGTATGTCTAAATATTTTGTGTGTGTTTTTATTTTCCATTGTATGTGTTCATATCATTTCTTTCTTCATCTTATTTTTTGGGAGCGCCCCTTTAGGAACCTTCATCACTTCCACTATTTTAGAGACCATCATTGATCCACCTATTTTTGTGGATCCTATTTCTATTGTTGTGGGGTTGTTTCTTTTACTTCAATTCACATAGACATTCTTTCGATGTATGTTTCAGAGTCTCACAATTTGATAGTTCTAGTTGAGTGACATTACCTTCATCCCTTTGCATATACTTTCTAGACCTATGTCACATTCTAGTGGACTAGATTCACATTTCTTCATATTGTTGCCTTTGGTTTCCTTTGTGGAGTGGGCGGACTTCCATTACTCCATTTCTATTCTTCATAAGGGCAAAAATTATTCGATGTGGATGGACCTTCTTCATTATACAAACAAGAAAACATCATCGACACTCTTCTTGGAGACTTCATAGAGTTCTAGATTTTAGATCCGGTTACATGTTTATTCACCAACCCCTTCACTAAGGCCAAGTATCCTTACTTGTGCTCTCATTTTGGGTGAAGTTAACTGCAGCTTCACATCTTGTTTTGTTTCTCTAGTCTCCCTCTTCTCTTCTCTTCTTCTTCTTCTTCTCGGAAGATTTCTATTTGTACATGGCACCTTATTAGGCCTTTAGTTTCCAAGACCCATTTGACACAACTTTCTTAAGTTGTTTAAGGGAGTCTTTATCTCTTGTAAGTGGATTTAATTTCCATTGGGTTTTCCTCTCTTACTTGATATCCTCGTTGTACATGGGTACCTTATCATCCATAGCTTCCGAGACCCATTTCTCATTTCTAACTTGCTTGTCTCATCCTAAGTTATGACGAGGGGAGGGGGTGTTTGTGTGAGGTACTTGCCTTTTCGTCTCAAGGAATTATCCACATCACTTGGTGAGTCATCTCACTTAGGTGAGATCATAGGTCATATGTGTCTTAGGGGTTATGAGAGATGTCATCATACGTTTCAATGTGTGTTAGTGTGTCATACATGTAAAATCAAAGGGGCTACTCATAATCATAAATCAGAAAAAGGGTACAAATAGGAGAGTTATGTAACATCTAATGCAAGACCAATCATACCTACAAAAGGGAGAAGAGGAGTTCATTCCAAGAATAGAAATAACTAATGTGTCTTAGGGGTTATGAGAGATTTCATCATACGTTTCAGTGTGCGTCGATGTGTGTCATACATGAGTTATTTCCATTTCGAATGAACTCCTCTTCTCCCTTGTGTAGGTATGATTGATCTTGCATTAGATGTTACATAACACTCCTATTTGTACCTTTTTCTGATATATGATTATGAGTAGCCCCTTTGATTTTACATGTACATTTCATGGTTGAATGTTTGCTTACTACATGGAACTCTGTCATGCTTCCATTCGAGTACAACTCGGTTGATGTGCGCATAATCCTGCTTGATCCTTATTCTCACATTCTCTCACATACTAGTATCTAGGTCAAAACATATAACGACACGTCCCACTTTTTTACACACTTTTAACCTTTAGCAAAATATGTCCCAAAACTAAAATATGACCAAACATACAAAATTTTCCAACATATATTTTTAAGAGCTTAAATATACCAAGACGTAAAACATCCAAAATTAACCAATTTTAAAAATTTTAATAATATTTTTAAATATTTATTTACATGTCAAATCTATTTAGTAAAACACACTTTTTTACTTTTAGCCATCTATAACTTTACACATTAGCTTTTTCCAATTATAATTTAAGAATTTCACAATAATTAATGCACAATATTAAGTGTCCATCTTATTGTTCAAATGGGGCCATTACTTTAACAAATAGCCCCTTTTTTAACGATGGGTGAAACATGTAAGACCATCTATGCCATAGACGAAACAAATGTTGGAATAAACTTGGCTATGCACCACTTTTGTTTTTGGGACATACACGTCTTTGAAATGAGAACAAGGCACATCTTATCTCATGACTTACGGATTTTTGTAGACAAGGATTGCATCACGGATAGATGGAAGGAATAACAAATGTCCCTTCCAGTTAAAAGCGAAAGCGACAAAGAAAAATGAGTGAAGTTGGCGTGTGTTTACTTGAAATGAGAACAAGGCGCATCTTATCTCACGAGTTATTGATTTTTGTAGACAAGGATTGCTTCGCGGATGGATGGATGGAAATAACAAATGTCCCTTACAATTAAAAGCGAAAGGGACTAAGGAAAATGAGTCAAGTTGGCGTGTTCACTCCGCTTGGTATGTGGTCAATTGTTTTCCTCGTGCGCGGACATTTTCTGCGCCATCTCTCCTTCTTTAACTTACTAATCGTACTGTTCTCCTGTTTACTTCTTTTCAGTTTTTATTCTTGTTGTAACATTTTGGAAATGGAAGGGGAAGGGTTAAAGTTCATCTTTTCCATTCTCAACTTTTCAATCTCGTTCCTCAATGCCGCCTTCGATTCCTCTTTGTAGTTTTCACGGTGTTAATATTATGGCCAGTTTCTTCGTGTGGAGCATGTGGAGTGTTTAAATGCGGGAAGTATGTTTTAGGATATCCTTTTGGATTGAAGAATAGCGGCTGCGGTGACCCTGCGCTTCAGCTCGACTGTGATTATGAAGAACAGAAGCCTCTACTTAATATCAGTGGCCATCAATACCACATAAAGTTCCCGCTTGAATACTTTATGCCTACAAACAAATTAGAGAGGGATTCCAATCATAACATGACATTAATCGACGGGAGTCTAAAAGGGGATAAATGCAATCCATCGTCTATTAACGATCCAGCGCAATTTTGGTCTAACCCTTAATTTCATATCAGGGATGGACATGAAAATTTAACTCTGCTGCAACGGTGTGCCCCTGAAACCATCAGAGAATTGTCTCTGTTACCATGTAACCATAGTTGGTACTATACTTTCAAACTCGACTCTGGTTTGGATAGCAAATGCGAGTCACGAGTTGTGCTTCCACTCCACAAGCCTGGTAAACACTCTATAGAGGAACGAATTCTCGACGGATTCCGGTTCCGAATCGAATGGAATGTGAGTGAAAATTGCACGAAGTGCGATTCAAATGGCAGGCGTTGTGCTTATGACAAGAGTTGTGCTTATGAAAACTTATGGTTGTGCATGCAAGTGATGCAATTTGTAGCTTGTTCTTCGGCCACATCGTCGAGGCCATCTTTCTTGTGAGGTGGCATCTTCACTTGATGGTGTTTCCCTTTTAAGGGTGCCACTTAGTGTTATACCTTGGTTTGGTTTCTTGTTATTACTAGGGAAAAATAGATATTTGTCTTATGCTTGTGTACAACATTGGGTCATTGCATATGTGTACGTGTACATGTTTTCAAGATCTTCAATTTATGCTGAAGGTTCAATAAATTGTAAACATTACTTTGACATTTTCACGAACAACTTTTGTGATTGGTTGTGTGTCGAGTTGATGTCCCCTATATTCCTATGTATTTGACGTACATTTAATTAATAATATTTAAATATATGGAATTTGTTACAACCCTTACAACATGTGACAAAATTTATTTTTATATACCATGTTTTTCTATTCTAAAGTACTTTTAATTTTAATTTTGTTTACAATTTCATTTTCGTATCATTTCAAAGACTTATTATATTGTAATTGTAGTAATCCCAAAAGGTTGTAACAAATCATCTATTGATGACATTTTAAGTTCCCGGGAAAAATACTCAACCAAGAGGAAGGTGAAAAAATCCATTAGTTCCACCGAGAAATGAGAAAATAATAACAACACCGTCAAGTTGCGTATTCAAATGTTGGCAATAATAGTTCTATCAAGGAATAAGTCGGATTAGGAATTGGGAGTATTGCACTACAAGGGCCTACTTTCAACACTATTTCCAAATAATGTTCCCTCAAGGATTTGTCTTGTGTTCCATGCTTTGAGGTTAACTAGTCAACATAATATATATATATATATATATATATATATATAATATTTGAATATTTGTGTGGGTGATTTGTCTTTCCTAATAGCTAGTTTTAATGTGATATTTAACTTACAAAAATCCTACATAAGCATCTAATTCATTATTTGAACTCACATGACATTGTCAATAATACTTATTATAAAATACATCCGTAAAGTTCTCGAGGCTTTCCTAATTTTTCTTAAAAGAATCAATTCACGTTCATCATCACTTCCAACTTCATCAACGGTAAATAATCTATGTTAATTTTTCTCTATGGAATCCAAATGGGCTTAATCTTATAATCAAATCAACCTTGTAACATCATCATCTCCATGAAACAAGATTATCACGTAACACCGTCACCATCATGTAACATCACCATACAACACCAATACGGCCCATAGGTTCGAGAGCATGAACCGACGCTCTGATACCAAGTGTAACTACCCAAATATTCACACATGAACAACACAGGATAATACAGGATATTTTTTTTTTGACTTGCTTGACACATAACATGACGCAACATGTCGTCACCAAGGATACAACTAACGTTGTGAACAACTTGATACAAGAATGGCCATAAAGGCGGCACGGAAACGTTCACACCTTTCAGGACAATTTACTTTTCTTTTAGACAAGACAACATATAAGTCCAACCAAAAACACACTACTTACATTAGGGCCAACCAAAATGAGATATTCTTGAGGGTTATTTATTTTAATAAGACATCTTACAAATTCTTAGCTTACGTTTTCAAGGAGACTCGGGATACGATTCATACAATTCATCTTACCAAGCTAAGTTTATTCCTTTTTCACTGAGTAATTAACTTTAAATCTTCTCTATTATGAACTTTATTTGTTTAATTCAATTGTCTAATAAATGAGGTAATTTAGTTCCACAAGGCCATCTATCCTCACTTACGTTACAGCTAGAACTCGTTCATGCCCTTATGACAACATCGGTTCATGTTCAACAACTTAAGAGAAAGATTACCAAGCACCAAAATAAAAATGGTTAGGGAAGAAGGTCGAGTTGAATTCATCTTTATGACCTCATTAGTTATTAACCCGGTTTTTAATGAAGCTTGAGGATTTAACAAAAATAACAAAAATATTTTACTTAGGCTTCACTGGATGACTTTTACAAAAGAAAAAAATTTACCTTTCAAATGGTTGAGAGACAGATTGCGTGGTTTCGAAGCCGATTCCTCCTACTTATTAAATCTTATTATCTTATATCAACTAACAATTTGTTTCACCTTAGGAGCATTCTAAGAATTCACCATAAAAAGGATAATGTTCGCTAGTGAAGCTAGGGATATCAAGTTATAAAATTTTTACTTCACAAAGGATGGTCTCCTTTTGATCACTCATGGAATTATCTGAATTCAAGTAGATCACCTCTACATTTTTTTGTTGAATATAAAATTATTATTTTTGTTTAGCTTCTTTAAGGGTTAACTGACCCATTTTACTTTACTTATGAAATTATTGTAACTCGGTCTTAGAAAGATTTAATTTGACAATTTATTCTCAAGATCAAAGTTTTACAATACTCATATCAATGTAAAGATTGAATACCATTTCTCACAAAGGTAAGTTACTAGTTTACCTACGAAGGACAAGACAATATCATCATGAAATTTCGTAACAACCCAAGGCAAGAGGTCTAAACTCCTTTGCAAGCACTATTACAAAATTTACCTCACATTGGACATTTTTACAAGGAACTTCATAAATTGCACTGATGAAACCTTTACAACTCTTTCCTTTAATCTACTTGCATAATCCATCTGCACAAATACTAGCTAGAATTAGTTCACGAGAACTGAGCATGTTAAGGCTACACATTGCAACAGTAAGCTAACATTTAACAATATCAAGAGAGGAATGTTCTAATTCAAAAATGGATTTAAAACAAAACCCACAACTCCAAAATTATTCGCATGAGAAAGAAATCTAAACCATCCAACAAGGAGAAAGTCAAAATACCAGTAAGAATAAAATCACATAAATCAAGGCAAGACCTTATGGGTTAGGAACAAGAAAGTCAAGAGTGTTGATATATTTCCTTCATGTAGTCCTATAGATTACGTGATTGGAATCCAATACCCAATCCATCCATCTAAAGAGGTCCAAGAGAAGACAAAACATACTAATAATGATCGTAGGCGCGAAACAGAATGGCGTTATCCAAATCTCCCAGGGGAAGGCTTCATAGCAATAATTAGGGTTCGATGCCCTTAAAAGAAAAACAACTATAGTTTCAGTTTTAACCAAGGAGTTTTACCACTACCTTCTTATAGGATTTCTTAAACGTAGGACTAGTTAACAAAACAAAACCACTCTTCCAAAAGCGTACAAAGGAGACACAAAAAGGGCCATTATTCTACCAAAAACCTTATCCTAAACGTCAACTTCTCTACATAATATAAGGGAAGGCTAAACCCAAAAGTCGTTAATAATTTTTATATATTTCCGACAATGTCAATAAGTATTAAAATAAAAATTGATTTCCTTAACAAGGCCACAAAATGGGACCTTTTAGTAACCAAGTTTGAAGTATAAGATATTCGAGTTCGAAAACAAAGGGATTCGATACGCAGAGGGTAAAACACCAACGATGCCCCAGACTCAAAAGACCCTACCACGAGTGCAAGCACAAAAATAAGAACCAACACACATATCCATCAGGAAGGTTACGCAGTGTAGTCAGGCCTAGAAGTTCTATGAGCTCCTTGCCAATGGTATAGAAGATGGAAATTTTACCCGATCCATGTGGGCTTATCAAGGACATGTCTAGCAAATATCAAACAGATGAATATAATAATCACCTATTATATTATCACTGTAATCAGCTGTCATCTAACAGGAAACGAGTTCACGAGTCCAATACCATGGATTCACCTACAACTTTTGTTTCGGTCCAAATTATTAATAGCTTGCTTGTGACCCTTAATAAAATTTGTAGTAGAGATTTCATTCAATAAAACTTACAATGTTTCCCCCTTACTTTAATCAAACGAGAGTTTGAACCAGTAGTAGGTATAGTAATTTTCTCAACACGTAGAGGCCAAAATAGATGTCAAAGTTATTCATCCCTAGAACTGGTACAAAAGTCAACCATGTACAGGTTTATAAAACAAAACCCTAATGCCATTTTCTAATTAAACAAAAGTAAGGAATGCCCACATGCTTAAACAAGTTTTAGAACACAACGTCACTATTAATGTACCTTTAGCAAAATAGAGAGCCCTAAACAGAAATACGTATTTATTCAAGCAAATAGAGATATGAAGGCTTAACCTTCCATACAAGTAAGCCTTCAATCATAAATACCATCACAGAATTCTTTTAAAAGAGAGTCATATAAGCAACGAAATTCTAAAATGTTTCCTTCCCTAGAACTAGATTGCATCACTCAGAATTGCAGTAGCCCACTTAGACAAATATAAATAGAGTAAGCTATAAGAGAGAGGAAAGAACATTCCAAGCAAAACCAAAGTGAAATTGGAATGAGATTTAAAGGAACAACCAACACAATCAAGCAAGCGATATAACCAACCACGAAAACATTTAGTCTAGGCGCCATTCAAGAGGAAAGAATATTCATTTCAAGATACTGAAAGAAAGTAGAAAACTATTACAAGGGGGTAGATTTAACATGCCTGATTATAATTCTTCCAACCAACAAGCACATCGACTGTGGCTCGGGCAACAAGCAAACACAACCTCGCACAACTTCTCTTCCTCAACTCTTTGAAAGGTCCAAACACTATTAACGGCCATGCTCTTGACTTCATAAAATCAATTGTCTAGTCCAAATGGGCATCATCTCGCCCATAGTTTGGTAAGGTCGCATTGACACCCGATTATCATTCCCTCGTTGATCTTCTGGCGACACCCTATCTCCTCTTCCCAAAGATTGTTTCCATGCATCCCTGGGTTTCTCAGAAGTAGATCCAAAATCCTCCGAACACCACTCCAAATTAGCCCTTAGCCACCACATACTGTGAAATCCATGACCGTGGAAGGAGGAGAACCAGAACATGAGCTCTTCTGTGAGTTCCTACTCTCTTCTCCTCAGCCTAAAAGCAGTCTCTTCTGGTATGAGGGAGAATCTGCATAGAGGACAAGTTGTTTTTTGGTGATCCAGCCACTTGTCAAGACAATTTCTGTCGAAGAAAAGAGAGCACGAAAGTTCCCTTATCTGATCCCCTTCTTCAAACTTACACAGACAAACATCGTATTCCACCACATGGGTAATGTTTGCAGTGTTTTGTAGGGCACAACAGAAGGCTTTGCACGATTTCATCAGCTATGAGGGGCAAGCTCGGACCCCAAAACTGGAGCAAGTCTCGAAGATGTTTCGGGATTAGAATTAGAATATTCCCTTATGAGAAGTTGGGTACTCCTACTATTCACTTGTATATTATTAGTAGAAGAAGTAGTAAAGAATAGGCCCAAAATATACATAAATGATTCGACAATATCCTTTAAGGATTGGGCTGAGAGGACTGTGTTGACGAATACTAGAATTCCTGATGACACACCAGAGAAGCTTGGGAACCCCATGATTTGAAGCTCAGACCTTTTCCTTCATCAGATTTGAGGACAACATCAAACTCTCGGTGCAAACGTTTCAGCTGTAGCTTGCAAGGTGCGATAAATCCAACAGAAGCCTTTATGCCTGCCAACTCAGTGACTTGTTGAAGCAGATCATATAATTGCAAAGTAGATTGTGCTTCAGGAATATTCTGATATGATACAGATCCACGCCTATGAGATTCTCTTCCATGAGTTACATCGTGAAACAAGTAGTCTCAAAAGAGAATCCTTGCAATAATTTTCATCAGGTCTCCTGGAACACTCTCACTGTCACATAGTCGATTCTGATAGAAATATATTGAAGGAGAGACCCAAACTAGAGGATGTATTAATAAAGAACAAAAAAACAACATAATTGGACAACCTCCGCCTGCTGGAGGCACTCACGAAGGCTTCTACTATATCGCAACATGCCCTTTGCTGGCTCAAGCTCCATCTAGCCACCATATCAAACCCAAAGATCCACGCAAAGAAACCAAGAGGCAGAGAAAACGTGTCGAGAAGAAACACCCATGCGCAGAGGAGGAGAAAATAAAAGAAGGAAGAATATTCGTGGCGGTGAGACAGGAACAACACTGCGAAAAAGGACAAAACAAAACACGTTTTCCCTCCATAAATTCCTGCGTAACTCCGAAGACGTGTCCAACACTCCACTGACTCCCACTGTCTCATGCCAAACAGAAACATGACATTCATACAACAATCGGCGGTAGGGTGGTTGGGAGGAGGCCAAGGTGGTAGTGGAGGGCAGGTGGCAGAAATGGAAGCCGATGCCCAACGGGCATTACATTCTCCTCCCCTTAAGAAAGCATCATCCTCGATGCAACATTACATAGAGGAAAGTAAATGGTTCGCAACCAAGAACAGGTAAAGGAGAAAGTACACCCTATGGTTTAAAATTTTAGTTGATTAAAGCACGGTCACAAGGTAGCCTTAGGAACATTTGGTAGAAATTTTAACTTTCAATGTTCTGTGAAGATTGGCAGTTCTTTCTTGTTCATCATTTCATTAGTCTCTTTCCATTATCATTATTTCTAGTTTTAGTTTCTTTTAAAAAAATATCATCATTGAAGAGTTTTGATTTATTCCTTATTGTGGGTGCCCAACATGAACTGCTAACACAACACCCTATCAGGTTCAAAAGACACTACAGATTCACAAGCACACAAGTATATACTTCATGATTGTATTACACCACAAAAAGGTTACTCAAATACGGAATAGAATAGGCACAGTCCACATAACATAGTACTCGTCACACATCAATGACTGACATACAAAATACTCGAACAAAAGAGTACTACAATCCACCAGACATTTCCTCAATTTGCATCGATGAAACAAATTCACATAATGCCAAACAAATGCTACAGGTACATAGTGTCCACAAGGGAATCAATGACATAACCACAACATCACAACACATATCCATCTGACATGAGTAACACATACATCAAAAGACCACTACCAAAACATCACAATAACTCAACATATATCCCAAACATCAACCATACACACAAATATCATATGCCTCCCTCAAGCTCTTATGCCTCCCTCAAACTCTTATGCCTCCCTCAAGTCTCTTATCCCTCCCTCAAACTCTTATGCCTCCCTCAAACTCTTATGCCTCCCTCAAGTCTCTTATGCCTCCCTCAAGTTCTTATGCCTCCCTCAAGGAGGCCGGTTGACCCTATGGTCCAAGACACATAGAGTTCGAACACTCCTAACCCAAGTGACATAATAACGCGTGGTTCAACAACCCGCTAGTTATCTCAGTACTCCTTAGCGCGTACCCCTATACAACGAAGTGGGTCCATAGGTCCAACCATTCCATGATGCATCCCATGACCCTATTCCACACATCACGATGATAGAACCAACCACAACAACAATCCAATCAAAGTGCCAAGTGGAAAGTACAAGCCTTGGGCAAGGCGGTAAAAATTCCAAATTTAAAAGAAGACCCAAATTCAAGCAAATTAAATGGCCAAATAGTCATAGTTAGTATCAAAATCCCCATGTTAGTGCCACAAACCAAAGAAATGCCCAAAATTGTAAAGCATGGCAATCAAGAAAGGTCATTGGTCCTTACAAAATAAAGTAAAAATCTCAATTTACAAATAAAATCAACTTATAATAATGTCACATTATGATAACTGTGTGGCCTTATCTAGCCATGAAATGGTACTCAATGAGTTCTTAGCACTCAAACATCGAGCCTCACTCACAAAATACATATCAATAATAAAACTGTCATTACCTCCATCTGAATCATCCCGCCACCACTTCGACAAGGCTAAACATAGTCATAGTTGCACTTAGGTTACATACATACAACCTCATAGGGAGAGAGGAAATAATCATAGGTTGTTATCTACTAAACTGAATTTTGGCTTGAGTTATTGACCCGTGGTACACCATTCCTCACTCTCAACATACACTTCTACTGATTTCCCTCAGGGTCCATTAGCGTAAGGTTCACAACATAACATACAACAACATCACTAACATAATGGTGGCACACACATAACTACCATTACGCCTTACATATGGTAAATATACAGGGGTAGATCATGATCATACATTCAATGAGTGTAACACATCACTTTACCACATTCTCGCACCCAAAGTGCAATCACCATACGATAGGGTTCATACACTCACCTTATGACCCAAAATCACAACATGAAGCATTACATATTTACACAAATCATACATACGATGAACATAGTACATGACAACATAACATCCATTGCTACATAACAAGGTGGTACACACATTTCTTCAAAACATGGTAAGAACATCATGATATAAATCATCTCTTTTAACATCAATCTAGTCATACAACACATTGATACACCCACATAGCACAATATGTCACAATGCTCCAACACTACGTCATCCACATTATAATTCTTTTCACACATCACAAACAAGAATTCACATGTGAAATCTTCATAGAATCCAAAATAAGGATAGAGAATACTCCCATCCCCAACATATCAACATGATTACAAACACGCACAAAGTGACATACACATCATGTGCATTCACAATATCACAATTACGACAATAATCACATCACACTTATACCACATTACTCTTCCAAAATAAATCATCATCATGCAACATCATCATCTCCATGAAACAGTATCACGTAACACCGTCACCATCATGTAACATCACCATACAACACCAATATGGCCCATAGGTTCGAGAACATGAACTTACGCTCTGATACCAAGTGTAACGACCCAAATATTCACACACGAACAACACAGGATAATATAGGATAATTTTTTTTTTTGACTTGCTTGACACATAACATGATGCAACATGTCATCACCAAGGATACAACTAACACTGTGAACAACTTGATACAAGGATGGCCATAAAGGCAGCACGGAAACGTTCACACCTTTCAAGGACAATTTACTTTTCTTTTAGACAAGACAACATAGAAGTCCAACCACAAAACACACTTACAGTTAGGGCCAACCACAATGAGATATTCTTGAGGGTTATTTATTTTAATAAGACATCTTGCAAATTCTTAGCTTACATTTTCAAGGAGACTCAGGATACGATTCATACAATTCATCTTACCAAGCTAAGTTTATTCCTTTTTCACTGAGTAATTAACTTTAAATCTTCTCTATTATGACATTTATTTGTTTAATTCAATTATTTAATAAAGGAGGTAATTTAGTTCCACAAGGCCATCTATCCTCACTTACGTTACTAGAACTCGTTCATGCCCTTATGACAACATCACCACGTTCAACAACTTAAGAGAAAGATTACCAAGCACCAAAATAAAAATGGTTAGGGGAAGAAGGTCGAGTTGAATTCATCTTTATGACCTCATTAGTTATTAACCCGGTTTTTAATGAAGCTTGAGGATTTATCGAAAATAAAAAAATATTTTACTTAGGCTTCATTTGATGATTTTTACAAAAGAAAACAATTTACCTTTCAAATGGTTGAGAGACAGTTGCATGGGTTTCAAAGCCGATTCTCCTACTTATTAAATCTTATTATCTTATATCAACTAACAATTTGTTTCACCTTAGGATCATTCTAAGAATTCACCATAAAAGGATAATGTTCGCTAGTGAAGCTAGGGATATAAAGTTATAAAATTTTTACTTCACAAAGGATGGTCTCCTTTTGATCACTCATGGAATTATCTGAATTCAAGTAGATCACCTCTACATTTATTTGTTGAATATAAAATTATTATTTTTGTTTAGCTTCTTTAAGGGTTAACCGACCCATTTTACTTTACTTATGAAATTATTGTCACTCGGTCTTAGAAAGATTTAACTTGAAAATTTATTCTCAAGATCAAATTTTTACAATAATCATATCAATGTAAAGATTGAATGCCATTTCTCACAAAGGTAAGCTACCGGTTTACCTACGGAAGGACAAGACAACATCATCACAAAATTTTAGAACAACCCAAGGCAAGAGGTCTTCTAAACTCCTTTCAAAAGCACTATTAAAAAATTTCCCTCACATTGGACATTTTTACAAGGAACTTCATAAATTGCATTGATGAAACCTTTACAACTCTTTCCTTTAATCTACTCGCATAATCCATCTGCACAAATACTAGCTAGAATCAGTTCGCGAGAACTGAGCATGTTAAGGCTACACATTGCAACAATAAGCTAACATTTAACAATATCAAGAAAGGAATGTTCTAATTCAAAAATGGATTTAAAACACAACCCACAACTCCAAAATTATTCGCATGAGAAAGAAATCTAAACCATCCAACAAGGAGAAAGTCAAAATACCAATAAGAACAAAATCACATAAATCAAGGCAAGACCTTATGGGTTAGGAACAAGAAAGTCAAGAGTGTTGATATATTTCCTTCATGTAATCCTATAGATTACGTGATTGGAATCCAATACCCAATCCATCCATCTAAAGAGGTCCAAGAGAAGACAAAACATACTAATTATGATCGTAGGCGTGAAACAAAATGACGTTATCCAAATCTCCCAGGGGAAGGCTTCATAGCAATAATTAGGGTTCGATGCCCTTAAAAGAAAAAAACTATAGTTTCAGTTTTAACCAAGGAGTTTTTACCACTACCTTCTTATAGGATTTCTTAAACGTAGGACTAGTTAACAAAACAAAACCACTCTTCCAAAAGCATACAAAGGAGACACAAAAAGGGCCATTATTCTACCAACAAACCTTATCCTAAACGTCAACTTCTCTACATAATATAAGGGGAGGCTAAACCCAAAATTCTTTAATAATTTTTATATATTTTCGACAATTTTAATAAGTATTAAAATAAAAATTGATTTCCTTAACAAGGCCACATAATGAGACCTTTTAGTAACCAAGTTTGAAGTATAAGATATTTGAGTTCGAAAACAAAGGGATTCGATACGCAGAGGGTAAAACACCAACGATGCCCCAGACTCAAAAGACCCTACCACGAGTGCAAGCACAAAAATAAGAACCAACACACATATCCATCAGGAAGGTTACGCAGTGTAGTCAGGCCTAGAAGTTCTATGAGCTCCTTGCCAATGGTATAGAAGATGGAAATTTTACCCGATCCATGTGGGCTTATCAAGGACATGTCTAGAAAATATCAAACAGATGAATATAATAATCACCTATTATATTATCACCGTAATCGATTGTCATCTAACAGAAACGAGTTCACGAGTCCAATACCATGGATTCACCTACAACTTTTTGTTTCGGTCCAAATATTAATAACTTGCTTGACCCTTAATAAAATTTGTAGAGATTTCATTCAATAAAACTTACAATGTTTCCCCTTAATTTAATCAAATGAGAGTTTGAACTACGTAGTAGGCATAGTAATTTTCTCAACACGTAGAGGCCAAAATAGATGTCAAGTTATTCATCCTCTAGAACTGGGTACAAAAGTCAACCATGTACAGTTCTAAAACAAAACCCTAATGCCATTTTCTAATTAAACAAAAGTAAGGAATGCCCACAGGCTTAAACAAGTTTTAGAACACAACGTCACTATTAATGTACCTTTAGCAAAACAGGAGAGCCCTAAACAGAAATACGTATTTATTCAAGCAAATAGAGATATGAAGGCTTAACCTTCCATACAGTAAGCCTTCAATCATAAATACCATCACATAATTCTTTTAAAAGAGAGTCATATAAGTAATGAAATTCTAAAATGTTTCCTTCCTACGAACTAGATTGCATCATCGAATTGTAGCCCACTTAGACAAATATAAATAGAGTAAGCTATAAGAGAGGAAAGAAAAATCCAAGAAAACCAAGTGAAATTGGAATGAGATTTAAAGGAACAACCAACACAATCGGAAGTGATATAACCAACCACGAAAACATTTAGTCTAGGCGCCATTCAGAGGAAAGAATATTCATTTCAAGATATTGAAGAAAGTAGAAAACTATTACAACTTGGTAGATTTAACATGCCCGATTATAATTCTTCCAACCAACAAGCATGTTGACTGTGGCTCGAACAAAGAAACACAACTTTGCGCAACTTCTCTTCCTCACCCTCAAGGTCCAACACCGTTAACGGCCATGCTCTTGACTTCATAAAATCAATTGTATAGTCCGAAATGTGCATCTCTGCCCATAGTTTGGTCGGGTCGCATTGACACCCGATTATCATTCCCTCGCTGATCTTCTGGCGACACCCTATCTCCTCTTCCCAAAGATTGTTTCCATGCATCCCTGGGTTTCTCAGAAGTAGATCCAAAATCCTCCGAACACCGCTCCAAATTAGCCCTTAGCCACCACATACTGTGAAATCCATGACCGTGGAAGGAGGAGAACCAGAACATGAGCTCTTCTGTGAGTTCCTGCTCTCTTCTCCTCAGCCTAATAGCAGTCTCTTCTGGTATGAGGGAGAATCTGCATAGAGGACAGGTTGTTTGTTGGTGATCCAGCCACTTGTCAAGACAATTTCTGTGGAAGAAATGAGAGCACGGCAGTTCCCTTATCTGATCCCCTTCTTCAAACTTACACAGACAAACAACGCATTCCACCACATGGGTAATGTTTGCAGGTGTTTTGTAGGGCACAACAGAAGGCTCTGCCTGATTTCATCAACTATGAGGGGCAAGCTCGGACCCCAAAACTGGAGCATTCTCTGAAGATGTTTCAGGATTAGAATTAGAATATTCCCTTCTAGCGGTTGGGTACTCTTGCTTTATTCACTTGTATATTATTAGCGGAAGAAGTAGTAAAGAATAGGCCCAAAATATACATAAATGATTCGGCAATATCCTTTAAGGATTGACCGAGAGGATTGTGTTGACAAATACTAGAATTCCCGAATGACACACTAGAGAAGCTTGGGAACCCCATGATTTGAAGCTCGGACCTTTTCCTTCTTGATTTGAGGACAACATCAAACTCTCGGTGCAAATGTTTCAGCCGTAGCTTGTAATTGGCGATGTGATAAATCCAACATAAGCCTTTATGCCCGCCAACTCAGTGACTCATTGAAGAAACTCATATAATTGCAAAGCAGATTGTGCTTGAGAATATTCTAATATGATATAGATCCACACCTATGAGATTCTCTTCCATGAGTTACATCGTGAAACAAGTAGTCTCAAAAGAGAATCCTTGCAATAATTTTCATCAAGTCTCTTAACACTCTCACTTTGTCACATAGTCTATTCTCGATAGAAATATATTGAAGGAGAGACCCGAACCAAAGGATGTATTGATACAGAATAGAAAAACAACATAGTTGGACAACTTTGCCTGTTGGAGGCGCTCACGAAGTCTTTTACTATACTACAACATGCCTGTACCTCACGGCTCAAGCTCCATCTAGCCACCATATCGAACCCAACATCCACGCATCAACCAAGAGGCGGAAAACGTGCCAGAGAAGAAATGCCCATGCGTAGAGGAGGAGAAAAAAAAGAAAGAAGAAGGTTCGTGGCGGAGACAGAACAACACTGCTGAAAAAGGACAAAAAAAACATGTTTTCCCTCCATCAATGCTTGCAGCTCCAGAAACGCATCCAACACTCCACCGACTCCCACCGTCTCACGCCAAACAGAAACATGACAGGTCATACGGTCGGCGGTAGGGTGGTTGGGAGGAGGCCAAGGTGGCGATGGAGGGAAGGTGGCGAAATGAAGGCGATGCCCAATGGGGCATTACACCCTGAATTATTATCCATGTACGTCCCATTGTGAAAAAACCGGCCTTTGAGTGTAATTTACTATTAATAGTAAGTGCCTCGATGGGAGACTTACTATTTTTGGTAAGAGGTGATTTTTGTCTCTTCTTAACCATCATAATGTAATGAACTCCCTCATTCACTCATGTGCACACTACCTTTAGCTCAGCCACTTATTTGGGTGACTTACTATTTTTAGTAAGTAACCATATAGGGGGATTACTATTTTTAGTAAGTGGCCATTTTCACTATTTTCTACTCCAGAAACTCATTTTGGCATCCTGGTGATCTTCAATGTACACTACCTTTGCCATAACCTCTTTTAATGGTGACTTCCTAAACATAACACGTCAGTATAGGAAAACTTACTATTTTTAGAAAGTGGATGTCCATCGCTCACTTTGTGATGAAACATATATTTTTTCAATCGGCTCCTTATCATGATCACGTCCTCTGAATTTCACATGATTTCATTTACTAGAATTTTAGTGCCCACTTCCCTTTGACACATATTATATTTCATTTCGAAATCACTGTTGAGTATATGTATGGATATTATTGTATTATTTTGACATAAGCATGATGTTAGATGATAGAGATACTTAGACTATTGTTGGATTTCGATTCATAGTATGATGTTTGTGGATTCTTAGAGACATTATATATTGATGATGTTGTGTTTATGACATATTTATATATTTTGACATTTGGCATTCTTGTCATATTGAGTAGGCTTTAATAGTTGAACTAGGCTTTAACCATTAAACTAATCTGGTGATATTATTGGTATTGATGAAATGTAGAATTGAGATGTTGTTAGAAATTGAAAATAATAACGTTACTTGTCTAGATGATAATTTAATTTATAAGTGGATGATTTTCGATTTTATTTGTATATTTTATCTTAGATGTTTTGATGCAGCCATGAGGCCGAAGGAGGTATTGTGTGTTTGACAAGAATTTATATCACAACAATCAAAGGGGGATTGGAGACCAACCACATCAAAATGCTAGATGGATTCAACAATGGTCACCATGGCAGCATGTGTTATGTTGTGCATGTTTGATTTGTTTTTAGGGGGTCCCCATGGGGGATTACCTCCAATTGTGACCAAGGGTTTATGTTTAGTCCTTTCTTTTCTTTTATTTATTTAATTTTTGGTATATGTGATTTAAATTGTGAAGTAATTTCCCTTTTATCATTATTGGGTTATGTGTCTTAATTAAGTTAACTAATAACATTATTAAGCTAAACTAATTATGGATGGGAAAAAAATAAGTCATTTATTAGATTAGATGGTTCTTTGGTTTATGTGTTGTAAGTGGAGTGTATGTGATCTTGAGTGTTGTACACTCTACCCCTTCTTGGAAATTTGGATTTGGCCTTAAGGGCCAATTTTGGAGGCTTGTGGGACAAGTTAAAATTGTCCCACACCTCTTAATTTATTATACCAACCCTACCTATGGGTTGGGGGGTCAAAAATAGACCCCATGATGTGTTTTGGAAGGAAAAAGGTGAGTTTTAATTGCACTTTCTTACTTATATTTATTTCTTTGTCCTAAAGGGTATGGGTTGGAGTGGTGTGTGTAAGAGGTTTTTCATACCTCTCAACCACCCATTTTTTTCCTTGAAGTATGGGTTTGACTTGGGTGATGTGGAGTGGAGAAGAAATGATGTGGCATCCTACATGGAGCCACATCATCTTCCTCCTCCTCTTTCTATATATTGAAATTTTTGGGAAGTAAATGGGGTTACTCACTTATTTTGGATCTCTCTCTTTTTGGCTGTTTGCTTGTGGGAGTTGAAGGGTGCTTGGAAAATTTCTTGTGTTTAAATATTTTGGGACTTGCTTGAAAAGTGGAGCTTTACCATGGCAAGGTAAAATCTGCACTCTTATTTTTATTCTTGTTTCTTGTATGAATTGTGTTTTATGGATTTTGCTCTTGCTTGAAGTGTTGGGTAGTAAATTGAGCTTAGGTTGTGGTGAGATTTGGAAATGGGGATGAAATATGTTTGGAGGCATAAGCATTTCTTTGTGTTTTTAGGAGGGAGTGGGTTTTGGATGCCCCACATGATTCTACTTTTTTATTTTGTGTTTGTGGGAGCCATAAGAGAGAGGAGGCATAAGAGAGAGCGAGGCATAAGAGATATGGATATGTTGTTGTGGGGAGGCATAAGAGATTTTAGGATTGATTGTGTTATGGAGGATTTTAGAGGTGGGCATCTAAACCCTTGGGAGGCACAAGGGCACCCCCATGTTCCCATCTATACTTGGGCTTATTTTGGTGCCATTATTGGGAAGTTTTGTTTTCAAAATGAGTGTCTTTGTGTGTTTATCTTCTTGCGTGTTGTTTCTTGCAAGTAAATGTGGAAGCATTGTAGAGTTTCCATGTGTTGGATCCATCCCTTATTGCCTTGTGGTTGGGGCTTGGGGGCCAATGAGAAGAATTGCTTCTTCTTCTCATTGGATTTTTGGTTGGGTGGAGAGTGTTGCCTCTCCCCCATTTTTGGTTGTTGTGATCAAGTGAAGAAAGATGGAACCTTTTGGAGGTGTGATTCTTGGAGCACTAATAGAAGATAAAATATATTTTATTATAATGACTTCCTTATAAAATCTCCACTTCAAGTGAAAGATCATTACATTTCCTATTTGAAAGAAAAGATTTATTGTATTTTATTTTGGAAGAAATGTTGTATTGACTATTAGCGATCAAGATTGTATTGTATGTTGTAAAGGAAAGAAAGACATTTTAGTAAATCTAGTTTTGTTATAGTGGAAATGTGGATGAAAGGAAGACAACTTGTCCATATTTAATTGTTTTATTACCCCACATGGGTGTGTCAATCTTGCTTTAAAATTATTAGAAATATTATTGAATGCCTCTTGTGGGAATGTTGGAAATTTGAATGAAGGAAATATTAAATTGTATTGTATTACTTGAAAGGCATTCAATGGAAAAGTTAGACTATTTTGTGCATTTCCTTGCATTGTTTGATAGAAAGCCAAACTTCTTATGAGTAGATAAAGACTTAGATTTTCTTTTTTTTCTTGGTTAGTTAAAAAATAGATTAATTCCTAATACTAGTGGAGAAAGGAAATTACTTCATTGCAACTTAGGCTTTAGCCTCATTGGAATGTGTAAATTTATTATTAAGTTATTGTAGAATTACTTATAAACCCAATGTAACTTGATGTAACAATAAGTGAAATTTGACTTGATTTTTAAAAAAACCTCTTATCTAAATACTATCAAATTTCACAAAGAAATTTTAAGTATGAAATTGAATTAACACTAATGGAAATATAAATGTCACTACTTTGATATTAGTAATGAAATTAAGATATTATTAATATTAAAGTAATATTAATATCAATTAAAAAATAAAATAAAACAATATATATATATATATATATATATATATATATATATATTTACACATATATATTAAGTACGTATTTAATTTTATATAAAAATTATCAAAAAGCAATTTTAAACAAGTTCTTGGTTTAGGAAGGTTGGGGCCTATCCTTGTTTACGTAAAAAGGGAATAGGGTTGGGAAAGGGTCGCCGATGCCACCCCCACCCCATTATCAAATACGATGGGGGTAGGGTCCATGACCCTCCCCCAACCCCCAAAATCTTTGCAATCTACAAAACTTTAAATGCGTGGTAAATTGATCCATGCGCAGATCCTTCTACACTGACTATGTAAACTAGGTTTTGACCATTTTGAATATATATATATATATATATATATATATATATATATATATATATATATATATATAAAATTCTATTTAATGGAATTTCTATAATAATACCCTATTTTGAAATTGTAGTTTTATTAAAATGGAATCTTTAATAATATATAGTGTATTATTACATATGTAAATACCATTAAATAGTATTATATATACATACATACATACATACATATATATATATATATATGTATATATATACATAGATATATATATATATATATATACATATATATATATATATATATATATATATATATACATATATACATATATATATACATATATATATATACATATATATATATGTATATGTGTGTGTGTGTGTGTGTGTGTGTGTGTGTGTGTGTGTGTGTGTGTGTGTACTTCTTTCCCAAAGTATAGTGAACTATTATAACCTACTTTTCTCCAAAATAGGGCAAAAACCATTTGCCATTTGGGAAAATATCATGGCAATGAAATAAAAAAATTAAAAATGTTTGAAACCCTAGGTGAGGTGTGAATAACAAAAAAAAGAAGAGGAAATGCTTCCTCCTAAAAGCTTGAAATGGCCTCTCATAGCTTCTTCCTTCTCCTCGAACTCGCAAATCCAAACAAAGAAGTTTCAGAGAAATAAAGAAGGGGGAGTTTTCTTAAGCAAAATTTAGGGTTTTACTTGTTTTTCCTCGTCTAAGGGCCCCAAATGAATCCATATTAGGGATGAGATTCATTACTACAAAAATTATGTGGGGAGTGGGTGAGAGCAATATGAATTTAAATTTAAATTTGAAATTTTAAATACATGGGTTGACTTTATAAAGGGGCCACTTTAATTGGGTAAGAGGTGGATTTATTCTTCTAACCCTTGTGCTAGTAAGGAACCTTGTTGTTTATTTTAAACCTAGTCACCTTTTGGGATTATTATGACTCTATTATTTTATTTAAATAGACCTCTTTTATCCATGAAATTATTTTTTTCTAGTCGACTATAGTGGAAATCAAATATTTATCAAAATAAAAATTAGGGGAAACTAAACCAAGCATTAGACTAATATGGTTTATTCAAAAGTTTCGAGGGCATTATTGTTTTTATTATAATGGGGTTTAAATAAGGAAATTTATATTATTAATTTTAAATTAAATTAAAGACATGAATGTGAGAACTGGTAACTAAAAAAATTTTTGGGCGTGTTTTCTAGAAAATAAATTATTCCATAATGTTTCTAGCTTGCCCTAAGTTATTCTTGGGTTTCGTGCAAGGAAAATTTAGCGGGCATTACACTTAGTATCGAGCAAGGTTTCAAAGCTTGGACCCTTGGGCACACTGGAAAACACAAGACATGAACATTTAACCTAAGCGCAAATATCTTTTTAGACCTAAAAACAACATTTTCGATAATTGTATAAAATAGAAAGCCTACAAAACCGAAACAAAAATTGAGAATGATGAAATAACTCTCACCTTGGTCTGTGCAGAGGCATGGACCAGACGAGGGGTTCTTAAACATAGATCTAGACTTACATCCTATAGATCAAAGCGGTAGTGGCCATTCTACCTCAAATTTTATAGACACTTCACGACGTTAATTCCGATATATGTGAAGGGTCCTTAGGAGGATGAATTTCTAGATAGGATAGGGAGCCATAAGTTGAGGCTTATTGTATATATCTTCCTTCCTGGGTAAATATGGGCAAACAGAAGAATATGGAAATCAAAGAAACTCAAAACTTGATATTTATTTACACTGCAAGTCACGCCCGACGTAGGTTGAAGGTGTAGATCGAAAGGTGTTGACATGGAAAATTCGCACCCCGAGACAAGTTGAAGGCACGAGATAAGAAGGTGTTGACATAGAAAAATTTGCACCACCGGTGTAGGTTGAAGGCACGGAGATCGAAGGTGTCAACATGAAAAAATTCACGCCCGGTGTAGGTTGAGGCGTAAATCAAAAGGTGTCGACTTGGAAAAGTCACGCCTAGCGCAGTTGAAGGCGCAGATCAGAAGGTGTCGACATGAAAAATGTCACGCCTTGGCGTAGGTTGAAGGCACAAATCAGAAGGTGTTGACATGGAAAAATTCATGCCTTGCGCAGTTGAAGTCACAAATCGGAAGGTTTCGATATGGAAAAATTCGCGCTCGGCGTAGGTTGAAGGTGTAGATCAGAAGGTGTCGACATGGAAAAATTCATGCCCTAGCGCAGATTGCAAGGCATCAACACCAAATTTTCAGTGCCTATGGTGCATTTAAGAGTATGTTGACATGAGGATGGATGCGTCGAGGTGCACCTTCAGGAGGTGTAACATTTTGAGCGTTGACACCCGAACCCGACAGAAAGCAAACCCTGACGTAGATATTCAAATGGCCATAAATTTTCACAGGGAGCTCGGATTCATACAAGGTTGGACTTTTCGGAAAGCTCTTAAAGTCCTATATCCAACTACGATTGGATATATTTAATTGGGTGAGAAAAAGTTCTTCAAAAATACAAAATACAATTCACCATTTTTTGGGTTTGCTAAGGTTCTCACCTACCGCCATAATGAGATGAATTAAATACAATCTGGAGGTGGTTGGGGTAGATTTGGAATTCCTCTCTCTTCCCTCTCTCATTCTTCCTATAAATTGTAAGGAGGGGATTCTTTCTAAAGGTTGGACATTCTTGTTTTGCCCCTCCCTTCTTCTCTTTGGCAGGTGAATTTGTGGAGTTCAAACCTCCCATTTAAAACTGTAATGCAACTTTTCCTCTTGGCATTTTGTAGTGTATTGTATCAATCTTTGGAGAAAATAATGCATGTCTATGGATGATTCTCAACCCTCTTTGTGTTCATTTGCATCCTCCTGATATTTCATTGCAAATTTGGTTATTTGTGCATGATCTTGCATTGCATTTTAATGGTTTGTGTTTATTGGCAAGACAAGTGTTTCTTCATTCCTCGGTGCATCACCTTTGTTAGTTTAGGTTTATTTTTATGCATCTTCTTACCCTGTCTCCTTGGCAAGTTAGATTAGGTTTTTGAGTAAACCCTCTCGAATTTTTATATGTGCATCCAAACAGAGGAATAGGAACCGACCTTCATCCAGAGAGCTTTCCCGATTCACAAGGTCCCACACTTGGGAAAAGCTCCATGTTATGCAATCACACTTAGAGTCTCAACCCATCGTGTTACGTATATTCAGGGTGTCTTGTGATTCACCATAAACAAGGCTCATGCATATCCTTGACATAGCAAGGAACATAGGGTGAGAACTACTACCTAGAGTCGGTTGGGAAGAGTCACCATAGATTGGACATAGAGATAAGATTTCGGACACAAACAAATCTCGGAGCCGTAGGCGAGGGAGGAGCATGCATAGAGACACAGGGGTCATCGGTCATTAGTTTCGAGATCATATCAAGGAGATCTTGAAGCTACGCACATCTCACTATTCTAGAGATACATGTGGTTTTGGGAAGAGGCATGGTTGGTGAGCTTGAGCGGATGCTTCAAGCTCTACCATTGTACTAGCAACATGATATATTGTGTTGTGATCCATCTTCTGAGGGATGGAGCAGGTTTCTGGTGGAGGACCAAGGAGAAGAAGCTCCATGTTGACTAAGAGATGGTGACTTGGGAGCTCTTTAAGTGATACGAGAGTAGGTACTCATCCCGAAGGTTCATTCAATAGAGGAAAGATAAGTTCCACGACCTCTGTCAGGAATCTATGACTATAGCTGAGTATGAGAGTCACTTTTTGGACCTACTACAGTATGTCGATTATATGCAAGATGAGTAGGTCCATATTTATAGGTTCATCAGGGGCCTGAATTTAGATTTGGGTGGTGCAAAGGTGCGCATTCATTACCCATGTAGACCTTAACAGAGGCCGTAGAGAAGATGTATATTGCAGAGGAGACACGGGGAAGACGTAGTAAGCCGGGAAAAGTGTAGAGCCACATCCATCGATGTAGGATAGTAGTTTGAGGGGGTCAAATCCTCCTCCTCATGGCAGACATGGTTCATCACGGTCGTCATTCGAGGCCATCATAGTAGCCACCTCAATAACAATAAACTCATCCACTATTCGAGACCTACTCATAGATTTGACTCTCGGAGGAGACGTAGTATGGGTCCTCCTCCTAGGAGTGCCATTAGAACACAGGGTGCACTAAGAGCTTAGTCAATAGGAGATCTTCAGCAGAGACCTCATCAATCCATAGTACAATTTTTAGGATCCATAGCGCAGACCTCTAGAGTATCAGATGGAGCTGCATCTCACTGGAGATGAGAAAACAACTGTTATGGTTGTGGCATTGTTGGACATCAATGGAGAGAGTGCCCATAGAACCATAGTAATAACGGTAAGGCATAGATTTCATAGCCTACGGTTGGTGACGTGGGATGTAGCCATCGGATCTATACAGAGGTCGAGAACCGCCAAGCTGAGCACTAGAGTACCGTGATAGAGACTACAGTAGCATTGGTGGTATTCCTGCCTCTATATTGTTTGATTCTTGTTTGTCTAATTCATTTATTGCAAAATATTTAGTAGAGCATTGTAGGCTGGTGATAGTTAGGTAGGGCCATAGTTTGGACATTGAGATGGCTTCTAGAGAAAAAAATTTTGTAGACTCCTTAGTTAAGTAGTGTGTAGTGGATTTGGGACCCTTCACCCCTATCTCAGATCTTCATATCCTTCTTTGGGTTTGTATGGAGTCATCTTAGGTATGGAATTGTTGTTTATACATAGAGCTAGAGTGGATTTTACCATTAGACTATTTCATGTACAAATTATCTAGGAGTTGAGTTAGTGATAACATGAGTTAGGAGGCTCGTTTCCATCTGCACTATTTCTGTTATGCAGCTTAAGCGATGTGTGCGAAGAGGTTACCAGATGTATGCTATTAGGGTAGTGAAAGATCTAAGGATGAGTCTAGTGGACCATCCCTTGATGAGCATCACATCTTGAGATATTTTTTTGATGTTTTTCTATGGGACATACCGAGGTTACCTCCCCCACATGAGATATCTTTTCACATGTATTTTGTTGCAGGTGTAAATCCTATCTCATGAGCACATTATCGGATGACTACGCCTGAGCTCTGTGAGCTCAAGTTGTAGCATGAGGGACTTCTAGAGAAAGGCCTAATCCATCCTAGGGTATCCCTTTGGGGTGCACCGGTGATTTTTTAAAGAATAAGAAAGGATATCTTCATTTGTGTATTGATTATTGCCAGTTTGAAGAAATTAACGATCAAGAATCATTAACCCTTCCATGCATTGATGATTGATTTGATCATACGAAGGGGCCTCGGTATTCTCTAAGATAGATCTTAAGTCGGGTATCATCAATGAGGATAATGAAGATATTCATAAGACCGCCTTCTGTACATGAAATATGGCAACTACGAGGTCATAGTGGTCGCTTTTGGTTTGACAAATTCCCCACAATGTTTATGAGCTTGATGAATGGGGTATTCAGGAATTTTTGGTTCGCTTCATGCTCATTTTACTTAACAAAATTATGATATACTCATGTTCTCGTGAGGAGCACAAGGGGCACCTTCACCAAGTTTTTCAGTGTCTTCGTGAGCAACAACTTTATGGGAACCTGGAAAAGTGTGTGTTCTTTTAGACATAGGTGTAATATTTGGGCCACATCATTTCCGGGAAGGTATCATAGTTGATCCTCACAAGATCAGATTTGTTATGGATTTTCCAACACCCACTAGTGTGACTGAGGTGTGTAGTTTCATGGGTTTGGTAGGATACTACAGGATATTTGTACATGACTTTTCTCGGGTTGTGCACCCCATCACTTCCCTTCAGCGGAAAGAGAAGAAGTTTTTATGGTCATATAGATGTGATCAGACCTTAAAGATGCTTTGAAGGAATGCCTCATGACAACACCTATTCTTGCGTACTGCACCCTCGTGGTGAGTTATTCATTTGCACTGAGATGCTTCTTAGGTAGGAATTGGAGGTGTGTTGATGCAGGGATGGTAGAGTAGTTGTATTTGAGTCTCGAAAACTCAAATATTATGAGCTCAATTATCTGAATCATGATCTTGATCTTACAGTAGTTGTGCATGCCTTGGTGCGGTGGAGAAACTTCCTTCTTGGTCAAGAGATTTACACTCAAGACTGATCACTTGAGTCTTCGCCACCTCTTCACGCAACCCAATCTCAACACTCAAATCAACAATATTGGTTGGAGTTAATTTGTGAGTATGACATGGAGATAGATCATGTGAAGGGAAAAGAGAATGTGGTTTGAGATGCCTTGAGTATAAATATACATGTGGCTATGGATACTTCAGTGGGTACACATTTGCGGAGTAGGATTTTTAAGCACCTTCTTCAAGACAGCTTTTACCTTGTAGCCAAAGTAGAGATTGCGTCATAGAGACCCCTCGAGGGGAGATTTGATGGCTTTTCATTAAAAACAGATGGCCTTCTTAGGAATAGAGGTTGGATATATATTCCTAGAGATGGAGGCTTGAGACAGGAAATTTTGGTAGAGGCTCATCATGCACCTTATTTAGCCCATCCTAGGGTGAAGAAAATATATTCCACCTTGAGATAGTTGTACCATTGGATGGGACTTTGAAAATATGTGGCTCGAGTTCATGTCACATTGTTTAGAGTGTTGAAAGTAGAAGGTGAGCATTAGCATCCAAATGTCCTTCTCTTACCTCACGCCATACCAAAGTGGAAATGGGACACCATTTCCATGGACTTCATAGTTTGGTTACCGACGTCAAGATACCACCATGACACCATCATGGTCACAGTGGATAAATTGATGAAAGTGGCTCATTTTTCTCTGGTGAAGACCACCTACACAACTAGTGTAATGGCAATGGTATATCTTCATGATATTTTCAGATTATACAAGATTCCATAGAAGATAATTTGTGACAGTGTGATCCCTTGTAAATTTCTCATACTGACTACATGTGGTATGCTCTTGGGATAAAGATAAATTTTAGCATAGCTTATCACCACCTGAGATAGATGGATAGACCGAGTGAGTGAATCGGATAGTGGAGGACATGCTCAGGATGTACATCATGAACCATCAGTTGAGGTGGGAGGAGTACTTGTATCTGGTGGAGTTTTCCTACAATAATAGTTTCCATAGTTCGATAGGCATCGCTCCTTTTCAATCACTAGCTTGAAAGAGAGTGTAGGACACCTTTAAGTTAGGACAAGTTGGAGGACAAGGTTTTTCTAGGACAACTTTACTATAGGATATTGATCAATGTGTTCTTATGATCGGAAGAGATTACATGAGGTGTTAGATAGGAAGAAGAAGTATGTGGAAAAGCATAGGATAGAGAAGAGTTTTGAGGTGGGCACGAATGTGTTTCTTCATGTCAGGCCCCATAAGAGCCCTATCCATTACAGAAAAGGCTCTTATCTTGCTCCTATATTTTGGGTCCCTTTTATATCTTGGAGCGTATCGGTCCTTTGGCCCATCGTATAACATTTCCACCTATCTTGTCTCGCGTCCACAATGTGTTTCATGTTTCTGTACTTAGGAGATACATTGTTTATCCTTCTCATGTATTAGATTGGAACTCATTGCAGGGTGTAGGATAGGGGCAATCGATGGTGGAGCCCATCTCGTATTCTAGAGTGCAAGAGCACGGGCCTTCAAGGTAGAGAGATTGACCACATTTGAGTCCAGTGGGATAGGTATGATGAGACTTGTTGTTATATGGGAGGATGCTACATTGCTATGAGTCCAGTTTCCACACCTATTCCAGTGACTTCCAGGAGGAAGTCGAGTCTAAGGGGAGGGGATGTAGTTCCCACTTCCCTTCGACACTTATTATATTTTATTTCAATACTTTGTTGACTATATGTATGGATATTATTGTATCATTTTGACATAGCATGATGTTAGATGATAGATATACTTAGACTATTGTTGGATTTTGATTCATAGTATGATGTGTGTGGATTCTTAAAGACATTTTATATTGATGATGATGTATTGTTGACATATTTATATATTTTGACATTCGACATTCTTGTCATATTGAGTAGGCTTTAACAATTGAACTAATCTGGTGATCTTATTGGTATTGATAAAATGTATAATTAAGATTTTAGAAATTGAAAATGATAACGTAATTTGTCTAGATGATGATTTAATTTATATGTGGATGATTGTCGATTTATATTTGTATATTTTATCTTGGATGTTTTGATGTGTCCACGAGGCCGAAGGAGGTATTCTATGTTTTGTAAATATTTATTGTTGTATATATCTCCCCCCAGGTAAATATAGACAAACAGAAGAATATGGAAATCAAAGAAACTCAAAACCTGACATTTATTTGTGCCACCAGTCACCCTTCCGCAAGTAAGAAAATGTTGACATGAAAGTAGATGTGCAATGGCGTAGAGCAGAAAATGTCGACATGAAAATGGATGCACCCAGGCACAGTTAGAGGTGCAGAGCAGAAAATGTCGACATGAAAATGGAATCACCAGTGCGCAGTTAGAGGTGCAGAGCAGAAGATGTCAACATGAAAATAAATGCACCCAGGTGCAGGTTAGATGCACAGAGTAGAAGATGTCGACATGAAATTTTCAGCACCTATGGCACACTTAAGAGTATGTTGACATGAGGATGGATGTGCCAAGGCGCACCTTCAGGAGGCGCAACATTTTGAGCATTGACCCCCTAACCCGACAGAAAGTAAACCCTGACGCAAATATTCAAATGGCCATAACTTTTCACAGGGAGCTCGATTCACACAAGGTTGGAATTTTCAGAAATCTTACGAGGTCCTCTATCCAACTACGATTGGATATATTTAATTGGGTGAGAACAAGTTCTTCAAAAATACAAAATACAATTCACCATTTTTGGGTTTTCTAGGGTTCTCACCTACCACCATAATGAGATGAATTAAATGCAATCTGGAGGTGGTTGGGGTAGATTTGGATTTCCTCTCTCTTCCCTCTCTCATTATTCCTATAAATTGTAAGGAGGGGGTTTTTTCTAAAGGTTTGACACTCATGTTTTTCCTCTCCCTTCTAATCTTTGGTAGGTGAATTTGTGGAGTTCAAATCTCCTATCTAAAACTATAATGCAACTTTGCCTCTTGAAATTTTGTAGTGTATTGTATCAATATTTGGAGAAAATAATTCATGTCTATGGATGGTTCTTAACCCTCTCTGTTCATTTGCATCATTATGATCTTTCACCAAATCCAGCTTATCTCAGCATGATCTTGCATTGCATTTTAATGGTTTGTGTTTATTGGCAAGACAAGTGTTTCTCCATTCCTTAGTGCATCACATTTGTTAGTTTAGGTTTATTTTTATGCATCTTCTTACCCTTCCTCCTTGGCAAGTTAGATTAGGTTTTTGAGTAAACCCTCTGCATTTTTATGTGTGCATCTAAATAGAGGAATAGGAACCAGCCTTCATCCGGAGAGCTTTCCCGATTCACAAGGTCCCACACTTGGGAAAAGCTCCATGTTATGAAATCGCATTGAGAGTCTCAACCAATCGATTGCAGAGACATTCGGGGTGCTATGATTCACCATCAACATTTATATCACAACAATCAAATGGGGATTGGAGACCAACCACATCGGAATATTAGATGGATTCAACAATGGTCACCATGGCAACATGTGTTATGTTGTGTGTGTTTCATTTGTTGTTGGGGATCTCTATGGTGAAGATTACCTCCAATTGTGACCAAGGGTTTATGTTTAGTCATTTATTTTATTTTATTTATTTAATTTTTAGTATATGTGATTTAAATTGTGAAGTAGTTTCCCTTTTATCATTATTGGGTTATGTGTATTAATTAAGTGAATTAATAACATTATTAAGCTAAAATAATTATGGATGGGACAAAAATAAGTCATTTATTATATTATATGGTTCTTTGGTTTATGTGTTGTAAGTGGAGTTTATGTGGTCTTCTCGTGTTGTACGGTGTACCCCTTCTTAGAAACTCGGATTTCGCCTTAAGGGCCAATTTTGGAGGCTTGTGGGACAATTTAAACTTGTCCCACACCTCTTAATTTATCATACCAACCCTACCTATGGGTTAGGGGTCAAAAATAGACCCCATGATGTGTTTTGGATGTCAAATGTGAGTTTTAACTGCACTTTCTTACTCATACTCATTTCTTTGTCCTAAAGGGTATGAATTGGAGTGGTGTGTGTAATAGGTTTTTCATACCTAATAGGCACCCATTTATTTTTCCTTTGAGTATGGGTTTGACTTGGGTGATGTGGCGTGGAGAAGAAATGATGTGGCATCCTACATGGAGCCACATCATCTTCCTCCTCCTCTTTTCTATATATTGAATTTTTTGGAAGTAAATGGAGTTACTCACTTGTTTTGGAGCTCTATCTTTTTGGATGCTTGCTTGTGGGAGTTGAAGGGTGCTTGGAAAATTTCTTGTGTTTGAATATTTTGGGAATTTCTTGGAAAGTGGAGATTTACCATGGCAAGGTAGGATCTTGCACTCTTATTTTTCTTCTTGTTTATTTTATGAATTGTGTTTTATGGATTTATGTTCTTACTTGAAGTTGTGGGTAGTAAATTTACCTTAGGTTGTGGTGAGATTTGGAAATGGGGATGAAATATGTTGGGAGGCATAAGAGATTCTTTGTGTGTTTAGGAGGGAGTGGGTTTTGGATGCCCCACCTTATTCTATTTTGTTATTTTGTATTTTGTGGGAGCCATAAGAGAGAGGGAGGCATAAGAGAGAGGGAGGCATAAGAGACATATATATGTTGTTGTGTGGAGACATAAGAGATTTTGGGATTGATTGTGTTGTGGAAGATTTTAGAGTTGGGCATCAAAACTCTTGGGATGCACAAGGGTACCCCCATATTCCTATCTCTACTTGTCTTATTTTGGAGCCATTGTTGGGAAGTTGTTGTGTTTAAAATGAGTATTTTGTGTGGTTATCTTCTTTTGTGTTGTTTCTTGCAAGTAAATGTGGAAGCATTGTAGAGTTTCCATGTGTTGGATCCATCCCTTATTGCCTTATGGTTGGGACTTGGGGGCCAATGAGAAGAATCGCTTCTTCTTCTCATTGGAGTTTTGGTTGGGTGGAGAGTGTTGCCTCTCCCCCATTTTTGGTTGTTGTGATCAAGTGAATAAAGATGGAGACTTGTGGAGTTTTTATTCTTGAAGGACTACTAGAAAAAATAAATATTTTATTATAATGACCTTGTTGTAAAATCTCCACTTGAAGTGGAATATCATTGCATTGTCTATTTGAAAGAAAAGAGTTATTGTATTTTATTTTGGAAGAAAAGTTGTATTGATTATTAGTGATCAAGATTGTATTGTATGTTGTAAAGGAAAGAAAGACATTTTAGTAAAGCTAGTTTTGTTATAGTGGAAATGTGGATGAAAGGAAGACAACTTGTCCATATTGAATTGTTTTATTACCTCACATGGGTGTGTCAATCTTGCTTTAAAATTATTGTAAATATTGTTGAATGCCTCTTGTGGGAATGTTGGAAATTTGAATAAAGGAAATATGAAATTGTATTGTATTACTTGAAAGGCATTTAAAGGAAAATTAGACTATTTTGTGCATTTCCTTACATTGTTTTTAGAAAGCCAAACTTCTTATGAGTAGATAAAAGAACTCATATTTTCTTTTTTTTTTCTTGGTTAGTAAAAAAATTAGATTAATTCCTAATACTAGTGGGGAAAAGGAAATTAGTTTATTGCAACTTAGGATTTAGCCTCATTGAAAGGTGTAAATTTATTATTAAGTTAATGTAGAATTACTTATAAAATCAATGTAACTTGATGTAACAATAAGTGAAATTTGACTTGATTTAAAAAAACCTTTATCTAAATACTAACAAATTTCACAAAGAAATTTTAAGAATGAAATTAAATTAGTTAACACTAATGGAAATATAAATGTTACTACTTGTATATTAGTATTGAAATTAAGATATTATTATTATTAAAATATTAATAATATTAAGATATTATTAGCATTAAAGTAATATTAATATCAATTCATTTTTTTAAAAAATGGTTACACACACACACACACACACACACACACACACACACACACACACACACACATGTATTAAATTTTTTATATATAACAATAACCAAAAGCAATTTTAAACAAGTCGTTGGTTTAGGAAGGTCATGACCTATCCTTGTTTAGGTAAAAAGGGAATAGGGTTGGGTGGAGGGTCACAAGCCCTACCCCACCCAATTATCAAATGGGATGGGAGGTTGGGTTGGTGACCCTCCCCAACCCCCAAATATTTGCAATTTACAAAGCTTTAAACCTGTGGTAAATTGATCCATGATCCACGAGCATATCCCATTTTCTACGCGGTATTTCTACAAGTATACCCTCTTTTGAAATTTGGGTTTTAAAAATGAATTTTTACCATTTTACATATATATATATAATGTATATTATTCTATTTAAATATATTTATACAATATATACCCTCTTTTATAAATTATATATATATATATTATATATATGTAAATATGGAAATTATATATATATATATATATATATATATATATATATATATATATATATATATATATATATATATATATATATATACATATATATATGTATATATATATATATATATACACATATGTACACACACACATATATGTGTGTGTGTGTGTGTGTGTGTGTGTGTGTGTGTGTAGTTCTTTCCCAAAGTATAATGAACCATTCTAACCTATTTAACTCCAAAATAGGGCAAAACCCATTTGCCATTTTGGAAAATATCATGGCAATGAAATAAAAAAATAAACAAATGTATTGAAACCCTAGGAGAGGGTGTGAATAAAAAAACAACATAAGAAGTGCTTCCTCCTAAAAGCTTGAAATGGCCTCTCATGGCTTCTTCCTTCTCCTCCAACTTGCAAATCCAAACAAAGAAGTTTTGAGCGAAATAAAGAAGGGGGAGTTTTCTTAAGAAAAATTTAGGGTTTTACTTGTTTTTCCCTCATCTAAGGGCCCCAAATGAATCCATATTAGGGATGAGAATCATTGCTACAAAAATTATTTGGGGAGTGGGTGAGAGCAATATGAATTTAAATTTAAATTTGAAATTTGAAATACATGGGTTGACTTTTTACAGGGGCCACTTTAATTGGGTAAGGGGTGGATTTATTCTTGTGCCCTAGTTAGGAACCTTGTTATTTATTTTAAACCTAGTCACCTTTTGGGATTATTATGACTCTATTATTTTATTTAAATAGACCTCTTTTATCCATGAAATTATTTTTTTCTAGTCGACTATAGTGGAAATCAAGTAATTATCAAAATGAAAATTAGGGGAAACTAAACAAAGCCTTAGAATAACTTGGTTTATTCATAGGTTCTTAGGGCATTATTATTTTTATTATAATGGGCTTTAAATAAGAAAATTTATATTATTAATTTTAAAGTAACTTAGAGATATGAATGTGATAACTGGTAGTTTGAAACTTTTTGTGGGAACTTTTTCAAAAAAAAATATTGCATATTTTTTCTAGCTTTCGTAGGTTGTTCTTAGGTTTCATGTGGGGAAAATTTAATGGGCGTTGCAAGAATACTTGGAAATAAAATTTAAAATTTTCACCGGTAGTGACTTTGAGCATGGAGTGCCATGGCTGCGATCTTGGAGCTCAAAATTTGTAGGTTTGGTTTTTATCTCCATTTGGAAGAAAATAACTCCATTGCCATAGGTTTTTCATATGGAGTCTGTGTGTAAGTTTTTCATCTTTTTTCTATTACCGAATTGTTGGGAAATATCACAAATGTGAGCCGATGCATGAAATGGGGATTTTGTTGGAACAAATATTTCAAGGCACCATTCGACCTCCTTTTATTGTGTCTTGAGCATATTGAAAAATTTACAAGTCTGCAAAATAAGAAACCTTAATCTCGATATGTATTTTTATAGATATGAAGATTTTTTTGAATGGGTGACTTCATGGTTATCTAGAAAAATCTTCATCTTCTATTCATTCTTTGCTATTTCTCATTTTTTCAATTCATTTTCCTCTAAGACCTATGCATTTTCATGAAGTGGAGGATTTTGTTGCCATCGTGGAGTTGGTTTAGCAAGAACAATGATTGATCGTGTGTCTAGGCAAGTATAAAGAGATTTATGGCAAGGTATGAAGTCGTGAAGAAAAATGGGGGAAATGGCTAAGTGTTGGATTTCAAACATTTAAAAATTACACAGTAAGGGTGGGGTGATTTTTCCATGTTTGATGTCCCTCACCTCAAAGGGATGTGAGGGAAATCAAATTCCATGGTGAGCAAGGTGATGACATGTGGCACTTGATCTGACGGTTGAGAATGAAGGCTTGACAAACACATGAGGGCTGGAAATTCGCTCTTGAAGAGGTCACATGAGTGACCAGGAGTATCCTTAATGGGATGAGTGTATTTCTTCATATATGATGTTCCTCACCTATAAGGGAAATGAGGAACATCAAATTCCATAGTGCTCAGTGATGACATGTGGAAAATATCGACGGTGAAGGCTTTAAGATCCCATAAGCACCTAGGGGTTGAACCGATGATCCTAGAGGTCGTATGTGGGTCCAAAGGGCTATTGACAATTTTTACACTTGTGTAAAAATGGGCAACTCAAAACTTCATTACGATGGATAGCATTGGTGAAGTGGACCTAAGCTAGGGGAGTTTCTTTTAGTCAATATTGTTTTTGTTGAATTAATTAATGATTACATGAAATCTATAGCTATGTGTGCTTTGTTACAAAATGTAACAGATCACATAGTCTGTAATTTCATGATAATATTAAAAATAGAACACAAAGCCCCAAAGGACAGCTATGTTATCTTGATGAAAACATCAAATTGCATAATAGATGAAGTGTTAAGTTTTGGAACAACAATCATAATTGCAGATTGTAGCAATCAAAGTTCATTGCTAAATGATTACAGGTATTTTTATGTTCTCTCCTTCATGGTTAAGACATTCAATTATATTATTGAGTTGTTTAATTCATCATACAATCCATATAGAAAGCTGAAATGTAGAAAGAAATACACAACTCAATTTTAGAATTCAATGTTTTATTCATAATGAATTTCAAATGTTCCCACACAAGCCATGGGATGTAACTAAAAAATAAAATGCAACTACTGAAGAAAGAGGTGCATATGCATGAAAGAGAAAATAGAGGAGTATGAATGAAATTATCATTGCCTTGGGATTTTCTTCTTCAGTTGATGTATCTCCATCTCCAAATTTGTTCTATTTCCATCTTCATTATTGAAAGCGTTGCACTTGAAAGGAAGAAAAGAGGAAACTATCAGTTATGAGCTCAGGGTTAATCCATATTCCTATACTATCCAAATTGCCGGATGAATCTCTTAACAACAAGAGATATAAATTACATGAAGATCAAAGGCACTACTAATAGAAGTACTTTTCTATAACAACATACATGATTTACTCACTCAGAAAGAAGGAGAGAGAAAAAAGAAAAACCATGGACATAAGAGAGGCCAAAAAGCCTAAATATTTTCTAACTGTTTTCTTAAGTGTGTAGGTATAGGTTTCCATCAAGAATAAATTAATAATGTCTTATGGTCCTCAATATAGATAAATATCATAGTTTTAAATGAATTCTATCGTATGGTACATGAAGTAGATAAGTCACAAGTACATATTGGTATAAAGGAAGAATGCAACTCAAAGTTCAAAGAACTATTCTAGAAATAGAAGAAGTTACAATACAGATCAGAGGAGAGACTTACAAATAAAATTACATGTTTCAGATTACAAATGAAGCAGAAAAATTAGAAGATAAAGGATGAAGCTAACTGGAAGGATAAGATTACAGCTGAAACAAAATAAAGAAAGAAATTTGGGAAAATTTTGATAGGGCTTCGCCATGTAAAATTGATATTTTAAATTTTCCAGCATGCATACTAAATTTGCAATGAAGATAAAATATAGTATTTAAGTAGAAAAAAGAAATGGAACTACAACATCTCAACAAAATTTCAATGTTCAGCATGCAGGAATAGTGAACAGAAAAGTCCAGAAATAACATATCTTGCCCAATTTCTCAAATAAGAAGTAAATGATTAACTTCTATAGTTTTCAGTTTTCAGAATCAAATTTTCAAAGTCATTTTATAACTAAAAATGAAGAAGGATGTCCAGTACAGAGTTACAAGAAGGCCAAATAGTGAGGAATCAAGAAATCAAGCTCATAATTTTACAAAGTGCAGCCATCCTAGAGTAATGTTTACGAAATAAAACAAGTATCAAGTGAACATAATGCTACAGTATAGCTTCAAAGCTAGGTTTAGATGCATGTTTTTATAGATGTAGTAAAATATTGCAACACTTCAGTAGAATAGTATGCATTGGATTCATTAAGTCATAGTTTCCTAAATGAAGGGGAAACTTCTGTACTAAAGGTATATCATATTCAAGACATTCAAGGACCAAGTTCAGATATCTTTAGAAACTGATAGTAGAGTAATTACAGTGTCCTTGATACAATGGAATTTTCAGTTGAGGAAGTAAATCTGAACATAGAAGAGAAAGGAAAGTGAAGGAAACTATCAAAGTGAAACCACTTTGTTCCAGTTTTGAAGGATGAGTGAAAGAAAACTTCATATCAGAACAGAGCTCCAGAATAGAGGAGTTGCAAAATGAGATCCATCAGTTACTTATAGAAAATAGGGAACAAGAGATTCAATCTACTACAAAAGCATGAGAACCAAAGGGCACCTTAAAAACATGAGGTTGTAGAACTACAAGAAGCTGCATGCAAACCGAAGCTCCTAATTTTACATGTAAGGAGGCAGGGAGTTTTCGAACTCATAAATATCAGTGTACAGGAAGTTGAAAAGGAAAAAGTATAAACAATCTAGATTCAAGGGGGATTCTTTATGAATATAGTAGCAAGTAAACATATCTTGAAATATTACTCAGAATACAAACTCGGTGAGTATTAAGGTTGAATCGAATCAGGTAGTGCAGAACTTAAAATAATGTGAAGTGGATTTTTACTTTTCAGAAACCATTATAATCCTCAAGAACAGATTGCATAATCAAAAGAATGAAGGAGTTTGAATACCCACATCAATAAACATTTGGATCTGGAAAGTTTCGAGAAAATAGGAATACCCATTTAGTATTCAAAACACAAAATCAAATGGAAAATCTTGAATAAAAATGCATGCACATCCAAGTTGAAGAAATATTCAAGTATTTTAGAAATTATCATTTCCATTAAAATCGGCCAGTGTTACAGTATCTGAGGAAGAAAAGTACAAATTCTGGCTTTAATCGAAGAACCCATTAAATGGGTATCAAGAATCAAAATAAGAAATAAGAACTCACCATTTGAATTGGATTTGAGAAAACCCTCGAAGGATGATCAAGATCAGAGCCAAAAAACGAGGACCCAGAACAAGTTTTAACTCAAAGTCTCCAAGGGAACCAAGAGATGACACAAAAATGCAAAGAAGGAGAAAAATATCAATATCTTGAAGTCAAAGTGATAATTACAAAGTAGTTACTGTGCTCAGAGATCAAAAACTTACCATCCCTTATCAAATAGTGATGTCAGTTACACAGTCCCAAGATCAAATACTTCGACAATGGTGGACATTCTTTCATAAAGCTGGATTAACAAGCTCGAAAGGGATAGAAATGGTGTCCACAAACATCACTGAGTTCTAAAAACTTAGAAAATGTATTCACAGTTGGGAATCGAGCTTGAGGGTTACCCTAAAAACAACCAAAGCATCAACCATTCACATCACAAACTCAAAAGGGATCAGAGGCAATAATAATACAGATGCACGAATGTTTAGAAACTAGACAAACCACTTAGTTCTCGAGCTTCAAGTTCTCGACAATGGCGACAAAAGACCAAAATATACCAGTGCTCAAGCCTTCGACCGCAAGACCTTGCAAAGTAATAGATCTTGAAAGGATAATAAATGGTGGCCACTTCAAATAAAACTCACAAGCACCCAAATAATAACACAGGGATGACCTCGAAACAATTCAACAATGGCGTCGAATTTTTTTGCGCTGGGCTTTACCCGCAAGCTGAAAATCCAAAATGAAGTGATCATTAAGGTCAAGTGACCCTTTACCATGCAAACTCGGGAGGTGAGTTAATGAAACTCAACCACAGTAAGATGATCAATGGTGGAGAAGAAACAATACAAAGATCAACGTCTTCAGATCAACACCAACTTTCAAGCAAACCACCATGGTTGCGATAACACCTTTCCAATTAATTGTAGGGTTTAAACCCTAACCATGAGTCAAAGATTGACGAGCTGAAATACCACAGTACAGAGATCAATGATTGAAACTGATCAACAACCATCAAAGAAAATCACCATGGTCACATTAACAACTAGCACATTAAATGCCAAATCACAAACCCTAATCAAGGGTCAGAGATCAAAGGATATAGATTGAGGGGATACCGATTAATGGTTAAAAATCGATCACCAAATACCAAAGAAAACTTGACTCAAGTTAACCATGTCACCGAAAAATCATGTGGAGGGGTGATTCATCATCACGAGGGGGCCAGCCCCATGATTAAAACAAAATCATTTGCATATTGACTTTCAAAAGTCTAAACCATAGTATATGTCCCAAGTAATCAAGTGGCCTAGCACTATGGTGACCATATGTTATGTGAAGGTGGTCAATCAAACCAAGTAAATGGCATGATCATGTATTAATCAAAGGTGGTGAGTATGATATGGTGACCTTTTAAAAAGTGCCCCCTTGTCTTATTTCAAAACATAATAATGTGCTAAGTCCACAAGGGTGGCCAAACCAAATGGAGACTAGTGGTCAACTACAAAGGTGGTCCCCACTAATTATGATGGATTGAATATGACTTGAAATGAAAATTTTCCATGTGATCACAAGGGATAGAGTAGAGGTCAACATCAAAATGCAAGCAACTTTTGAATACTTAATTACCTTATTTTTCACAAAATAAGAGTTGATTATGATTGCACATGTGCTCCCGGTGGTCCCCACAGTGAGGTGAATATTTTTCTGATTATTGGAGGTCAAAAGTATTTATTTTCTTGCATAGGAGTATTTTTGCATGCCTTCACAAAAGGATAGAATAGACAAGAAGACAAATTTGCATGCACAAGGAAGGAAACTTGCTCATCAAGCAAGATTTATTATTAGCAAATTATTCACCCATGCTTTTCTTAAAAATAGAACATTCAATTGTAGTTTGAAAGTGATGTAATCAAAGGCTATTAATGACTCTTTGTATTAGTTTTATTTATTTATTACTTTATTTATTAATAAATAAAGGATAAAAATAGGATGCATGGGCGAGTATAACTTTAACCTATTTTTAGGAAGGGTGGGTGAATTAATTTTTCTATATATTGTGTGCCTTGACAAAGCATGAGGGAGGAATTTTTAGATACAAGAGTGCTGAAGTAGTTTCTTCCAGCTTTTTTCCTATGAATGTGAAGTATTTTCTACCTTTCCAATTATTTACAGTCTTGTGTATATTTCCATTAATCTTGTGAATATCAATTCCCGATCAATCATCTTACCCTTGTAAATTCAATAATTTTTGCATGATATTAATGTGTATGTTTGACTTAGCAGATATTGTTGTGATATTTTCCCTCAATACCCCCAAGTGTTATTCTTTAATACTCTGCAGAAAACGCCGACTTGTGCATCAAGAATCCATTCCCATATCAATGTGCATGTACTCGGTCAAATACCTCATACAAGTTTGGTGTATCACCTTAGTTTTAATTTCATTTAAAGTCATATTTTACCCTAAAAACCTAGTGGTAACCTTGGTAGCTCCTGGAAAGACATAAAAACTCTCTCAAAATGGGATGGTCATCTAAGGATGGTCCACTAGACCCATCCTCGATCGGTCAATAACCGTGACAACAAAAATTTGACAACCCCATCACACACACCGCTTAAGCTGCATAATGTAGATGGTGTGAATAGAACCAACTCTTCTCACCCCAACTATCACTGCCTCAACTTCGAGATCATTTGTACAAGATATGATCTTGTGGTAACAATCTGCTCGGCTCAGTGTGCGAGATAACTAGTCCATGTCCCAAGATGACTTGATAAGAGCCCAACGGAAGGATACAAATATTCGAGGTAGTAGTAAAAGGTCCCAAATTCACTACAAACTCCTTAACTAAGGAGTCTCCCAAGATCTTTGCTTCGAAGACATATCAACATCCCAACTATGACCTGCCCTAACTACCACCATCCCGCATTGCTCTATTAAAGATGGTGTAATAAAAGAATCGAAGAACTAGAATCAAACAAAATGGAGGTAGGAATACCACCAATGTTACTGTATTCTCAATAATTGTAATCGATGCTCAACTTGGAGGTTGTTGACCATTGCGTAGATCCGATGACTATGCCCCATGTCACCAACAATAGGCTCTAAGATCTGTGTCTTACCCTTGTTATTAGGGTTCTGTGGACAATATCTCTAAAAATGTCTAGCAACGCCACAACCAAAACATCCGCTTGATCCTCTCCCATGAGTATAAGCTCTAGTCGGTGCCCTAGAGGGCTGTGTTGTGGATTGTTGAAGTCTTTGCTAGTGAGCTCCTGCTAAGTGATCTCTAGGTGTTGCCTTTGTCCTAATGGGACCCCTAGTAGGAGGTCTCATACTCGACCTATGTGTGCATTAAATCTCTCGGGAGGTCTACAAAGTGGGAGGGACTACTTGTTGCTCTTGTTGTGGTCTAAAGATGACTATGCCGAACCCTATCCACCATGAGGAGGAGGTACTTACCCCTCAATCTACTATCCCAGCATCCGTTGTATGCAGCTCTGACTTTGTCTCTAGCCTGCTAGAGTATTTCACCGAGTCTCCTCTGCTATGTAGGACTTTTCAATAGTCTCATCTAGTGTCCGTGCATAATGGATCTGCACTACACCTCCAATATCTAGATTCGGCCCTGGATGAGCTTATGGATCTACACTGCTCATCCTACTTGTAATCAACATACTGGAGTAGATCTAAAAATCTACTCTCATACTAAGCCAATGTAAGAGATGCCTACTTGAGGTCATGAAACTCATCAATCCTCTACTTTGTATGATCCTCCGAGATAAATATCATCTCCTAAACCGCTCCTCAAAGAGCTCCCAGGTAACTGTCTTAGAATTAACATGGAGCTTCTGCTCCTCTGTCCTCTACCATACACCTGCTCCATCCCTCAGTAGATGGATCACAACTTGAGATTTCATGTTGCTATAATAAGGGCGATCTTGAAGAACCTACTCAAGCTCATCAACCAGTATTTTCTTGAAAATCACCTGTGTCACCCAAATAGTGTGATGGCGAAAGCTTTAGGATCTCCTTGATATGATATGCAATTGTAGTCTAATGGCCCCTAGGCCTCTCTGCATGCTCATATCTAAGCCTAGGGCTCTAAGACCTATCTCTGTGTCCTGAAACTCGGTCTCCTTGTCCCCTCTGCGGTGACTCTGCTCTAGCTAACTCCACATGGGAGTTCTCTGCTCTATGATCATCACTATGTCGAGAAGGTGCCCGAGCCTCATCTATGGCTCTCTATTATGTCTAACAGTATGTTCTCACACAGACCCTCCGAATAAGGCAACATTAACGTCTGGGAGTGTATCAGTAAAATTTATGGTAGGATGGCTGCTACAACATGATCCGGTGGTGGCAAGTCTAAGTCTATGTGAAAATACCCCTCATCTTGTTCGCGCCTCTTGCACAGACCAAAATGAGAGTTAGTTCATTATTCTAGGTTTCATTCAATTTTTCCATGTTTACTAAGATATGCAATTTCTAAACAAAGTTGTTTTCTAAGTCTAAAAGTGTGTTGGGTTTAATTCTGTACTAGGTTTAAATTTCATGTCTCAAGTTTTCTAGTGTGCCCAAGGGTCCAAGCTTTGAACCCACGGCTCTGATACCAAGTGTAACGCCCATCTAAAACTCCCACTCGAGACCCAAGAACAACCTAGGTTAGTTAGAAAAATTATGGAATAATTTTTTTTTTTTGTTCAAGGTGAGACTACAAACAAGCCTCGAAGCAACAGTTGACACAAGGAAGTACATCAAGGTCAATCATGTTAAGAAGATAAGGTTTTCCATTGGAACAACATATAAAATACCACATTACAATTAGTGAGTATAATTAACCAAGTATGGTAGAAATTTCCTTTAGGTGATAATTTAATAATCAGATGAAATTAACACTAGGGTTAAATATTTATTAATTACACTTAGAGGGCTACGGGGGCCAAAACATTAAAACAAGGCTTTCATTACAAGGAGTTACAAAAAACATTCCCTTTCCCCACAAGGTGGCCCTAGAATTGTCAACTCATACTTTTAGAGAAACACATTGAAAATAAGGAAGGTAATTTTCCTCTTACCCACTCACATACTGACCTAAAAGATTCAAACTGATTTTTCTCATATTTCCCACACTCAAAAAAATCCTAAACACCATTCCATTAGATAGGAAATTTCTTCCCCTTTCCATAGATATAAGGAAGTCCTTATAACTCCCTATAAAACTCAAGTTATGGGCCGACGGGCCTTGGGAGGAAAATTTTCCCCAAAGGGGTTTGCAGGAAAAATTTTCCCCAAGGGCATTTAGGTCAGCGGGATTGGTGAGAAAAGTTGGATTCCTAGCACTTGGGGTGAAAATCAAACTTTACCCCCGTGTTTCCATGAGTTTGTCGTAGGACTCCAAGCCCAAAAATGGAATTATACCCAGGGCCACAAGGGACACGTGGCCCTTTCCTAGCCAACACGGAGAAGCGGGTTAGCGGGGACAAACATGCATTTTTTCCTAAGGATTAAGAAGGTGTAAGGGATTAAAACCCACCCACTTCTTCACCGGTGCCTCACGATGCTACGTGTTAGATGTTCATTAGATGCAGATCGGCGGGTCGGTGGGGAGAATCAGGAAAAGTTAATTTTTGAAGTGTAAAGCTTCCGACCACTCCGCGCCTGCGCGCGCGTCGTCGGAGACATGCGTTACGCCAGCCCATTGGCCATGGGTGCAGTGGGGAAAATTTGGGAATTTTTCCAAATTTTCTTTTGAGTGCTAAGGAAAAAAAAGTATGTGTTCCTCTACCAACACCTTTATAAGCCATGTGTCGATCAATGATTGGGTCGTGGGGATGCGGGGCCACGGAGAAAAGTGTTCCAAAAGAACTTTTTGGTCTTAGAAAATTTGTGTCAAGGAAAAAGGTTCGCTGGTGGGGAGGTAGGGAATTTCATGATTTTTGCACCCTTTGGGCAAAAAGCAAAAAATATAATTTTTAACCTGCGGGTTTGCTAATGACTATTTTAATAATTTAAATTTGATAATTAGATTAATTTTTAGCCCGAATTTAAATAAAATTTTTAGAAGGCCATAACTTTGGATTGGGAACTTAGTTTTGGTGAATGAGGAATTTTTGGAAATCTCTAAAATTCCTCTTTGTACACAAAGCTTAAGATTTTAATTTTGAGGAACTTTTAAGGGTGATTTTTAAGAAAACATTCTAGAAGACTTTAAAAGATTAATTGAACATTTTAACTTACAAAATTTTCTCAAATCCACCATTATCTCTCTTTCAACATGTATAAGAGACATGGAGGTATGTGGTTGGGATAATTTAGGATGAATTACATGGGTTAAATGATTGATGAATTTTTAATTTAAAATTTCCAAATCTAGCAACAAAACAACTGTAAATTTGACCATGCCCGATTTTGAAGGATATTATTTTGTTATAAATTTTTCTTAAGTGATTTAGTTTTTTGGGACCATTTTGATCTTCCTTATATTGTATTAGTGTTTCAAATGTTTTTCATAGTTTTACAGGGTTGTTCTGCATCTTTTAATAAAAGTTTACAAAGTTTACAGTGAAATAAAAATGAAGTTTATACATTTAAAAAATAGAGATTAATCTATTTCTTTTGCCATACTATAAAAACATTGAACTCATTCCATGCTAGTTTTAGATAGTTATCTTTCCTTCAATCAAAATGTAGAAACAAGAATACAACTTCTATTTTTCAAATCATGCATTTCAACAAAACAGAGTAATGTATTTTCTTCATATGTATTTCTTTCTTTCAAACAGAAATTCCTCAACATATTTCAACATGATTTTAAACAACAGTAACTCCATTTGTGGAAAAGAATACAAATTCTATTTATATTGATCAAATAAAACTTTACAAATTACAACTCTTTCTCTTTTCCTTTCATTCAAATGCACTTTCATGTTTCTTTACACAATATAGATTTCAAAGGCATATCTCTTTCTTATTTAAACATAGGATTTCATTTCCAAAATAGAATAACTATCCAATATAAATAATATTACAAGTCATCCACTTGAAGTGGGAAAAAGGTTTACAAAAATAAGTCTCACAAAGGACTACCAAACTCTGTCTTCTTTCTTAGTTCCAGAATAGCAACATGAAGTTCCTCCATTTTCCATTTTGAGCACAACAAAAGCGGGGAAAGGAAACGCTCTCTACCTAACCAAGACATCCAATTAAAAGGACAAGCCTACTTATTCATTTTCCCCTAAGCCATGACCAAAATTTAATCGAGATGTTTTCCAACTAATGGCAACAACATGTTTCCACAACACAAAAGAAAATTTTACATTTAAAACATAGTCCAAAGAAAAACTGTAGTTTACAACTACGAATAAGGAAAAAAACTACACTCAGCTTCATCATGCAAGCCAAAGGAACAAGAAACTATGGGGGATGCTACTTATGTCTCCCTAACATCTTATGGAACCCCATAACGAGTAAAGAAATCCAATCTATTTCTTTGTAAGGTGGAACCCAAATCCCAACTCCCTCCACACTTATACCTCCCCAAAACACTTATGCCTCCCACAAAATGCCCCATAGTCTTATCCTACACCTTTCCTAGGCATTCTATCCAACTAGCCATCAAGCAAAACAAACAACCAACCCTTCACACATTCATAAAAAAGGGAGAAACAAAATTTCCAAGAGCTAAGCTCTTACCTCTCCATGATGGAGTTGTTCCAAGTTCCAAACAACAAGCTATTCCAATGCAAGCAGCCCAAAATATCAACAAAGCACAAGCATTCAACAACCTTCAACTTCTCTAAAACAAGAGCTCCAACAACAAAAGAATTCACCCAAAAATGAAGTATGCAAAAGTGAAGCAACCCAAAACAAGCCAAGGAAATTCAAATTTATAGAAGAGGGAGGAGAAGAGGATGAGGTGGATCCATGTGGGATGCCACTTCACACCTCCTCAATTCCAACACCAAAGTCAACTTCATTCTCCAATGCATAATAAATAGGTGGGTGAATAATATGACAATTTTACTTACACACTCAAATCAAGCCCACACCCCATAAGGACTGAAATTAAAACATGTAAGAAAAGTGCAATTAAAACATTCAACTTGACTTACAAAAATGCATAATGAAAGTCTAAATTTAACCCTCCAACCATAGGTATGGCTGGAAAATAAATTTAAGAGGTGTGGGACAAGTCTAACTTGTCCCACAAGCCTCCAAAATCATTCTCCAAGGAAAATTCGAATTTCAAAAGAAGGTGAAGTGTTTCATACTCCAAAATTTACTTACATATCTCTTACACATCACTTACACATTACTTACAACATATCTTACAAGGTTCAAAAACTCCAATAATTACTTTCTTGTGACCCAATTTGGTTAATTTATTTGAACAATATGATTACTCACATTATATACCACAATTTAATTAAATAATAAAAAGGAAAACACATCACTTATAAAACACATACAACATTAACAAAGGACCAAAAAAGAGAAAAACATAAATTCCCTTGGTCACATTTGAAGGTGATTCCCTAAATGGGAATCCCTAAAAACAAACAAACACATACAGACAAATACAAGTTGCCATGGTGACCTTGTTGGATTCATATAGCATTCCAATATGATTGGTCTCCAATCCCCGATGTTTGTTGTGATATTTTTAACCTACAAAATAGAAATATCTCCTTCGGCCTTGTGGCCATATCAGAACATCCCAAAATACATATAAATATAATTCCAAAATCATCTACATATATGAATCACAACAACATCAAGGAAACTAACAATATCATTTGCAATTTTATCAACAACTATATGATCATCAAATTAATTCCACTTTCTAGGTCTACTCATTATATTGAATATCACATGTCTGAATAACATCCATAACATAATCAACTTTCCTCACTATTTGAAAACTTGCTATAGAAATCAATTAGGAAGTTCGAGCCACTCTAGGGCTGTCCCTTTGCACCAAGGACTTATCCTCCTGATCCATCCGCCACTGTTCCAGCCCCCCATGAATCCTACCCCACCTCCCTCCTCCATACCTCCACCTGCTCACACTGCTTCCATTCCCCTTGCTGAAAAGAAAGAGTGAAGCTCACTGCTTCCCAAAGATGAAAATCAAGAGCATCAAAGCTAAAATCCCTACTTCCCAACGGGTCCTAAGGAGCCACAAAGACTTGGAACTTGCTGAAAACCTCCTGCATATTAGTAAACCGGTGGAGGAGCCCAAGGAGGAGGAATTGATGGACAGAGTGGACAGATTAGAAAAGGAGATACAAGAGCTCAAAGGGACTATAAAAAATATGGAAAAAGCTAAGGGAAAAGGGATTCTTCAAAGTGATGAGGAAGAGGGTGTTATTGCTGAAGTCTTCGGGAAGTTATAGTCCTTAGATGATAGATTGGGGAATGCTAAAAGCCACAATGACTGCATATTGTCTTCCCTCAAAAGCATTTATAATTTCATTGAACAACATGTTCATAGTGTCTGCAGTTTAAGTGGGGTTAATGAGGACATTTGGGGCCCTAAAGAGAAAAGGGATATTGCAATTTCTCAGGAAGATATGCAAGACTCCTCTCAGGCCACTGCCATTGCCTTCTTCATGTCGTTGCAGGCTATCAAGACCAAGATTGACAGGGCTATCAAGTAACGGGTTGCTGTGATGTTGTTTTTTGGCTGCGAAGTTGCTGTTATCTGGCGGTTCTGGCATTTTTTTGGCGGAGCTCTATATGTTGTTTCTCTTTTGGTTTCTTTTTGATCTTTTCTGCTTCTTTTTGGATCATTGTATGTTTGGATCCTTTTTTCACTTATATTGTCATATTTGGCTGTTGAGCCCTCTTTGGTTGTAGTTTTTCCCTTCTCTGGGTTGTTTTTCTCACCTTTACTATCTGGCTTTTGAGCCCTTTTGTATACAGGGTATAGTCCCTTCAAAACTATTTTCCCTTAATAAAAAAAAACATCCATAAATATAACCATGTCAAACAATATATCATTATCAATATATAAAAAGCTTCCAATAATCATCATGCCTCATATATAAATCTATGTCAACAATAATCCATGATCTATCATCTAACATCATACTAAATAAAACTATAACAATGTCTATAATATAGTCAAGTGATATCGGGATCAATAACTAAAGGTGTCAAAGGGAAGTGGGCACTACATATTTCACTAGTAAACGAAAAAAATTTATTCAACAAATTGATGATATGAAGTTTGGCCATTGGAACCAATGCATTATTATTGAGAGTAGTATTTTTGTGGTCATTTATCGAAAGAGGTTGTTTTCCTCCCCTCAACCTAAACATCAAATTAGTTTGCAAGGATGTATGGTCAACCAAATAATAATAATTTCACCTAAAAAAGTTGTAAACAACGTTGATTGCCCATAATCCTTGCAAACTCATGTGATGGATAAGATCTTCTGATTTCCTAGTCCTCGCATAAACCCCATCAATCTAATATTGAACAATTCCTGCTTGATTATGTTCATGAAATGCCGATACGATATTCATATTCTTAGCTCAAGAGGATCACTAATGATTTTATAGATAAATTTGGGGAAGGGGGTTTTGGTGTCGATTATAAATGAAAGCTTCAAGCGGTAATGACGTGGCCATAAAAATGCTTAATTAGTCAAGATAAAGTGAGACTCAATTTATTAATGAAGTTGAAACAATTGAAAGGATTCACCAAATTCATCTTGTTCTCATTTGTTAGGTATTGTTTTCTGGGATTCGAAGTGTAGTTGTGTACGAGTACATGTCCAATGGATGTCTAGACAAGTTTATACATGGAAGAATAAAAGAGGAATAAAACACGCTAATTCGAAAATACACTAGATATTTGGGTAATTTATGATATTGGCTCTTATAACTAGGCATAGTCCATTTATTTATATTATTTCAAATTAGTTGTTTCCATCCTAGATGTATGCACAATAAATAAAAGAGAATATTTTTGGTGTCATGTTCATCATTCAAAGTTATAGTATTTTTTGAATATTTTTATATTATAGTATTATTTTGAAGATAGTCAAATTAATGGATCAAATTTCACCATTTCATTACTTTCGATTCTCTACGTAATCTATTAATGGAAGTCTAAGAATAAGTTTTATATTTGAAAAATGAATTTAACCCTATATAGTTTTGGATCCTACGTTGACCTATCCCATGAAGTGTGTCTTTTTATAAAGCTAAAATTCCATGTCGAATAATTTGGAGAAGCTAGATGACATTGGATTTGAGATGTAATATGGTAATTCGGGAAATACTTTATAGGATGAAGACTATGTTTATATAATTTATATTGTTTCTCTCCATTTGTTTTTAGATCATAAGTATGGAGGTTTTTTGTTTTATGGTAGTGGGGCGGGTGGAGGGGGAGAGGAAAAGAGGCTTGTTTATGGTCTATAAGAGCCCCATTCAATGTGTAAGGTTTATAAATATTAAAAATTTAGACATATAAAAATAGGTAGTGTTTTTGAAACTTTAAAATTAAATAGACATATTTTTATTTGGTAAAATTATGACAATCTACCTCTTTGTGTTCTCATTTATGGGTGTGTGCTTCAATTATTACTAGAAGTATGGATATTTATCAACAACGTTATATACAAAATAATCAAATTTTAGAAAAAAATGTGAATTATCAACACTAGGTAGATATCGTCTATAAAATACAATGTAGATATTCTATGATTTTTAATTAACTATATTTTTAAAAGTTTATTGTGAAAAATTCACATTTTTTGCGTAGTATGGAAAACTCTAGACTTTTGAAACTAGAGTATGGATAGTCCCAAAAAAAAACATAATTGTCATTATTCACATTTTTTCCATTATTTTTAAGTTCAAACAAAATTGTATGAAGTCTACAATACCAATTTTTTAATTATATTTCAAATTCTAATTGTGTATAATCTACACTATTAAAATAAATATGAATAGTAATGTATGAATTAAAAATATTATTAGTTGATAGTCAATGAATAATATAATTTAAAAAAATAAAATTTTAGAACTATAAATAAAACTATCCACCATTTTTTATAATAATAAACTTACAAAAGTCACAATTTTTAACAATTTGATAAGATATGAAAACTATATTTTATGTTTTTTAATATTGGTAAATAGTTTTTGAAAGGGACTATACCCTTGTGTACAAAAAGGAGGCCTAAAAGCTGAATAAGAGAGAGGAGCGAGAGAAGGCTTCAAAGCACAAAAGTTACAGCAAAGAACACCGAAGCCTAGAAACAGCAACACAAACGAGACTTAAACAACGCAACAAACAATGAAGCCTACGGCCCAAGAAGCGGTAGTAAAACTGGACTACTTCTTGGCCGCTTGATCAATACTCATCTTTACTTTTTCCAAGCATGGTACATACCAGGCGTGGTCATATGAATCCGTCTTATCGAGCTCCTCTCTGGTTCTTTTACTCTCTTTCTCATTGCCCCCAAAGAGTCATCGGGACACCGCCGAGATAAACACTTCTTGCATGTCCTTGATGAATTCCTCTATGGCCCCGAATGCTAATATTATACTCATGCCTAGTCTTCGTTTTCCCAAGGCGGGAGTCAAGGTCGATTTTTGTATATTTCATCAAGTGCGCTGTGCCGTGCTCCCTTCTCCCTCATGCTTTTTTTGCCTTTTTGCTTAGCAAGATTTTTACCTCATCCTTGAACAATTTAAGCTCGGCCTCTAAGGCCTCCAATCTTCTAGAAGGGTTATCCGTTGGTGCCGCTTTGGGACCGGCACTACTAATGTTCAAAGCGAGATCACGTGCAATGTCATCCAAAGGTTCATCCCCCTCGTCTCAAGGTTGAGTCTCCTACACGTTTAGAAGTAGAGACAGCAGTGTGGGTGGCGAGGGGCGGCGAGGAGGAAAAGAAGGAGAAGCATGAGCGGCTGCATGGGGGCATCATAAAACAGGGAGGCAGGAGCTGGCAGCAACGAGCCCAGCCCAAAGCCGGGTAGGAGAGGAAGGGAGACCGGGGAATTTAATAAGGCAGTGCTTGTGAATAAGCAGAATAAGCCCTTGGTGAAGGGGAACCGCCCGGGTATGCTTCTGGAACTCCAAAATGGAGCGCTCAAGAGAGTTTAACAGATAGTGGGGAAAGCAAACCAACCTACTCCTACGAAAGTGATTCAAAAAGACAAGGTGCTTGGCAGGGACAGTAACAAACCTGCCTTCCAAGGATATGTAGCGAATCATCATGCGGGTGACTTCATCATACGGAGAAGGAATTGAATTAACAAGCAGACCCGGTGTTGAATATAAGCTTCTCCTCCTCCTCCACAAATCTTCTCTCTTCAGCCTCTTTGATAACCCTCTTGTTGAAGAAGCGGTATCCTTCCAAGCTGAGGCCAGTCGCTTCGGCTATGAGTTCGTCATTAATAAGAATCTTCTGCCCTCCATAGTCGACCATCCTCTCATTCCAATCCTTGGCAAAGCGAACAGAGATGCTTTGATCATGCCCTTGCACTCTCTCCACAAAGTTGGTGAATCCGCCAATACTAAGAATGTTCCAGAGCTCAGTGTTATCTTTCCAGTCAGGGTCTGCACACGGCTCAATCTGGCAGGGAGGCCCTCCCATCTTCACAAGGATGTGCTGGTTACAACAATTTTCAAAATACCTTTGGGCGTTGAGAGTGATTCGTTTCGCCAAATTCGGGTCGCATAAAAATGGGAACTGGGCCGTTGGTCCTCCCACGAACGGCTGTAGGATTGCCGATCTGAGTCTGCGTGAAGTCGCGCGTGAAAACCCTTATCCTGTCAGCTTTCACCTTGTAGTTATCTTCGGTTTTCGCGGAGCTTGGCAACCGAATATCAACAGCTATTGTACTTCCGTCTTATGCGCTGTTTTTAAATTTAGACGGCTCCACTAAGTTCCTAAACAAAATCTTGCCATCATTTGGAGTAGATATCATATGCCACGCCAAATAAACTAAAACAGCACCTGTGGAAGAATTTATGGATTTCCTCCAAAGATTAAAGCATATCTTTAGAGATTGTTTGCGTGTGAAGGTCCGCATGTATCTTTTGTGAAGGCGATTAGGGATACTTATCATTATCCCAAATAGTGAAATTTATATTAATGCCATAATTGGCCATTGCATCGGCCAGCTTGTTACCTTCCCTGTAAGTATGTATGATTCTGATGCTGTTGAAGGTATGACTGATGCTTATGGACTCAGAGATAAAATCTTTGATATTCCAGCTAGGAGAAGAGGACCTGATTAAGCAGATTAATAATATTAAGGAGTCCCTTCAACAATGAGGTTCGATATTTTGGGCCCGTCAAACCCAGAGAGAATGAGATAAAGCTTCCCTTTGGATTCCCATTTTTCCAAAGTCTGCAATCATCAAATTACCTTTATGGTCCCGTATTGCTCCTCCTCCATGTGTTCCAGGGTTCCCCTTAGAGGCACCATCAAAGTTCAGCTTGAACCAATTGGATTCGAGGGATGCCATTTGACCAAAGATCTATCCACACTATTCCGGGGTTGCTCCAATATCCGATCTCGAATTTGATAAGATGTGCTTTTCATTTTCGTGGTAACAATTGTTCTTAGGAGGTTTAAATCGGCCATGTCCTCTTTGATGCCTTGGGAGATCTTGCATTAGTTTAAAATTCGCTTCTTATTTCTAAAAACTATATTATTTCTATCCTTCCGGATCCTCCAAATTAAATGCGGGATGGCTAATTTCAGATTCTTTTCGATAGCACAATGTCTAAATGGTGGGTTCCATTGGTTCCACAATGAGTAAGATCCTCCCAGCATCACCCGAGAGAGCTTCAAATTTGGAAAGGACAAAGTTCCAAACTCTAAAGGCATAATCACGTGTATGAAACAGATGTCTAATGTCTTCATAGTTATTCCTACAAAGGTGGCACCAATTGGGAATGATAAAACCTCTTTTCATCAAATTGTCGAAGAATTTTGCCTCTGATGGCCAGCCAAAGAAAAAAATTTATTTTGGGGGTTAACTCAGGCATCCAGATCAAGTTCCAGTTAAAGTCTGATTGGTTACTGTGGAAAAGACTGGTATAACCAGATTTGACTGAGTATTTACCCTCGTGTGAATTGCTCCAGATCAGCTCATCCTTGGAATCCAGTGACACCTGAAGGAAGAGATCCAAAAGGTCTTGGAGGAGGAAATAGTCTGTTTCAGTTCAATACTCTCCATAGTAAGTCTTTTCCAATTCTTGTTGGTGCCATTTCCATCAATGTAGTCCTTGACTTTAGTTCCATATTTTCTTATAAGACTGTCCTTAGCAGTCCCAAATCTCTCCAAGAGATTATCATTGGACCAGTTATCCTCCCAGAAGTTAATGTCGCTGCCATCCCCAATTTTCCATTTGCTTCCCTTCTTAATGAAGTTTCTACTCTTAACCAGATTATTCCAAAAAATGGAACCATTGGGGAGTTGCTCATCATGCAGATAGGAGTAAACAGCTTGCTGATTCAAGTATTTTGTTTTAATGACATCAATCCAGGGTTGTTTCTCAGAAAGCAATCTCCAGCCCATCTTAGCAATGAGTGCCTCATTCATTTTCTCAATATTTTTATTCCCGGCCCTCCCTAGATTTAGGGGTGCGAGACTTTATCCCGAGCCACAAGGTGAAATCGAACTTTTCTTCCATGCCTTGCCATAAAATTTTTTCTAATCCTTTCAATTTTCTCTCTACGAAGGAGGAAGGAATTTTGAATAGTGACATGATATAAATGGGCAAACTTTGGAGTGTGCTTTTAATGAGAAGGCACTTACTTTGACTAGAGAGTGGTCCCTTTCCAACCGGCCATTTTTTTCGAAATCTCGTCGATAAATCATCCCACACCGTGTGAGAGACTTTCTTCGTGCCAAGAGGGAGGCCTAAGTACGTTGCTGGAAGAGTACCAATTTTACAGCCCAGAATTTTAGCAATCTTGAGTTGTCTTTCCCCAGGGGTGTTAAAGAAAAAAAGGATGCTTTTGTCGTAATTGATCTCTTGCCCGGAAGTAGATTCATAAAGCTGCAGAAGAGCCTTGATAGCTTTAGCTTCAACCACTGAGGCCAGAAGAAGAAGGATAGTGTCGTCTGCAAACCGTTGATGAGAGAGCTTAGGTTTGGAGAAGAAGTGGGTTTAGAACCATTTAAAGGCCGTCTTCCGCTCTGCTAATTGTTCTACTTTACTAAGGCATCGACCCAGAAGGATGAAGAGAAGGGGGGAGATGGGGTCTCCTTGCCTTAGACCTCTGCTGCTGGTGAAGAATCCCACAGGCTCTCCATTAACAACCACAGAGAACCTGGCTGTAGATATACATGATTTAACAATTTTTCTAAACTTTTATGTGAACCCAAATTTAGATAGAATCACACGAGGAAGACCCGAGAAACTTTGTCAAAGGCTTTATTCATGTCGAGCTTAAGGATCATGTTAGCCTTTTTGTTATTTTCCATAGAATGCATAGTTTCGTGTACCATAATCACACCGTCTTGTATTATCCTGCCTTTAATGAAGCCACTCTGCTGCTTTGAGATGAGATCCTTCATTATGAGGCTGCACTTTAGAAGCAATAATTTTGGTGAAGATTCGAAAAATAGCATTAACGGTGATGGGTGCTGAAATCCTTGAAATCTTTGCATTCATTTTCTTAGGTGCCAGCCACAATGTGTGTGTTATTGAGCTCTTTTAGAAGATTTCCGATCTAAAAAAATTCATTAACCGCTTTGAGAAGATCCTCAGAGCATATTTCCCAATTTCAAAAAATTAATGGAGAATCCATCCGGTCAGGGAGCCTTATCCCCTCGAGAGAAAAAACAACCTTTTTAGCTCATCAAGCGCGACAGCTTTAGTGATATCTCTCTAATTTCTGGTCTTGATATCATTACGGGGATTGCCTCTAGCATGAAGGAAATAGCTTCCTGACATTACTCTCTCTAAGAAGATTTTGTAGAATTCAAGTGCTTGCTTCTTAATGCTGTTTGGATTTTTAGTAATACTTCCGTTGCTTTTAGAAACCTCTAATATCCTATTACTGGCCCTGTGCTTTAGAGTGGTCATGTGAAAGAACTTTGTATTCCTGTCCCCCTCTTTAAGCCAGATAGCTCTTGATTTAAAAAGCCCAAAGGATTCTTCTCTACTGCATATCGTGTGTAACTCAGAAAGAATTCTCTTTTCATTTACTTCATCTTCAACTGATCTCCCCATAGTATCCATTTTTAACTCAAGATCCTGAAGCTTCTGTTTTAATTCTTTCTTTTTTCCGAAGATGTTTCCAAAAACATTTTTGTTCCAAAGTTTGACTTGCTTTTTGACATTTTTGAGTTTTTGGACCAATCTGTACTGGGCAGTGCCTTCCCCATTCCAATCCCACCATTCCTTTATTCTATCATAGATATCAACGTGCTCCATCCACATTTTTTCAAATTTGAATGAGCTTCTTGCAGGTTTGGTCCAATTTAGAAAGCTTAAAGCAATCGGATTATGATCCGATCCAATTCTGGGCAGGGAAGAGAGGTAAAAGTCTTGGCTAAGAATCCAGTTTGCCGAGATAAGAGCCCTGTCCAGTCTCACCTGAATGAGCCCCTTTCCCACCCTTCTATTGTTCCAAGTATACTTATTACCATGCAGATCCACATCAATGAGGTTTTGTTCAGTGATAAAATCAGCAAGATCCTCCATACCATTAGAGAAGGTGGGGTTCCCAAACTTTTCGCTGGGTTTAGAGGAGTTGAAATCTCCCATGATAAGCCGATTAAGCGAAGCTGTCTTTGGTTTCTAAAGATTTTAAGATCAGCCCATAGTTTTCTTCTACCACTAGCAGAGTTAGGGGCATAGATATTAGACAAGATCCATTCACACTTTTTTTCAATAGTGACAAACTTAATTGCAAGATGATTAAAATTATCACTAAGGATCATACCAGTACAGTGCCTTTTATCCCAAAGAGTTGCCAGCCCTCCGGAAGCACCCTGAGAATCAACAGCCGCCATTTCAGAGCTATCCCAAAAATTATTTTTAATATTATCCATGGACATTGCTTTCATCTTAGTTTCTTGAAGAATCAAAATGCTGGGGTTACTGGAGTCCCGTAACTCCTTGATGTTTCTTTGCTTAGAGTAACCGTTAAGGCCTCTAATATTCCAAGATATGATCTTCATATGGAATGGTTGGTAGTTGGATTTGCTTGGTGGTTCAGTTGTCGCTGAACACCATCTGCAATATCCCTCTCTGTTTTCTTAGCTCTGAGAGTTTTTTTAGAGGGTCTTCCTCTTTTCGAGCTTCCTCCAAAATCAGCTAATCGTCTAACTGAAGATCTGGTTTTTCTGGAGGTAGAGGTGTCCCAATTGTCAATTTCCTTTTTCTTTTCACTATAAAGTGATTCTGGGATCCTTTCAAAGCCTTCCATTCTTTTTTTTTTCTTTTTTGAGATGACCAAAGTGAACCCAGAGTCTGGATCTTCCTTTTCCTTGGCAGGCGTAATCTCCCCTTCCTCTTGTTCCTTATGAATATTGACAGGAGTGTGATTATGAGACACTGCTCGAGTCACTCCATCTTTGAGGTATGGCAGCGGATCCTCAATTCCTTTCTCTCCAGTAGGGAGAGACTCCAGGGGCTCAAACACCCTCATATCCTCCTTGATACAAGCTTCCTTTCTAACGAAAGGCAGGATTTCTTTCTCTTCTGAACCAGAAGGGATTAAAAAGGTCTTCTTTTCCATGGTAGGCGTGATCCCCCCTACCTTTTGTTCCTTATGGATACTGTCAGGAGTATGACCAGAAGCAGTTTTGAGGCTGCAACAGATCCTGTGAGCAGCTTTGTTGAAATGCTTGAGGTATGGCGGCGATCCGCATTTCTGTCTCTCCGAAGAAGAGGATCGCGAGGTTCACTCACATCCATATTCTCCTTGTTGCAAGCTTCCTTTCTAATGAATGTCAGGATTTCTTTCTCATCTGAACCAGAAGGGATTAAACCTTCTTGTTCGTTCACTTCCAAGGAATCCTTAGCAAGGTCATCCTTCACAGAAGTTTCAAAAGGTTTGTCCGGAGATGCCTTCATAGTTTTGACCACTACTTCATTGGAAGCTATTGAAGCATCTTTGGGACGCCAGACAAGATGTTTCTTAATATGAGTTCTAAAACCCCCTTTTTTCTTTTTTTTCCCCTGCTATTTAACTGCACATTTCTCTGGCTGGGACCTTTATCTTCAGTTTTCCTTTCCTGGCTTGGATCCTTGTTGACTTTGTTTAGATCTGCGTCAATCTCAGGCTGAACAGAAACCAAAAGAGGGGTCTTCTTCTTGTTGCAGTTTTCGTCAGAGTGACCAATGCTTTGGCATCGCTTACATCTTAAGGTCTCAACTTCAATTCTTTGAGTCCAGGATCCAAATCTAGTTTTCAATATTATGTGCTCTGGAAACTCCTGATCAATGGCTGAGACAATGCAGAACCGAGCAAAAGCAAGCCTGGATCTGTTTCTTGTGGGTCCATCTAAGCCAATAGGTGAGCCAAGGGATTTTGCAATATTTAACAGTATTTCATCATCCCAAAGATGCAATGGCAAACCTGGTAGCCTACACCAGATAGGAATGGTGTTTATGTTTTCTGTATTTGGATCAAAACCCGGATACCATTTTTTCAAAAAAAGACCCATATTTCCCAACCACCAGGGGCCTCCAAGTAACACCGAATCTAAATCCTCTTGTTGGTTAAATTTAGCCAAGAAAAAACCTTTTGGCATAATGGTAATGCTTAGGGCTCCCTTGGGTTTCCATTTTCTCAAAGCCCATTTTCTAATGAAATCAATATTAGGTCTAGAGCCAAGAAACTTACCAACGAGGGAGAGGTTTGTTTTGTTTAAAGCTCTATCAACAAAACCATCAGGGACCCTAAGACAGGTGGCACCCTCTTTGTCCATTTCCCATGTGAACTGACCCACCTTGAGGTTAGGGCTTTGAAAAGCTTATTCCAAGCCAAAGGTGTGGATCTCAGTATTTCCTCATTTTCTCTGCTAGCCGTCCGTTTGCGATCAGATCTCGCTTTTCTCGGCAAGTTTTGTCATATTGCATGACTTTCCGCGACGAAGCTGAGAACCGCCCGGCGGTACCTCCCGCTTTTTCGACTTTCTTACCGTGTCTTCAAACGCCCTACATGGGCTATAGCTCAGCCTTTCCTCAGCATTTTTAACCGCGGTTCGCAGACATTCTGCAGCCAAAGCTGCGGGAAAGCTGCAAAGTCTGGAAACCGTGTCTCGAAGATCTCTCCATCGCTAGATCTCTCCATCGCTCAAGCATTATTATTGTTCTATCCAAACTATATTTTATGTTATAATACATGAAAATCTAAAATTAAATAGTAAATAAACCATATTAAATATACACAACTTCAATAATAAAAATGAGTATGTGAATAAACCATATTAAAAATAAAATCAAATATAAGAAATATTATAAAGTTCATAATCAATACTTGAATGTTCCACTTGGGTATATCCGTAGAGCTAGGAGTGAAATTGTTAGCAAAGTAACTCTCCATTATTAAAGGTGGGTTAATAGGGCACATCATAAAAGAAAATGTCAAAATTAATCATAAATAAAATCATATATAGTGGAATAATTGAATATGATTTATATAATAAGACCCATCAATTAAGGGTTATAGTATATGATCGATCAAGCATGTTGAGCCCTTGATAAAAATAGAAAATCCTATGGTAGAGGTCATTTGGAAAAATATTTGTACATATATTTTTGAAATCACCTAGTGCTCATTTCCTCAACACTTTCAGTTGCTAAGAATAGGTGGAATCCTTTGGTTGAAAGAATTCTCGGCGATTCAATGTTGGAAGAATAAATCGTCCCTTCCATCTCAATTGAGGAGGAATCATTGTACGATTTCTACAAAAACCATTCTAGGAGCACACACTTTTTGAATGGTTTGTAGCCCGGTGGAGAGTGATTGCATTGAGTCAACAAAAATTCCATGTTTGAAGGTCAATAGAGCTTAAACATCCCTTTTATCCCTTTCCCCGATTTGACCCTTGTCGGTGTTCAATTTAAATCTCGCTATGTTCATTCAAAAACATCTCAGTCCGCATGGTTTGAAGTTTTCTTTGTCTCCCTGTATTGATGCGTGAAATCTCTTTCCTTCATTTGGTTTCCATGATCAATCCTTTCCTTTGGTCAAGGATCACATTAAGTCCAGAATTTGTTTTCCATTCCTCTGTCCATGTGAAAGAATTTGTAACTTGGGTGTAAATTCAGGTTTTTTCCTTCCTTCTATTTTTCCACAGTCATGTTTTGTTTTCCTTGTCAAATTTTGTCCCAACATCTGTGGAAATGTGGTCCTTTCTGATTGGATGCGCCAATGGGTTTTTTTGGTGAAATTTGCCACTTTTGTCTCATTTGTAAAAAATACCAAAATGGCCCCATGACCTCAATAAGCATCGATTGGTTATTTAACAAATATGAAGCAACAGGAAAAAAGTCTTACTTTGACCCTGAAGAAGGACACGTGGTAATTTTTCATGTTACAAGCGAGGGCGGGTCACGGGAATTTTGAAACTTTAAGGCCCACTTCAACTCAAATCTTTTCCATGTGGAGGGCTGACGCTCATTTGAAATTTTCCTCTAGATCCTACCTTAGCAGTTGTGCTAAGGAGACACATAGATTTTAACTTTTCAAGCAACTTTGTAAGGCTTGGGACACATGGAGGGTCCACACCTATTTGGGACCTACCCCTGTATTTTACTTTTAAAGAAGCATCGAATGGACACGTGGAGGTTTTCACTGGGTATTCCCATACTTACACTTTTCAATGGTCGATGAAACTTTCTTGGACCCTAGGAACGTGGTGCCTTCCACTGGTGCTTAAACTCTTTCAACAACTTTTCTAGAATGAGACACGTGGTGAGCCCACACTTTTTTAGACTCTCCAATTTTTGGCTCCATATCAAAAGTGCACCAAAGAGACATGTGGAGGTTTCCCTTGGGTCTTCCCATACTTAGAATTTTCAATGGCCGATGAAACTTTCTCGGACCCTAGGCACATGGTGCCTTCTACTGGTCCTTAAACTCTTTCAACGACATCACCTGAATGAGACACGTGGTGAGCCCATAATTGTTTAGAGTCTCTGCTTTTGGGCACCATATCAAAAGTGTGCCAAAGAGACATGTGGAGGCTTCCACTAGATCCTTTTTATACTGATACTTTTTCAAAGGGAAAAGGAAATTTTCTTAGGCCCTACGACATATGGAGAGCTCGTGCTCATTTGAGGTCTATCCTCTAAACTTCGTCTTTGCAGTTGTGCCAAGGAAACACATGGAGGTTTCCGCTAAATCCTCTTTGCACTTGGCCGAATCGGACTCACAGTGTAGGTATGTGGAATAATCAATGTGCGGACACTCATTTCTGAGAGGCATGAATGCAGGCATCCATGCAAGGGAACTCATTTCTCAAGGTGTTTTCTTAATTGTGAAAACGATTGCTTGTCGAGATCTAGCTATACTGAGTCACTGAAAATAATTAAAAGGGGGATTTCTCACACAACAAAATAAGAATGATTAGAAGGACTATCAAAAACCTATCGCATGGCATCATATTCATGGTTGAGGGTATGAGAAACATGATCAGTTCATGATTTTTCCACTTGGCAACTTTGGGTATAAATTTGTTAAACATCACTTTTGAGACAATTGGTACCAAGAAAAGGTTTCCTTGAATATTCTTCTCATGGGAGGAAAGCTTGGATGTAAATTGAGTGTTATAAAAAGCATGCTTTACTCATGTAAGTGTTGGGGGTTGAATTCTTACGAGAAAATTTGAGAAATCCCAACTTCCTAAGAGACCATCTGAGAAACCTGTTAATCTCTTATATTTTAGATTTGATCATGTCAAGTTGGTTGTAAGTGTACAACCATTGACAAGATCTAAGATTGTTCAAGAAACCTTCCCCTACTGATGAATCTAATCAACTTTGAATTAATCTGTGTTAATCTTGGGCAGATTTGTGTCTACTTTATTTTCAGAATGTTTTCAAATACTATTTCTTGTTCCTATTTCAATTGTGTGTTAAAATCCCTCCAATCACATAAGATCTAGTCCTGTGATAGTTTAGTGGCATTTGAAATTTCATTGCGAGAAGATCCTTCATCCTATAATGAAATAAAAAATTTAAAATCACTTTACTATCACTTTATTGATAAATATTATTTGTAAGCCTTGTTATCCAAAATTCACCCCTCAAGAAAACCCAACGGGTTAGAAAAGGTGAAAAAATTGCAAAAAACAAGCTTGGGGCCGAAAAAATGAAGAAAATCGGCTAAGTCCTAGTCCAGCAGCGATGCAGGGACGATTGGGACGTCGGGCGCGAATCGGCCAAAAGCGTCAGGTGATCCGCATGTAGCATTTGGGACATCGGGGCGCATGGGGCGTGAAAAGGCGGGCGAAAGTGGAAAAAATCGTCAAAGTTTTGTTTCGCATGGTTTTGGGACAGCTGGACTAAAAATACGCGAGGACACGAGATCGGCCGGTTTGGCACAAGTCAGTCCATTTCGGGTGGTTCGGAGATATTTTCCCGGATGGTCATGGACATCCAGGGCTAAAAGTATGCGTGGGACACAAAGCCGAAAGAGCCGCCAACGAATGGAATCTCGCCACGTGTCTTCACCTCAAACAGGAACAAGGAAGCCCGAATCGGCCGAAGCAAGAGTTTTTCATTCGGGAAAGCTGGGACAAAGGTATGCACAGGATGTGAGGGACGCAAAAATCTGAATCGGCCGAAGGCAGAGAAGAAAAGTCAACGCTTGACCCGTGAAACTTCAAACGGCCATAACTTTTGACTCGAGCTTCGATTTTCACAAAATTGGAGTTTCGGAACAAGCACAACACCCTCTAGGCCACAAAACTGGATTTATTATTTTTTAATGAGGTAGATATATTTAATTAAGAGAAACATATCCGGTTCCAAATCGATTAATGCTCATTCCCATCAAATGATAAAAACGCTTGCAGGACCCAAAATAGCTGCCCGCACTCGAGAGGCCATAACTTTTGCATTTCTCAACAAAATCACACAAAATTGGTATCGTTGGAATCATGGCTCCAAGCCCGATGTATATTAATTAATAAATTCCAGATTTGGTGAGAGATAGATGGATATTTTTTATAAAACGTGGCCGAGTTCATAACAATGTTTTATTTGGTAGTTGGGAGTGCAATTAAGAGGCATGGTCATCATTCTTTCTCTGCTGCAGCACATGGGATAGTATGGGGAGCCTTTTACAAGTAATATATAATCATTTTACTCCATTTAATGCCTCTTACAAGTGGTTGAAGGATAGATTTCGGGATTTTCATTTTTCCCTTCTCTTTCTCTTCTCATTTTTTCTATAAATTGGAGTGTTGGGCTCATTGTAAGGGGAGAGTTTTCAGATAGAAAAGCTCTATCAAAATTGCTTTGTGAAGCCCATGTGCTATAGACCCTTGTAGTGGACTTCTTACATGGTGATCTAGGCCCTTATCTTGTAATAGATTGAACTGTGCATATCATGAAGCAATAAAATATCAGTTTATGGATGTATCTTCCCCTGCTGTGTTTTCTTACATTCTTCTTGCCCCTTTAATCTTTCTACAAGAATATTGTGTCTATTATTATGTTCTTGCAGGGATCCATTATCATTGTGTATGCTTGGAATATTGTTGTGAATGCATTTTGCTAGATTATGGAGAACTGTCATCACCTCTTCTAGTGTGCACTTTGCTTCTGTATTTCACTCATTTGGAGACTACTCTCACACCCCTCCTTTTTGGTATATCACCACTTTAATGTAGGCTTTCATTTTATGCATTCTCTCTCCTGGTCCCTTGGAAATTTAGATTAGAATAGTTAGTTTCCCTGCATTAGAGTAGATTGTTGCGGTAGTTTAGGAACAAGAACCAGCTTTCTCTGGAGGTCTATCTCAAGTAGCAAGTCCCACAACTTGGAGGTAGTACCCATGTTATCCAATCACACGTGAGTTTCAAGTATATGCACTTATATAAACATAAGGGTGCTTTGTGATTTGGTGATAACTTGATTCAAGCACGCCCGTGGGACTTAAAGGTCTTCACTTTCATTGCAACAAGATCGATGTGCACTTGTTCCATGTTCCAGCTTTGAAGGAGCTTTAAAATTGCACATCTGGCGACTCCAAAAGAGGCATAATCCACTGGTTTCAATAGTCCAAGCCTAGCAAATTTATGAGAAGAATACAAACCAGGTCAAGAACTAGGGAGGAAGGATTGTTTGTTTATCTACACCTATCTCTAGGCAGAGAAAGAAGGGGAAGAAGAGCTCAAAGATCTCCATCTCCACCTAATAGAACCTTGTCTACACCTCCACCTGGTAGACCTTTCATCCAATCAACAAGGGTTCTCAGGCCAATCAGAATGGTGCAACCACCGAATCCCTTTGTCAACTTCACTGGCAGCAACCCACTTGCCCTCAATGCACAAAATCTAATTTCAATTGCATCGTTGAAGACCATTCCATTTTTCACTGGAGAAAATCATACCACTCCTGGTGATCATGTCAAAGACATTGCTAACGTCTGTGCAATCCATGAGATGAATGAAATGGATGTGGCTATCAAATTGCTGGCATCTTCGTTCAAAGGGAAGGCATCGCAATGGTTTAGGAGCCTTGCAGTGGGTTCTATCACAAATTGGAATCGAGTTATGCATAGTTCTCCATGAGCATTTGGGGAAAAGGGAGACAATTTGTCTCTATTGAACAATTTAAAACTATCAAGAGAGCTCCCAACGAGCAAATGGCCCGACTTGACTTCAGATTTCAAAGGTCTTGGGAGAGGATTCCAGGTGGCGGTAAGGCCGCTAGCGTGAGAAGGTGCTTTTCTATACTATCTTAAGGCTTTGAATTATGATAATTCTATGTTAATTCAATCTATGGGAGGCACAATCCTACCTGCTGCTTATAGCATTGCCATTAGAGCCGAAAAATGTCTTATTCAAGCTGGTAAACTGGCTCCTAGGCCTCCCATGCCCTTGTATCCAAACTTAGAAAATCCAAGCACTAGTCAAGCACCCACTTTGGCTCCTATTCCCACTCCTAGAAATCAAAGTTCAAATGAAACTTCTACTTCATCCTCTAGTGCTTCAAATGAACTCCAAGAGGTCATGAAACAATTGCAAAATTTGGGAAATGAGCTGGTTACTATCAAAAGATAGCAAGCTCAAAGTGCTAGACCGTATCAGCCTCAAGCGCAGTACCAGGCTAGGCCCCCATACCAACAAAATAGGTCACCAACTCAGGCTGCAAATCAAAATCAAAGCCAAGTAAGGCCTCCCGCTAATAGACCATTTCAGCCCTATAACCCCAATGTCGTATCTACTTCTAAAGCATTAGTGCCAGTCCAAAATAACATGGCCCAAGAATATGATTGGTGTTTCCATGCATTCAACCACATAACCAATCAATGTGCTTTAATGGTGCATTAAATCCAGGCTCTTATGGTGCAAACCATTGGTGGGTCTAAGAGTCCAGCCACGAAGAGGATCAGCAGCAAGAAGCACCTCAGCAAGGAACATCTCCGAATGAAACTACTCTTGTCAATTGGCAGGCTGAAGATTTCTGTGGTATGAATCAAATACCCTCTCAAAGTGTTGCATCCAACACAAGGTCAAAGAGGAGAAATTTGGGTGAAGAACAGCCATTGGCCCCAAGTAATTCACGACCTTCTGTCACTCCACAAACTATTGGCAAACAAAATACAATCCCAAGCACACAAGGATTGCCTAAAACAGCCCCTAGGCCAACCCAAATGCTAGTTGCTGCTGCCCATGTGCAAGGAATGAATGTGCAGGCCAAGGGACAGCAGAGGGATACTTCATCTCCATTCAACATCATTGATCAGATGAAGAAGACAAATGTAAACATATCAATGTGGGAATCACTATCTATCCTAGGCCAAAGAGATTTGCTACAAGCTGCCATGAAGGACTGGTCAACTTCAAATCAACAGGTCCAAATGCAAGAGAAGGTACTCACAAATGCTGCCCAGCCTGAAGGAAATCATGGAGGATAGCAAGGTAAAATGTTGAAGCCCCCTCCTTTTTATGTCTCATTAATCATTGGAAACCAATTGGTGCACAATTGCATGATTGATTCTAGGGCAAGTAGCTCAGTGATGCCCAAGCAAATAGCTGATCAGCTAGGACTCCAATATGAAGTCATCTCCAAGGGTGTAGTGCAATTAGATGGGACAGCAGTGACAATAGTTGGAGTAATCAAAGGTTTGAGCCCCACACTACACGCATGTCCCAACGTAATAGTGTTACAAGATGTGTCAGTCATAGACCTACCACCACTCTTTGCATTGTGCTTGTCAAGAGACTTCACTGCTAAAATTGGAGGCTATCTTTCGGCAGATTGGTCACACATGTTGCTCAGATCAAGATATGGAACCAAAGCCACAATCATGTTTGAACCTATCGCAAACTTTCACATTGAGCCTTACACTCCAAGCCAAATAAATACCAACTTTTCAGCGTTTGATCAAGAAGATTATCCAAGAACTGATGAAGCTGACACCAAGGTTGGAAGCATCCCAGATTTGACTCTTGATGAATGGGCAAGCAAGGTGCATGCTTTTGATCCTTATCAAGAAATAGAAGAATCTGAGCTAGGAGTTTATTGTTTACATGAAGAGAATCAACCTCTCCCCAGCATCACCAAGCCAGATCATAAAGACAAGAATGAAGTATGGAAATTGTTCTTTGATGGGTCAAGGAGTAGACAAGGTGCGGAGGAGGAGCTATGCTCATTTCACCACAAGGTATAAGGTATTACTCAGCCTTCCGTTTCCAGTTTTCCTGTTCAAACAACACAGCTGAGTATGAAGCCTTAATTCATGGATTGCACTGGGAAAAGAAGAAAGGCATCAGAATTTACAAGTATTTGGTGATAGTGAGCTGATTGTGAACCAAGTCAAAGGAAAAAATGTGCCAAAAATGATCTGTTGAAGAACTACAAAAATCAGGTATGGGATCTTATTGAAGATTTGGAAGCTTTTAGCATCAATTCCATCCCAAGAAAAAGGAATGAAGCAGCGGACAGACTGGCAGCAATTGGGGCTGCATTTGACGTTGTAGAAAATATCAAAAGTGAAAAATCTCAGCCTCATATCAAAGTGGTTGTGAGACCAGCTGTTCGGATAACAATACAAGTTGGCAAGTCTTCGAGAACGATCAGTAAATTGTTAATTTCTTGTAAGAAGAAGCTGAGTTCTCTGCCAGAATCAAGACAAGTTGGAGCAGCAGTATGGTGACCAAGTGGTGCAACTGAGAACCAACAAACTGCCAAAAGGCCTCATAACCTTGGATTCAATCTTCAACCCGAATGATTAGTTCCGGAAGGAGAAAGTGAACATCCAAGTAAAGGGTGAAGATTCAGAACATATCTTAGTAGATGAAGGCAAGACATTGCAAATTGGAAAAGTAAGTACTCCACAAGAGAAATCTGATTTTGTTCAGCTTTGTCAAGAGTTCCTAGATGTCTTTGCTTGGACTTACAAAGATCTAAGAGGTTTCAACCCAAAGTTGGCACAACATACTATTGAGTTGGATCCGGAATCCAAGCCTGTCAGGCAAAAGCAAAGGCCAGTGAATCCTCATATCGAACCTCTCATGAGAAAAGAGTTAAGAAAACTCATTGAGGCCAATATCATCTTCCCCATCAAACACTCAAGTTGGGTTGCAAACTTGGTGCCGATAAGAAATAAAAATGGAAAAATAAGATTGTGTGTGGACTTTCATGCAATCTAAATAGAGCATCACTCAAAGATCATTATCCGCTTCCATCAATGGAACAAATATTACAGGTTGTAGCTGGTTCAGAAAGGTTTTCATTGCTAGATGGATATTCAGGCTATAATCAGATAATGGTGAAGGAAGAAGATCAATTCAAGACGGCCTTCACTACAAAATGGGGCATGTATGCTTACAAGAAGATGCCATTTGGACCTCACAAATGCCGGAGCAACATTTCAGTGAGCTATGGATATGGCATTCAAAGGCTTAATTAACAATATAGTGCTGGTATACCTAGATGATGTCGCTGTCTTCTCAAAGAATGCAGTAGACCATCTCTTTCACCTTAGACAAGTGTTTCAGAGGTGTAGAAGGTTCGGAGTGTCATTGAATCCAAAGAAGTGTATATTCTTGGCACACAAGGCAAATTGTTGGGTCACATTGTCTCTAGGGAAGGGCTAACAATTGATCCTGAAAGGGTTGAAGCCATCCAAACACTCCCATTGCCACACCATAAGAAATCTCTTCAAAGCTTCTTAGGAAGGATAAACTTTGTCCGCAGATTTGTGCCTAATTTTTCCACTCTTGTGAAGCCTTTAACAATGATGTTGAAGAAGAGTCTTACATTCAAATGGACAATAGAAGGCAAAGAGAGTTTTGAAAACATCAAGCATGCAATATCACAAGCTCTAACTCTTATCAACCCATACTTTTCAAAGGACTTCATGTTGTATGTGTTTGGAGGATCAGATACAATCTCAGCTATCTTGACACAACCAAATAGAGAAGGTTCAGAATAGCCCATAGCATTCTTCAGTCAAACCTTGGAAGATTACGAAATAAAGTATTCTTTCATTGAAAAGCATGTCCTTTCCGTCATCAGAAGTTTGAAGAAGTTCAGACACTTGGTCTCAAACAATAAGATTCAACTGCCGGTGTCTCATGCTGGTGTCAAGGACTTCCTCCTAAATAAGGATTTAAATGAGAAGAGAGTAGGTTGGATCACTTGGGTGATGGAATATGATATTGAAATCAAAGTGACCAAGCTAGTTCATGGCAAAGGTTTGTGTGAGCAGCTCGCTTCCAAACAACCGAGACACTCAAAAGTTAAGAGGATGCTGTCCTACTACTACAGAATGATCAAGAACAACCGACTGATGATGCACCCATTCCATGTTGGACTCAAGACCTTGTGCATTACCTCCAAATAGGCTTGTTCCCTCCAGAAGTGAGCAAATAAAAGAGGAGATACTTTAGACTACAAGCTATCCCATATATACTCATTAATGGTATCTTGTTCAAGAAGGACATCAATGGTGTTCTATTAAGATGCATTGGAACATGTCAAGTTGAGAAGATCATACATGAGTTCCATGATGGGGAAGTAGGAGGCCACTTTTCTCCATGAGTGACAGCTCTCAAAATCATGAAAGCTGGTTACTATTGGCCTATTGTGTTCAATGATTGCTACTCATGGGTCAAAAATGCAAGAGATGTGCATTCTTCACAGGGAAAGAAAGGTTAGCAGCACTGCCCCTTCGTCCAATTTCAGTAGATCAGCCATTCATGCAATGGGGACTGGACTTCATTGGAGTCATCAATCCCAATTCAAGTCAAGGCCACAAGTGGATACTTACAGCAACGGATTATTTCACCAAGTGGACCGAAGCAGTGGCACTCAAGGAGGCAAATGAATCTAATATCTTAGATTTCTATGAAGGGATAGTCACAAGGTTTGGTGCCCCTACCACTATCATATCAGACAATGCATTGGCATTCCTTGGCACAAAGATCACTGAATGGGTTGTCAAGAATTGTGTGTATCTCAGCACTTTGTCGAATTATTACCCTCAGGGTAATGGCCAAGCCGAGTCTACGAACAAGAATCTACTAAGAATCATCAGAAGGACTCTTGATGAGAATCAAAGGACTTGGCACGCAAAGCTCAAATCAGCCCTATGGGCTGATAGGATCACACCCAAGAGGTCTACAGGAAGCTCTCCATACAAGCTTGTGTATGGGAAAGAAGTAGTTCTACCTATATCACTTGAGTTGCCAGCATTGGAACTCATGAAATAGTTGGAACTAGCTGAGTTTGAACCTATGGAAATTAGGTATGCAGAATTAGTGGATCTCCGAGAAATAAGAGAGCGTGCAGCTCAGGCAATAGAGAAGGAGCAAGCCTTGATCAAGAAGACTTTTGATAGAAAATCCAAGGCTAGAAATTTCCAAATTGGAGACCTCGTGTTGAAATGGGATGCGGATCGTGCAAAGCCGGGAAAGCATTCCAAGTTTGATGCCATCTGGAGTGGCCCATACATGATCATTGAATGCAAAGGTAGCAATGCCTTCCAACTGGCTAAGTTGGATGGTGAAGAATTGCAGATTCTAGTCAATGGGATCTATCTCAAACGTTGCTACTAGAAAGATAGCTTTTCACCCTTGTAAATATTAATTTAGAATTTCCATTCCTCTAAGTGCTTATGCACATTGTCTACTTGTTAGAGTAGTTTTTATTTCCCTAAGTGCTTGTGCACATGTCCTATTGCTTCTAGTATGTGCATGTTTGCATTCCATCGAGCCTTCGGAAAATAATTTGCAAGCCAGCTCAAAAATGTTCAATGGCTCAACAAATGTTCAATGGCTCATAGATACAAGCTCCATGCATAATGGATTGCTAGGAGCAGTTGGTCGTTCTTCACCTGGAGCAGATAACCCCGTTGAGTCACCAAATTGTTATCCAAAATTCACCCTCAAGAAAACCCAATGGGTTAGAAAAGGTGAAAAAATGCAAAAAAACAAGCTTGGGGCTGAAAAAAAGAAGAAAATTACTAAGTCCTAGTCCAGGCGATCCCGGATAGTTAGGGCGTCGGGGCATGAATCATCCAAAACACCGCCAAGTGGTCCGCATGCAGCTTGGGACGTCGAGGATGCGCGGGACACGAAAAGGCAAACCGGCCAAAAGTGGAAAAAATCGTCAAAGTTTTGTTTCACGCGGTTTTGGGACAGTTAGACCAAAAGTACGCGTGGGACGTGGATCGGCTGGTTTGGCGCAAGTCAGTCCATTTCGGCGGTTCGAAGATATTTGTCCCGGATAGTGCAGGACATCTGGGCCAAAAGTACATGTGGGACGCGGAAAGCGGAAAGAGCCGCCAACGAATGGAATCTCGCCACGTGTCTTCACCTCAAACAGGAACAAGGAAGCTCGAATCGGCTGAAGCAAGATTTTTTTGTCCGGGACAGCCGGGAAAAAGGTACACGGGGGCGTGAAAAGTCAAATCGGCTGAAGGCAGAGAAGAAAAGTCAACGTTTGACCCGTGAAACTTCAAACGACCATAACTTTTGACTCCGAGCTCCGATTTTCACAAAATTGGACTTTCTGGAACAAGCACGATGTCCTCTACACCAAAAAAACTAGATTTATTATTTTTTAATGAGGTTAGATATATTTAATTAAGAGAAACATATTCAGCTCCAGTCAGTTAATGCTCATTCCCATCAAATGACAGAAAATGCCTGCCAGACCCAAAATAGTTGCCCGCACTCAGAAGGCCATAACTTTTGTATTTCTCAACAAAATCACACAAAATTGGTATCATTGGAATTGTGGCTCCGATCCTGATGCACAAAAATCAATAAATTCTAGATTTGGTTAGAGATCGATTAATATTTTTTATGAAACGTGGCCGAGTTCATAATAGTGTTTTATTTGGTAGTTGGGAGTGCAATTAAGAGGCATGGTCATCATTCTTTCTCTTCTGCAGCACATGGGACAGTATGGGGAGCCTTTTGCAAGTAATGTATAATCATTTTACTCCATTTAATGCCTCTTACAAGTGGTTGAAGGACAGATTTCAAGATTTTCATTTTTCCCTTCTCTTTCTCTTCTCATTTTTTCTATAAATTGGAGTGTTGGGCTCATTGTAAGGGGGAGAGTTTTCAGATAGCAAAGCTCTGTCAAAATTTCTTTTTGAAGCCAATGTGCTGCAGGCCCATGTAGTGGACTCCTTGCATGGTGATCTAGGCCCTTATCTTGTAAAATATTGAACTGTGCATATCATGAAGCAATAAAATATCAGTTTGTGGATGTATCTTCCCCTGCTGTGTTTTCTTGCATTCTTCTTTCCCCTTTAATCTTTCTACAAGAATATTGTGTCTATTATTATGTTCTTGCAGGGATCCATTATCATTGTGTATGCTTGGAATATTGTTGTGAATGCATTTTGCTAGATTATGGAGAACTGTCATCACCTCTTCTAGTGTGCACTTTGCTTCTGTATTTCACGCATTTGAAGACTACTCTCACACCCTCCTTTTCTGGTGTATCACCACTTTAGTGTAGGCTTTCATTTTATGCATTCTCTCTCCCTAGTCCCTTGGAAATTTAGATTAGAATAGTTAGTTTCCCCTGCATTAGAGTAGATTGTGGCAGGTAGTTTAGGAACAAAACCAGCTTTCTCTGAAGGTCTATCTCAAGTAGCAAGTCCCACAACTTGGAGGTAGTACCCATGTTATCCAATCACACCGTGAGTTCAAGTATATGAACTTGTATAAACATAAGGGTGTTGTGATTTGGTGATAAAAGCCTTTTAGTGTATCTTAGGCATGAGGAACCATGAGTATTTAATGTTTAATTGAGTCTTTAGCTCGATCCTTCCTTTTAAATTCTTGCAGATTGTGTGAAACTATGAAAATATGGGCCTCCATTGATGGACACCTTCTGGTTGTAGGAATATTTTAGCTATTTCAAGCATTCTATCATTTAGTTTTCCAATTGTTGTGAAGGTCCTCAAATATCTAAAAAATCAAGTTTATCTTGCTTAATCTCCCACCAAAAATTATTCAAAAACAATGAATCCTAACTAAACTACCCCTGTTTTCCTTGTATGTCCAAAATGAATAAATTATACTACAAAAATATGCAAAAGCAATTAGGATTCCATAATGCATTTAGTAACCTTAACGCTGTTTAGAAAATATCACCATTCTTTAGAAGTGACAACTCGTGAGAGTTAAATTGTGGTGCATTGATCATATTTTCTCAAGGTTTCCTTTCAAATTTGTGTAAAGAAGGATATCTTCATTCTCCTTCACCAACAGAGGTTACAAAATGGGTCCTCTCACCCTAGTCAAAAGGCACGGCCTAAAGTAGTGAGGATAGATCAAATCCTTTTATATGGTGCTATCCATTTCTCCAACATTTGAGTGACAAAGAGCCAGTTGAATCACCTCCCGCTACAAAATGACATACATGATGATTTATCTATCTATAGGATTCTTATTAAATCTATGATGATGCTCAACTTGCAAAGGAGAATCAATTTGGATACCAACACTTTTGCACCATTTCTAGGGATGATTTGAATTACAAAGGACTTATTTGTGTGGAAACAACACTTTTGGCTCCATTTCCGAGAATGACATGAATTATAGAGGACATATTTGTGTGGCAACAAAATTTTTGCATTGTTTCTAGGGACCTTGAATATAACTCTTATATTCAGCCCTAGTAATGTTTCTTACATGATCTAAGTGCAAATACGTTGTTTAAATGTCATCCTTTGTTGAGATCTGTAAGATTTGTGCAAGTTACAAGTTTTGTGTGCAATATTTCTAATTTCTATTGGTTTTTGCACTAAGTTTACATCATCAATGTTAAATACGGGTAAAGGAAGGTCATATCTATGAATCTTTGCATGAATTTAGTGTTGACAGACATTTGACAAATCAATTTTAGTGCATTTGCATAACTAAGGTGAAAATCCTTAGTGGCGACTCTGTGTTGAATTAATTTTTGATAAATGCCAATGTCTTAACCTCTATCAATTGAAATTTATCACTAATCTCTACAAAGTTGGAAGGAAGAATATCTTTCTTCATTAAATACCCTACTAGAAGGTTATTTCTAGAATTGGGAAAGACAAATTCTGAAGGAAGAAGAACTTGGAGAGTTATTGGAGATCATAAGTCAAGAAAAGATTTATCAATTATGGAAACTGATCAGTTTGTCATTGAAGATTGCCATACTTCCTCAAGTGCTTCTGAATTAGGTAGTCCTTTTGTATATTTGAATTCTCTAACTAGAGAGGGTCCTTCGTTTGTATTTCAAAAAATTATGTCTCATTCTATTCGTGTGTTCTCCAAAGCCGATAGGATCTTCCAAGAAACAAAGGTTTTAGAGAACATTCATTCCGATAATTGCATTCTTGTGCCACATAGACCCCTAATTCCCCATAAAAAAATTTATCTCTTGTAAGACCACCTTCCCAAAACAATGTGGCCCAAAGGCCCACCCAAACCTCCATTTGTTGTGAACACTTTTGGTCCTATAGATTTCGGAGGTATGGTGGATATCCAAATTTATGACCCAAGATGTTAGAAATAGACTGCCTAAATTTCAAGGAATTAATGCTATTACTAGTGATTAGTACTTAAAGGTTTTTATCAATATGATGGAAGACTTTGAGATCAAATTTGAGGATGTGTACATAAAAATGTTTATTCATACTCTAGAGGAGGATACATGGGAATGGTATAAATATTTTCTAGAAAAATCCATTGATTCCTGGGTAGAAATGAAGAATGGTTTTATATTGCAGTATGGAGATAAAACAAACCCTAGGTTTCTTTTATTAGAATTTGAAAATATTAAGTAGAATCCTAATGAATCTATTCATGACTGCAATAATCGATTCAATAAGACCCCGAATAGGCTACCAGAATCCCGAGGCTAACCGATGTTTCTGTTTGATAAAATACTCTGATACTTTTTATAAGAAGGTTTCTTATTATTTGATGGATAAGAACCCAACAACATTAAGGAAAGCCTTCACCATGGTTTTGTAGATTGAAAACAATATCAAAGTCATTAGTAAGACTCCTAAGAGGGAAGGTATCAAGCTTATCAATATAGAGAAGCCTCGGTCAAGTAAGTTTGTTGTGGATCTGGAGGAGGTTGTAAAGACTTTGGCTAGAGCTATTAAGGAAATATCCTACAAACTTGCTAGAGTAGAGAAGGGGATTGGAAAATTTTCCCAAGGTCAACATAAAGCACAAGGTCAAGAAATATTTTCAAATAATCCTAGGGGTGATCAAATATCTAATGAAAGAGGAAAATGACCCATGGGGTTGGTAAATAGATAGCCCAAGCCCGTGAAAATAGAATTGTGCATGATCCTTTGCCGCCGAGTTTACTGCATTTGTGGAAGAAGCCAATGAAATTGAGTGGTGTGACAAATGTTTCTTTCCACATGCCCCATGTGATGAAGAAAAATAAGTTGAGGAAGCTGATGATGACATTGATGATGACGTGTGAATGATGGGGTGCTCTACGGATCATAGAAGTGAGCAAGTTTGATGAATTAATCAATTCCAGAATCAAGCAAATTTATGGGATTGGATCAGCCGATATTACCCCTTCCTCCCTCTCATTCTTTTGAAATAGATATAGTACAAGATTTTGAATTTCCTAATAATGATTAAAAACTATGATGGAGGAATCCCTTCGAGGAGGATAGGTAGTTGTTAATGGATGTTTCATTCCCAAGAAAAAGAATATAACACTAGGAGTAAAGTTGTTAAATGGATAGGGCCTCGGGCCAAACAAAAACTCCACTTCTCACCAATATCTCAAAAGAAATTGCTAAGAAAGATACATCTGGCAAAGGCCTTGTTTCCTTAAATAGAACTAGTATCCTTGCCCATGCTTAGATCGTGAAAAATCCTTTGCTATCAGATGAGTTTTTAGTCTTCCTCCAAATGCTTCCTTGCCCAAATATGTTCCTTATGACATTGCCCAAGTCTTGAGTTAGATCAAGATTTTTGTTCCAATTTTTGAGTTGCTTAGGATTCCTGAGCACAAGAAAAGGGCCTTTGAGTATTTGGGATTGAAATAAGAAAAGATTACCCAAGGTAGAAATGTAAACAATGTTGAGACTCCTCCTACCATTGTAGAGTTGGAAAAACCCCAAGTGTTGGAAGAACTAGGTGAGCCACCTGAAGTATATTTGGGAACATCCTTGGTTGAGTCCCAGCTGAATGTAGATCCATTTTTCACTACTCTGATTATTAGGGACATGCTGTTACACAATTGTATGTTTGATTTTGGAGCATCATGCAATGTTATGCCTCTTGAGGTCATGAATGAATTAGATATCAAAGTGACAACACTTATGGGAAGTGCATTTCCATAGATTCCAAAGAGGTGCCAATGGTTGGATGTGTCAAGGGTTTGATAGTGTAACTTGTAGCTTACCCAGATAAGAACTTAAAACTAGATGTTGTTATTGTTGATTTCCCTGCAAAATGGGGAATGTTGTTATCAAGAAAATGGGCTGCTAGTGTGGGTGGGTGTGTACAAATGGATATATCTTTTGCCACTATACCTATTGAGGGAAGCCTTGTAAAGTTGTATGGTGAAAAGAAGACGCTACATCTCATTGAGGATCCCAATAATGCTTCCTATGAAGTGTTATACATTGACATTGGTGCTGATAAATTTGTTGGATTTTCTAATGGTAAAGAGCACAAAATTGATCAATGGACGTCTCTTAATCAAGTAGGTTCTCCTTGGACTTTGTCATTTGATGGAAATTCCTCTAAATTTTGAAATGGTTCTGGTATTTTTTTGATATCTCTAGGCCAAGAAGAGTTTTTTTCTCTTTTAAACTCAACTTTGAGTGCACTAACAATATTGTTGAGTATGAAGCACTACTCTTGGGTCTAAGGATTACATGGAAATATGGTATTAGAGACATCATTGTTAAAGGAGATTCAGAGCTAATTGTCAAGCAGGTTAGAAAACTGTATGCAATAAAAAATTAGAGAATGAAGTAGTATAAGCATGTAGTCTGGGATTTCATTGAAATGTTTGAATCCTTCAACATAATACATCACAATAGGAAGTACAATTTCTAGCAAAAAAATTGGTTGTATTGGGGTCCATATTTGAAAATTTTACTTGTATCCCCTATTGTGAGTATAATATTGAGTTATTGAATAAGCCATATGTTTCTGAAAATGTTAAACACTAGAAAGTGTTTGAAGACGATGCCCATGTGTGAAGGTTTTTATAAAACCAAGGATAATTTTTTGATCAACGTCTGATTGGGAGACAATGGTTTGTGAGGATGATGGAAAGGATACTTTATTTGGTAAGGACATCATTTAGTTGAAGAATAATACTATTCCTAGAGGTTTGGTACCACTTGAATCAATATTTGATAATGCTAATTATTTTCAACGAGACACATGTCAGCCTCAAGGGATGTTGAAGAGAATGATCGGGGCATGAAGGATAAACCACGTAAGATCTAGCTAGGTAGCAATCTCAGTAGGGAAGAAAAGTAGTCGTATGTCCAATTGTTGAATAATTACCAAGACTGCTTAGCGTGGTCTTATTCTCGAGTGAAAGCATATAGAGAGCATATTTTCCAGCATGAAATTCCCTTGGAATATTTTTCCAAGCCGTTTAGGCAAAAATAAAGGCGATTAATCCACTCCTTTCCATGAAGATGTAAGAAGAATTGAAAATTTGAGGGATGGAGGAATCATAAAGCCCACAAGGTACTCATCATGGGTTGCAAACTTAGTACATGTCGAAAAAGAAGAAGCTGAGATATAAGGCTATGCGTGTACTTTAGAAATGTGAATAGAGCATCAATGAAGGATAACTACCCTTTGCCAAATATGGAAAATATGTTACAATTAGTTCTTGGTTCGGAATTGTTATCCACCTTGGATGATTTTTCTAGATATAACCAGTAATTATGAAGGAATCGAGATCTAATCAAGACTCGCCTTTAGCACTCCTTAGGGAACATATGCATATGTCGAATGCCTTTTGGTATAATGAATGCTGGAGCCACTTTCCAAAGAGAAATGGATGTAGCTTTCTCTGGCTATATTAATAATTTCATTGTTGTATATAAAGTTGATGTGATTGTTTTCTACAGAAAAATAGTGACTACTGTAACACTTAGGAACAATTTTGTTAAGGTGTAGGGAGTTTGGTATTTAAATAAATCCCAAGAAGTGCCATTTTAGAGTTCATAAATAAAAGTTGCTTGGACACATTGTGTTAAGGAAGGAGTTGTGATTGATCCTAATAGGGTAGAATCCATTAGCAAAGTCCCTATTCTAAGAACCAAGAAGGGAATTCAATCCTTTTTTGGGTAGATTAATTTTATTAGGAGATTTATCTCCAAATTTTCTGAACTAACTATCCCAATCACTAGCATGCTAAAGAAAGATCAAAGTATCAAATGGGAAGAAGCAATTATTCAAGCTTTTGTTGGGATCAAAGAAGCATTAAAGAATGCCCCTATTTTAGCAAATTCAAGATTATAAGAAGGCTTTCCAAATGTTTTCTTTTTCTTTAGAAAGTACTATTGCATCTGTGTTGTTGTAGAAGGATGATGAGGGAGCTGAAAGACCAATTTCTTTTTTAGTAAGGCATTACAAGGAGTTGAGCTAAAGTATACTATCATGGAGAAGCAAGAATTTTCTTTGGTAAAATAAAAAAAGGTCTTCATCCATATATTATGAGTTCTAAAGTCATTTCTTATGTTCCTCACACCATGGTGAAAGATATCATATCAGAAATTGAGGTTTCAAGCAAAAGATGTTGATGGGCAAAAAATTCCAAGAGTTTGATATAGATATCAAAACAAAAAAATTGGTCGAGGTTTGGGCTGTCAAAACTTATGGCAGAGAGTAATCTATAAACAATTGATGTAAATGAAGTTGAAGATGAAAGATTGAATGCACTTGAAAAATTGATAAACTTTGAATGGTACAAGGACATCATTTTTATCTCAAACATCTACAATGCCCTGAACATTTGAGCAAGAATAAGAAAAGAGCACTTAAGTTAAGCTTCCCAAAAATATGTCATTACTAATTTTGGGTTATCTTGGAAGAACCCTGAGGAGTTCTCTTAAGATGCATTACTGAAGATGAAGCCCCTAAAATAATTGTTGATCTCCATGGAGGAGTTTGTGGGGGCATTTTGCTGGAAGAGTCATAGCTCATAAGATCTTAAGGGTTGGTTATTGGTGGCCAACTCTTTTCAAAGATACAACTCTGTTGGTAAGAAAATGTGAAAGTTGCCAACGCTTTTCTGGAAGATTGAAAGCTTCAAGCTCCCTTCCTTTGTAGCCTGTATCAATTGAAGCCCCATTTAGGAAATGGGAATGGAATTCATTGGTGAGATTTCAAATCCTTCAAGTGTTGGCCATAAGTGGATTTTAGTAGCCACTGATTACTTCACCAAGTGGGTGGAGGCAATCCCCACCAAGAAAGCAACTCACCAAATTGTCATGGATTTCATTCTGAATCATATCATTTGCACTTTTGGAGTTCTGCTAAGATAGTTCTGATAATGCCATGAGCTTATGGGATAAACCTTTGGTGTCCATGTGTCATAAATATGGGATCGATTTGGCATATGCTTCCAATTATAATGCCCAAGGAAATGGACAAGCGAGAGTCCAAGAATAAAAAATTGTTGAAGATAATTAGAAGAACTTTAGAGGTGACCAAAAGGAAGTGGGGTAAGCGGTTGAAGTTTGCTATTTGGGATGATCGAATCAATATTAAAAGAGCTATCAAAAAATACCATTTGAGTTGGTGTATGGAACTCAAGCTCTATTGCCCTTGCATATGTAATTGTCTTCATTTCAATTTCTTGAATGACTAGAAGATCAAGAGGTTATTCCTTATGATGCTCGCATCAATAAGATTATTGAATTAGATGAAGAAAGTAGGGAATCCTATCGAGACATGTAAAATTCAAAGAGAAATTGAAGAATTTTTGATAAGAAGGTGACTCCAAGAGCTTTCAATGTGAGAGATCTTGTGTTATTGTGGGATAGTAGGCATGAGGATAAGGAAAACATGGAAAGTTTGATGCATTGTGGATGGGCCCTTATTCCATTGACATTTGAATTGTCACCAAAATTGTTATCCAAAATTCACCCTCAAGGTAATTTTGATAACATGCATCAAATTATTCAGTCCCAGAAAGTAGATTGATTCAAGGAAAAAAATCATGATTTTTGGGGTCCCCTCGACTTTTGGTATGTGCATATTTGTAGTTCGTCAAGCTCCTGGAAAAGAATTTGCAGCCACAAGGGAACTATATGCCGGAAAAGCAACAAGTGAGCATGGGAATCTATAGGTAATTCTTCCACGTGCCCGACCTCCCGAGGTCGTGCTTTGAGGCACGACCGGTGGGGATGAAATATGCATGGGATGAAGACAAACTAGTTAGGAAATCTAATGTCTTCAATATGCACTAGTGGAATTTGCGAATCTAAGGAAAACAAGGCCCTTCTAACCTGAACTGGTGTGATAGATCAATCGGCAAGGATGACTACTCGAAGGCTCTAATCAATATCGAGCTCTGGCGTGATTCAATCTATGGGTTGTGGAATACATGGAAAATGACCTGGGATAGTTTCGTGTATGTCTCTAGATAAGGTCATATGGTGGGTAGTAAAAACAATCAACTCTACGGACGATTCTCTGGCCTAGTCCAGAAATCTCTAGCTTTGTTAGCCTGCTATATCTAGTAAGGATAATTGTTCGACGATGGTGGGTGGAAGTGGGGTAGATCTGAATACTAATATGCGTAGGCTAGTGTCTATATCTGATTGACTTATGGATTCGTTAGGTTGCGGGATTTGTGGATCACAACCGTAGACTCTTGGTTGTTGTGGTCCTGCTATGGTCATGTATGAAATCAAGTCCTAATCCCTAGTATCCAATAATCATATGCTTTCTCAGCTTCTATATTTAGGATTAATAACTGCGCACGATCTTCTCAGAGTACCTCACAGGCGTTCTTGCAACCTGGATTCTTAGGTGGTATCTATATCTAGAAAAGTGTCTCTGCGTGATCTCGGCTATGGGACCAAGGGTCACAACCAAAGGTTTATTCTCTTTGAAACCCTTCTAAAGTCATGTGTATGTTTTCCTAGGGAAATCAGTAGTTTGGTTGATTTGACCAAAATGTGTGTGCTTGGTCGTCTTCTATATTTACTCCCCTCAACCGAGAGCTAATCTGTCAGTAAATGCATTGTTGTTTGGAAGATTTGTATTCTAAGGTTCTGGTCTATGTCAACTATTTTCGTGACAAGATTGGGTTGAGGCATAATTGGCTCAAATACGTATTCCCTGGGCTCCCTGGGTCCCGTGATTGTCATACAAAACAATAATGTAAATCTAACTGCAACAAAGCAAATTTTAACTACGTGGAATAAATCTAGAACATATATATAATTTCTATTTTTGTATTTTCTGAGAAACTTTTAAGAATTTAAGAAAGCAGCTATTTAAACGTATCTAGAATTTGACAACTAAGATAAAACTTAAAACAAACAAAATAACCGAGTGTAGTTATTTGTCTGTGTAATTTGTAGATCTATTCTAAATAATGAAATAACTTGCTTAATCTATTTGCTAGACTCTCGATCCTATCTCAGAAGTGATGAATGAATCATAGTTTCTCAAAAAATATCAATCCCCACAGCTTCCCTGGCAATATTGAAAGTAAACTTAACTGAAAAGAAGTGATTATCTACTCTATTTGATATATTTCTAACTTTAGAACTTTGAAAGCTAGAACCTGGATTCTGCAGAACAGTGGTGAATCCAATGGTGTGTGTGATCTTGTCCCCTCAGTGTGATCTCCTCGTTCCTTTGTGTTCACGTGAATCCAGAAAAGCATGTAATGCTAGCATCAATAGAAGTAGATTTTGGGACAAAGGCAGCTCAGAATGTAGACTGAATATAATGCGAGTAGGAGAGGGATAGCGCAAGAGTACAGAGCTTGGCTTATGCAATTCCTAGCGGGATTTATCACGGGTCATGCAACATAAAGCGTCCAGAACCTGAAACTATCTTGTTTTGAGGAGCAAAACCTGCAACTTTAATGGCTTCCTAAGCTATTCTACTCCAATGGATTGGGTGAAATAACAGCACTGCCTACACAAGATGGATATGTGGCTTACCAACAGCTGAACAATACTAACTAAGCATGCAAATGAACTGAAACTATGGCTTCTAAATGAAGTAACAGACTGAACTACTGAAAATGAGAAGATGAGAAGTGAATGAGGGGCCGACCATTTGTTTGTGCACAAGCCATTTATTTATAGCTTTTCATTCACCCAAAGATCAAAACCAAACTGAACTCTAAAACTATAAACAATGGCCAAACACTATTCTAGGGGACCAAAAACATAAATGCAAGCCCAAGGCGGTAAAAAAAGCTGGTGAATCGTTGATTTTTATGTGAGTCGCGTTAAAAACACTTTCTGGAAAACACATAAAGGACCACCGCTCGAGTAGGGGACGGGTAGTGGTTTCCACCGCCCGAGCAGGCGCCGCCAGAATCAAGGGAAAAAGGTCTAGAAAAGAGGAAAAGAGATAAAAACAAAGGACACAGGGGCTAAGCGGGGCATGCGGGATGTTAACGCACACTTGGAGATCTTTTTCGGATCCCGAACACCTTGCGAGGAGACCTGTATCATCATTGGGGTGCTTGTTACGTTGTTCCGGAAGTACAGTACCTTACAATTTTGGGTACGTACATATTGCCCCCTCGTAGAAGTGTTTTAGCCATGGAGAGGTGTAAAACGGTGGGTCCGAGTATGGCAGTCCCGAAATGGGAAGTTAGAAGTTATACCTGACACGTCCATGTGTTGAAATGACGTAATCCAAAATTCCTGCTACGTGCAAAACAAAAAGAGAACTCAAGTGCAGATAGATACAATAGTTTGAAAATAAACGCTAAGAATAACAATGAATGAGAATGTACCATCTGTGCGGGGATAAGAACTTACCTCCATCAGCGCTCCAAACTTGTGAAAATGTCATTTTAAAATGAAACAAAGTGCTATATATATGAAAGTGGGCCCATTTTCCTATTCATTTGCACGAGTTGATTTGATTGATTTTGAGCTCTGGGACCCATGGTGACGGTTTCTTGTGTGAGTAGAGTCAAAACGTCCACATGAGATAGTGAACATGCCTCCACATGTGGGACATCGACCCGCAAGATTACAGGTTAGTTTTCTTCAGTTTTTCCTTTTTCCCCCCTTAATTTTGAAATGTTAAAATCTTTGTCATGGGGGTAATTTTTGAAAATGTTAGTGTCAAAAGGTTCATCTAGGGGGTGCCTACTGGGTAGGCTTTGTTTTTACGTAAAATGGTCTTTTTTAACGTTTTTTAGGCTTTTTGGGTTTAAAAACCCACGTGGATTTTTAGACCACGACCACCGTCTGCCGCCTGGGGTGGTTACATGACCGCCGTCTTGCTCAGGGTGGTGGTTACACGACCGCCACCCTTAAGGCGGCGGTTACAAAACTGCCCCCTGCTTAGGCGGCGGTTTTGCACAGAATGCAAAAGGAACCTCTTTTTGAGATTGTGTTTGTATTTTTAGCATTTCTACGTGTTTTTATGACTTTCTCAGTATTAATTGGATGCTAACTTGCTTTGTTTTGTGTGTTTTTGGGTGTATGCAGGCGAGAGAGGAGTATATCCGATGGAGTAGAGAGAGGGAGTGTGATTGGCTCCTAGGGGTACTAGATGCCCTCTCACAGGATGAGGAGGACACACTTTAGAGGGTGGTATATTGCGCATATCGCACATGCCCCATGTTACACCATCTAGTCACATCCTTTATGACTTGTTTTCATACTTGTAGGATGCGATCGAGAACACCTTCCATTACATTGAGGACATCTACCACATTCCGGGGTGGCGAGTGGACCATTACATTAGGAGGACGGGCTACCACATTACGGAGATGTAGTCATCTCCACGGGGTCGAAGAAGGGGGTGAGAGTTCGATCTATTCCTTCTTTGCCCATCCCCGTACTTCGACAGGCCATCATGGGGATCCTTGCCTCGAGACTGATCGGGGACAAGGGAGGAGACACATTATTATACTGCTGGGCCCCCATTATTGCACAGATAGAGGGGCACGGTCGGATATACGCTTGGGGAGCAGACATTCTTGGGACCACCTACCACGATCTATACAGGGTGGTCCGTTTACAGGGGCAGTCATTGAGCCACCCGACTCTAGTCATGAGTTGGGTCTATGAGCATTTCATCCCTTATGGTAGGGGTGTGGAGGTGGCAGATCCTGGGGCTGTGAGGGCAGCCAGATGGACAGACATGTCGGTGCTTAGAGCACCTCATCAACCAGTTGCCTCCCTGACTACTGCCGACATGGAGGCAACACCGTATCAGACTATGGCTGGCATATGGGGCGAGGAGACTCTTACCTTGATCTCCTGCTCCACCACAGGGCAGCTTATTGATAGAGTGGGATGAGTGGAGGTGCACCCCTTTGGCCGGGTTCCTCAACAGTTTGGCCTACCATATACGGGTATGCTTCCCCAGGTGGTGCGGTCTATAGATCATTCGATCCGTGAGGCCGAGAGGGTGCCAGAGGCTGAGGTTAGATAGTGATTACTCCCGGTGCGTTCCTATTATAGCCGGGAGGATAGTTCGTGCTTTAGAGGAGAGCCGGTGCGCCTCAGGTGCCTTTGCTTCAGATTGCTGCGGGTCCTGCTCATAGCAGCGATGACCCTATTGATATTGACTCCGAGTCTGAGGAGTTCACAGAGGGAGGGTCAGCGGAGGAGACCGAGGATAGCGATCCTGAGTGGCATGACACTTAGGATATTATGCAAGCAGAGAGGGCCGAGCAGAGCGCAGAGAGGGTGACTCTGGTTTCAGAGGAGCCACTCTCCTAGGGTCATGGTGGAGAGGATGAGTCCATTGCGGGGTGATACATTTCTCCTGCCACAGGAGCAGCCCCTTAGTCGGCAACGGCATCTGCGGCAGGTGCCGGCCCCAGCGACCCATCCTGGAGGCCTGGTGATCCGAGTAAGTTACCCTTTCTCCCTTTTAATGTTTATTTGTAGGCTCTCCTTAGTTTCTATCTTGTATTTTTTAGTTTCTTGTTTAGTTTCTAATTCGTTTTCTCCTTTGTTTGCAGAGTTTGTTGATGAGTGGTGGGATTTGATCCACGGGGTATGTACTGATTCCCGATGATCCCTATGGATAGGACCCATGCGAGAGTTGTCCATAGACGCCCGGGAGCCTTGGCAGCCTGGTAGGCATACCGATGTCTTTGCTCCAGTTTGGCATGTGGCCAAGATGGTATCAAACCTTTGCACCGAGCTAGCGGGGTACAGGATGGCCGAAAGCATCGATGAGGAGCCATTCTCATGGTGAGACTGCGGCTACTCCTCGGGACCTTGAGCCCTCCATACATTCAGAGCACCGACGTAGCCGGAGTCCTAGGCGTGGGCGTGCACCTTCGGAGGGGTCGCGTAGGGATTGAGAGGCCACTTGGCTCTCGTAGATTTTGTACTATATATTCTTTGTATATCCCGGGCTCTTTGAGTGTTTTGACCATGCTTAGTGCATGATGGCATTGTATATAAACATTGATCATTTATATATATGTATTTATTTTGGATCAAAATCTTGGCACTCATGGTTTCCTTTCTATTTCCAGTTTCCCTATGTATACTACGATGTATGTTTATATGCTTTTTAGAATGTATGCAATGGAGAAAAAATGATGCAAATGTTTGTTTCCTTTTGTGTATTTCATGATGCTGATATATGGTGATGTAGATATAATGTGATTTTGAATCTTAGCTTCTATAAGCAATTTTGGATACCTCATGTTTGTTTTGCAAAGTGATGAATACAAACTAGTATGATGAATAGATAAACTTGCCCCACTCCTAACTCCACGCAACTAGTAAGATGCGAGGGCTCATCACCGAGAGCTAGAAAGGGCACAAGTTGCGAGGTGTAGCTGAAATGATAGTGATGAAAGATAGACAAAGCTTTGGTGGAACCAAATTGGAAGCTACAAGCTTACTCTACCCGAGTGACTTCATAGTTTAGAATGCAACTTACTTTGCGGTTTATCTAGACTTAGATCCGTAGATGGCCACATAGTAGACAAAATCTGGGTTTTTAGGATTTTAACTCTCTTGGAATTTTGAACATCTGATTCATTTATTTTTGACTCAAAGTTTCAAAGTTTGAATTGTTTGTGTATGACCATTTGCATTTATTTGTCAAGAGGACCCCTACACTTTGCCCCATGCTACTAGTAAGAAGCGTGGGTTTAACACCATGGGCAAAGCATAGGCGAGTAAGGGCATTTCCATCCTTTCCCAACCCTACGTCACTAGTAAGAGACGCAAGCTCATCACCGAAGGTTGGTGGGGCAAGGAAATGTGTAAAATTAAAATTTTCTATTTGATCAACGTTTGACTTGTTTTCTTGAGTAAAACGTCAGTATGTGCTTATTTCCAAAGAGATATACATATGGGATAGATGTGACACCATGAAGCTTCTAGAACAGACCATAGGCAAGACACCTACCCTAAGAAGAAATCAAAGCAAGAATAAACTTGCAGATCTTGGTATGGTTACCGTTAAGACTTTGTCATATCTAGCTTTATTTGATAAAATGATTCCGAGATAATTTGATGACATCATGAAAATGGAGAGGTATGATTAAAGAGTTTATGCCAACAACATCATGAGTTTGTAATGAATTGCTTTGAGAATAGATTCCTTGATCACCATTTATGTAAGAAACAAGTGGACAAAATGATCTTAATCTATATGAAGATGCAATGTAAATATATATAAGTAGTGCTAGTTGCTTATGCGTAGAACCACTTGAGGTGCAGGGAATTGACTGTTTCACCAAATTCCTCACCTTCTAGCGTACATAAGAGGTATGCACCATTTCCGTAGTCCTTCATGACTTGGTATGGGCCCAACCATTTGGGCTGGAATTTCCTTCCTTCACCGGTCTTCTTGTCGATCTGGTTGTCTAGCCTTAGAACTAGATCACCTTCGTATATGTCGCGTTCATAGACCTTCTTGTTGTACTTCTGGCACATCCGGTTAGCATAAACTCTATGTCACTATTCAGCATCTAACCTAGTTTCATCTAGGCTTTCTAGTTGGGAAAGACGTGCTTCTTTGTAAGCGTCTTCATCTAGGATCCCTTGTAATGAAATGCGGAGACTAGGTATTTCAACCTCGAGTGGGAGAACTGCCTCTGCCCGAACACTAGTGAAAAAGGAGTGGCTCCCGTTAGTGTTCTTATTGAGGTTCGGTGGGCCCACAAGGCCGGATATAACTTCAATGCCAATCTTGTTTGTTTTCTTTCACGATCTTAAGGAGAATGGCTTTCATGTCTTTTTTCGTTGTTTCACCCATCCATTGGCTTGAGGGTAATACAAGGAAGCCGTATGATGGCTTATCTTAAATTTATTGCATAGTTCGCAAACCTCTTCATTCTTAAAAGAAGTTCCATTATCGGAGATAATGATTTGTGAGATACTGTACTGCAAATGATTTGGTTTAAAATGAACTTAGCGATTACGAACCTAGTACGAGTAGAGAGGCATAGCCTCTACCTATTTGGTAAAATATTCGGTGGCCGTGATTATAAAATTATGGCCATCTATGGATGAGGGAGAGAATTTCCCTATTAAGTCTAGGCCCCATGTAGAAAAGGGCCATGGAGTAGCGATTGGTTGCAGAGATTATGCCGACATGTGGATCTCATGGGAGAATTCTTGGCACTTATGACACTGCGTACAAACTCTATTGCATCATGTTTTAGAGTGGGCCGAAAAATAGCCCATTCGATGTATTTTTCAAGTGGTGGCATGGCCACCGAAGTTCCCTCCACATATTCCACTATGGGATTCATGGATAATCTTCTTGGATTCTTCTGTTTCGACACATCTTAGGAGCATTCCATCGAACGCTTTTTGATAGAGCACTTGCTCTATAATCACGTATTTAGCTACGATAATACGTAACCACCTTCTTTGTTGTGGTGTAGCTCCTTCTGGATACGTATGGTCCATGATATAGTTAATGATATCAGCATACTAGGGACACTCAGAGATAGAGGGTTGGGTTTCGATGTAGTATACACACTCATCTGGAAAATCTAAATCTACTAGATCACCTCCATCTAATGGGTTATCAGCTAACCAATCTGCAATGATTTGTCCCTTAACTGACTTCTGATTTATAAACGTTAATTCAAATTCTCCCATTAAGGTTATAAAACGTCCAGCCTTTTTAGACAAGGACCCTTGTGTGAGGAAAGTTCGTAAGTGGTCCGTTTTTACCATGACCCTTGTTTCTTGGTTTAGCATATAATGTCTTAGGCGTTTGGTTGCAAAGACTATGGTGAGACATTCTCATTCTACTTGTGTATAGCATGTGTTTCATAGTCGAGCAGTGTTCGGCTGATGAAATAAATCGCACGTTCTCTCTTGTCATCGTCCTCTTGGGCCAACATACAAGCTAACGAGACATTGGTAGCTCGTGAATATAAAATTAACAGGTGATCTAGCTTAGGCGGCATTAGCGTAGGTGGTGACAACAAGAAATGCTTAACTGCGTCAAAATCTTCATTGCAGTCTTTAATCCAATCAATGCTATAGTCTTTCTTGAGTAAATTGTTGATTGGATGAATGGCGAATCTCAAGTCCGGGATGAATCTTCGTATTGCACCCAGCTTTCCAAGAAATGACCTGATTCCAGATTCATCTGAAGGTGGAACCATTTCAAGGACAGCCCGAATTTTGGTTGGATCAACATCTATCCCTCGTGACGATATGATGTAACCTAGGAGCTTCCCTCCCGTTACACCAAAGACACATTTTTCTAGATTTAGCGTGACTTCGTATTCTATCAGATGTGAGAGAATGACACGGAGTACTTCTGGATGGTCACAATGCTTCTTGGCCTTAGCCAACAAGTCATCTACATAGGATTCCATGATTTTATGAATTAGATCGTGAAATATATATGTCATAGCCCGCTGGTATGTAGCACCAGCGTTTTTGAGACCGAATGGCATAACAACGTAGCAATAGGTTCCCCAAGGAGTTATAAACATGGTTTTAGCTTGATCTTGCTCAGATATTTTAATTTGATTATATCCCGAGAATCCATCCATGAGAGACAAAATTTCAAGCTGTTGCATCAACAATGACATCAATAGATGGCAACGGGAAGTCGTCCTTAGGACATGCTTTGTTGATGTCTCGAAATCTATGCAGATGCGTATCTTTCCATTCTTCTTGAGAACGGGAACGATGTTAGATACCCATTGGGAGTAGTCGACTAGTTTGATGAATCCTACCTGGAGGAGTTTTATTACCTCCTCCTTTACCATGAGAGCTACCTTGGGTTTCATGGGTCTCAATTTTTTTTAACTGGCTTTGCATCAGATTTAGTGACAAGGTTGTGTACCACGATGTGGGGTGCGACTCCTGTCATCTCCTTATAATTAAATGCAAATGCCTTCTGATGTTCTTTGAGGATCCGAGTGTGTATTTCTACTTCTTCTGAGGTTAACGAGGACCCTAATTTCAATATTCTTGGTTCGTCTTCTATCCCGATGTTGACATCGATTGTTTCTTCGATCAAAGAGGCATTACCCTCTTCGAACTCGGAGGTAGTCGGAGTAAATCCAAATCATCCACATTTTCTACTGCGTATATGCTAGGTTCCATTTGTGAGGGAAGATCCATCATGGGATTTCCAAAGTAGGAAGATGAATGTGGAATTAAGGACAAATCTAGCATATGATAGGAGAGATGTAGTGCTGCATAGGCGTTTAAGTAATCCAAAGTAGCCACATCACTATTAACCTGATCCAGGATGGTAGATTCACTTCTGTTTAAAAGGGGATTTGTCATTGTTTTTATCAATGGTTCATCACGAATGGATACCGTGAAATGGGTATCCTCTAACTCATTGCTTGGAGTAAAACGTGATGCTGAAGTTGCTATTGAATCGGCGAGAAGATTTTTCTCTCGCGGGATTGCTTCAATGGATATGAAGTTAAACGCCTTGCTTAAATCTAATACAACTTTTTTGTAAAGCTGCAAGTGTTTGGCTTTGGTTTCGTATACTTCAGAAACTTGGTTTGTCACTAATTGCGAGTCTCCTAAGACTCTGATGTTATCAACACCAATTCTTTTTGATGTTATCAACACCAATTCAAAATTTAGCTTAAAGGCAAATGGCAGGACTTTCTCCTCGGGTGAAGTAAGAATTATACCTGCCCCTACCCCGTAACGGCATCTAGCCCCATCAAAATGGAGAGTCCAATACTTAGCTGGGAGTATAGATGTTGGGGTATCTGCTGCGTTTGCGCACTCCACTTCTACCATGCAGAGATCCTCTGCTGGAAGGGAACCAACACCTAGGGAATATCCTATGCCTACTGAATCAAATGGTAAGAACATTGGTAAATCTTGTTCTATTAACTCAACGATTTTTGTAGTAGTCCCTAATGATACCGTTTCTATAGTGTTAGCCTTATCTTTGGGGGTTGGGGTTGTTTTGGCTATGCTGATAGTTTCAAGATCCGTTGTAGGTACCAACTTCTCCTCTGGTTTTGCATCAGTGGGTTTATTAAGTTGGTTTGTTGGAAGTTCAAATTCTGAGTGCACACCTAGTCTTTTCTTTAAGTCAACTAGGTGTATATCGAAAGGTTTTGGATCACCTTTGGCTATAAATACCTTTCCTAGATGCAAGAATCTTACTTATTGGAATAACATAGAAGGGATTGCCTTCATTCGGTGTATCCATGGCCGGCCGAGGATCATATTATAATTAGTTTCCCGATCTATAATATAAACCCATACTTGTAAGTGTAAGGTTGGATCACCTCGGTGTGCCTCGGCATCTCATGGCATTTTACTTATTTCGAATATGAATTCAACATCCTTGTCCGGCTTTTGGAGGATGAACATCAAAGTCTACATGATTTACCCGTGTTTCAGGAGGTGGAGTGATGTTAATTAAATGACCTAAACCTAATGCTTCCAAAGAGCAGCCACAGCGGGGAAGGGGAATTCTTGATAAGTCAAAATGAAATGTGCGAGAAGGTTTTGTTAGGTCACTAATTAAATCATAGGCACCATCAACTTTTTTCTACTATTTGTTGGCTCTTATCTATTTAAGTGTAAGGTGACTTGGGCTTGGTTGAGAGAAATATTCTCATGTTCTTATTATATTCGATAGGTAGTTTACGTCTAGTTCTACTAATATGAATATCTTGGGTCTCCTTGATTTCTAATTGTGGTGAAACCAGATGGATTTAGTGAAGTCGAGGCTTCAATCATTGTTTCCCATCATTACACCCTTGTTTCGTCCAGGTGGACTGATGTTAATTATCATGATTTGGGATTGGATCGTTAAAGATCTTGAGGGAGCATTTTGAGGAAGCGCCCTGCGGCGTGCTTGGTGGTGGTGACACGGGGTGTGCCAAAAACAAATCTATGAAGAAGCTGTCTTTGTTCTTAGGGTAGCGTTGCATGAATTTATTGTAGTCATAGCACGTTCTAGTATCATGACCTCAATTTTGTGGAAACCACAATATGAATTGGGATTCTAGTTCTTGGTTTGTTGGTTTGGTGTATATTGTGGCCTAAAACGCAGATCAAACTATTGCCTATTAGGATTAAAGTTTTGCATTTGTTGGTTACGCTTTGATTTTGGTTTTGATAACCAAATGAGTTTTGCCTTGCCCTTGTATGGGATTTCACCATTTTTGTTGTTGTTGTGGATGGTTAAAATCTCATGTATTTATTAATCGGGGTAAAGTTGTTGTTTCGTTGGTTGTTTGTTTGTGATGGAGTATTGACAACATTTACCTTCTTGGGCTGATCGGTTACTCCATCTGTTGTTACACCCCGATTTTTGTTAAGGATTTTAGGTCCTTGATTGATGTTCGTGGTAGTTGTAGTGTTCTGGCTGGAGGTGATTAACCTCCCGTTTGCTCCATATGTTTTACGACCACTATCAATTGCTGCTTGATCTATTCGAAGAGCACTCTCTAGTACTTCATTGTAAGTTCGTAATGGGAACTTCTGGACTTCTTCCTTCACTTCTCTGCTAAGAGAATGAAGGAATAAATCACATAGTTCCATTTGATCCATGTTTGGTGCACTTGCCGAGGAATAAAGGACTGTACGCCACCTTTGGATGAAATGGGTGATAGATTCATTGTGTTCTTGTTTGATGTGTAAGAACTCCCTGATTCCTGTTCTTAACAGTTTGTTCATGTCAAATGCCTTAATGAACTCTGATACGAGTTGTTTAAATGAATGGATGGAAGCCTCAGGTATTCTATAATACCAATCAAGAGCGATGCCTTCCAAATTTTTGGGGAATATTTTAGCAACAACCCCATCCCAAGGGAGTAGTTCTCGTATAGGCTGTGGCGTAAGCCTTGATATGTGCGTTTGGATCTCCCTCACCTTTGTACTTGGGTAAATCAGGAAGAGGTCTTGGAAGCATGACACTTCGTATGGTGAAGTCTAAGGGCTCTTTCAAATATTCTGAATAAGTCCCTATCGCATAGGTTTCGACCATTGATGGTGCTTGTTGAGGGAGTGGTGGTGGGATGGGTTGTTGATATGGCGTAGCGTATGCGTTGGTAGGGGCATAAGGAAACACCTGTGTTTGAGCAAACATGCCGGAGAGGAGAACATATCTCCTTGTGGTGATTTGGAGTACATGTTTAAGTATGACGGGGTATTGTCTAGGAAGGGATTGTTCTGTACTAGACCGGGAAGAACAGTGTTAGAGATGGTGGGTCTAGTTGGCGTTTGTTGTGAATACTGAGGAGGCATGCCTAACGTGCCTACTCCTATGAGGAGATCTACTTGGCTAGGATGGTGTGGAGGATTGGAACCCCCTGTTTGCACGAATTGTGAATTTTGACTTGCTTGGGCAAGTTCTAACCCTCTAACCTTTTCTACTAGCATTGAAATGACTTCATTTGGTGAAGTCATAGTGTTTTGCCTTAGTGGCATTTGTTGTATACCACAGTGTTGTATAGGCATGTGATATCCCGTTATGAAATGATCGTTGTCCTGCCAAGTTTCTCCAAGAGTATTTCCTATATGCAATGGTATAGAGGTATTTTCTTGAAAAGAGACCTCGGGTTGCGTTTGCAAACCCCCTACAGGTGGGTACATACCCCGAGAGCATTGTTCACTCCTAGGATAATGTATTGACTATTCATCATCTAAGACCAGGGTATGGGTCGATTGTCTACTAATTTGTGGTCTAAGTAGCATCTAAGGAGACAAACCAGATTCTCTCCTGGTAAATGTCATATTATTCGAGCTTTTGTTGTTTTCAGGGGGTTGATATAACTCCTCGGTTTGAAAAGACGAATTATATATGATTCTTGGAGTTTGTGTTGACAAGCTGATTAGTTGAGTAGTTTTCCCCCATACCGAGAGTGAGGGTGATGATTGTCTATTCCATTGGGCATAGTATACCTCAAGACCCAAGAGAGGGTCTCGCCATATGCATCGAATCCCAACATATTCGGGGTATGTGAATACCCGCGAGAATAATGGGAGAGAGTGAAAGTGATTCATGAAAGCTAATGAGGCGGAGAAGATGAAAAGTGTACTAAACTTGGAAGAACACATGATACTATGACTCAAGAATTAGAAAGTAGGAAGTTTAAGTCACTTCACTAATTTTGTTTGTTTCACATTGGGTTGACCAATTTTGTACGCCAAAAAGTGACAAGCGAGTGTGGGAATCTACAGGTAACTCTTCCGCATACCCGACCTCTCGAGGTCATGCCGAGACAACCGGTGGGGATGGAATATGCGTGGGATGCAGAAAAACTAGTTAGGCAATCTAATGTCTTCAATATGCACTAGTGGAATTTGTGAATCTAAGGAAAAGAAGGCCCTTCTAACCTGAACTGGTGTGATAGATCGATCGACAAGGATGACTGCTCAAAGGCTCCAATCAATATCGAGCTCTAGCGTGATTCGATCTATGGGTTGTGGAATACGTGGAAAATGACCTGGGATAGTTTTGTGTATGTCTCCAGATAAGGTCATATGGTGGGTAGTGAATACAATCGACTCTACGGATGATTCTCTGGCCTAGTCCAGAACTCTCTAGCTTTGTTAGCTGCTATATCTAGTAAGGATAACTGTTCGACGATGGTGGGTGGAAGTGGGGTAGATCTGAATACTAATATGTGTAGGCCAGTGTCTATATCTGATTGACTTATGGATTCGTTAGGTTGCGGGATTTGTGGATCACAACCGTAGACTCTTGGTTGTTGTGGTCCTGCTATGGTCATGTACGAAATCAAGTCCTAATCCCTAGTATCCAATAATCATATGCTTTCTCAGCTTCTATATTTAGGATTAATAACTGCGTGATCTTCTCAGAGTACCTCACAGTGTTCTTGCAACCTGGATTCTTAGGCTGGTATCTATATCTAGAAGAGTGTCTCCTGCATCTGGCTGTGGGACCAAAGGATCACAACCAAAGGTTTGTTCTCTTTTGAACCCTTCTACAGTCATGTGTATGTTTTCCTAGGGTAATCTGTAGTTCGGTTGATTTGACCAAAACGTGTGTGCTTGGTCGTCTTCTATATTTAATCCCCTCAACTGAGAGCTGATTTGTCGTAAATCTGTTGTTGTTTGGAAGATTTATATTCTAAGGTTCTGGTCTATGTCAACTATTGCCATGACGAGATTGGGTTGAGGCACAATTGGCTCAAATATGTATTCCCTAGGCTCCTTGGGTCCCGTGATTGTCATACAAAACAATAATGTAAATCTAATCAAAAGCAAATTTTAACTACGTGGAATAAATCTAGAACATATATATAATTTCTATTTTTGTATTTTCTAAGAAAATTTTAAGAATTTAAGAAATCGGCTATTTAAACGTATCTAGAATTTGACAACTAAAATAAAACTTAAAACAAACAAAATAACCGAGTGTAGTTATTTGTCTATGCAATTTGTAGATCTATTCTAAATAATGAAATAACTTGCTTAATCTATTTGCCAGACTCTCGATCCTACCTCAGAAGTGATGAATGAATCATAGTTTCTCAGAAACTATCAATCCCCATAAACCTCCATGGAAATATCGAAAGTAAACTTAACTAAAAAGAAGTGATTATCTACTCTATTTGATATATTTCTAACTTTAGAACTTTGAAAGCTAGAACCTGGATTCTGCAGAACAGTGGCGAATCCAATGGTGTGTGTGATCTTTTCCCTCGGTGTGATCTCCTTGTTCCTTTGTGTTCACGTGAGTCCGAAAAGTGTGTAATGCTAGCATCAACGCAGTATATTTTGGGACAAAGGTAGCTCAAATGCAGATCGAATATAATGGGAGTAGTAGAGGGATAGCGCAAGAGTACGAGCTTGGCTTATGCAATTCCTAGCGGGAATTATTGCGGGTCATGCAACATAAAGCGTCCAAAACACAGAAACTATCCTATTTTGAGGAGAAAAACCTGCAACTTTAATGGCTTCCTAAGCTATTCTACTCCAATGGATCAGGTGAAATAACAAGATCTGCACAAGAGATGGATATGTGGCTTACCAACAGCTGAACAATACTAACTAAGCATGCAAATGAACTGAAACTATGGCTTCTAAGTGAAATAACAGACTGAACTATTTTAAATGAGAATATGAGAAGTGAATGAGGGGCTAGTCCATTTGTTTGTGCAAAAACCATTTTATTATAGCTTTTCATTCACCCAAAGATCAAAACCAAATTTAACTCTAAAATTATAAACAATGGCCAAACACTATTCTAGGGGACCAAAAACATAAATGCAAGCCCAAGGCGGTGAAAAAAGTTGGTGAATCATTGATTTTTACGTGAGTCGTGTTAAAAATGATTTTTCAAAACGCGTAATGGACCGCCATCTTAGTAGGGTGGCGGTTATGGGACCGCCGCCTGTTCGGGGCGGCGGTCATAAGACTACCGCCAGTAGGGCGGCGGTTTCGTGAATCAAGGGAAAAAGATCCAGAAAAGAGGAAAAGAGATAAAAAGAAAGGACGCAGGGGCTAAGCGGGGCATGTGGGATGTTAATGCACACTTTGGAGATCTTTTCCGGATCCCAAAACTTGTGAGGAGACTGTATCATCATTGGGGTGCTTGTTACATTGTTCCTGAGTCAATACCTTACAATTTTGGGTACGTATAAGAACCAACTCAACAAATGTTTCAATGGCTCAAAGGATACGAGTTTTAAAATTTGAAATCAGATGAGAGATTATCAAATAGACTCCATGCCCAATGGATTGCTACTGAGCAGCTGGCCATTCTTCATCTGGCAGGAAGATAACCCCGTTGAGTCACCAAAATTGTTATCCAAAATTCACCCCTCAAGGTAATTTTGATAACATGCATCAAATTATTCAGTCCCGAGCAAGTAGATTGATTCAAGGAAAAAATCATGTTTTTGGGGTCCCCTCGGCTTCTCTCTAACTCTCCCATCCAAGAAAAATCCCAAAAGTTAGAAAAAAATGGAAAAAATGCAAAAATAAGGTTGCAAGACTATTTTAAAGCATTTCGGGTCTGAAGGGTGTGGATCGTACCAGTGCGGGTCGTACCGAGGTTCGTCGTACCAAGCTTGGGGCCAAAATACAAAGAAAATCAGCTAAGTCAGACATTTTTGTCCCAGGCGGTCTGTGGGATAGTTGGGACGTCGGGACGCAGGGACGCGAAAAGTCAAACAACCGAAAGCAAGAAAAATCGTCAAGTTTTTGTTTCGCGCGGTTTGGGACAGCCTGGACAAAAGTGCACATGGGACGCAAATCGGCTGATTTTCTAAAAGATGGTCCATCGTGGGCGGTTTGAATATTTTTTCGTCGGGATAGCCGGGACAAAGGTACACATGGGACGCGAGGGATGCGAAAAGGCAAAAAGGCCGCAAAAGAGAGACAAGGAAGCCCGAATCGGCCGATGCGGGAGAATTCGTCCCGAGACAGTAGGGACAAAGGTACACGTGTGGGATGCGAGGATGCAAAAGCTCAAACAGTGAAGAAAAATAAGAAAAGTCAACATATTCGGCTCCGGTCGAGTTAATGCTCATCCCACAAATGACAGAAAACGTCTCGCCAGACCTAAAGCAGTGCCCGCACTCAGAAGGCCATAACTTTTGAATTTCTCAACGAAATCACACAAAATTGGTACCATTGGAATCATGGCTCTGATCCCGATGCACAAAAATAAATAAATTCTTGATTTGATGAGAGATTGATCAAGATATTTTTAAAAACGTGGCTGGGTTCATAACAGTGTTTTATTTGGTGGTTGGAAGTGCAATTAATAGGCATGGTCATCATTCTTTCTCTTGTAGCACCCGGGAAAGTATGGGGAGCCTTTTGCAAGTAATATATAATAATTTCACTCCATTTAATGCCTCTTACAAGTGCTTGAAGGACAAATTTCAGGATTTCCATTTTCCCTTCTCTTTCTCTTCTCATTTTTTCTATAAATTGGAGTGTTGGGCTCATTGTAAAGGGGGAGTTTTTAGATAGCAAAGCTCTGTAAAAATTTCTTTGTGAAGCCAATGTGCTACATGCCCTTGTAGTGGACTCCTTGCATGGCGATCCAAGCCCTTATCTTGTAATAGATTGAACTGTGCATATCATGAAGCAATAAAATATAAGTTTGTGGATGTATCCTCCTTTCTTTGTGTTTTCTTGCATCCTTCTTGCCCCTTTAATCTTTCTACAAGAATATTGTGTCTATTATTATGTTCTTGCAGGGATCCATTATCATTGTGTATGTTTGGAATATTGTTGTGAATGCATTTTGCTAGATTATGGAGAACTGTCATCACTCCCTCTAGTGTGCATTTTGCTTCTTTATCTCACACATTGGAAAGATACTCTCACACACCCTCCTTTTCTGGTGTATCACCGCTTTAGTGTAGGCTTTCATTTTATGAACTCTCTCTCCTTGGTTCCTTGGAAATTTAGATTAGAATAGTTAGCTTACCCTGCATTAGAGTAGATTGTGGCAGGTAGTTTAGGAGCAAGAACCAACTTTCTCTAGGAGGTCTATCTCAAGTAGCAAGTCCCACAACTTGGAGATAGTACCCATGTTATCCAATCACACCGTGAGTCCAAGTACATGCGCTTGTATAAATATAAGGGTGATGTGATTCGGTGATAACAATACCTTCTATTTAAAAGACCTAGATGGGGAATTTCTTGAATTACCTATTAATGGGAGGCATTTGAAACATTTTCTTGATTGATTTCTTAGAATCGAGGTATGCACCATTGTCTAGTGTAAAGTCTTGGGTTTTTGTTTTGTTTTTGAATTTTTCAGTATTGGTTTTCCATGTTCCTTGGCGCTTGTTTTTGTTGGTTTCTCAGTTTGCTCCTAGAGGGTTGACTCATGAATCGGTGCCCGAGTTTACTTTTGGCACTTGGTCTACTATTTTTACTTGTGGCACTTGTAAGCGGTGCCCATCCATGAGTTGGAGCCAATGTTGGTGCTCAATTTAAATCTCACGCTATTCATTCAAAAATGTCTCAGTCCGCATGGTTTGAAGTTTTCTCTATCTCCCTGTATTGATGCATGAAATCTCTTTCCTTTATTTGGTTGCCATGATGAATTCTTTTATTTGGTCGAGGATCACATTAAGTCCAAAATTTGTTTTCCATTCCTATGTCCATGTGAAAGAATTTGTAACTTGGGTGTAAATTCTAGTTTCTTACCTTCTTCTATTTTTCCACAATCATGTTTTTTTACCTGTCAAATTTTGTCCCAAAAGTCATGGGAAACATGGTCCTTTCGATTGGATGCGGCTTGACTTTTTGGTGAAATTTTCCACTTTTTTCTCATTTGTAAAAAATATCAAATTGGCCTCTGTGTACGATAACATCTTATTGGTTATTTAACAATATGAAGTGGTAGGGAAAAAGTCTTACTTTGACCCCGATGAAGGATACGTGGCAGTTTTTCATGTTACAAGCGAGAGGTGGGTCGCCAAGGAATTTTGAAACTTTAAGGCCTACTTCAACTCAAATCTTGTCCACATGGAGGGCCAACGCTTATTTGAAATTTTCCTCTAGGCCCTACCTTAGGAGTTGCACCCGAGGAGACATGTGGAGGTTTGTGTCGATCCTCTCTATGCTTAAATGTTTCAAGAAAATTTCTAAGGCCTGGGACATGTGGAGGGCCCCACCTGTTTGGGACTCTGCACTATACTTTAGTTTTGAAGAAGTGCTGAAGGGACATCTGGAGGTTTCCGCTGGGTCTTCCCATACTTGTAATTTTCAACAGATGATGAAACTTTCTCAGACCCTAGGCACGCGGCACCTTCCACTGGTCCTTATCTCGCTTTTCACAACTTTTCCGACTAAGACACTTGTGAGCCCGCACTTGTGTAGAGTCTTCACTTTTTGGGACCATATCAAAAGTGTGCCAAAGAGAAATATGGAGGTTTCCACCGTGACTTCCCATAATTATACTTTTCAATGGCCAATGAAAATTTCTCAAACCCTAGGCATGTGGCGCCTTCTGCTAGTCCTTAAACTCTTTCAACAACATTTCCAGACTGAGACACGTGGTGAGCCTGCGCTTGTTTAGAGTCTTTGTTTTTGGGCACCATATCAAAAGTGCGCCAAGAGACATGTGGAGGCTTTCATCCTTTTTATATCCTTTTTAAAGGCCAAAAGGCAATTTTCATTGGCCCAAGGCACGTGGAGATCTTGCGCTAATTTGAGGTCCCACCTCTAAACTTCATCTTTGCAATTGCACCAAGGAAACATGTGGAGGTTTCCACTCACTCCTCTTTACACTTGGCCAACTCATAATCATAGTGTAGGTATGTGGAATAATCCATGCACAAACACTCATTTTTGAGAGGTACAAATGTAGATATCCATGCGAGGGCACTCATTTCTCAAGGTGTTTTCTTGAGGGTGAAAAGGATTTATTTTCATATCCAACTATACAGAGCCACCTAACAATGATTAAAAAGGGGATTTCTTGCACGAAAGTTTAATAATGATTAGAAGGACAATCCAAAAGTGATGGCATGGCATCACAATCATGGTTGAGTGTCTAAGAAAATGTGATCGAGTTCATGATTTGTCCACCTAGTAGCTTCGGGTGTAAATTTGTTAAACAACACTTTCGAGACAAATTGTTAACACGCAAAAGATTCCTTGAATATTAATCTCTTAGGGGGAAATCTTGGATGTAAATTGAGTGTTATAAAAATCATGCTTTAGTCATGTAAGTGTCAGGGGTTGAAATCTTACGAGAAAATTTAAGAAAGCCCATCTTCCTGAGAGACCATCTGAGAAACCTTATAATCTCTTATGTTTTAGATTATATCATGTCAAGTTGGTTGCAAGTGTACAACCATTGAAAAGCTTTGAGATTTTTCAAGAAACCTTCCCTTGCTGATGAATCTAATCAACTTTGAATTAATCTGTGTTAATCTTGGGAAAATTTGTGTCTACTTTATTTTTAGAATGTCTGCAAATAGTATTTCTTGTTCCTATTGCAATCTTGTGTTAAAATCCTCTCGAATCACATAGGATCTCGTCCCTATGATAGTTTAGTGGCATTTGCAATTTCATTACAAGAAGAGCCTTCATCCTGTAATGAGATAAACAATTTAAAATCACTTTACTGTCATTTTGTTGATAAAGATTGTCTGTAAGCCTTTGAGTGTATCTTAGGCATGAGGAACTAGGGGTCTTTAATGTTTAATTGAGTCTTTAGCTCGAGCCTTCGTGTTAAATTCTTGGAGATTGTGTGAAATCATGTAAATCTGGGCCTCCATTGATGCACACCTTCTGGTTGAAGGAATATTTTATCTATTCTAAAGCATTCTGTCATTTAGTTTTCCAATTGTTGTGAAGGTTCTCAAATATCTGGAAAAATCAAGTTTATCTTGCTTAATCTCCCACCAAAAATTATTCAAAAACAATGAATCCTACCTGAACTACCCCTATTTGCCTTGTATGTCCACAAATGAATAAATTCTACTACCAAAATATGTAGAAGAAATTAGGATTCCATAATGTCTTTAGTAACCTTAACCCTGTTTAGAAAATATCACCATTCTTTAAAAGTGACAAGAGTTAAATTGTGGTGCATTGATCATATTTTCTCAAGGTTTCCTTTCAAATTTGTGTAAAGAAGGATATCTTCATTCTCCTTCACCAACAGAGGTTACAAAATGGGTCCTCTCACCCTGGTCAAAAGGCACAACCTAAAGTAGTGAGGATAGATCAAATCCTTTCATATGGTGCTATCCATTTCTCCAACATTTGAGTGACAAAGAGCCAGTTGAATCACCTCCCGGCTACAAAACAACATACATAATGATTTATCTGTCTCAAAGCCTCTTGTTAAATATGTGATGCTGCTCATCTTGCAAAGGGAGAATCAATTTGGATACCAACGAACTCCGAAGGAGTCTTCTTTCATTAGCATACGATTATAGATAATAAAAAATCTTTCTTCATCATGTAAAACATTGATCTTGTAACAATACCAATTGCTTATTTTATTGAAATTGGGTATTGCAATGGGATCAGCTAATGGAAATACCAAGAACAACACTTCCATTAAAATCCCTCCCTCAAATTACTTTCCTCCCATTTCTACTTCATCTCATTAACTCTGAAAAACATATTGGTTATTAACCAATGACAAACAAAGAATTAAAAATCACTAAATAAATAAATAGGTGTGGAGAGGCGGACTATTTGAGCAATATAATAATCAGTATCAAATAGATTTGAACAACAATGGTAAAGTGTTTTTAAAATAAGAAACTCTATTATATGGTTTGATTGATTTTTTCCTTTTGTTTGACATTTCTATTTTTATTTTAGTATGTATTTGCAGATTTTAGAAATAAATAAATTTCATCCATATTATTATTTTCAAACGATTCTGGATTTTGTGATGTTTATATTTTCTAGTTTGAAGTATAAAAGTACATTCCATTCTATTTTTGTATGAATTTTGTAAGAATTATGCCCCACATAATGAATCGTTCACTATTTTATATATTTTTGGAGGCTATAGTATTTTTGTTAAATTATGTGCAATTTTTTGGGAAATGGTTACAAATCTTTTCTATTTAATTTAAAATAATTTGTTAATCCCTTACATTATTTTATAAACTATTTAATTTAGTTAAATGCTTACATTAATTTTTATTATATGTTTTCAAAAAAAAAAATCAAATCATTTTTAAAAATATTTATTTATGATTTACATTATATATATGAAGAATTTTATTAAATTTTTAGTATGAATTTAAATTTTTAATAATTTTTCAAATTTTAAAATATATTATACTATTAAAATTGTGATAAATGTAATCAAAATAAAGCTTTAATGTTAGAATTGACAAAACACAACATAATATCTATAATAAAATAATGTTACAATGTCTATAACTTTATAAATGTAGAAACATCTATAATTTTTTAATTATAGTAACAAAATTGATAATATACATATTAATTATTATTTTAGAGATTTCACATGTTAACTAAAATTTTAAATTTTTTGAGTGATTATATAATTTTGTGAAAATATTCAAAATTATGAAATTATTTTATCACAAAAATTTAGATAGGAAAAATTTAATTTTGACTCTAATATTGTGGATTTATTGCACAATTTTGTCATGGAGACAAATTTTTTGAAGAACAACAATTGTAAAATTATAAAAATTGCAACATTTGATAAATCATTGCAATTTCTACAATTTTGAAATTGTAGAAATTATCACAATTTTAATTCTCTACAATTAAATTGTGGGTGGAATCCATAAAATTGGATTCCCAATTCTAACATTACTATCCACAAAAAAATTGTAGAGAAATTGTGTGTAAATAATTTCTTTCTTGTAGAGAATAATATTGAATTTTTATACAAAGTGAGCAACTCTTCTTCTTGAACATGAGTGATTTTTTGTTTATATTTATTTATAAGTTATGAACCCTTGATGGTTGATTTGATTGCAATATATTCAGTTTTTCATTGTTTATGTGCTTTGCATTTGACTTGGATTTGATTCCTCATGACCGAAAGTATTTGGTTTTTAAATTGAGGGCTCGATGCGAGCCCGCATTCACTCCATTGTGTTGACCAATATGCTCGATTGGCTCACTCAGCAATCTCTTGGTTGTATCTTACTATACATGAAGAGTTGATCGGGTTTTGTATCGTTCTCAATGCATAAACTAATAAAGAATAACGGTATTGCATTCCATAATCCTTTCACTCAAAATACACATTCAAATCACTCCTCAACTATGAAGTGTGGAAATTACTCAACATTACATTGCTTGACACCGTAATAAATATATACTTATATTAAATTGTCCTTAATTAATGGTTCCGTAATGTCCACTCCTCTTGAACATTGTTTGAACCGTATTATCAATTTCGAATTGATTATCAGCATAAACGTTGTTGATTTATTCTAGTTAGCATACTAATAAGGTGTGCGGGACATCATGATTACTATTGTGTTTTGGTTACTATTTTGATTGTATGGTCATATTGTGGACTTGATGGGAATTTAAGGATATGATGATGATCTAGAATGGTTTCCTTGTTATGATGTCATCCCTCTTCGATGTTGCTTTACTAAATTTGATGTATCCCTGTGACTAAACACATAGACATCATTACTCATTGTACATGTAAATATTAATAGATGAACGACATTAACACATTGTGATATGGAAATTGAAGGATAGACATTATTGTAACCGAACTGATTAACTTTTGATAGACATTCAATATGGAAGATAATGATGTGTTGTCAGTTTAGATATATGTTGATATTTCAAATTTTCTTCGTATTGATTTTTATTATGATGTTCAAAGTTATTTTGTGATTTCTTTGATATTGAAGAATTGGAAAAATTGTGAACGAGTGAAATTATTGCTTAAATTAGATGATTCAGTTGGTTTATGATCTTAGTTGCAAATTGATGTATTAATAGAATTGAAATGTTAAAATTGATGTAATTTTTGAATTACTTGGTCTTAGAAATAGTAGTGATGATATTGGATGTTGAAATTGATATGTAGATATAAGTGTTTTATTAGTTTGACATCGCTAATATGGCCATGAGGCCAGAAAGGTATGGTTTTATTTTGCAGGAAATTATATCACAACAATAAACTACAGCGATAGGATACCAAAAACAAAGGAATGTGGGGTATTGGCAACTGGTCACCATGGCAACTTATGTAATGTTGTTGTTTTGTTATTTGTTGTTAGGGGGTTCCTATGGGGGATGACCCCAATTGTGACCAAGGGTTTGTGTGTAATTCTTTTCCTTTATTTTATTTAATTTTGGTGTATGTGATTTAATTTGTGATGTAATTCCTTTTTATCATTAATTGGTTTATGTGTCTTAATTAAGTGAATTAATCATATTATTAAGCTAATTTTGAATGTGACAAAAATGAGTCATTTATTAGAGTGGTTGGGTCTTTGGTTCTTGTGTTTATTAGTTGAGTGTATGTGATTTTGAGTGTTGTACACTCCACCCTACTTGGGAAACTCGGATTTGGGCTTAAGGGCCATTTTGGAGGCTTGTGGGACAAGTTAAACTTGTCCCACACCTCTTAATTTATTATACCAACCATACCTATGGGTTGGGGGTCAAAAATAGACCCCATTATGTATTTTGTAAGGAAAATGTGAGATTTAATTGCAATTTGTTACATGTTTTTAAATTTTGTCCTTAAGCGGTGTGGATTGGAGTGTTGTGGTTAAGAGGTTTATCATTCCTATCAGCCACTCATTTATTATGGCTTGGGGTATGGGTTTGAATTTGGTGATGTGGGATGGAGAAGAAATGGTGTGGAATCCTACATGGAGCCATATCATCTTTCCCTCCCTCTTTTATATTTATTGGAGTTTTTGAGAAGTATTGGGGGTTACTTGCTCATTTATTTTTTGAATGCTTGTAATTTTGGAGAGTTTTCTTGAGGAGGGTGAATGGAGCTTGGAGTGGATGTTGTTTTTAGTATTTTGGAAGGTTTGGAGCTTATTGTATATTGATACTCTTCATTTGTAAGGTAGATCTCCAACCTTGTTTTTATCATACAATTTTGGTTGTGCTCATATGTGTAGTTCATGATTGTTTACTACTTATGATTGTGGGAAATAAACACGGTCCGTAGGTTGTGAGAGAAATGGAAATGGGGTAAAACTTGATGGAGGCATAAGAGAAATGTTATTAGATGTTTAGAAAGGATTTTGGTGGGGATGTCCACCTTGTTGGTAAATATGATTTTTTAATATCTTGTTATTTTCTTGAGGGAGGCATAAGAGTGGGTTGATTTCTTGAGGGAGGCATAAGAGTGTTGTATCTTCTTCGAGGGAGGCATAATATTGTTGTGTGTTTTGTGATGGATGTTTTGGAGGCTCATAGGTGGACACCCAAGCCCTTGGGAGGCATAAGAAGAACCCCCATGTTCCTTTCTCCTCCATGTATTTAGTATGAAGCCTTTGTGTTTTGATATTTTTGTCTTGTTATAAAATTGGTATTGTGTTATTTCATTTATTGTATTGAGTGAATGTGTATGTGGAAGCCATTTTTGAGTTGCCATGGTTGTCTAAATAACCCTCATTGCTTCCTTGTTGGGGCTCGGGGGCCAATGAGGAAGAAGACTTCTCTCCCTCATTGGATATTTTGGTTGGGTGGAGAGTGTTTCCTACTCCCCCATTTTGTTGTGTGTATGGTTTGATGAAGATGGAAAACTCTAAGGATTAAGTTCTCTTGTTGGAGGAAGGCATGTGAAGTTGTAGCTTGCAATATTAATACTCATCAACTTGAAAATGATTCCAATAAGACATTGGATGTGATTTTATTCATTGGTTAGCTTCTTGTAAATGGTTTATCATGCGTTGCTTACTTCATAGGGAATGTGAACCCTATAATTTTTTTGTACAAAAAGGAATAATAATGCATTCAAGTCATGTTTTACTTTCGTTTATCCAAGTGATTGTGCATGAAAGAATTAATAGAATTAATTCTTTAATTTTAGTTCCTTTTTATTTACGATAGAAATTTGCTTAAAGTAGAGGAATTAAAAACACAACTAACTATACACTTATATCATTCTATAAATAAATTTAAAGTAATGTTTTTGTTCAAAATTTAAGGCATAAATTTGAACTCTTCTATATTTATCTAGGTGTATGTAAATTATATCCATATAAATTTATAAAGGCAAATTTATCCTCTCACACTAATTTACAACCTCATATATTAATGGAAAACTTATCCAATAAGTAAATATATATCTTAATATATCATAGAGATATATTAAGAAAAGATATATCTATTGTATATTAAATTTATAATATCAGCATATAACTAGTATTAATAAATATTATTATATTTTCATTGTCTCGACAAATATTTATATATATGTAATTATATAAGAAAATTATATTATATATATATATATGTGTGTAAAATAATAGTCAAAGTTAGAATTAAAAACATGACCCATTTGAAATTAGGTAAGTGAAAAGATAAAGTGTATTAATAAAGTTTTTAATATGTGTGTGTGTGTGTGTGTGTGTGTGTGTGTGTGTGTGTGTGTGTGTGTGTGTGTGTGTGTGTGTGTGTGTGTGTGTAATAAATAAATAAAATGGGAATGAGTGTAGTCGTCTTAATGTTTTGGAAAGCTATTAGCTAATAAAAGGGGGTTGGGGCGGGGTGCCAACCCCACCCACAACCCATTTAATGTTTATATGGGGTGGGGGTGGGAATGGGGTTGACGCCCCTCCCCAACACTATGAAAGCGTACATTATTTTCCAAACCCTATGTTATATTAAAAACACAGACACATGTTTTCCTTTTACGGTTACTTTGCACAAGAATGCAAATGTCTATGTTTCATTTACCGCACAACACACACAACCTATGTTTCTTAAAAGGATAAAGTAATATGTTAGTACACACACACACACATACATATTAAAATGGTCTTACATAGGATAATATATAATATGTTAGTATATATATATATATATATTTATGTATGTGTTTTTTTATATATACATACCCACATACCCACCAAATGATATATACACACACACACACACACAATGTGTATATATACCAGTTGTAACTAAAATTAGTGCAACGAGCAAGAATAAATGGGTAAATACCCACACCCAATCGGGTAATTTTTTCTTTACAAATGAGATGCAAACCATAACCAGTAAAATGTCATTAGAGGTTAAGAAAAGCCTAGGAGAGGTATGCTACAACTATTACTCTTCTTGTGAGTATTCATCCTAGGATTTGAGTTCCCTTCCATGGCTTCATCCTCTTGCCCTCTCCCTTAACCTACAACACAAAACAAGAGAAAATGACAAAATATATTTAGAAAATGAATATATGGCATTCCATAAGGATATCTAGGGTTATTTTGCCAAACATGAATCTAAGGGTTGATAAAGATTTGATCAAGTGGTGTAGAATGAACCCTACATCACTTAAGTGATGGGGTATTTAGGTGGGAATGATTTAATAAAATATTTGTGTGTGTGTGTGTGTAATGTTAAATGGGGCCTAAGGGGTTAGACTAAGTTGTGCACCTTGCCCCTTTTAGAATAATGAACTTATTATAAATTGCATGCATTTAACAATGCAAGATTATTATCCTAGTATGATTTAATATAAAATTGATTTTGTACCTTAAATAAATTATTTTAAAAGGGATTAATGGAGTTAAATAATGAAAAGCTAAATGAGGATTATTTAAATAAAATATTTAAGTCTAGAAGAGAAAGAATTAAATCGTAACATCATTTCGAGATTGGGTTTAAAATATTAAGCATTATCTTCATTTTGTCTGCCTTGTAATTGTTTAAAATTTTATAATCGGGACTTATATAAAATCCTTGCTAAGGCTTCGTAACCTTTAAACAATTTTTTTAAAAATAAAATTCATAATTTTATCGGTTTGCTATCGGGTTATCATTGGTTTGAGTGGGAAAAATGTGGGCGTTGCAGGTCTCCTTAATTTAAAATATCTAAGAATTCACTTTCACATCATGAATTACCTTCATTCCTGAAAGGGAGTTATTGGATAACATTGTAGAGTGGGTCACCTTTTTGAAGCAATAGTAGAAGTTGCAGAGATACAACTGAATAAAAGGGATTATTTTTGAATGAATCCTCCCATTAATATGGCCTCCTAAACCTACATTCAATTGAAACTTTTTCATGCTAAATGTTGAAGTAGCTACGTTCATGGTATTTTTACAATCTACATTTACTGTTAAGATGGTTCCTGATTTGGTATTATGGTTATAAAGTATTTCAAACAATTAAAAATAAATTAAAAATTGATTGTAAATAGTAACATTTCTAGATTTCAAAACAATATATAATTTCACAAAATTAATTATCATGCGCAATTAAATTGTAGCTTCCATCTACATATTTTATCCGGTAATGAAAATGGTAGAAAAATTGTTGAAATTGCCACAATATAACATTGATGAGAGTTATGAAATTGTAAATTATAGAATTTCTACAAAGATGGAATATATAGAAAAACTAATTTTTTTGTGAAGATTGTGGAATACTAACAAAAATATAAAATGTAGAAATGTTACAACTATTAATAAATGTGGACAATGTATAATTTAAAAATGGATATTATCTATAAATTTTATAAATTGTGGACTATCCATGGTATAATGAATTGTGGAAAAACTACAATAATATATAAAAGGTGGATTAGCTACAATTCCAATGCCACAATTTTAATTTTTGGAATACCATATAACCACAAAAATATTGTTGAAAAATTGTGGCAAAAGGCTAGTTTTTGTTGTGTTAAACTATTGAATTTGTCTTAAAACATTAATTAAAATTATATTCAAAATTTTCAATTTTAATTTTTTTTTAATTTAGAAGTATTTTAAATAAGGACATTCCCAATTGTCTAAATAATTTAATAATATTATAAATATAAATGGGAATAACATAAAAAGATATTGAATAATAATTATAAACAAAACATCACAATAAACAAAAACTATGACTTTTTCATTTTTGATATTGTTTTAAAATTTCTATTTAGAAAATTAATATTTACTATTTTTGAATATTATATTTATAATATAGATCGGGTTACACAACATACGAGAAATATGAATTGTTTGATCATAAAATAATTTATATTCATATTTCTAATTAATAATAATATGTTTTATTTTTTAAGAGAATTATAAAATATTTATTAATTAATTAGAATTATTTTTAAAATTGGATCGATGTGTCGGTACCAAAATTTGTTCTCCTTTTCAAGCCAAGCAACAACACCAATTCAACATGGAGCTTAGAAGCAGTGAGATCATAAATATATATCATTTTGCAGCTTGGGAGGAGGTCTAACCGTCCCTTTGTTACTTGGATTTGTGGAGAGATGGGCGGTACCTTAAAGGATATGATCTTATCCTAACTATTTTAGGTTGTTCCTTTCAACCAAGGTAAAAGAACTATTTTTAACCTCTATTATTTGAAAGGAGATACAGGTACCCTTCTTTTCCATAAATTTTATAGATAAGACCTTGGGGAAAATATGATCAACACACCGAGATCCGACTCTCATGAGTTATCACTTCCAGATCATGGAGATACTTTCACAACAAGACAAAGGTTATTAAAGACATTTGAGACCCTTATTGTTTCTCGCATGTTTTGTAATGTAGATTATGCATTTGTGTACATGCATGACAAACATGGGTACTATGGGTAGGATTGGTTATTGTTAAATGAATTTATGTGGGAGGGGAGACATGATGGACTTGACTCACCAGATCCCGAGAGATTATACAAAATTAAAAGATTCAATCAACAAAATGCCACAAAAAGTTAAATTGTTTCCTCAACTAGAATATGTGCTTTAACGGAGGCCCAAATTAGCACTCTTTTACACAACCTATGGGATTATATTTAAGTAACATTAAAACTAAAGAATTTATTAATATTGAATTTAATAATATTAATGTACTTTTAATTGCCTTTTACATATGTTAACAAAAGTATACGATTACTAATGTATACAAATATAAAAGAAATGATTTTTTTGTTTTAGCCTCCTAGAGCCTCATCACGCTAAATAGTGGCATGGCTCTGAACTCGCCGTATGCATAGTCGATTGTGCTTCACAAATGTTCTGATATGAAACAGACCCACCTCTATGAGACTTCCTTCCACGCGCGACAACGCAAACGGGTGAGTTCCCATTAGAAGATCTCACAATAAATTTCATCCAGTCTTCTAGTAATACTCTCTTTGTTCCTCAAACGATTTTGATTAAAATCTTAGAGGTGTTTTCCGAGTTGAAGTTGCATTCGATGCTTTGAATAGATAACAACATAGTTGGACCATCTCGCTTGCCTTAAGCGCTCAAAAAAAAAAAAACAAAACAAAACAAAACAAAAGAGAAGGGGGCTTTGTTTGGTTGCCACGACCTGGCTATCTCCCTGACTAGGCCATGGCCATGGATCCCAGCATGAACACTCCTCACAGACACAACTTTTCAACTAATTTTGATAAGGAAAAAAAAAGGTATTTGGTTAGGAATTTGGTTATCGATTCTAGTAGAACACCCAGAGAACAATAATGATATTCCCTGTCCAATAATCATCATCGCAGGGTAACAAATGCTTTCATTACAGTACTCAAATGAGAATGGCGGCATGATATTTCACGAATCTATTTCCCCTGCGCCAATGGTATCTCACATCTTCCTTAGCACGCGTACTTACACTACTATCAGAAAATTTCCCCGACAGATCCATTCTGATCCCTTTCCCATTCCTCCTCAGTCGCATAAATTTGAGAACGAGAAATTCTGAAGCAGTTAGTAGTGTAATGTGTCTGTACACTCGTTTGGAAAAAGGTTGAAAGCCACGCCTCAAAAATCCCAATCCTTCTTTACTAAAATCGGTCATTTTCGGTGCAATTACTTGGCTAGCAACGCATAATAATAATAGCGTGATTTGCCCCATTTGTTCTGTAGATACGGAGAGTGGGTAAATAAAACAAGGAGGGAAAAAATCAAGATTTGCAGATCCAAGTGAATGGATATAGATCGACCCACTTCTCCTCCAACCACCGCAATGAATCCATGCGGCCAGACATCATCATGCAAAGAGCCGACCCTTTAGGGTATAGACCTGTAAAATTCAAGTGTAATTAATAGCAAAGAAAATCAGGTGGCCCAGTGGTGTATCTTGCATGCCTTAGAATGGAATGTCAATGTTTGGCGGGTGGCCATTAAAGCCACGCACCCCCCCTATCCATAATTTCAAATTTAGGTTAATCTTATAGGTTCATATAATGTAATTTTTGATGAAGTAAACTATGTTTAAACATGATAACTCAAGCACTTCGTGGACAATGATTTCTCGGTGTGAAACCGTTGCTATGTATCCATCTTTTTACGTGATGCAATGGAGGAGTATTCCTATTAGCCAATAAAATAAGTAGCCTTAAAATTCTCGCATCTTTTACACTTGCATGTTGTTGGTTGGGTGTGAGTTCCCACCTCGACAAATATCAGAATTAGTTCATATAAATGTGTATGTAACATCCGAGTTGTGATTTATAGAATTACTTAATGTAATGTTCATTATAGAATTACGATCTTGTCACGAGAATAATTTTCTCCGACGCATGCTCTTAACGTTATTTAGCGCCAAGATTAAATGACTCCTCGGATAAGAACTCTCTGTCGACACTAAAATTTTCCTCCATAATTTCTATTTCATTAATGTATGTATTAGAATAGGATGTTGTTAAGTATAATTAGTAGTAGCGTCGATAGAAGATAATGGCACGTCACAAGACGGTGTCGCCAACAATGTGGAGTACGGTAATAATCAAAGTACAATAGGAATGTTGTAAAAAGTAAATATTTGTCGTAAGTGGTCCGGTAATGTTAAAATGTCAAAGTTTGGGTAATTAGAGAAGTAGGGTCTACATGATTAGGAATTAGAAATATTATATTGGTAATAAGGACAAGAAGTGAGGTCATAAATATTTTGTATTTTATTTGTAAAAAGTCTAAAAATGTGGAACCCATGTAAATGATAAGGTTTATCTTATCTTAAGAGATAAGCTTACATGTACAGATAAGAGTTAAGGTATGGAATATGATTCGTCAGAGTGGATTTCTTATCCTATCTTAGAGATAGGATGGATAATCCCGAAGTTCTATAAATAGAGAGGCCACCCCCCTCATTTAGCATAGAAAGAAGTAGTGAGAAATATTGTAGGAAGTGTGCAAAGGAAGCCATCAGTTAAAGGTGTGTTGAAGAAGCCATCAAGAGGTGTAATTGTAAAGTTTCTCCCATAGTCTTGTTGAAGTACCTCATGGGTGAGATTGTAACAATTTCATGTTAATATTATAATTTACTTTGATATTTTAGATTTGTCATCATTCCGTCTTATCATAGTCAATGGTATTCTTGTGTTCGGTTGTTGTTTTGTTTCCAGATTACATCCACCAAACTAAAGGCCATGGCATTAGTAAATAATCATAAGCACGAGGAGTTCCCGTGAAGAATTATCATAGTGCCGGATTGGTGATGACATTTTGGTTCCCGCTGCGGATCATTCCTCGTTGGTGGATTTTCTGGAGAGATATTCCCACTAAGTCAAAAATCAATTGGAGGGTAACCTTGTTTTTACTGTGCATAGTAGTTACCATGGTAAAGTCATTTTTACCGTGAATAGTAGTTACCATGACAAAGTCATTTTTGCTGTGAATAGTATTTATCACAGTAAAGTCACTTTTTACCGTGAATAGTATTTACCGCAGTAACTTCACTTTTTACCGTGAATAGTGTTTACCACAGTAAAATTAGTTTTTACCACAGTAAGTCAAGTTTTACCATAGTTTACCGTGGTCATTTCTATAGTAATTCCAATTATTTGTGCACATAAGTCTTGTTGATTGTACTTGTGGGTTGGTATTTCACGGTGGTTACTTTTGAAAATGGGAAAGATTCCTATTTTTTCAGCTCAATCTAATGAAGATGCTTCTTCTTTCATTCAAGAGTTTAAACGATCTTGTATTTGTAATGGCCTTATAAGAAGGGAACAATGGACTGAATTTTTTCCTACCTTTTTGGATGGTTCAACACTTAGGTGGTTTGAAACACTAGGTGATAATGTGAAAAATTCATGGGATTTATTAACTGAAAGTTTTCTTGAAGAATTTGGTGAACAACAGAAATATGCAGATCTCATGATCAAGATCACAAAGCTGTCCCAAGGAGAGAAGGAGAAGATAAGGGATTATCATGCTCGTGTTCTAGAGCTAAGGAGGAAGCTCGACGCCCAGATCCGGAAGGAAGGATTAGCGGATGGGTTGATGAATGGTGTGGATAATCTCCTACGTAAGCACTTCATTCTTGGGATGAAGCCGAGATCGACAATGAGTGAAGTATGACCACCCAACTACCATTGAACAAGCAAAGGAGATTGCAAGAAGGCAAGAAGAAAGCATGGAAGAGGAGCCCAAAGAAATTGTTGCTAAAGTAGAGCCTACACCAACACCTTTGGTCCAGAATCCACAACCACTCCCGGTGAGCACAAATATTTCTCCTAATACATCTACTAAGTATGAAGATCTGCTCAAAAATATGGGTCAGTTAACTATTAATCTTCTTCAAGGAAAGGAATTTAGTTCTTAGGGAGGAGATAGAGGTCCAAAAAGAAATATTTCTGAAGTTGTTTGTTATGGTTGTTATAAAAAGGGTCATTATAAGTATAATTGTCCAGATAGAGCTTCTACATCTGGTACAAGAGATAATGATAAAGGAAAAGCACCTGTGAATTCTCTTGATGTAGTAGATAAGAGTAGAAATAATGAAGTAGATGTGTTTGTAACAAAAAGAAAGAAAGAAAAAGATAATCAAGATGGAACTGATCCTAAGAAGATGAAAGGAGAAACTAGTAAGAAACATAGGAGAAGAAAGTTGGGTGTGCAGGATTTTCTGATTTCATAGGGGCAAGGACCATACTCCATCTTGGAAGATCTGTCCAAAAGGCCTGCAAATATTACATATGGTCAACTCTTGGCTATGTCTTCTGAGAAGAGGCGGGAGTTGCGAGGTGGACTCAATGCTCGAAGAAGGAAGGAGGTTGAGGTCCCTGTTTTGGAGGCAGAGGCAGATCCCTATGCTCCACAAGCTGAGGTATTATGTAATGGTATTTCAATTCATGATGTCTTAGTTGATGGAGGTGCTGCAGTTAATGTAATGACCGAGTCTCATAATGAATATGTTGGGTTTAAAATTGATCGCCCTTCAACACTTATGTTAAGGTCATTAAATAAGGGAAAAACTAAACCAGAAGGTGTAGTTTCAAATGTGGCAATATCTGTTATGGGTGTTGTATGTGTGGTAGACTTTCAGGTGATGAAAAATGGTACTGTTGTGTACCCAATGCTGCTGGGAAGACCATGGCTAAGGAGAGTTCATGCAAGAAACTACTGGAATGAAGGTTTCATGACACTTGGATGTGGTAGAGAGAGGGTGAAGATAAATGTGATCCCTCGACATCATAAAGCAGAACCTGTGGATTCAAGTGATGAAACTGATGATTGGACATCCTCTGATTACTCTAGTACTAGTGAAGTGGACACTGAAGATGAAGAAAGTGAGGTGGATGTTTCAGTCATGGATATCCTTCTAGTCACACCAACTCATGACCCCATAAAATTATCTGAAGAAGAAGTTGATGATCGTCTCCAACAAATAAAGATTGGTGATGCTGTGATGGAGAGTGAGAAGGAATCCTACCTCCACTCTTTTGCAAGGTACATACACCTATTCACTTTTGATTACAAGGAACTCCGTCAAGTAAGTTGGGTAGAACATTGTATTGAGCTGGTAGATGGTGCTAAGCCCATAAAGCAAATGCCATATAGAATGAATCCTAATTTTTCCAAGACTGTAAAAGAAGAAATAGATAAGTTGCTTGATGCAGGATTCATATTTGCTATGGAGAATTCAGAATGGGTTTCTCCCATTGTGATCTCAATAAAAAGAATGGGAAGCTACACATTTGTGTTGATTACAGGAAGCTCAATAAGGCAACAAAGAAGGATCATTACCCTCTTCCATTTTCAGATCAGATCTTGGATGAAGTAGCTGCCAGGAGTGCTATAGTTTTGCTGATGGATATAGCGGATACAACCAAGTTCGTGATATAGCAGAGAAAAGATCAGTCAAGACCACATTCACCACTCCTTGGGGAACATTTGCTTATAGAGTTATGCCTTTGGGTTGTGTAATGCTCCAAAGAACATTCCAAATTTGATGAATAGGGTGTTCGAACCCTACATCGGGACCTTCATCGAGTATTTCTCGGATGATTTTTGCATCTATGGGAGTAAGTTGGACCACCCGCACTGATGGAGACAACATTTCAAAGGTTAGATGAAGCACAAGCCTCACTAAACCCTACAAAGTGTGTCTTTGGATGTTCTAAAGGCGTTTTGTTAGGGCATGTCAGTATCCAGAGATGGTATTGGTACGATCCTCGATAAAGTTTCAAAATCAAAGATTTACCATTTCCTATTAATAGAAGTAAGTTGAGATCATTTTTAGGCCATGTGGGTTACTATAGAAGGTTCATCAAGAATTTCTCAAAGATTGCACAACCACTAACCCAGCTTCTTGAAGAAGGATGTTACTTATGAACCAGAAATAAGGTGCATGAAGCTTTTGACAATCAAGGAAGCCCCGTGTCTTCACCTATTTTGAAGAATCTATATTGGAGAAAGCCATTCATTATGTACACCGATGCCTCGATGCAGCACTAGGAATTACTTTGAGCCAAAAGGATGAAAATGGGAATGAACATCCAATTTACTTTGGGAGCGCATAAATGAGCAAAGTGTTGAGGTAAACTATACCGCAATCAAAAGAGGCTCGCTATCATTTTTATCAGAAAAGAAGTTTAGAAATTACTTGCTAGGGCAGAAATTTATAGTTGTAATGATCATCGTGCTCAAAATATATATTGTCAATAAGCCTAACCCATCAGGGAGGATAGCAAGATGGATAATTTTGCTACAAGAATTTGAATTTGATATTATAGATAGGCCAGGAAAGAAGCATGTCAATGCAGATGCACTCTCTCGAGCCTATGATGGTTTAGGATCATCTTGTGATGATGATGATTTCCCGATGCAACATTGTTATCCCTTGACACAATCCCTAGTGAATACATAGATATTTGGAATTATCTGAATGAATTCAAGTTTCCTGATGGTGCCAATGCAAAGACTAAGAGAAATATTACTCAAGCCAGTTGTCCATATTCTATTCTGCATGGAGTATTATTTCGAATAGGACCTGATGGACAGTACAAGAGGGCAGTTGGACGTGATCAAGGAAAGGAGCTGCTAGAAGAATTCCACAATGGTACATGTGGAGGGCACTTCTCTGACAACTTACAAAGAAGAAGGATTTTGATGCAGTGTTATCACCGCCCACTCTTTTAAAGATTGTTATAATTATTGTAAGACATGTGATATTTGTCAAACACATGGTAACCGTAAGACTTCATCAGCTCCATTATGTCCTATTCTTCCCCTTGGTCCCTTTGAAAAGTGGGGAATAGACATTGTAGGTCCACTTCCAACTACATCACGCCAAAATAAGTATATTGTAGTTGCCACAGATTATTTAACCAAGTGGGTTGAAGCTAGGCCATTGAAGACAGCTTCTATGGATGAAGTGGCAAGGTTCATATATGAACGTATTGTCACCAGATTTGGTTGTCCATTAGAAATTGTATGTGATCAAGGAAGCCACTTCATTAATGAGGTGGTAGAAGCCCTAGTCAATAAATTTTCTATTAAGCACAGAAGGCAACAACATATAAGCCAAGCACAAATGGATAGGTGGAATGAACAAATTTTGTGGTCATGTCAAATTCAAGCAAAAGATGCAGCTTGCAGTACATAAATGGGATAAGAGGATTCATGCAGATTTTGGGCATATAGGGCAACATCAAAGTCAAGAAACAGATACTCCCATTTTAGTTGGCCTATGGCATTGATCCAGCTTCTTCCTATTGAGTTTGATATTCCCACCGTGAGAGTTATGAAAATGAAAGGATGGATGAAAGTGATTCAGTAAAAGAAAGGTTGGTACATCTTCATTTGCTAGAGGAAATGAGGGAAATAGCAAAGGATACAAGCCATAAGAAGAAAATGAAGTAGAAGGAGTACTTTGATCAAAAGATCCGGTGGTCTCCATTTCAAGTGAATGACTTGGTTCTAGTATATGATTCCAGATACAAAAAAGAAGACAGAGAAAATTTCTTCCAAAATGGATGGGGCCCTACAAAATAGCAGCTGTGCATGAAAATGGTACGTACCGACTGGAGGAATTGGATGGCACTCCCATTACGAAATGGGTCAACCACGACAAGTTGAAGATTTTCCAAGCACTAGAATAGTCTACTCCGAGGACGGAGTAGAAGCTAGGAAGGGGGAAGATGTCGACACTAAAATTTTCCTCCATAATTTCTATTTCATTAATGTATGTATTAGGAATAGGATGTTGTTAAGTATAATTAGTAGTAGCATCCGATAGAAGATAACGGCGCCGTAGTACAGTGTCGCCAATAATGTGGAGTACGGTAATACCAAAGTACAATAGGAATGTTGTAAAAAGTAAATATTTGTCATAAGTGGTCCAAGAATGTTAAAATGTCAAAGTTTGGGTAATTAGAGAAGTAGGGTCTACATAATTAGGAATTAGAAATATTATATTGGTAATAAGGACAAGAAGTGAGGTCATAAATATTTTGTGTATTTTATTTGTAAAAATTCTAAAAATGTGGAACCCATGTAAATGATAAGGTTTATCTTATCTTAAGAGATAAGCTTACATGTATGTATAAGAGTTAAGGTATGGAATATGATTCGTCGTAGTGGATTTCTTATCCTATCTTAGAGATAGGATGGATAAGCCTGAAGTTCTATAAATAGAGAGGCCACCCCCCTCATTTAGCATAGAAAGAAGTAGTGAGAAATATTGTAGGAAGTGTGCAAAGGAAGCCATCAAGAGGTGTAATTGTAAAGTTTCTCCCATAGTCTTGTTGAAGTACCTCATGGGTGAGATTGTAACAATTTCATGTTAATATTATAATTTACTTTGATATTTTAGATTTGTCATCATTCTCGCCTTATCATAGTCAATGGTATTCTTGTGTTCGGTTGTTGTTTTGTTTCCGTGATTACATCCACCAAACTAAAGGTCATGTGCATTAGTAAATAATCATAGCATGAGGAGTTCCCGATGAAGAATTATCATAGTGCCGGATTGGTGATGACATGTATGTTCATGGCATCGAGCTCTAACGATGATGCTAGTGTCGAGAAGAACGCTAGGGAGGCTCATGACTCCGCCTAGACTCGTATTTTTTTCTACAAAGATCCTCGCCCTTAACACTATAGCAAAGTGCCCCGATTTAAATATATTGCATTTCTAAGTCGGTTCTCTTAATCTGATAAAAAAATTTTTGTCACATTTTTGGGTTGCTTGGTTGTGCGTCGTACTCCGTGCTCGCTTCATTTTTTCATGGCGTTACATTTTGGTATCGAGCTAGGGGTTCAAAGCTTGGACCCTTGGGCATACGTTAAAAAACACCAAACAGAACATTTAACTTAAGACAGTAGTAGATCCTTTTAAAATATAAAACCACAATGTTTTTTTTTATTATTGGCAAATAGTTTTTCAAAGGACTATACCTTGAACAGAAAGGCTCGGGGCTTTAATAGGAAAATAAAGCTCGAAAAAAAGGATCAACATCCCGATATAACAATAAGGACCAAGTGCGTAACGCAATGCAAAAAGAAACAACCAAGAAAGAACACAACAAAGAAATAAACACCGGGTTGATCAAACAAAGAAACACGCAGTGGTCCGCAACAAAAATGATAACAATGTACTCCGCCGACCACTAACGGAGAAAACATCCAGACATCATCACAAAAGAGCCCAACAAAAGCTATCAAGGAAGGAACCAAAGAAAAGCAAACCAAATGCAAAACAAAATAGCAACAAAACAACAACACAAATGCTTAAGAATCGCAGAAAGCCATATGCCAAAATGTAGCAATAATAATAGCCTAAAAAGACAACAATCAAATCTTGTCCGATATGGTGGGGGATTTAGATTTGGCATTACCCTTCTTTTTCCGATCCACCACTGTCCATTCCCGATTTCCCACATCCACTACAATGGAAAACTGCAATAGGTTTGATGGGGGAGTGTCCCAAATGGGAGGTCGGAATATCTTTAATCACCGAATCAGCACTGTAAAGAATAATCTGAGGCTTATCTCGTATTGGTCTCGTGAATCAACCATGATGGGTGAGTTAGCTTGGTAGGGGGCACTCAATTCCTTAGACGGATCTCGAGTCGATTGTAAGATGTTCGTGTAGAGAATCCCTCCACCAGCCAAGTTTTGGTCTTACGTTTGGAGTGTTCACACATATCCAAACATGACCAGGCTTGGAAGCAATGCCTACATCTCAAGGCAAGTCTCTCATAGTCTATCCTCTCGCACTCAGAGCCTGGCTCCAATCTGTAGATTGATTTCTGCTGGTAAACATTTGGAGGTATCGAGATCAACCAGGATTCGAGCATAAGTAGTATGGGTTTGAATGGAGGTCTTATCATCGACTGCTACACATGAGCCTAAAGTATCCCCTATAGCAATGAGACAAGATCTGTTCCAAAGCTGCAATGGGAGTCCTCGGTAGACAAACCCAAATTGGGTAGGTATCAAAAGACTCCTTTAATGGGTCGAAAGATGGATACCATGGTTTGGATATAAAACCACAATGTTGATAATTATAAGAAACAACAAATTTAGAAAACTGGCACAAGACCTAGAACGATGAACTAACTCTCGCCTTGATCTATGCAGAGTCGTGGATTGGGCGAGGGTCTCTTCATATAGACCTAGACATACCACCGCCAAAGTAGGCCGTAGTAGCCATCCTATCTCGAGATCTTGCAGACACTCCAGATGTCAATGCCATTATACGCGGAGAGCCCTCGGGAGGATGACTTGCTAGACATAGTTTGGAGCCATCGCAGATGCCCAGCATCCCTCGACACGCCGAGGAGCACAGAGCAGAGAACTTCCGTGTGGAGTCGCTAGGGCAGAGTCACCACAAAGAGGACATGGGGACAAAGATCTTAGACATAGGGACAGTCTCTGAGCCCTAGATAGAGGCAGGAGCATTTAGATAGACCTAGGATTCGTCATATGTTAGCTGCAGATCATATCGTGGAGATCCCGAAGCTGCGCGACCATCTCACTATTTGGGTGATACAGTGAAGTTTTCGGTAGAGGCCTGGTTGGTGAGCTTCAAAGCAGATGCTTCAAGCTCTTCCTCAGTACTTTGAAAGCAACACGAAAGCTCGTGTTGCAATCCATCTTCCGAAGGATGGAGCAAGAGTCCTGTAGAGGACCGAAGAGCGAAGCTCCATACTGACTTGGAGATGATTACCTAGGAGCTATTTGAGGAGCATTTTAGGAGCGTATTTACGCAGAGATTTATACAAAGCAATTGTAGACGAGTTTAATGACCTCCGTCAAGCATCGATGATAGTAGCCGAGAGTATGAGAGTCGATTTATGGACCTACTCCAGTATGTCAACTACATGTAGGATGAGTAGGTACGGATTCACTGTGTTAGTCCGGGCCTAAATTTGGATTTAGGTGGCGCAGTGTGCATTCACCGCCCATAGACATTAGCAGAGGCCGTGGAGAAGGCCTATATTGTAGAGAGACACGGCGAAGACGCAGTAGGGCTGAGAGACAGAGTTCGAGCCGTATCCAGCAGATGCAGGATAGTAGGTCGAGGGGGTTAGTTCCTCCTCCACGGGGTGGACAAAATTCGTGGGCAAGTGTCATTCAGTGCCACCACAAAGACAAAGCAGCAGCAAGTGCACCCACCCACCTTACCGACCTCCTCGCAGATTTGATGCACGAGAGGACGTAGTATGGGGCCTCCTCCTAGGGGTCCCATCAGACACAGGGTGCACCGAGAGCCTCACCACAGGAGCTCACGCCAGAGACCTCAAGAATCCCATGCAGCTGCAGATCTTTAGGATCTCAGATCTCATCATCTAGAGTACCAACAGAGCCGCTTTCCCACCGGAGGGGACCACACCATTATGGTTGTGGTGTTGTTAGACATCATTGGAGAGATTGCCCACGTAACCCTAACAAGGGTAAGACACAGGCTCGTGAGCCTACTATTGGAGATATGGCACGGAGTCATCAGATCTATGCAGCGGGGTTGAGAACCACTAGCTGAGCATCGTGAGTACCGTGATTGAGACGGTAGTAGTATTGGTGGTATTTCCGCCTCTATATTATATGATTCTCGTTCTTCCGATTCTTTTATCGCACCATCCTTAGTAGAGCATCAGAGGCTAGTGGCAGCTAGGTAGGGCCGTAGTCTGGGACGCTGAGATGGCTTCGAACCCAAATTTCGTGAGACTCCTTAGTCAGGATGTGTGTAGTGGATTTGGGACCCTTCACCACTACTTCTGATCTTCGGATCCTTCCATTAGGATCTTATGGCATCATTTTAGGCATGGATTGGTTGTCCGCTCACAGAGCTAGAGTGGATTGTTACCATAAGACTATTGCTTGCATAGATGATCTTGGAGTAGAGTCAGTGATATCAGGAGTTAGGAGAGCCATTTCCATTCACACCATCTCCGCTATGCAGCTTAAGCGGTGTGCTCGACAGGTTGTCGCTTGTTTGCTATTACAATTATCATGATGATCGGAGGATGAGTCCAGAGGACCTTCCCTCGATGACCATCCCATCTTATCAGAGTTTGCTGATGTGTTCCTAGGGGAGCTACTGGGATTACCTCCCCCACGTGAGATCGATTTCCATATAGATCTAGTTCCAGGCGCAGAGCCTATCTCACGAGCACCCTATCGGATGACTACTCCTGAGTTATGTGAGCTCAAGTTGCAGCTTGAGGACCTTCTCGAAAAATGCCTAATCCGGCCCTAGTGTATCCTCATGCGGTGCACCAAAGATCTTCGTAAAGAATAAGGATGGATATCTTCGGTTGTGTATCGACTACCGTCACCGAATAAAGTAACGATCAAGAATCGTTACCCCCTTCCACGCATTGATGATTTATTTGATCAGATGAAGGGGGCTACGCTTTTCTCTAAGATAGATCTTAAGTCAAGATACCATCAGTCGATTGAGACAAATATTCATAAGATAGCTTTCCGTACAAGATATGGCCACTACAAGTTCACAAAGGGTACCTTTCACTTGATGAATGCCCCCGCAGTTGTTTGAGTTTGATGAATGGGGTATTCAGACCTTCTTTGATCGCTTCGTGCTCATCTTCCTTGATGACATTCTCGACTTACTCATGCACACGTGAGGAGCACGAGGAGCACCTTCGCTAGGTTCTTCAATGTCTTCGCAAGCGCCTTTATGGGAACTTGGAGAAGTGTGCGTTCTTTCAGCCTGAGGTGCAGTATTTGGGCCACATCATTTCTGGGGAAGGTATCGCAGTCAATCCTTCCAAGATTTGAGCCATCATGGATTGGCCAACACCCACTAGTGTGACCAAGGTGCGTAGTTTCATGGGTCTAGCAGGTATTACAGAGGTTTGTTCAGATTTTTCTGATTACGCACCCCATCACTTCCTCCAGCGAAAGGGAAGAAGTTTTTATGGTCGATAGATGTGAGCAAGCTTTCAGAGATCAAGGAATGCCTCACAAGAGCACCTATTCTTGCAGTATGCCGATCCTTAGGGTGAGTTCTATGTTTGCACTGAGATGCTTCCTCGCAGGACTTGGAGGTGTGTTAATGCAGAGGGTAGAGTAGTTGCCTTTGAGTCTCGCAAACTAAAAGATTATGAGCTCAATTATCTCGACCCATGACCTTGAGCTTGCAGCAGCAGAGTACATGCCTTAGTGCGGTAGAGACATTTTATTCTTGGCGAGATTTACACTCGTGGATCGATCACTTGAGTCTTCGCCACCTCTTCACGCAGCCCAATCTCAACGCTCGTCAATGGGCGTGATGAAGTTACTCTGTGAGTATGACATGGAGATAGAGCATGTGAAAGGGAAGGAGAATGTGGTCAGCAGATGCCTTGAGTAGGCGAAGACATGTGGCTATGGCCACCGCAGTGGGCACAGATTTGCATGAGTAGGATCTTACAACAACTTCCTGCCAGTTTCTACCTCGTAGATAAGCAGAGATTGAGTCTCGCAGACCCTCGAGGGAGATTTGATGGATTTTCATTAGAGGCGATGGTCTTCTCGCATACAGAGGTCGGATATATGTTCCTAGAGATGGAGGCTTGAGACATGACATTTTGTCGTAGGCTCATCATCATTGCACCTTAATCAGCCCATCCCAGTGGTGAAGAAGATGCACGCCACCTGAGACAGCTTGTATTTTTAGAGAGGACTTCGGAGATGTGGCTTCATTTGTGTCCTCGTTGTTTAGAGTGCTAGAGGGTGAAGGCCGAGCATCAACATCCAGCTGGCCTTCTCTATCCTCACGCCATACCAGCAGTGGAAGTGGGACACCATTTCCACGGACTTCATCGTTGGATTACCTATGTCGAGATACCATCACGACGCCATCATAGTCATGGTGGATAAATTGACGAAGGTAACTCATTTTTCTCCAAAGAAAGACCACCTATACAAATGAGTGTGGCATGAGTATACCTTGATGAGATTGTTAGATTACATGGGATTCCACTGGAAGATCATTTATGATCACGACCCTTTGACACTTCCCATTTCTGACCACCATGCAAAGTATGCCCTGGGACGAGAATTAATTTCAGCACACTTATCACCCCCGAGACAGTATGGACAGACAAAGAGGGTGAATCAAATTTTGGAGGATATGCTCAGATGTACGTGATGGATCATCACGAGATGGGAGGAGTATCCGTATTTGGTGGAGTTTTCCTACAATAATAGCTTCCAGAGTTCTATAGCATGGCTCCTTTTTCGGAATTATATGGTGAGAGAGTGCAGGACTCCTCTTAGTTGGGATAGGATTGAGGACAGGGTTTCCTTGGGCCAGCATTATCACAGGATATGGAGCAAAGCAAAGTTACCTTGATCGATAGAGATTACAGGAGGTACAGGATAGACAAAAGAAGTATGCAGACCAACATAGGACAGATCGCAGCTTTGAGGTAGGCACGAAGGTGTTTCTTCGTGTTAGACCGCATAAGAGCCCTATCCATTACGGAAAAGGTTCTAAACTTGATCCTAGGTTTGTGGGCCTCTTTGAGATCTTGGAGTGCCTCGGTCTCTTGGCCTATCATCTAGCTTTGCCACCTAGCTTATCGTGCATCCATGATGTGTTTCAGTTTCGTGATTAGGAGATATATTTATGATCCTTCTCATATGCTAGATTAGACCGCATTGCAGTGCAGGATCGGGGGGGGTGATGGTGGAGCCCATGTGCATTTTAGATCATAGGACCCTGGGCCTTCGCGGCAGAGAGATTGATCAGGTTCGGGTCCAATGGGATAGGTATGATGAGACTGCAACTACTTGGGAGGATGCTACTTTGCTACGAGGACAGTTTCCACACCTTTTCCAGTGACTTCCAGGAGGAAGTCGAGTCTAAGGGGAGGGGGATGTAGTGCCCACTTCCCTTCGACCTCATTTTGTTCTGTTGCTTTCGAGACTGATTACTTCACTATGGATTCATTATGGCTTCTTGAGTTAGCATGCTAGTAGATATCATAGACATTGGACTGTTATTGATTTGATCTTTATATGATGCATATGGTTTACTGGTGGACATTTGATGACGATATTTGTATAATTTTGACAGGGTTATTTATCTTTAATTATGACATGTGATATGTTTAATCGTTTTGAGTAGGACTTGATAATTGGACTAATGTGATGATCGTTTTGACATAAATGAAATGTGGAATAGAAATGTGCTAGAAAGTGTTAGTGTTATCGTACTTGCATAGATGATGGTAAATCATGTGTCGTTTATTTTAGATTATATTGTATATTTGGCATGAATGTTTTAATGCGCCAACAGGCCGAAGGAGGTATTTTCTCTCTCTGCAGTATATGATATTCACAACAAAATTGGGGAGTAGAGACCAACCACATCGAATTTGAGAAGAATCCAGCTAAGGTCACCATGGCAACAAGTAATTGTCATGTGTGTTAGAATTATTTGGTAAAGGGAAAATTGTGACTTAGGGATCATGCGTTGCTTTGTTTTAATTTTTTTCCTTTCTTTTATGTTAGTATGTGTTGCTCTTAGTAAGTGAAATTTTACTTGTGTTATTATTCATATTCTTTGATTGGATTTACCCTTTGTAGCCATGGGTCAGAAGTGGGTTAATTAAGTTAATTTGAAATTGTCCTAAACTAATTAAAAGATGTGACCTAAGAGAGTTCATTTATTAACCTTGATTTACTTTGGATTTTGTGTTGAGTGATGTGTGTATGAGTTTTGAGTGTAGCACACTCTACCCCACATGGGAAACTCGAATTTGGCCTTGGAGGCCAAATTTCAAAGCTTGTGGGACAAGTCAAACTTGTCCCACACCTCTTAAAACCCCATGCCAACCCTACCTATGGGTTGGAAGGCCAAATTTAGGGTCTTTTAGGTGTTTTGGGGGGGATAAAAGGGTAAAAATATTAATTGCACTTTCTTTCAAATTTAATTTTATCCTTTGAGGGAGTGGGCTTAGTTGGAGTGTGTAAGGTGCTTGCTTTTCTTTCAACCACTTATTAATGGTGCATTGGAATTTGATGTTGACCAAATGATGTGGAGTGGAGGGAAAAGGAGGTGGCATCCTACTTGGAGCCACATCATCCCTCCCTCTCTTTTCTCTATTTATTTGATCCTCTTGTTTGTTTTGGGGGTTGGAAGTTTCATTTTTAGTCTTGTGTATTTTGGAGAGGAAAGGATTTGGGAAAGAGTTTGTGGATTTTTGGAGCTTGTTGATACTTGTGGAAATTTTGTGGAGCTTGTGGATGCTTGTTTGATCTTTGGAGAGATTTGAGACTTCATACTTGGAACAAGCTCTACCATGGAGAGGTAGGAGCTTCACCTTTGTTATATTATGTTTTATTCTTTTGTTATATGAATGAGTACATATGTTGTGTTGAATTTTTGTTGTTGCAATGCTTGTTGGGAATGGGTAGAATGCCTAATTTGGGAGTGGGAGGAGACTATGGGGAGCTTGATTGAGGGAGGCATAAGAGATCATATTCTTGAGGAGGGAGTTTGGGTTGGGTGCCCACCTTGTAAGAGAAATGCTTGCATTTTCTTCTTGTTTTACTTTGAGGGAGCCATAAGAGTTGAGGGAGGCATAAGAGTGGATGGAGGGATAAGGGGTACTTGAGGGAGGCATAAGAGTTGTTAGGGGTATTGTGTTTTGCATTGGAGGCTTTTAGGTGGCACCCATTCCCATTGGGAGGCATAAGTGGCCTCCCCATATGTCTTACTCTTGTGGCTTTCTTGATAAGCCTTGTGACTTTGTTGTTTTGATGGTTTCCCTCTTGTTGAGTTGTTGATTCTCTTGTTTTGAAGGATTATGGAATGCATGTGAAATGTTATGTTTAGTTATGTGGAAGCTAGTAGTTTCCATGAGTTGGATTTTCTCCCATTGTGATGTGGTTGCTCTGGGGCTAATGGAGAGGATGGTTTCTTTTCTCCATTGGGTATTTTGTTGGAAGGAGAGCGTTGCCTCTCCCCTTATTTTGTTGTGAATCAAGCAAACTATGGAGGAGCCACCTTGTTGATGACAATGTGAAACCACCATGTACTTTACCCACCTTGAGTGGAGGAAAAATGTAATATTGCTTTGTATTTTAACTTCCAATATTGTAAATTTGTTTCCACATGAAGTAGGAAATGTTGTAACAAGATTTTGAAGGAAAGTTGTATTGAAATGTTAGTATTTCTTACTCTAAAACTTATTGGAAATGTTGTTGAATTCTTTTGTGGAATGTTGGAAAGAAATTACAAAAGAAAATATATTAAATTTTTGTTTTGTTACTTGAAAGTGATGTATTGGAAAGGTTGGAAAAATAGTGCATTATCTCTATTCTTGTATTGTTAATGGAATGACTTAAGCTTTTAGATAGTTTTCATTATGCTAATGAAGTAAATCTAAGTCCTAGCCCTATCATGTGTTCCTCATTTAAGAATTTATTGTAAATCTTATTGCAAAATTAAAAAAAAAAAAGAAAGAAATGAAATCAAACCTATTCAAAATCTCATGCAATGTTTATTAAATGGTGTAGAAATAAATTTTAATGCAAAGACTTTAAACTCATTCTAAGTGCAATACCCAATACCCCATGATGCCTAATAGAGGTATTAATAGTTTGAATATTATTCATATTTAAGTAACATTAAAACTAAGGAACTTATTAATATTAAATTTAATAATATTAATGTACTTTTAATTACTTTTTATATATGTTAACAAAAGTATACGATTACTAATATATACAAATATAAAAGAAATGATTTTTTTTTGTTTTAGCCTCCTAGAGCCTGTCACGCCGAAACAGCGGTGCCCTGCGAGCTCGCTGTATGCATAGTTGACTGTGCTTCACAAATGTTCTGATATGAAACAGACCCACCTCTATGAGACTTCCTTCCACGCGCGACACTGCAAACGGGTGAGTTCCCATTAGAAGATCTTGCAATAAATTTCACCCGGTCTTCTAGTAATACTCTTTTGTTCCTCAAAGGATTTTGATTAAAATATTAGAGGTGTTTTCCGAGTTGAAGTTGCATTTGATGCTGAATGCATAACAACATAGTTGGACCATCCGCTTGCCTTAAGCGCCAGAAAAAAAAAACAAACAAAACAAAAGAGAAGGGGGCTTTTTTTGGTTGCACGACTCAAGGCTATCTCCTCCCACTGTGCCGCGCCATGGATCCCAGCGTGAACACTCCTCATGTACACAACTTTTCAACTAACTTTGATAAGGAAAAAAAGAGTATTTGGTTATCGATTCCAAAGAGAACACCCAGAGAACAATAATGATATTCCCGCCCAATAATCATCATCGCAGGGTAACAAATGCTTTCATTACAAGATTTCTCAAATGAGAATGGCGGCATGATATTTCACGAATCTGCTTTCCCCCGCACTGCTGTATCTCACATTTTCCTTAAGCATGCGCATTTACACTTCTATCGTAAAATTTCCCGATGACATCCATTCTCGATCCCTTTCCCATTCCTCCTCGATCACGCAAATTTGAGAACGAGAAATTCTCGAGCGCTTAGTAGTGTAATGTTTCTATACACTTGTTTGCAAAAAGGTTGAAAGCCACGCCTCAAAAGCCCAATCCATCTTTACTAAAATCGGTCATTTTCGGTGCCAGATTGTGGCTAACGCGGCATAATATTAATAGCGTGATTTTCCCCATTTGTTCTGTGGATACAGAGAGTGGGTAAATAAAACAAGGGAGAAAAAAATCAAGATTTGCAGATCCAAGCGAATGAATGTAGGATGCGACCCACCAGAGCTTCTCCTCCAACCACCGCAATGAATCCATGCGGCTAGACAAAGATGCACAAAGCAGTCGACCCTTTAGGGTATAGACCTGCAAAATTCAAGTGTAATTAATAGCAAAGAAAATCAGGCGGCCCAGTGGTGTATCTTGCACGCCTTAGAAGGGAATGTCAATGTTTGCGGGTGGCCATTAAAGCCACGCACCCTCCCTATCCATATTTTCAAATTTAGGTTAGTCTTACCGGTTCTTATAATGTAATTTTTGATGAAGTAAACTATGTTTAAACATGATAACTCAAGCACTTCGTGGACGATGATTTCTCGGTGCGAAACCGTTGCTATGTATCCATTTTTTTTTACGCGATACAATGGAGGAGTATTCCTGTTAGCCAATAAAATAAGTAGTCTTAAAATTCTCGCATCTTTCACACTTGCATGTTGTTGATTGGGTGTGAGTTCCCACCTCGACAAATATCAGAATTAGTTCATATAAATGTGTATGTAACATCTAAGTTGTGATTTATAGAATTACTTAATGTAATGTTCGTTATAGAGTTACGATCTTGTCATGAGAATAATTTTCTCCGACGCATGCTCTTAACGTTATTTAGCGCCAAGATTAAATGACTCCTGGATAAGAACTGGCTCATGGCGTCGAGCTCTGACGACGATGCTAGTGTCGAGAAGAACGTTAGGGAGGCTCCTTGCGACCCAACTAGACTGTATTTTTTTTTTCTCCAGCATCCTGTCCTTAACACTATAGCAAAGTGCCCCGATTTAAATATATTGCATTTCTAATCTGGTTCTCTTAATCTCGATAAAAAAATTGTCACATTTTCGGGTTGCTTGGTTGTGGCGTATCATCGCCGCCGCCTTCGCTCATTTTTTCATGGCGTTACAATAATCTTATAGCTTATCAATGGTTGTACACTCAAGCAACCACCCTAACATGATCAAATTCGATACAAAGAGAGATATACAAAGCTTCTCGGGATGGCTTCTCAAAATGCATGGGCTTTGTCAAGGTTTTTTTTTGCCGAGAGAATCACTCCCGATCTTTCCAAAACTCCCAACCATTTTCACAAAATATTTGTGCCATTTATAACATTTAAAATTGAGCCCCTTCTCCCCAAAGGACAAAAACATTTAATGCACCAAAGGTGCTGCATACAATTCTTTCTTTCATGATTCTAGGAATCGATTTGTAAAAGTCTCCATGTGCTCAAGGAGGTAGATTTCATCGACTCGCTCCCGCATTCAACTCCTTGCTCTCGCTAGATAATTCTTCCTTCAATTTTCCAAACAGCTCCCACACTAATATGTCAAATCGCCTCTTGCATGCTTGGGAGAAGAAAAACGGAAAATCTAATTGGGCACGAAAGTTAGACCATTTTAATAGCGAAAGACATCTTCTAGATCTTCCCACAAAACTTTAGATATCAACATTAACTTCCTTCCCTACTTGGCATGTAGAAAAAACGAAGAAATCATGAAAACTCACACTTCCAGACATGTTGTAGAGAAATGGAGGGAAAATCAAATTTAGACACTTAGCAGTCGTTGATCTTTGATTTTGAATGTGGGTTGTCCCTGTGGAAGATCCAAAACAAGCCCGGGGGCTTCCTTTGACCTTTTCTGACCCTTTTGAAAAAATGACAAAATTTCCCATTTTTCTCTGCACCTCCACTTCTAAAAAATGGGCCTGACACATATCCTGAGGTGGGTCCTAAAAGATTCACTGAAAAATTCTACCATTTGACTCTCTTCTGGAAAAGAGGAAAATTTTCCAAGTTTCTCCCACAACTCCACCCTTCTGCTTCAAGTCCCTAATGTGGGTCTTAGTGGAACCCCGGATCTTTTTATGCCTTTAACTCCTTTTCCCTCAAATGGAAATTTTTTCACTTTTCCTCCGAAGGCCTGCACCTCCGCCATTGACTGGGGCAAAACATTGACTATTTCCCATCAAAGCTTACGGGCCATTTTTATATTTTAACCTTTATGAGACAAAGAGGAAAAATGTTTAAGTTTCCTCCGATGGTCCGCTTCCCTACCCCTTATGACTTTTAAAATTACCACGTGTCACAATAGCGCACCTTGAGGCAGCCCCAAAATTTTTATACCTTGAACGATCACGGGCTCGCCATATGTCCTGCTCCACCAAAAAAAATTTTTGAAGGCTTGAAGCTCTGTAGAGGGCACCACATGTCAAGCTCTGAGGTAGTCTTCCTTGGTCATTGAAAAGTCCAAGAAAATATGCAAAGTGAGTGGAATGCCCCACGTGTCCTCATAGCGCTTCTTTAAAATGGTGCCCAAGTGAAGACCCTAAACGAGCACGGGCTCGCCACATGTCCTTGTTCTACCAAATTGTTTCCATTTGCATAAAAAAATTTCTAAGTATGGGAAAGCAGCAGAAGCCTCCACGTGTCCTTCCTGGAGCTACTCCAAGGCAAAGCCCAAAAGTAGATCTTCAAATGAGCGTCGTTCCTCCATGTGTCTTGGACTTCCCGAAAACCTTTTGAAATTTGTCTAAGTATGGGAAACTCGAGGAAGCCTCCATGTGTCTCTTTCCTACCAACCCTCCACGTGTCCTCCCAATGCTACTTCAAAGCCAAACAAAAAATTTGATTCTCAAATGAGCGTCGTTCCTCCACGTGGAAACATTTTAAAGTTGAGGCTTTTTATAGAATTTTTGAAGTTTCCGGCCAAGCCATGTCGAATCAAAGGATGCCATTTTTCCCTATTGATGCAAGGATGCAAATGTGACTGGGAAACGCTAGTCAAACTGTAAAGCATAGAGAAACCACCATTTGATCCTGAAAGTGAAATTTTATTCAAGGACATAGATTTTAGAAATGTTGCAAGACTCAAATACGTTCCTTAGGGTCACATCAATTCATTTCTATTTGAGTATTTACGCAGAAACGATAAAGAAGACAAATTACGACTCATGGAGACCGAAAGGTATGATAAAACCTGAGTTTTTGGACTTTTCCATAGAACAAAGAAATAAGGAGCAAACCATGGACCCATAAGTGATATACGACTCAAGAACAGATTAAAAATGGTAACAAGGATTAACCAGGCACAACACGGGGAAAAGGAAAGTGACAGAGGCTGTAAATCAATAGATTTTCAAAGGAAAACTGGGGCAAGACTATTTTTAGCACAAACATCAGCTCTGACTCGGGATGGGAACTCCCTACGAGTGCCACAAGAACAAAGGTAGACCAAGTGCCAAAAATATCCATTGGGTAAAGGAGTCAGCTTGCAGATTGGAGAAACAGAGCCATCTTCAAAAACAAATGGAGAAACCAAAGAAAAACAGTCACCAAGGACTAGGACGAGCAAAAATAGAAAAAAACAGGGAACAAACAACAAACTATACACTAAACAAAATCCTTTTTCCTGATTTAAAGAAAATAATCAAGGAAATAATTCAAGTGCCTACCATCCTAGATATGACCATGCCAAGAGGTTCTTGATATGTTTTCATCAATTGGAAGTAGACCTCTTTTTCTTCTTTGTTCTGTTTGTAAACCACCCATCTTCTTTAAACCTCCTCTATTGTGTTTAAGTCAAATTATTTGACATTCTTCAAGGCTGAAACATAGACCAAATTCCCAAAAAAAAAGTAGCATAGTTAGAGCTCTGTTTTCAACACTCTAATACTCCCTAAATCCACAAAGCTCACAAAATTGTTAAGATTAACATCTCGCTTGCAAAACTTCATAAGATACATTGTTTGGGTCTTCAATCGGCACATAATCTTCTTCTCTTCATACAATTTCACCAAGTTTCCCGTAATGGGGATAGTGGCATAAGACATGTCCATTTTCACACTACCAACAACACTTACGCCCACTTTCTTGACAACAACATCCCCCACTTGGCAGGGTAGTCAACAATGACTACATCAAGCTTTAAGTTCCTTCCAGGATAAGATGCAAGTTGCACTGCTAGATCTTTGACACACCCCACCACTAACACCTCTCTAGAGTCCATGGTAGTGCACTTCCCATATGCTGCTATTACTTTGATACCTAATTCATTCATGACCTCAAGAGGCATGACATTACATGAAGCTCCAGAATCAAACATATAGTTATGTAACAACTTGTCTTTGATAACCAGGGTAGTGAAAAATGGATCCACATTCAACTAGGATTTAACCAAAGAAGTTCCTAAATAAACCTTTGGTGGTTCCCCTAGCTCTTCCAATACTTGTGGATTTTCCAACTCTGCAACGGTAAGGGGAACCTCAACCTTGTTTACATCTCTACCTTGTATGATCTCTCCCCCTTTGAATCCCAAATATTCAAAATCCCTCTTCTTGTGCTCAGGGATCCTAAGTAGCTCAACAATTGGGACAAGAATTTTGATTTGACTCAAAATTTGGGCTATGTCATATGGAGCAAATTTGGGTAGAGCAGCACTAGGGGAAAGATTGGAAAATTCATCAGATGGAATGGGATTATTTTCATTTTGGGCAAACATGTTTTTCTTGGGGAAACAAGCTCTCTACCAAATGCATTTTTCTTTGGGGTTTCTTTGGTAAGCACTGGAAATTTTGACTTGGCTTGTGGCCCCTTGGCAGCTTTACTTCTGGTATTGTGCTCCTTTTCTTGGGCAACTACAACATTCATTAATAGCTTCCTATCTTCTTCTGAGGGAACTCCTCCATCATACTTTTCAATCATTAATGCTCTCAAGTATTCAAAATCATTAGTATGGGAGGGGGGAATAAGAGGTACATGGTGGATGTAATCCCAAAAAGTGGCAGCAGTTCTAGAACTTATTACCTCAGTTGAAGTTGCTTCCATTGGTGAACTTGCAGGGATCTCCATTATGTAGGAATCATCATCATTATCATCATCAGCTGATTCTTCTTCTTGCTAATCTTGTTCAAAAGGATCATAGGGCATGAAAAATATGTCACACCAATCAATGACCTTTGTTTCTTCCACAAAAATAACTCTAGTAGCCAAAGGATCAGGCACCATTCTATTTTCTCGCCTTGGGGCTACCTATTCCCAAATCCAATAGCTCCTTTGCCTTTGTCATCAATTCTTTGATGATTTGTAAATCTATCTTGGCCTTGTTGCTTGTGTTGTCCTTGTGAGCTCTACCCAACTCCTTTCTCAGCTTAGGCTAATTTGTAGGAGATCTCCTTGACAGCCTTGCCAAAATTTTCACAACCTCTTCCAAATCAACACCCTTGCTTATCTGAGGCTTTTCTAGGTTAACCATTTTTACACCTTCCCTCTTTGGAGGTTTCCCAATTTCCTTGATATTATTCTCTATTTTTAGGGCCATGGTGAATGCTTGCCTTAAGTTGGTAGGGTTCTTATCCCTCAAGTAGTAAGCAACTTTTTTATCAAATGCATTAGTATATTTGATTAAGCATGATTCATCACATGGCCTTATCCTGATAGGAAATCTCCTCAAGGTCTTATTGAACCTTGTGTTGAAATCATGTACTGACTCATTGGGATTCTTCTTGATGTTTTCAAACTCTGATAGAAGAAACCTAGGGTCATTCCTATCACCATATTGCAATCTAAATGCATTGTTCATCTCAGCCCAAGAATCAACAGAATTATCTGGCAATGCTTTATACCAGTCCCTAGCATCCTCCTCTAGAGTGTGAACAAACAATTTGATGTACACATCTTCATGCTCAATCTCAAAATATTCCATCATATTGAGGAAGAGATTTAGATGCTGGTCACCAGTTATGGCATTATTTCCTTGGAACTTTGGCATTCTATTCCTTACATCTTGAGGCACCTTGCATTTCAAGAACTACCATTCCCAAAAAATTAATAGTTCCAAAGGTTTTTACAAATAATGGAGGACTGGTTGAGCCATATTTATTTGAGGAGGTGATCCTAGAGGGGTGAAAAAATGATGGGGGAAGAAGGTTCTTGGAACACAGGAGTATAATTTTCAAAATGGATACCCCCCAAAGGCCTTGCTTCTTGGAAATCTCTATCAACCTCAGAAAACACAGGTGCAGATTATGAAGAAAACCTTTCAAAATCAAATGAAGGTCCCTCTCCAACTAGAGAGTTCAACTCCACAAAGAGGTTACCTGATTCAGATGCACTTGAGCTGTAATCTTCAATGATAGGCCATTCACTTTCATCAATAGAGATCCCTCTTCTTGTTTGTTGATCTCCAACATCTATCCAAGATTTTCTTCCTTATGAATTTGCTTTTCCTAGCTTTGGAAACAATGTCCTAGCAGGATCCCTAGCAAAGAAAGATATTCTTCCCTCCATCTTTGCAAATATTAGTAATAGATCTGACTTTGACAGAGTTGTAAGACACTGGTACTTTCCAACAATTATATTAACAGGGAGTTACCACTAAGGAATTTCATCTTAGTTGTGTAGATGCACTAAATATGATCTCTCAAAGGTCTATCAATGCAAGAAACTAGAAATGGAAATCTTCTAACCTTTCTTCACCTAGATTTATCAAATGAAAGCTAGTGCACTAGGTGTGGGAACTAAAACAATTGCACACAACACTTGTAGTGCATACAATAAGTCTTTTACCAGGTTCTTTATTTTGAATGGAGAGGTTCCCGATAGTGGCACCAATAATGTTGGTACCCAAATTTGTTCTCCTTTTCAAGCCAAACAACAACACTGATTCAACATGGAGCTTAGAGGCAGCTAGATCATAAATATATGTCGTTTTGTATCCGGGAGGAGGTATAACCATCCGTTTGTTACTTGGATTTGTGGAGAGATGGGTAGCACCTTAAAAGGATATGATCTTATCCTAACTATTTTAGGTTGTGCCTTTCAACCAAGGTAAGAGAACCTATTTTGTAACCTCTATTATTTGAAAGGAGATATAGGTACCCTTCTTTTGCATAAATTTTGTAGAGAAGACCTTGGGGAAAATATGATCAACACACTAGATTTGACTCTCATGAGTTGTCACTTCTAGATCATGGAGATACTTTCACAACAAGGAAAAGGTTACTAAAGACATTTGAGACCCTGATTGTTTCTGCATGTTTTGGTAATAAAGATTATGCATTTGTGTACACACATGAAAAACATGGGTACTATAGGTAGGATTGGTTGTTGTTAAATGAATTTTCATTGGGGCAGGAGACAGGATGGACTTGACTCACCAAATCCTTGAGAGATTATGCAAAATGGAAAGATTCAATCAACAAAATGCATCAAAAAGTTAAATTGTTTCCTCAACTAGAATATGTGCTTCAATGGAGGCCTAGTTTAGCACTCTTTCACGTAACTCCGTGAGACTCTATCATGAAGGATCAAATTAGAGAACCCAATAAAGCACCAAGATTTAAACCAAGTCATGCCCGAGGTACACCTAGAGGCTTACAGAGAATCTCTATTAACAAAATGAAAGAAAAGTGATTTTAAACCTGTTTATCCCTCTCCCGAGAAGAAGGATTTTCTGAGAAATGAAATTACAGATGCCACTAAAATATCACAAGGATGAGACCTATGTGATTGGACCATATTCTGGTACAAGATTGCAAAAGAAACAAGAAAAACTACTCGTATGCATTCGTAGATGAAATAAATACACTTTTCTCAAGATTAACACGAAATAACTCAAAGTTTGATCAAATTTATTAGCAAGGAAAAGTTTCCCAAACAATATCAAAGATTTTCAATGGCTATACACTTGCAACCACCTTGACACAATTAAATTTTATACAAAGAGATATATACAAGATTCTCTCGGGTCAACTTCTCAAAATGGATGGGATTTGTCAAGATTTTTCTACTAGAGAGAATCACCCCGATCTTTCCAAAACCTCCCAACCATTTGCATGAAAAATTTGTGCCATTCATAACATTTATAATAGATCCCATTCTCCCCAAAAGACAAAAACATTTAATGCACCGAGTTCTCGCCATGATTCTTTCATGATTCTCATAATCAGATCTACATAAAGTCTCTAGGTATTCAAGGAGGTAGATTTCATCGAATTCCTCCCGCATTCAACTCCTTACTCCGGTAGATCACACTTCCTTAAATTTTTCAAAATGGATACCCCCAAAGGCCTTGATTTTTGGAAATCTCTATCAACCTCAAAAACACAGTTCAAATTATGAAGTAAACCTTTCAAAATAAATGAAGGTCCCTCTCCAGCTAGAGAGTTCAACTCCACAAAGAGGTTTCTTGATTTAGATGCGGTTGAGCTTCAATCTTCAATGATAGGCCATTTACTTTCATCAATAGAGATCCCTCTTCTTGTCTATTGATCTCCAACATCTCTCCAAGATTTTATTCGTTATGAATTTTCTTTTCCTAGCTCTAAAAACAATGTCCTAGAAGGATCCCTAGCAAAGAAAGATCTTCTTCGCTCTAGCTTTGCAAATATTAGTAACAGATCTAACTTTGACAGAGTTTTAAAACACTGGTACTTTCCAACAATTAGATTAACAGGGAGTCTCCGCTAAGGAATTTCACCTTAGCTGTGCAGATGCGCTAAATATGAGCTCTCAAAGGTCTATCAATGCAAGAAACTAGAAATGGAAAGATTCTTACCTTTCTTCACCTAGATTCATCAAATGAAAGCTAGTGCACTAGGTGTGGGAACTGAAATAATTACACACAACACTTGGAGCATACAATAAGTATTTTACCAGGTTCTTGGTTTTGAACTGAGATGCCTTGGTAGTAGCGCCACTAATGTTGGTACCCAAATTTGTTCTCCTTTTCATGCCAAACAAAAACTAATTCAACATGGAGATTAGAGGTAGCTAGATCATAAATATATGTTGTTTTGTAGCCAGGAGGAGGTCTAACTGTCCCTTTATTACTTGGATTTGTGGAGAGATGGGTAGCACCTTAAAAGGATATGATCTTATCCTAACTATTTTAGGTTGTGCCTTTCAACCAAGGTAAGAGAACCTATTTTTAACCTCTGTTATTTGAAAGGAGATACAGGTACCCTTCTTTTGCATAAATTTTATAGAGAAGACCTTGGGAAAATATGATCAACACACCAAATATGACTCTCATGAGTTGTCACTTCTAGATCATGGAGATACTTTCACAACAAGGAAAAGGTTACTAAAGACATTTGAGACCATGATTGTTTCTACATGTTTTGGTAACAGAGATTATGCATTTGTGTACACACATGACAAACAAGGGTACTATGGGTAGGATTGGTTGTAGTTAATCGAATTTTGGTGGGGGGCAGAAAGGATGGACTTGACTCACCAGATCCTTGAGAGATTATGAAAAATGGAAAGATTCAAACAACAAAATGCCACAAAAGTTAAATTGTTTCCTCAACTAGAATATGTGCTTTAATGGAGGCCCAGATTGACACTCTTTGACACAACACTCTTTGACACAACTTGTGGGATTCTATCACAAAGGATCGAATTAGAGAACCCAATAAAGCACCAAGATTTAAACCAAGTCATCCCCGAGGTACACCCAGAGGCTTAAAGAGAATCCTTATCAAAAAAATGAAAGAAAACTGATTTTAAAGTGTTTATCCCACTCCCAGATGAAGACTCTTCAGAGAAATGAAATTTCAGATGCCACTAAACTATCACAAGGACTGAGACCTATGTGATTAGACCCTATTTTGGTACAAGATTGCAATAGAAACAAGAAAAACTACTCGTATGCATTCAGAGATGAAATAAATACACTTTACTCAAGATTAACACAGAATAACTCAAATTTTGATCAAATTTATCAGCAAGGGAAAGTTTCCAGAACAATCTTAAGGCTTCTCAATGGTGTACACTTGCAGCCACCTTGACGCACTCAAATTTGATACAAAGAGAGATATACAGGCTTCTCTGGACGACTTCTCAAAATGGATGGGCTTTGTCAAGATTTTTCTGTTGGAGAGAATCAGTCCTGATCTTTCCAAAAACTCCCAACCATTTGCACGAAAAATTTGTGCCATTTATAACATTTACAATAGAGCCCCTTCTCCCCAAAAGACAAAAAAATTTAATGCACTAGTTTTCACCATGATTCTTTCATGATTCTCATAATTAGATCTGCATAAAGTCTCCAGGTGCTTGAGGGGGTAGATTTCATCAAATTCCTCCCGCATTCAACTCCTTACTCTGGTAGATCATGCTTCCTTCAATTTTCCAACAACTTCCGCCACTAATCTGTCACAACTGCTCCTTACATGCTTGGGAGAAGTAAAATAGAAAATCCGATCGGTCACAAAAGTCAAACCATTTTAATAGCCGAATACACCTTCTATATCTTCACACCAAACTTTAGATATCAACATTAATTTCATTCCCTACTTGGCATATAGAGAAAAACAAGAAATAATGAAAACTTGCACTTCAAGACATGTTGCATAGAGAAATGGGGGGAAAATCAAATTTAGACACTCAACAACTATTGATATTTGATTTTGAATGTGGATCATCCACGTGGAAGATCCAAAAATTGGCTTAGGGGCTTCCTTTGACCTTTCCTGACCCTTTTGAAAAAATGGAAAAAAATTCCCATTTTTCTCTACACCTCTGCTTCTGAAAATGGGCCTGACACGTGTCATGAGGTGGGTCCTAAAGGAATCATAGAAAATTTTTTGCCATTTGACTCTCTTTTGGAAAAAGGAAAATTTTCCAAGTTTTCCCCGCAGCTCCGCCCTTCCGCTTCAAGTCTCTAATGTGGGTCCCAATGGAACCCCTGGGTCCTTTTATGCCTTTAACTCCTTTTCCCTCAAAGGGAAAATTTTTCACTTTTCCTCCGAAAGCCCACACCTCCACCATTGACCAGGGAAAAACATTGACTATTTCCCATCAGGCTTGTGGGCCATTTTTGATATTTTAACCTTTATGAGGCAAAGAGGCAAAAAGTTTAAGTTGCCTCCGATGGTCCGCTTCCCGCCCCTTATGAATTTTCAAATTTCCACGTGTCACAATGGCGCACCTTGAGGCAACCCCAAAAATTTGATACCTTGAACAAGTATGGGCTTGCCACGTGTCCTGCTCTGGTAAAATTTGTTTTAAGGCTTGAAGATATATGGAGGGCACCTCGTGTCAAGCTCCGAGGCAGTCTTGCTTGGTCATTTAAAAGTCCAAGAAAATATGCAAAGTGAGTGGAATGCCCCACGTGTCCTCATGTCACTTCTTCAAAATGGTGCCTAAGTTGAAGACCTTGAATGAGAATGGGCTCACCACATGTCTCTGTTCCGCCAAACTATTTCCATTTGCATAAAAAAATTTCTAAGTATGGGAAAGCAGCGGAAGCCTCCACGTATCCTCCCAACGCTACTCCAAGGCAAAGCCCAAAAGCATATCTTCAAATGAGCGCCATTCCTCCACGTTTCCTGAACTTCTCGAAAACCTTTTGAAATTTTTCTAAGTATGGGAAACCCATCGAAGCCTCCATGCATCTCTTTCCTGCCAACCCTCCACGTGTCCTCCCGATGCTACTTCAAAGCCAAACCAAAAAGTTGATTCTCAAATGAGCGTCATTCCTCCACATGGACACATTTTAAAGTTGAGGATTTTTATAGAATTTTTGAAGTGTTCAGCCAAGCCACGTCCAACCAAAGGATGCCATGTTTCCTTGTTGATGCAAGGATGTAAATTTGACCAGGGGAAATGCCTGTCAAACCGTAAAACACAGAGAAATGACCATTTGAGCCTGAAAGTGAAATTTTCCTCAATGATTTTTTTTTAAGAAAATTTCAGAAGACTCGAATACGTTCCTGGGGACACATTAATTCATTTCTCTTTGATTATTTAAGGCGAAAACGACAAGGAAGACAAATCCCGACTATGGAGACCGAAAGGTATGATAAAACCTGATTTTTGGACTTTTCCAAAGGAACAAAGAAACAAGGACAAAACCATGGACCCATAAGTGATATACGATTAAAAAAATGGTAACAAGGATTAATCAGGGACAACATGGGGAAAGGAAAGTGACAAAGGTCAGTAAAACAATATGTTTTCAAAGGAAAACTAGGCGAGACTATTTTGAGCACCAACAAGATGTATGTATCGATATTGTTTATATTTATATTGAAATTTAATATCATTTTAAATTTTTATAAAATTAAAATATATTTTATGTAATATTTATTCTGGGAGTATGGAGTGTAAACATTTATATTTCAAAAATTATTTTGAAACTTGTCATGTTTAGAAGAATGTTTTATTATTCATTATATTTTAAAATAATGTTAATGTGTAGATAATTTCTATTTCACGTAAATATATTTAAGAAAGTTATCTTTAAAATATTGAATGGTGGTAAATGGTGCCAATTTAAGTACTTTAATGTGTAATGCTTGAAAGAATATTATTGAGTAAAACCAAAGTGTGCTCCAAATCTACCATTTAAGTTTATCTTAAATTGTATATTATCATAATTAAATATTCGTAGCATAAATTATACACATTACTAATGACTAAACTAAATTTTAGTGTGTATTATTAAAGTAAAAATTATCATAATTTAGAGTTATTTGTTGTGTACTGAGTATCAATAATACATATATTTTACATTTTGTGGATAATACACAATAAAATTCTTTGTGATGTATAATTAGACTTTATTGAAATAATATTATAGTAGATTACCAACAACTAATGTCATGTGGTGCACCGAACTATTTACTTTACATTTTGTGCATAACAAATAACCAAAGTCTTAGTAATGTATAATTTTCACAATTTATGTTTGAGTATTAGAAATAGTATTAAAATTGAAATCATGATAAATTATATTATGTAGATTATCCACAACTAAAATAATGTGAATTTTCCAAAATGTATATATTTTACATTTTGTGATACTATTATGAAATAAATTATCTATTGGATATTCTCTACAACTAAAGTTAATCAATGTTTTAATTTTTTCATAATACATACATTTAATATTTTACATGTGATATATTATAAAAGAACTATTAATGTTATAAAATTTTAACAATTTGTTGAATGAACTTAAAAATAGTGAAAATTTGAAACCGAAGTACATTATCATTTGGTTATACAAATATCCATAATATTTCTTTTAAAAGTCTATTTTTCAAAACATGAAGAGAAAATGTCATTTTTCCATAGCTACTTTTTATAATTTGATTGTTCGGTGAATTTAAATTTGACTTTAATGAAATTGTAGAATATCCTCGACACTCTGTATTTATAGTGCCCTCTTCTCATTGAAACTATTTTCATTATGTTGGAATTATTGATGGATTGATACTTAGACATTTTGATTATTACATTTTGAGTGGTAGATGATAGACTATGTAGATATTTGGACTATCGACATGTTTTCGGGGCCGAATTAAGGTTTCGAAGCACCCTAGGTAGTACTCAGAGAGTATGTCCCCCTCCCACCCCTCCTCTAGGACCAGACACCCACCTATGCATGTTTTTTTAAACAATTATATTATAACTTGTTGGTGGGGAAAATCAAAATGCCAATGGAAATGTTAAAATGACTACCTGCGAGTGCGAGTGCAAGCGCTACATCAACATGCCTCTAAATAACAACAATTAACAACCGTATGTGATATGTGAATGAAGAATTTCAAGTACATTTTATTTACTTTGGCATTGCAAAACACCTTAAGCTAGTTCAAAATGAGGATAATCTGGCATGGCAATGCCAATTATGCTATATTCAAATTAAGATTCATTCCTACTTCCTTAAAAATTACCATAAGACCTTGTAATTTGAGTCATCAACAAACATCTAGATTGTTTGATCCCTTTTTTGAATACTCATGTTTACATTCGATCTAGTTGTCGAAATTTTAGTCATGGTTTATATAAACAAAACCTTATCAAGTCCAAAATGGTGTAAATTGGGTAAAAACTATTTCTCTTATGACAATATATTTATGTAACATAAGCACAAATTCACAATTCAAACCATATATATTCATGCTAGTTTAAAATCTCTTACTAATTCTCTCTAGTTTCTCTATTGAACTAGGAGAATTTCAATTTGTACAGTGCATATAATTTTATAAACAAAAACATGTTACATGTACCTGGTACCAACATACCAGTATACCAGATGATAGATCATAGATCTAAGATCATGATTCATACCTGTTGGCTGTTCAGTGTTCATAGTGTGACAGTTATGTAACTCTGTTCAAGTTCGCTTCAGCTTGCAACATTGAACAACTTTTTCTTCCTTGGACCTTTGGTGATTCGGTGAACCGTGAATCAAAATGAATTGTAAATTGTAATTTGTGTAGGGCGCTACAGCCTGAGCCTGACACAGTGACAAAGCCATAAAGGCAAAGTGAAAGCAAATCAATTATTAGCGATAAGATTCTGAAGCCTTGAAGTTGAAGGCTGGGCCTAGCCGCTAAAATTTGAATCCCTGATTCGAATCCTATGATCTATCGATTATCACTGACTCACTTATAGTTGTATGGTGTAGTTGACAGTTGTAAACTTGTACCATTGGCACTGCAGTCTCTGACTCTATCTTGACATCTTGATCTCAGATCTTCCTGTTCGGATGTTCCAGTTCAGACTTCAATGTTTATATACGGTATACCAATTGGAAATATATTATATATTATTACAAACTATTAAAGCCGACTTGACTTGGGCCGACTCCCTGAGGCTGATTTTTTTTTTTTTTTAAAAGTTTAACCGCCCCTCCTATTTGGCACCCTAGGCAACTACCTAAGTTGCATAGGGCATGAAACACCTCTGCATGTTGTGATTCACATTTTGATTGTGATACACTATATGACATTGGAAGATAGTTTGATATATGTTGATTTGCATTATTTGGATTTTATATTGACATGTTATACTCTGGATTTTATGATTAGAGTTATGATCTCATGGATGTTAGAATCAAATTATTTGATATGTTTATATATGGTACAATTACTTAACTTTGGGTGAAGATTATTGATTTATATGTATTTATTGTTTTTGATGTTGTTGATGTGGTCATGAGGCCAAAGAGGTATTTTGTTTGTGTTGCAGGGATATTTTACATCATACATTGAAAGGGGATAAGGGACCAACCAGGGAAGGATGTCGGGTGTTTTGCAACATGGGAATGAATTTTACAACCGTGTCTAATGTTTATGTGGTGATATTACATGCCAAGTTAGGAGGTTTCCCATAGAGGTGACCTCACATGTGTGGCCATGGGGTGTAATGTTTTCCCTTTCTTCTAATTTTGTGTTTTCTTTATTTTTGTGTTATATCTATTAAATTATTGGAAATTGTTGTCACCGTATTAGCAATTATTAATGTGTGTTAATTAACTAATCCAAATTAATTTGTTAACTAAAATAAGGAAATGACACTTGGATAGTTATGAGGGTAGATGATCCTTGAAATATTTTGGATGTATGTGGGATTTGTGTTGGATGTTGTGTGCTTTACACTTCCCCAACTTCAAAATTCGGATTTTGACTTGGGAGGTTTTTTTGGAGGCTTGTGGGACAAGCTAAGCTTGTCTCATGCCTCTTAAATTAATCCAAAAACTATATCTATGGTATGGAGAGTTAATTTTATAATTATTTGTGCTTTATGGAGTGTAAAAAGTTAAAATAATTTACTTTTCCTAGTTACCACAAATAATTTGTCCTCAATAGGATTGGTGTGAATGTTTGAGTTTCATGTGGGCTTGTAACAAGTCTTACATGTTCATTTAATGTCTTGGGCATGGTGTTTGAATTGTGTGTTGGAATGGAGGAATGATGAAGATGTAGTGCCCGTTTTCCTTCAACACCTTGTGATATTAATCCCGATACTACTAACTATATTATGGACATTGTTATAGTTTAGTTTAGCATGATGTTAGATGCTAGATCATGCTTTATTGTGGACTTTGATTCATATATGGTGCATGATGATTATTAGAGACATTTTTGATATTGATGTTGATATATTGTTTGACATGGTTACATTATAGCTATTGTTTGAACTTGTGATATTTGGATATTTTGAGTAGACCTAGAAAAATAAAATTGAATTAAAATTGGTGATGATATAGTTGTGGATGAAATTGTAAGTGATATTGCTGATTGTCTTGATGTTTTTTCAGATTCACATATATGTCAATGATCTTTAAATTATATTTATATTCATTTGGATGTTCTAATATGGCCACGAGGTTGAAGGAGGTATTTTAATTTTTCAAGTTTAAAATATCACAACAAACATCGTGGGGATTGAGACAAACCACATGAGATTTCTAGATGAATTCAACAAGGTCACCATTACAGCTTGTATTTTTGTGTGTGTTTGATTGTGTTAGGGATTCCCATGGGGCAGATCACCTTTAAACATGACCAAGGGTTATGTGTATTTATTTATTTGATTCATTTTAATTGATGTTTGTATGTGTTTATTAAGTGATGTGTTTATCCCTTTTATTTAAATAAATTGTGGTATATAATGTGAGTAATCATATTGTTAAAATAAATTAATCAAATTGGGTCATAAGAAAGTAATTATTGGAGTGGTTGACTCTTGTATTAAATGTTGTAAGATATGTGTAAGTGATGTGTAAGAGATATGTAAGTAAAATTTGGAGTATGAAACACTTCATCTTCTTTGGAATTCAAAATTGTCCTTGGAGACTGATTTTGGAGGCTTATGGGACAAGTTAAACTTGTCCCATAACTATTAAATTTGCATACCAACCTTTGCTATGGTTGGAGAGTTTAAATCTAACTTTCATTATGAATTTTTGTAAGTCTAGCTGAATGTTTTAATTGCACTTCTTGCTTGAAATTAATTTCAGTCCTTTGGGATATGGGCTTGATTTGAGTGTGTAAGTAAGACTGTCATATTATTCACCTACTTATTTATTGTGTCTTGGAGATTGAAGTTGACTTGTGAGTTGGAGTTGAGGATGTGTGATGTGGCATCCTACAAAGATCCACCTCATCCTCCTCTCTTCCCCCTTCTATATATTCAAATTCATTTTATTGTTTGGGGTTACACTCTTTTGGTTGCTTTACTTTTGCATACTTCTTTTGGGGTGAATTCTTTTCTATTTGGAGCTCTTGCTTTTGAGAAATTTGCATACTTTTTATAGACCTATGTTTCATTGATCTTGGGCTATTTTGCATTGGAAATCTTGTGGTTGGGAACTTGAAACAAACTCCATTATGGAGAGGTAAGATCTTGGCTCTTGAAATGCTCTTCTTTTATTGTGCAAATGTTATTGTTGTGAATTTTTTGGCTTGTGTGTGGGTTGTTTGGGTAGGTGTAGGAGAAGACTATGGGGTATTTCTATGGGAGGAATAAGTATTTTGGGAGGTATAAGTGTGGAGGGATTTTGTATTTGGGTTCCACCTTACAAAGAAATAGCTTGCATTTCTTTATTCGTTATGGGGTGCCATAAGAGGTTGGTGAGGCATAAGGAAATGTGAGGAATAAGGGGTACTTGGAGGAGGTATAAGGGCATGTCATAGATTTTAAATTTTATATCTATATATATATATATATATATATATATATATATATATATATATATTTGACGGTTTTTTTAGGTGGTGATACCCATTTCCCCTTGGGAGGCATAAGCAGCATCCCCCATAGTTTCTTGCTCCTTTAGCTTGCATGAGGAAGCCTGAGTGTTGTTTGTTGTCTTTTATCTATGGTTGCAAACTACAATTTTGTTTTGGACTGTGTTTTTAAATGTGAAATTACATGTGTGTTGTGGAAGCCTACTATTTCCATGAGTTGAAACACATTTCTTATTGCATTGTGGTTGGGGCTTGAGGGCCAATGATGAAGGATGGATTCTCCTTTTCATTGGATTTCTTGGTTGGGTGGAGAGTGTTTCCTTTCTCCTTGCTCTGTTGTGATCAAATGGAAATAAAGAAAATGGAGGATATTCATGTTGCTATTCTGGAATAAAAAAGAAGTTTGACAGTCCTTGTTGAGAATATTTTGTATTGTAACCTTTTCCCACTTTGAGGTGGAGGACCTTGTACATTATTTTTGATGGAAAGATGTTTTGTATTGGCTATGAAAGTTGTAATTCGAAATGTGAAAGAAATGTACTTTGTATTCTGGTCAGTCGTATTTGAGGAATGAAAGAAGAAGTGTAAAGGTATCTTTCTTGAATCAATAAAATATTGTATTAATTTTCTCAAATGACATTATTAGGTATTGAAATCGGATTGTTGAATGTATTTTGAAATTCTGATTGGAAAGATGAAAAAGGTGAATACGTATGGAGAAATGTCATAATGCTCTGTTCTTTAGAAATGAATGTTTTAGAAATCAGAATCATAATCTGGCATTTGAATACTTTGATTTGAATCAACTTAATGTGTTAGATTAGATTTGGAATGAATTCTAATACTTAGAAGATGATAAATGGAAAATAGATCTTTCCAAATTTGATCTTTGTTAGATGCTTTCAAAGCTACAAAATATTAATAAAAAAATGTACAGGATGACTCTGCCAACTATAGAAGACAAATGAAATGAAAAATTGAACCTAATATGATTGAAATGATCTCAATTAGACCTTAACACTTAAGAAATTATTATAGAATCTTTCAAATTGGGCAAAGGAAAAATTACGTAGACATCTTGCTATATAAAAACTGGTAATTTGGAATTGCAAATCAATCAAACAAGTTAATTCTCACAATCCAACCTAAATTCCTCCAAGTGAAATCCTCCATGTCTGTTGACATGTTGAGAAAGAAAGAATGTCAAAATTAATAAAAAAATTTATAAGTTAAAAACATAGGTTCACATATTAGAAGCCTGCAGAATTTTTTCTTGAAATTGACCTTCAAACTTTATCAAAATTAAAATTTTATGCTTCCTGAGAAAAGAGGGCTTCAAGAGCTTTCCAAAAAGTCCTCGTTTTCCCAGAACTGAATTCCCAATAAACTTTTATCGCCCTTTGAAGTTTTTAATTCATTTTGGGATCAAAATTTAACTAATCACAAAATTGGAAAAACATCGCAAGAGGACACACGGGGCCAATAGTCTCTTTTGTCTTTAGGAATAGAGACAAGAAAACAACATTTTCCTTCCTCTCCATTGGCCCGAACACTTTTCGTTCGGCATAAAAAAATTTTTATGTCCAAATATTTTATTTGGCAATTTTTCCTCCATGGCCTGCCGCCTTGTAACCAATCCTTGATCGACACATGGCTTCGTTGGGCACCGGTGGATGCTTGGATCGATTTTAACCTTTCACACTTTCAAAAATAAAATTGGTAAAATTTGTAAGTTTTCCCGCAACCACACGTACCTACACCAATCAGGTCTTGCCATGTGGCTTTATGAGGCATTGGTGGAGGAGCGGATATTTTTAGCCTTAACGTTTTCAAATAAAAATTTTGGTAAAAATTCCTACTTTTCTCCATGGCCCCGCATCCCCGCCCTTGCCATGGAAAAATCACTTATGCAAGTGAGTGGGTCTGCATTCTAAAACTTAGCTTTTAAAATTTTTGAGAAAATTTCTAAAAGTTTCTCCGCTGGCTCACCTCCCCATAGCCAATGATTGGTTGACATGTGGCTTCACGAGATGATGGTGGAGGAGCGGTTGATCTCTCAACCTTAATGTTTCAAAATTCTTTTGGCAAAAATTTAAAAGTTTCTCTGCCACCCCGCCACCCGCAGCCAATGAGATCCTGACATGTGGCATCATCTACTATCTGCAGAGGTGCAGGTTAATCCTAGCCTTTGTACTTTTGTATCACAAAGGTGTTTAATTCTTAAGTTTCCCGAAAGTCTATTTCTCTCGCACAAATCTAGGCTTGACATGTGGCGCCTTGGGTGATAGTGGAGGCACAGATCATTTTGATCCCTTAACACTTTTGGCAAAAATACTTAATGTCTTAAGTCCTTCTCGGTGGCTTAACTTCCCACCGAGGCTTGGAAATGCTGACATGTGTCCCTTATGGGCTCGTGGGTGTGTGGGAGCAGCGCTAAAATTCTTTCCCGCCCCATCGAGTCGCACATGGGAAAATTATTCTTCCCCACCCCGCTGCAGTATGCGGGCGGGTGAAAGTGAAATGCACTTTTCACCCAAGGGCGCTAAGGGAAAAATTTCTTCCCCAGGCCCGCAGGCCCGCCCTTGGGAAAATTTTCTTTATATCATTGGAAAGGGGAAGAAATTTCCTATCTAATGGTTTTTTTTTAGAAAATTTTAGTGTGTTAAATATGTGAAAAATTAGGTTAAAGTGAAAGGTAAGCCTAAGAGTGGGTAAGTGGGAAATAACTCCCCATTAATTTAAAATGTTAATTCTAAAGTATGGGTTGACCCTTTAAGGGGTCATGTCATGGGGTAAGTGAATGTTTTCCTAACCCCATGTAAATGAGAACCATGTCTATTTTTAGACCTAGTGGAATTAAATACCTTGGGTATTTAATTGTTTTTCCCCCTTTAACCCTCTGAATTTTATTAGGGAATGTTTAATCTTAGTGTTAATCTAATTAATTGATAAATCAACACCTAAAGGAAATTTAATCTCTACTTGGCTGTTTTTACTCATTAATTGTATTGTGATCTTTAATGTTGGTTATAATGGAAAAATTTATCTTCTTAACATAATTGACCTTGATATATTTCTTTGTGACAACTGTTGCTTCGAGGCTTGTTTGTAGTCTCACCTTAAAAATTAAAAATAAAAATTTATCCCATAATTTTTCTGACTAATCCTAGGTTGTTCTTGGGTCTCAAGTGGGTTGTTTTAGCGGGAATCACACTTGGTATCACGAGCCATGGGTTCAAATCTTGGACCCTTGGGCACACTAGAAAACTTGAGACATGAACTCTAAACTTAGTATGATATTAAACCTAGCACACTTCAAATCTAGAGAACAACCTTGTTGAAATTGCATACTTAGTAAACATGGAAAACTTAATAAAACTTAGAAAGAAGAACTAACTCTTGCCTTGGTCTATGTAGGAGGTGTAGATGGGACGAGGGCCTTTTCATATAGACTTAGGTTTGCCACCACCAGATCATGCTATAGCAGCCATCCTACCACAAATTTTAAAGATACTTCATGATGTTAATGCCACATTACGTTGAGGGACCATAAGATCACATTTAGTTGGACATGATAGGGTGACATCTATTGAGGCTCATGCATCTCCTTGGCATAGCGAGGAGCATATAGAAGAGAAATCCCATGAGAGTCCATCGAGCAGAGTCACCTCGGAGGGGACATGGAGACTAGGTTTCAGGACACAAGGATAGGTTTTAGAGCCGTAGCCTTAGGGATGAGCATGCAGAGAGGCCTAGGGTTACCATACCACAACTGCAGAGACCATATCAAGGAGATCTTGAAGCTACAAACTAGGTCATTATTCGGTGACATAGGTTGATTTCAAGAACAGGCTCAGGTTAATGAGCTTGAGTGGATGCTTGAAGCTCTACCCTTGTTCTAGCAACACGAAAGCTCATGTTCCAATCCATATTCTAAGGAATGGAGTAAGCATATGGTGGACGAAGGAGAAGCGAAGCTCCATTTTGATTCTAAGATAGTTACTTGGGAGCTCTTTGAGGAGTGGTTTAGGAGAATATATTTATCTTAGAGGTTTGTACAACAAGAGGATTGATGAGTTTCATGACCTTCGACAGGCATCTCTTAAAGTGGCTGAGTATGAGATTAGATTTTAGGATCTACTCTAGTATGTTGATTACGTATAGGATGAGTGGGTACATATCCACAGGTTCATTTGGGGCCTAAATCTGGACATTGGAGGTGCAGTACAGATCTATTGTCCATAAACATTGGTTGAGGCCGTTGAGAAGGCCGATATAGTAGAGGAGATTCAGGGAAAGAACCAGCAGGCTAGAGACTAAGTCCGAGCCGTATAAAATAGATGAAGGATGACAAATCAAGGGGTCTCTCCTCCTCCTTTTGATGAACAAGGCTCATCACGGTCATCTTTATACCACAACAAAGAGCAACAATAGTCTTTCCCACCATATAGACCTCCATGGATATTTGATGCATAGAGGGGTCGGAGTATAGAGCCTCCTCCTAGGGGTCCCATTAGGAAACAAGGAGCACCTAGAGCTCGGTCGAGGAGCTCTCTAGCATAGACCTCAAAGAATCCACAACAGATCATCAGGGTCCACAACACACCCCTCTAGGGTGCCAACTGGATCTGCTACTCAAGGGAGAGGATCAGGTGGTTGTTTTGGGTGTGGCATTACTAGAAATTTTTAGAGAGATTGCCCACATAACCCTAATAACAAGGGTAAGGAACAAATCTCGAGCCTCACTGTTGGTGACATGGTGGTGCAATCATAAGATGTATGCGGTGGTTGAGAACCTCTAGGAAGAGCATCGGAGCATAGTTATTGATACTATAGGTAACATTGGTGGTATTCTTACCTCCATTTTGTTTGATTCTGGTTCTTTTGATTCTTTTATTGCACCATCTTTAGTAGAGTGATGTAGGCTAGTGGCAGTTAGGAAAGGTCATAGTTGGGATGTTGAGATGGCTTCTAGAGCCAAGATCTCTGTAGACTCCTTAGTTAAGGAGTGTGTGGTGGATTTGGGACCTTTCACCAATACCTTAGATATTTGTATCCTTCCATTGGGCTCTTATGGAGTCATCTTGGGCATGGACTGGTTATATGCACATAGAGCCAAAGTGGATTGTTACCACAAGATCATATCTTGTACAAATGATCTAGGAGTTGAGGCAGTGATAGCGGGGTTAGGAGACCCGTTTATATTTACACCATCTCTACTATGTAGCTTAAGTGGTGTGTGTGACAGGGTTGTCAAATGTTTGTTGTCACAATTAGTTACTGATCAGAGGATGGGTCTAGTGGACCATCGCTAGATGACCATCCCATTTTGAGAGATTTTTTTGATGTCTTTCTAGGGAGCTACCAAGATTACCACCCCCACAGGAGATATATTTTCATATAGATCTGGTTCCGGGAGCAGAGCCTATATCACAAGCACCTTATCGGATAACTACCCCTGAGCTCTGTGAGTTCAAGTTGTAGCTTGAGGGCCTTCTAGAGAAGCACCTAATTCATCCTAGTGTATCCCCTTGGGGTGCACCGGTGATCTTTGTAAATAAGAAGGATGGATCCTTGTGGTTGTGTATTGTATACCCTTGGGGTGCACCGGTGATATTTGTAAATAAGAAGGATGGATCCTTGTGGTTGTGTATTGATTACCGCCAGATTGAATAAAGTAATGATCAAGAATCATTATCCCCTTCCATGCATTGATGATTTATTTGATTAGATGAAGGGAGCCACAAATTTCTCTAAGATAGACCTTAAGTCAGCTACCATCAGCTAAGGATTTCGTAGAGGAAGACATTCATAAGACCACCTTCTATGAGATATGGCCACTATGAGTTCACAAAGTACCTTTTGGTTTGACAAATGCCCCAAGTTGTTTATGATTTTGATGAATGGGGTATTTAGGAAATTTTTAGATCTCTTCATGCTCATCTTCCTTGATGAAATTTTGATTTACTCACATATACGTGAGGAGCATGAGGTGCACCTTTGCCAAGTTCTTCGGTGTCTTTAGGAGCAGTAGCTTTATGAGAACTTGGAGAAGTGTGCATTATTTTAGATAGAGTGCAAAGATTTTGGGTCATATCATTTCTGGGAAGGTATCACCATCGATCCTTCCAAGATTAGAGCTATCATGGATTGGCCAACACCCAATACTATGACCGAGGTGCACAAATTCATGGGATTAGCAGTTACTACAGAAATTTGTTCAGACTTCTCCTGGATTGTACACCTAATCACTTCCCTTCGGAAAAAAGGGAAGAAGTTTGTTTGGTTGGACAAGTGTGAGCAGGCCTTTAGGACACTAAAATAATTTCTCACTACAACACCTATCCTTATAGTGCTGGATCCAAAGGGTGATTTTTTTGTTTGCATGGATGCTTCTTTAGCAGGGCTTGGAGGTGTGTTGACAGAGGAGGGAAAAGTAGTGGCTTTTGAGACTCGTAAACTCAAATATTATGAGCTTAATTATCCAACTCATGATCTTGAGCTTGCAGTAGTTGTGCATGCTTTGGTTTGATGGAGGAACTTTCTGCTTGGTTAGAGATTCACACTTAGGACAGATCACCTGAGTCTTCGCCACCTCTTCATGCAACCCAATCTCAATGCTTGCCAATGACGTTGGATGGAGCTACTTTGTGAGTATGATATGGAGATAAAGCATGTGAAAGGGAAGGAGAATGTGGTTGTAGATGCTCTTAGTAGATGGAGACATGTGGCTATGGCCACCTTAGTGAGCATGGATTTATAGAGCAAGATTCTACAGAACTTCCTCACAAAACTTCTACATTACAGCCAGAGCAGAGATCAAGTCTCAGAGACCCCTTGAGGGGAAGTTCAATGGTTTTTATTTAGAGGTAGATGGTATTCTCAGGCACAAAGGCCATATTTATGTTCCCAGAGATGGAGGATTGAGGAAGGAAATCTTGGCAGAGGCACATCATGCACCCTATTCAGCCCATCCCGGGGTGAAGAAGATGCATGCCACCTTGAGACAGCTTATTTATCTAGAGGGGACTTCATAGAGACATGGCTTAGTTTGTGTCATGCTATTTAGAGTGTTAGAAAGTGAAGGTTGAGCATCAACATCCAGCTAGCCTTCTCTATCCTCATGTTATACCGTGAGTGGAAGTGGGACACCATTTCCATGGACTTCATTGTTGGGCTATCGATGTCGAGATACCACCACGATGCCATCATGGTCACGGTGGATAAATTGACAAAAGTGGCTCATTTCTCTCTGGTAAAGACCACTTATATAGCTAGTGTAGTGGCACAGGTATATCTTGATGAGATTGTCAGGTTGCATGGGATTCCATGGAAGATTATTTGTGACCACGATCCTTTGTATACTTCCCATTTTTGGACTACCATGCAGTATGCCCTCGGGATGAGGATCAATTTCAGCACAACATATCACCCTGAGACTGATGGCTAGACCGAGCGGGTGAATCAGATCTTGGAGGACATGCTTAGGATGTATGTTATGGACCAACAATCCAAATGGGAGGAGTACCTATACTTGGTGGAGTTTTCCTACAATAATAGTCTTCAAAGTTCTATAGGCATGGCTCCTTTTTAGGATTTGTATGGTAGAGAGTGTAGGACACCCCTTAGTTAGGAGAAGTTAGAGGACATGGTTTCTCTAGAATGAAATTTATTTTAGGACATGGAGTGATAGGTGGTTATGATCAGTTAGAGGCTATAAGAGGCACATGAAAGGAAAAATAATTACATGGATCAACATAAGAATGATCATAGTTTTGGTGTGGGCATGAAGGTTTTCCTTCATGTCAGGCCACACAAGAACCCCATCCATTATGGAAAAGGTTCTAAGTAATATCCTAGATTCATTGGTCCTTTTGAGATCTTGAAGCGTATCAGCCCTTTAGCCTACCGTCTAGCATTTCCACCTAGCTTATCTTGTATAAATGATGTGATTCATGTTTCAACTCTTAGGAGATATACTACAGATCCTTCTTATGTGTTAGATTGGAAATCATTGCAAGTGTAGGATCGGGGTAGGTGATGGTGGAGCCCATTTACATCATAGATCGTGGGACCCGGGCCTTAAGGTAGAGAGGTTGATCAAGTCTCGAGTGTAGTGTGACAGAGATATGATGAGAATGTAGCTGCATGGGAGGATGCTACTTTGTTATGAGTTTAATTCCCACATATGTTCCAGTGACTTCCAGGAGGAAGTTGAGCCTAAGGGGAGGGGGATGTAGTGCCCACTTTCCTTCAACACCTTGTGATATTGATCCTGATACTGCTAACTATATTATGGACATTGTTATAGTTTAATTTAGCATGATGTTAGATGTTAGATCATGGTTTATTGTGGACTTTGATTCATATATGGTGCATGATGATTATTAGAGACATTTTGGATATTGATGTTGATATATTGTTTGACATGGTTACATTATAGATGTTGTTTGAACTTGTGATATTTGGATATTTTGAGTAGACCTAGAAAATGAGAATTGAATTAAAATTGGTGATGATATAGTTGTGGATGAAATTGTAAGTGATACTACTGATTGTCTTGATGTTTGTTGAGATTCACATATATGTCGATGATCTTGAAATTATATTTATATTCATTTGGATGTTCTAATATGGCCACGAGGCCAAAGGAGGTATTTGTATTTTGTAGGTTTAAAATATCACAACAAACATTAGGGATTGAGACCAACCACATTGGAATTCTAGATGAATTCAACAAGGTCACCATGGAAACTTGTATTTTTTTGTGTTTTGATTGTGTTAGGGATTCCCATGGGGGGATCACCTTTAAATGTAACCAAGGGTTATGTGTATTTATTTATTTGGTTCCTTTTTATTAATGTTTGTATGTGTTTATTAAGTGATGTGTTTATCCCTTTTACTTAAATAATTTTTCGTATATAATGTGAGTAATCATATTGTTAAAATAAAATAATCAAATTGAGTCATAAGAAAGTAATTATTGGAGTGGTTGACTCTTGTATTAAATGTTGTAAGATATGTGTAAGAGATATGTAAGTAAAATTTGGAGTATGAAACACTTCATCTTCTTTCAATTTGAAATTGTACTTTGAGACTAATTTTAGAGGCTTGTGGGACAAGTTAAACTTGTCCCATACCTCTTAAATTTGCATACCAACCTTACCTATGGTTGGAGAGTTTAAATCTAGCTTTCATCATGCATTTTTGTAAGTCTAGCTGAATGTTTTAATTTCAGTTTTTGATTGAAATTAAGTTCATTCCTTTAAGATATGGGCTTGATTTGAGTGTGTAAGTAAGACTGTCATATTATTCACCTACTTATTTATTGTGTCTTGGAGATTGAAGTTGACTTGTGAGTTGGAGGAAAGGATGTGTGATGTGGCATCCTACAAAGATCCACCTCATCCTCCTCTCTTCCCCCTTCTATATATTCAAATTCATTTTTATTGTTTGGGGTTACACTCTTTTGGTTGCTTTACTTTTACATACTTCTTTTGGGGTGAATTCTTTTCTATTTGGAGCTCTTGCTTTTGGAGAAAGTTGCAAACTTTTTACAGACCTATGTTTCATTGATCTTGGGCTATTTTGCACTGGAAATATTGCGGTTGGGAACTCGAAACAAACTCCATTATGGAGAGGTAAGAGCTTGGCTCTTGAAATTCTCTTGTTTTATTGTGAAAATGTTATTATTGTGAATGTTTTGGCTTCACGTGGGGCTTTTGGTTAGATGGCCTAGGGATGGTGTAGGATAAGTTTATGGGGTATTTCTATGGGAGGCATAAGTATTTTGGGGAGGTATAAGTGTGAAGGAAATTGGGATTTGGGTTCCACCTTACAAAGAAATAGCTTGCATTTCTTTACTCGTTATGAGATGCCATAAGAGGTTAGGGAGGCATAAGGGCATGTCAAGGATTTTAAGTGAAGTGACACACACACACACACACACACACACACACACACACACACACACATACATACATACATACATACATATTTGACGGTTGATTTTTCATGTGGTGATACCCATTTCCCCTTGGGAGGCATAAGCAACATCCCCCATAGTTTCTTGTTCCTTTAGCTTGCATGAGGAAGCCCGATTGTTATTTTTGTCTTTTAATTGTGGTTGAAAATTGTAATTTTTCTTTGGAATGTGTTTTTAATTGTGAAATTGCATGTGTGTTGTGGAATCCTCTCTTGTTGTAGTGAGTTGAAACACATTCCTTATACCATTGTTGTTGGGGCTCGAGGGGTTAATGCTGAAGGATGGATTCTCCTTTTCATTGGATGTCTTAGTTGGGTGGAGAGTGTTTCCTTTCCCCTACTCTATTGTGATCAAATGGAAATAAATAAAATGGAGGATATTCATGTTGTTGTTCTGGAACAAAAAGAAGTTTGACAGTCCTTGTTGAGAATATTTCGTATTGTAACCTTTTCCCACTTTGAGGTGGAGGACCTTGTACATTATTTGTGATGGAAATATGTTTTGTATTGGCTATGAAATTTGTAATTTGAAATGTGAAAGAAATGTACTTTGTATTCTACTTTTGAAAGAATGTGAAAGAAATTGTAATTCTGGTCATTGTATTCGAGGAATGAAAGAAGAAGTGTAAAGGTATCTTTCTTGAATCAATAAAATATTGTATTAATTTTCTCAAATGACATTATTAGGTATTGAAATCGATTGTTGAATGTATTTTGAAATTTTGATTGGAAAGATGAAAAAGGTGAATACGTATGGAGAAATGTCATAATGCTCTGTTCTTTAGAAATGAATGTTTTAGAAATCAGAATCGTAATCTGCATTTGAATACTTTGATTTGAATCAACTTAATGTGTTAGATTAGATCTGGAATGAATTCTAATACTTAGAAGATGATAAATGGAAAATAGATCTTTTTGAATTTGATCTCTGTTAGATGCTTTCAAAGCTACAAAATATTAATCAGAAAATGTACAGACGACTCTACCAACTATAGAAGACAAATGAAATGACAAATTGAACCTAATATGATCGAAACGATCTCAATTAGACCTTAACACTTAAGAAATTATTATAGAATCTTTCAAATTGGGCAAAGGAAAAATTGTAGACATCTTGTTGTATAAAAACTGGTAATTTGGAATTGCAAATCAATCAAACCTCCATGTCTGCATTGACATGTTGAGAAAGAAAGAATGTCGAAATTGAACAAAACTTTACAAGTGAAATAAAATAGTTCACATTTTAGAAACCTCAATCGAACATTTTCTCAAAATTTACCCTTCAAACTTAATCAATATTAAAATATTATGCTTCCTAAGCAAAGAGGGCTTTGAGAGCTTTCCAAAAATTCCTTTTTTTCACGTAACTGAGTTCCAAATCAAAATTTATGGCCCTCTGAAGATTTTACTTCATTTCAAGCTCAAAATTTAACTAACTATCAAAATTGGAAAAATATTGCAAGCGGAGAATGCGGGCGGATAGTCTCTTGTGTTTTTCATGAATAGAGATGAAAAACAAAATTCTCCGCCTCTCTGTTGGCCCGAATGATTCTTGTTTGGCACAAAATGTTTTTCTAAGTCCAAAAATTTTATTTGGCAATTTTACCTTCGCAGCCCCGCCCCGCGGCCAATCCTTGATCGACACTTGGCTTCATTGGGTGCCGTTGGATGCTCGAATTGATTCTAACATTTCATTCTTTCAAAATAAATTTGGTAAAATTTTAAGTTTTCCCCGCAGCCCCACCAACCCGCAACCAATCAGGTGCTGCCACATGGCTTCACGAGGCGTTAGTGGACAAGTGGATCTTTTTAGCCTTAACACTTTCAAATAAAATTTTTGGCAAAAATTCCTACTTTTCTCCACGGCCCCACATCCCCACCCTTGCCTTGGAAAAATCACTTCCATGGGTGCACGGGTCCACATTCTAAAACTTAGCTTTTAAATTTTTTTGGGAAATCTTCTAAATGTTTCTCTGTCGTCCTGCCTCCCTGCAGCCAATGATTGGCTAACACTTGGCTTCACAAGACGATGGTGGAGGAGTGGTTGATCTCTCAACCTTAATGTTTCAAAATTATTTTGGAAAAAATTTAAAAGTTTCTCTACCATCCATAGCTAATGAGAGCCTGACATGTGGCATCGTCTGGCATCGATGGAGGTGCGAGTTAATCCTATCCTTTGCACTTTTGTATCACAAAGGTGTTTAATTATTAAGTTTCCCCGCAAGTTTTTTTCTCCACACAAATTTGGTCTTGACATGTGGTACCTTGGGCGATGGTGGAGGAATGGATTATATTGATCCCTTAACACTTTCGGTAAAAAGACTTAATGTCTTAAGTCCTTCTGGCGTCCCGAATTCCTGTCGTGGCTATAATTCTTCACCGCCGGGCCAGCCCGGACATGGGAAAATTTTGCTTCCCTGCCCCGAAAAGGCATATGGAATATAAATTCCCTTTTTGCCCAAGGGCACTAAGGGCAAAATTTCTTCCTAGGCCCGTAGGGTCGCCCTTGGGAAACTTTTCTTCCCAAGGCCCGTCGGCCCATAACTTGAGAATTATAGGGAGTTAGAAGGACTTATTTATATCATTGGAAAGGGGAAGAAATTTCCTATCTAATGGTTTTGTTTTTAGGAAAATTTTAGTGCATTAAATATGTGAAAAATCAGGTTAAAGTGCAAGGTAAGCCTAAGAGTGGGTAAGTGGGAAATAACTCCCCATTAATTTAAAATGTTAATTCTAAAGTATGGGTTGACCCTTTAAGGGGTCATGTCATGGGGTAAGTGAATGTTTTCCTAACCCCATGTAAATGAGAACCATGTCTATTTTTAGACCTAGTGGAATTAAATACCTTGGGTATTTAATTGTTTTGACCCCTTTAACCCTCTGAATTTTATTAGGGAATGTTTAATCTTAGTGTTAATCTAATTAATTGATAAATCAGCACCTAAAGGAAATTTAATCTCTACTTGGCTGTTTTTACTCATTAATTGTATTGTGATCTTTAATGTTGGTTATAATGGAAAACTTTATCTTCTTAACATAATTGACCTTGATATATTTCTTTGTGACAATTGTTGCTTCGAGGCTTGTTTGTAGTCTCACCTTAAAAAAAAATAAAAATTTATCCCATAATTTTTCTGACTAATCCTAGGTTGTTCTTAGGTCTCAAGTGGGTTGTTTTAGCAGGCATCATAGAAGTGGTATCTTAAATGGAGCCAAATCATCATCCTCACATCCCATTTCTATTTATTGATTAAATTTGATGGATTTGGGGTTACTTGTTCAGTTTCCTTCTTTTGCACTTTTGGAATTGGGAGCTTGTTGGAGTTGTTTTCTGAGTGTGTTTGGCTTGAAGGTGTCAAAATCTTGTGGAGTGAATACTCTTGGAAGCTTGATGGAGAGCTATGATATCCATCTTTCTTATTTTCTTATTTATGTTTGTAGATGTGAAAAAGTGCTTCTAAATATTGTTTGAGTGTTGTGAATGTGGTTTTGTGTGGTTGGGTAGTTTTCCTTAAGAAGGGAGTGGGAGATGAAAGTATGGGACCATTGGGAGGGAAAAGGAGTTTGGAGGCATGTAATTTTGTTGGTTGGATATTTAGTCAAACCAAAATATGAGGTTCAACCACGACATGGGATTAAATCCTCCTCAAAGACAGTGAGGCTACCTGCTTATCAAGTAATCTAAAACACAAGAAATTAATATATACAATATTCACACTAATCTAACCATTGGGGTTGGGATGAAATCCCAAATCCACATTCACACAATTCAAGAATATTGCTTTCGTAAGTGAAATAGGTTAGAAACTCACATAAAGAAAGAAGCACGGTAGAAAAGAAATGGGAGAAACGTATTTTCTTTCGAGTAAACACAGAGCACGAAATAATCATACGAGTTTTAGATCACAGATATAGTGTCCGAGATAATTAGAAACACTGAGATTCTATGCAAAGAATAGCTTTAAGATTATGGACATAAGAACACTGTCTTAAATAAGATATATTTCACAACACAAAGTCTGTAAAACAATATCAGCTTCTATTCTTTGAAATGATTGAAAGAAAACACAAAGTTTTTCTCCTTTCCAATAGCCTCTTAATGCTTCAAGAATTCTCGACCCTTTAGAATGCACAAGCATCCCTTATTTATAACAAAAGAAGCTAGAGATCAAACAGGACAGATCCTAAAGAGTAGCCTGTTAACTGGAGCTTCAACTTTGCATGACTCTCACGCAGGAGATCAAGTCAAAGTATGAATTAAAAATAATGATAAAACGGAAATAAAAGATATGTCATTCTAAAAATAGAAATGGCATGTGACATCTGGACTTAATCCGAATCATCATCTTGAACTACTTCCTTCCCCTGTTGGAATAACTTTTGGATCCATTAGCAATCTTCTCAATCGTAGGCACCGATGAGAAATCGAATCCGGCAGAAACAGAAGAAGGTGTTATGGATTCAAGAGGTTTTGAAAGTTTAATCAAAATCTCTGTCAACTGCTCCACTTTTTCCTTAAGCTCATCTCTGCTGACTTCTCGGCCTTCTCCTGAAATGGAACAGGGTCCGACATGAAGAATGTTGAGGGAGAAAGGCTCTAACTCAGGTGATGCTGTTCAAACTGGAAATCCCGATTGAATGAATGCGCCGGAAGAAGAGATGAAACCAACACGCTGAAGAGGATGTCGGAACTTTGAGGAACCCGACAAGTTTGATCTGTCGGAACCTTGGCCAAGCCCGACACTTGCTTTCAATGGCGGAAACAGGAGAAAACCCGACACTCACTGTTAATGGCGGACACGGGAGGAAATCCGGCGCCCACTTTTGATGACGGAACTTCGGAGATGCCCGGCACTTAGTGTTGAGGTCGGAAAGTTGATAAACCCCGTCACCGCGAGCTTCCTTTGTATTTCGGACTTTTGAATCTGCAAAACAGTCTTCCAAAAACCGAGAAACAAAAACAGAGCCTTTCCTTTGAATTTCTACATACACATCTTCCTTTCTTTTTTTGTTATTCATATCCCATACATCATGCAAGTAATTGGAATTTGGAAGAAACAACACCAAACGATAATCCCAAAAAGAGAATAAACCCTGAAAACCCAAAACCCCTTCCAAAACGACGCAGCAAGAAGAAGGAAGAAAAACCCTCAACAACCGGCAAGAAATTGGGAAGGAAATATACGCAGTCGATCCGGAAAAATCAAGAATAAAGAAGGAACGAAAAATACCTTCAATTCGAGATGATAAAATCGAAAACAAACGATCTAAATCCGTAATGCGAGCTTATGGGCTTTGGAAGCGGAAAAGCATACGAAAAATCCACGAGTTAAAAATATGAACAGTAAGAACGACGTGGAAATCCGCGTTTTTATACGAAAATGGCAATAAATACACTTCAACTCTCAAGACGTGCCAACTCACCAACCATTCGGCTTGAATGCCAGTGTCAAGATGTTGAGGAGTCCGAAACCCGACACGAGGAGATTTAGTGCATTTCGGTTTCGGCTTCGAAAACATGGAGCACAAAACATGTTTTGAATCACGAATGTTCCGATGCATCAACTTCCGAAAACCCGATTACAAAGGCTTGAGCGGAATTCGGGAATCGGGGAACATGGCGCATAAAACATGTTTTGGAACATGAATGTCCCGATGCTTTAGAGTTCAAAACCCGAATACAAAGGATTGTCTTAACACAAGGCGGGTCTCGGGTTTCGGAAGTCACGCGACACAAAGCATGTTTTAACACAAGTATGTTCCGATGCGTTGAATTTCCGAAAACCCGATTTCAAAGGATTTTTTCAATACAAGGCGGGTTTCGATTTCGAGGTTATAAGACATAAAGCATGTTAAAGCTTATGTCAAGTCATAAGAATAACCCGAAACCCGATTTGCTCTAAAAGAGGTCATAATGCAAAATCACTTCAAAAATTTTGTAGGGGTTATCCGATCGTTTTGTCGTTTACTCAAAACGGGGATAACAGCTGGCTCCAGTTGGGGACTTTCTTTGCAATACCAAAGGAAGAGAACTCAGAATCTCTGGTCTTATTCATTAGGCTACGGGGTCAAGGAGAAAACCAAAACAAAACAAAACGAAGAAAGAAAGAAAACCAAAAGCAAACACACAACAAAAGCAAAATATGTACAATGCAAGAGAGCATCTTGCATTAATGGTGGAACAGCTTTAGATGTTGCCCACTGAAAGGCAACGGAAGTAATCCTCCATCCAGATATGATAGCAGGAAACTATTCTCACCATTCAACTCGTGGACCTTGAAAGGTCCTTTCCATAAAGGATCAAACTTTCTATGCATTCCTTTCCGTTCTCTCCTTTTGTCCCAAATCAACACCAAATCTCCAATCTGAAAGTTACGCTGCTTTGATTTTTTATCGAAAATCTTCTTCACCCCGCTCCGATGATCAATCGATTCCTCCGAACCTTGAGATTCCCGATTCCCTTTGTAACCCAAATTAATAACAAGGCTTCATATTCGAGTTGTTAGTCTCATATCGATCAAAAATCTCGAGAGTATGAGAACAACACCAAATACATCCAGAGGTGAGAGCAGCTACCATCAAATTCTTGTGTCTCAATCAGCATTGGGATCTTCTTCTTCGACATCCACAATTGGTATCTCTGAAGCCATGAAATAATTTCCAAAGCCAGCATCTTCAAAAAGAATCTGAGCTCTTGGATCATCTGATTTGGTCACCAAATACTTTGCCTGTGGTTCAGGATGAAGAACTTGTTGAACCCCTTTGACTGGGATCTTGATTTTGGTCCAATCCATACTAATTTCTCCTCCGACGTCTTTACAAAATCCTCTACCCAAGAGGATACCATAAGCTGCAGGGATGTCGGCAACCAGAATAGTCATTTTCATTCTCTTCTCAGGAAAAGCAACAAATGCAAACTGTGCATCTTTGATTTGACCTATCAAAGGGACTTGTTTAGTTTCCATGGAATAGCACCGTCCATATGATTTAGTCAAAGTAAGCCCGAGGGCATGGGCCACTTTTGCGGGCATAACATTATCAGAGGCCCCTGAGTCGATGATGCAATTGCTGAGTTTAAACCCATTTATAAGTAGAGACAAATAAAATGGTTCAATCTTTCCTGAGGAAGAAGCAGAGGTCAGATTATTCTGAGGTGTGGGTTGAGCAGGATTTGGAAGGAGACCTTTAGAAGGTGATGGAATAGCCGCGTTACTTCTGATAAACTTGGCAAGCTTTTCAAACTGTTCAGGATTTGATTGAAGGTATTCTGCTTCTGACATTTGAATTTTGGTTCTCTTTGCATGATCAATAATATCAAAAGCAGTATAAGAAGGAATGATAGTAGGCTCAGTTCTAATTACATGAGCTTGTGCTGGGGTACTGGCCTTAGGAGAAGGAGCATAAGGAGCAGCTGCCTTTTTAGTAACCTCTTTCTCAGTTTGTGCCGAAATAGGTGTACCCCTCTTGACTATGGATATGGGAGGTTCCTTATTCTTCTCCTTAGTATTTTCTGGAGGTCTTCTGGGATTCTGAGATTGAGACCGAGTGAAAACAGCAAAAGATTGACCATCGGACTCACATTCATCTTCATCATATTCTAAATACCCAATGTCAGAGTCGCCAAACACTCATCATAAGACTCATCAGCATATCCTGAAGCTTCGAAAGCCTCATGGGATTCTTGTTCTTCTGGTTCATCTTCTTCATCAAGTATTTCCACTGCTGCATTAACGGGAGGAGCTTCAATTGCTAATCTTGGTTGAGCAGGAGCTAACCGTGGCCTATCTCTGGACAGTGCACCATTGTTATTAAAATTCCGCCTAGGGATATCCCGGTATGGAACATTGCTCACTTGCTGAGACACTTGCTTCTTTAAAGCAATCAAATCATTAGCCATTTTTTGAAACATAGGGTCAGTATTACCTTGAGAAGAACCTTGATTTTTGAGTTTGGGTATATCTTTCTTGATCCTTCCAGCTAAGATGAGATCATCCTCTATTTCAAAACTTGAGCCTTGATTTTTTAGTTTGCTGACCGAGCAAAGAGCTAATCTGGGATAACCGACCTTCGTAATAAAAAGATTATATCAGGAGGTTGAGCATTGATGAAAAAGCACTTTTGATTTTCCAGAGTTGGTACAATTGAACCGAATTTTCCGATCAGCTTATTGAACTTAGCCATGAATTCCCGCATAGGTTCATGCGATTCCTTCTTCATATGAGTAAGCGAGCTAACAACGCATGAGAATCTTCGCTGGTTTGAAACGTGCCTCAAACTTGGTCCGCATGGTAGCCCAACTGAATGCATGCATTCGGGAGGTGATAAAACCATTCAGCTGCTACTCCCTGCAATGTTTCAACGAAGAGTCGAACGGAGACATCTTCGTAGGCTACTCCGAGGACACCGCATGCAACAAAGAAAGATGCTATGTGCTCGTCAGGATGCTGCTTCCCATCTCCATTGAACTTGGGAATGTTTTTACGAGATCCACGTGGTAACTCATGCAATGGAGGAGTCAAAGTAAGAGGACCAATGGCTGCACCCCAAGGCACAGGTTGAACCGCCATCCTTCTGAAAAGAGTGCGTATAGGGATCCGGGTATCAGACAAGAGTAGTGCACGGCAAGTTGCAGATGCTTCACGTTCTTCAGGGATCCGATTTCTCCGAACAGGTGAAGAGCTTCTGGCTCGATTAGAGACAACGCTGTTGGGAGAAAGGCTGAAATTGTGCTGTTGCAGCAACTCGAAGAGTGGATCAATTTCACCTTGAGCTCGGCGAGACCGAGTGAAGATCCTCCTGGCCAGCTTGAACTGAAAGGAGATCTTATTAAAAATAAGGCAAATATGGAGTCGCCAGACACCGAGAGGATAAGCTTTATACTATTGATCCGTGCTCCTCAAATGAGTCGCCAAAATCAAGTTGGTTGGATATTTTGTCAAACCAAAATATGAGGTTCAACCACGACATGGATTAAATCCCTCCTCAAAGACAGTGTGAGGCTCAGCTGTTATCAAGCTAATCTAAAACACAGTAATTAATATATACAATATTCACACTAATCTAACCATTGGGGGTTGGGATGAAATCCCGAAATCCACATTCACACGATTCAAGGATATTGCTTTCGTAAGTGAAATAGGTTAGAAACTCACATGTTGAAAGAAGCACGGTAGAAAAGAAATGGGAGAAACGTATTTTCTTTCGAGTAAACACAGAGCACGAAATAATCATACGAGTTTTAGATCACAGATATAGTGTCCGAGATAATTAGAAACACTGAGATTCTATGCAAAGAATAGCTTTAAGATTATGGACATAAGAACACTGTCTTAAATAAGATATATTTCACAACACAAAGTCTGTAAAACAATATCAGCTTCTATTCTTTGAAATGATTGAAAGAAAACACAAAGTTTTTCTCCTTTCCAATAGCCTCTTAATGCTTCAAAAATTCTCGACCCTTTAGAATGCACAAGCATCCCTTATTTATAACAAAAGAAGCTAGAGATCAAACAGGACAGATCCTAAAGAGTAGCCTGTTAACTGGAGCTTCAACTTTGCATGACTCTCACGCAGGAGATCAAGTCAAAGTATGAATTAAAAATAATGATAAAACGGAAATAAAAGATATGTCATTCTAAAAATAGAAATGGCATGTGACATCTGGACTTAATCCGAATCATCATCTTGAACTACTTCCTTCCCCTGTTGGAATAACTTTTGATCCATTAGCAATCTTCTCAATCGTAGCACCGGCGAGAAATCGAATCCGCAGTAAAATGTAAGAAGGTGTTATGGATTCAAGAGGTTTTGAAAGTTTAATCAAAATCTCACAATCGCTCCACTTTTTCCTTAAGCTCATCTCTGCTGACTTCTCGGCCTTCTCCTGAAATGGAACAGGGTCCGACATGAAGAATGTTGAGGGAGAAAGGCTCGGAACTCAGGTGATGCTGTTCAAACTGGAAATCCCGATTGAATGAATGCGCTGGAAGAAGAGATGAAACCAACACGCTGAAGAGGATGTCGGAACTTTGAGGAACCCGACAAGTTTGATCTGTCGGAACCTTGGCCAAGCCCGACACTTGCTTTCAATGGCGGAAACAGGAGAAAACCCGACACTCACTGTTAATGGCGGACACGGGAGGAAATCCGGCGCCCACTTTTGATGACGGAACTTCGGAGATGCCCGGCACTTAGTGTTGAGGTCGGAAAGTTGATAAACCCCGTCACCGCGAGCTTCCTTTGTATTTCGGACTTTTGAATCTGCAAAACAGTCTTCCAAAAACCGAGAAACAAAAACAGAGCCTTTCCTTTGAATTTCTACATACACATCTTCCTTTCTTTTTTGTTATTCATATCCCATACATCATGCAAGTATTTGGAATTTGGAAGGAACAGCACCAAACGATAATCCCAAAAAGAGAATAAACCCTGAAAACCCAAAACCCCTTCCAAAACGGCACAGAAGGAAGAAGGAAGAAAAACCCTCAACAACCGGCAAGAAATTGGGAAGGAAATATACGCAGTCGATCCGGAAAAATCAAGAATAAAGAAGGAACGAAAAATACCTTCAATTCGAGACAGATAAAATCGAAAACAAACGATCCAGTCTGGTAATGCGAGCTTGCGGGCTTTGGAAGCGGAAAAGCATACGAAAAATCCACGAGTTAAAAATATGAACAGTAAGAACGACGTGGAAATCCGCGTTTTTATACGAAAATGGCAATAAATACACTTCAACTCGGCACGTGCCAACTCACCAACCATTCGGCTTGAATGCCAGGTCAGTATGTTGGAGGAGTCCGAAAACCCGACACGAGGAGATTTAGTGCATTTCGGGTTTCGGGCTTCGGAAAACATGGAGCACAAAACATGTTTTGAATCACGAATGTTCCGATGCATTGAACTTCCGAAAACCCGATTACAAAGGCTTGAGCGGAATTCGGGAATCGGGGAACATGGCGCATAAAACATGTTTTGGAACATGAATGTCCCGATGCTTTAGAGTTCCGAAAACCCGAATACAAAGGATTGTCTTAACACAAGGCGGGTCTCGGGTTTCGGAAGTCACGCGACACAAAGCATGTTTTAACACAAGTATGTTCCGATGCGTTGAATTTCCGAAAACCCGATTTCAAAGGTTTGTTCAATACAAGGCGGGTTTCGAGCTTTCGAGGTTATAAGACATAAAGCATGTTAAAGCTTATGTCAAGCTGTTAGTAACACCCGAAAACCCGATTTGCTCTAAAAGAGGTCATAATGCAAAATCACTTCAAAAATTTTGTAGGGGTTATCCGATCGTTTTGTCGTTTACTCAAAACGGGATAACAAATTGGAGGGAGTTTTATTGGGATTTTCACCTATGGGGAGTGAAAAGTAAAACATGGAAATATTTTTGTGTACTTGCAAGTGGAGAGATATTATAATGCCCTGTTTTGCGTCGAATTCGTTTTCTATTTCCCCCGCCTATCATTCTTTAAGCATTGAATGTTTATTTTTGAGTTCATGTTTGATTGTTAATTAATTACGATATTTTTTACAAAGTAAAATTAATGTTTTTCCTTTTGTAACACCCGCAAAAGACGTTCTAAAAACACGCTAACACCTAACACTTATCCCAAAAATTGTGACTAATGTTTTTTTGTTTAAGTTATAAGAAGGTTACAAGGGTGTTTAACCCTTAGGGTTCATTAAATTAACTTACACCACTAAACTCCACTTTTCGATTAAAGAACCGGGTCTAGATAAGGGTTAACATAATCTCAAATTTATCTCTAAGGTCCATTAATCAATTATTCATTAGGAAGGTACCATAGATTAATTTACATAGTTAAATGTTTTCTTCTCTTTAGTTAATATTCAATCCTAGAAAGGTTAACCTTATGTTAATTTATTTAAATTTATTATCCTATTAACTTAGAGTCCTTTCCATTGACTTCCTAAGGCTTGCTAAGAACTAATAAAGGTTTAACACTCTAAGGAAATTAAATGGCCCCACTCCCCAATTACACATACTAATAAGGTTTTAAAACAACATTTATAAAATTCATTCTCACCTAAAAAAAGGGTTGATCCTCCACCCTTAGATCAAATCAATTTTAACCACAAGATCCTAGGGTTCCAATTAACCCTAAAAATCCTTATGAGTTTTTATTTAATCTCTTTCTTTACCAAGTCTCCTCATTTGATCTATTTTCTTTGAGAGAAATTACAGGTTGGAGAGGAGAAGCCATGGGAGCAAGAGAGGAGAAACTATGGTGGATTATACAAGGAGATCAAACTTAGAGGGTTTAGATTGAATTTTATTTGTTGTTATTACTTACATTCAAGGATTGGGAGGGATTTCCTTCACCAATATAATTTTATTTCAAGCCATTTGTATTTGGGTTTTCAAATTTGGGGAAAACCCTACCCCCATTGTTATAAATGAAAAGAATGTTTTTAATTCACCATTTGTATGTTTTATTGCTCAAATCCATGGGATTACTCATTGTTTGCTTGTTGGTGATTATTAGTTAAATTTTACAACTTAAAATTTAGTATAAACCAGTTAAAGTTTTAGCATATGCACTGCATCCGAGGAGTTCTATCGTAAGTGACAAAACTACCACCCAGAGCAGACCAGTGACCTTAGGACCACCACCCTACCTGGGTGACAAACCATGAACCGCCGCCCTACTGAGCGGTGGTTTTGAGACCACCGCCTTAGCCTGAGTGGTGGTTACGGGACCACCACTCTACATAAGGCGATGGTCATGTTTCTAAAAAACAAAACCTAAAAACTTGAGATTTCACAAAAACTAAAAGTTACTAAAAAGTGCTAAAATACATTCTGAGCTCATTTTTGTTCATCTAGAGTTCCAGTTTTGGGATTTATTTCTATTTTTTCATTCCTTAGTTAAATCTACTCATTTAGGCATTTCCAAATCCAATAAGGTACATCTACTTACTAGAATAATTTCATTTGTTCAACTAGTCTTCTTTCAAATTCCATGAGCAAAAAGATATCTAAATCTACTTTTACATTGTTATTCTCTTACTACAAAATCAACATTTCCAAATAACAATAAACTTCAAATTTTTTCTCTTGTTCCCATTTTTACTACAACATATATATGTTCAAAACAACTATAACAACTTTATTTTCCATTCAAATTTACTATGTATACATTTTCAACATCTACAACTTCTATATTTCTTCTTTCTCATTTACAACATTACAACTTCACAATGAAAGTAACTTTCTTTTTCACAATGCAACTTCCAACTAAAATTTTACACAATATATCCATTTTGATTCTTTCTCTTACACAATATACAAATATTGGAATGCAACTTTTCTCCATGAAATTATTACAAAGTCTTCCACTCAAGGTGGGAAATAATACAAGAATGTAAGCAAAAGAAAATACATTAATACAAGTTTTCCCACCCTAAGTGGGAATACAATAAATTCTTCTCAAAGGAAAGGTTCACAAGGTCTCCAAAAAAACTCCAAGCTTCCCAACTCCAACAAGATAGCTCCTCCAATATTTTTTTGATTCACAACAAAATGGGGGAGAGGCAATGCTCTCCACCCAACCAAGATATCCAATGAAGAGGAGAAGCCATCCTCTCCATTGGCCCCCGAGCCCCAACCACATTACAATGGGAGATGATTCCAACACATGGAAACAACAAGATTCCACAACAAAAACAAATATTTCACAACCATTTCAACCACATTCAAATCAACTACAACACAAGAAAGAAGAATAACAAAACAACAAAAAAAAGGCTTAAAATGAAAGCCAAAGGAGCAAGACCTATGGGAGGCCACTTATGCCTCCTAATGGGAATGGGTGCCCACCTTAAAACCTCCAATGCATATCTCAAATCTCCTACATACTCCTATGCCTCCCTCAAGTACCCCTTATACCTCCCACATACTCTTATGCCTCCCTCAATCTCTTAGGCCTCCCTCATAAAAGGAACAAGAAAGAAATGGAAGCATTCCTTGGACAAGGTGGGGCACCCAACCCAAACTCCCTTAAAAAAAAAAAGGTAAAATCTTATGCCTCCCTACATAAAATATCCCCATCGTATCCTCCTACTCCAAACTTAGGTAGTCTACCCACACCTAATAAGAATTCCAAAGAAAAAAATACTCAACACAAGCCATAAACACAAAATAAAGCATAACATAAGCAAGGTAAATCTCCTACCTTTCCATAAGAGAGCTTGTTCCAAGAGTAACACTATAAGGTCCTCAAAACTAAGCAAGCAACCACAAGCTCCAACAATCCTCTAACTCTCCAAAAGAGCAAGAGCACAAAATAATGAAGTAACCCCAAACAAGCAAAAGAACTTCAATAAATAGAAAAGGGAGAGAGGAGGATGATGTGTCTCCAAGTAGGATGCCACATCATTTCCTCTCCACTCCACATCACACCAGTCAACCTCATATTTCAAAGCAAAATTAATAAGTGGTTAAAGAAATGACATTTTACTTACACACACAATCAAATCCCACAACCCCTAAGGAAAAAATAATTTCAAGAAAGAAAGTGCAATAAACATTTTACCTTTTTATCCTCCCAAAACACCTAATGGGGTCTAATTTTGACCCCCTTATTGGTACCCAAATCGATTCTCCCTCAGAAGCTAGGCAGCATCACCAGTTTGGTAGGAAGTTTAGAGACAAGCAGAGCATGTAGTGTGTCATTTTGTAGTCGGGGATGAAATGTAGCTTGCTCTTTGTCACTCAGATGTGGAGAAATGGGTAACACCCTCAAGAGGATTTGACCTATCCTCACTACTTTATGGTTGTACCTTTCAACTAGGGTGAGAGGACCCTTTTTGTATCCTACTAATTGTGGAGGAGATGGATATATCCTTCCTTGTGAAGTTATTAAGAAGACCTTGAAGAAAATATGATCAATGCAACAAAACCTAACTCTCACGAGTTGTCACTCTAGATAATAGAGATATTTTCTAAAAAGGTTCAGTGCCACTAAAGACAATGCAAACCTAATTTTCTATACATTTTTGGCAATAAAGATTATGCATTTCTATACACACATGACAAACAGGGGTAATATGGGTATGATTGGTTGTTTTTAAATGAATTTTTTGTGGGAGGTGAAGCAAAATAAATATGATTATACTAAACCCTTGATAAATTTTACAAAAATGGAGAGATTTGAAATAATAGAATGCTTTGGGATAGCTAGGATGTTCCTTTACCTAGAATATGTGCTTCAATGGAGGCTCAAATCAGCATTTTTCACACAAATTTCAAGGATCCAAAATGAAGGCTCAAATTGGAAAACTCAACTAAGCATTATCAATCTCTATTACATCACGCCTAAGATACCATCAAAGGCTAACAAACAATCTTATAGTCATGATAGGAGTCATAGTGATTTTGAATTTGTTTATTTCACTATAAAATGAAAGCTCTTCTCGATAAATGAAATCAAAAATACCACCAAACTATCACAAGGATAAGATCATGTGTGATTCACAAACATTTAAATGCAAACTTGCAACCAAAACTAGAAAACAACTTGCAGAGATTCATAAATGAAGCAAACACAATTTTTTCCTAAAAATAATGTAGGTTAACTCAAATTTGATTAAATTTATCACAGGGAAAGTTTCTAGAACAATCTCGTAGCTTGTCAATGGTCAGTACACTTGCAACCACACGACGTGATCAAATTTAACACATAGAAGATAAATAGGTTTCTTCAGATGATTTCTCAAAAGGATTGGTTCTATTAATTTTATCTCTTATAAGAATAAGTCCCGATCTCTACCACACTAACATTCCAACCTCCAACCCTTTTTATGGAAAAATCATGCCTATTTGTAACATTTTACAACATAGCCTTTCCCACCAAAAAAATCCAAATATTGAATGCACCAAAGGTTTCGCCATGATTTCTATCATGATTCCTAGAATCGATATGTAAAAATTTGTCAGTGCTCAAGCTCAAGGTGGATCTCTTTGAATATCTCCCTCATTCAACTCCGTTTGGTAGGTCACTTTTCCTCTACTTGCCAACCACTTCCACACCTAATCTATCAAATATTCTTCTTTGCATGCTCGGAAGGAAAAAAGGAAGATCAGATCGATCCCAGAGGTTAGATCTCATCTTAATGACAAAAGACATCCCCAGATCTTCCTCACAAAACTTAGATATCAAATTTCCCCTTTTCAGTTTGGTGTGTAAGAAATATCAAGAAATAATGAAGACTTGCATCTCCAAGAGCTCTAGAGTGAAAATGGTGGAAAAATCAAATATAGATGCACAAATGCCATTGATTTCTATTTTGAATTTGGACTGTCCATGTGAGATCCACTTTAAAATGGGCCAACAGGTTCCCTTTTTCCATTTACAACTTTTGGAAAAATGTAAAATTTTCACATTTTGCTTCACACTTCTTCCCTTGAAAAATGGGCCTAACACGTGTCCTAAGGTGGGTCCCAAAGGAACCGCAGCCAAATTTTACTATTTCACCCCTTTTTCAAGTTTTCTCGCACTCGCAGCTCTTGCCCTTGAAAAATGGGCCGAGACGTATCCCAATGTGGGTTCGAGTGGAACCATGCTTCCATTTGCACTTTTACTCCTTTTCCCACAAAAGGAAGATTTTATAATTTTCCTCCATAGGTCCGCACTTCCTCCATTGACTGAGCAATATTTGACTTTCTCTATCGTGCATGTGGGTCATTTTGATGATTTTAGTCTTTTGCATATCAAGGGGCAAAAATCCAAGTTTCCCTTGATGGCGCACCTCCCCACCTCTTAACATTTTCAAAGACAACACTTTGACCTCCTTCCGGTAGGGCTTGTGGGCCATTTTTATCTTTTGATCCTTTTTATAACAAGAGGCAAAAAATCCAATTTGCCTCCGATGGTCTGCTTCCGCACCCTTTGACTTTTCTAACTCGCCACGTGTCATAATGGTGCATCTTGAGATGATCCCCAAAAGGTAAGACTTTAAATGAGCGCGGGCTCACCACCATCGCTATGGTGCAACTTCAAAAACCTTAAGGCTTCAAAATTATTTGGCGGGGGCACGCTTCCATTTTATTATTTTACTCCATTTTTCCAAAAGTGTGAAATATCCAACCTACTTCTGAAGGCCCACATCTCTGCGTTTAACCTTGCCACATGTCCTTTTGCGAGGTCAAAATAAGAATTTTTCCCTGCCACTTAAATTATTCTTTAAACAAATCCTGGTAGGGCCCGGGGTGGGTTCAAAATTTTTGCCAAAGTACCCAAAAAGAACAAGTTCAAAAAATAACCCGTTGTGCCCCATCCAATTAGAAGAGGCCACATTAGAACCAATCAAAGAACTAATTTTACCTTTTTGCCAAAAAGTAAAAAGCGATAAGTTAAAGAATTTTCCCGGCATACTCTAACAACCAAAATAAGCCACATCACTACCAAATGCTAAGGAATAATGTTGACAAGAAAATATGCCCACCGACCATCAAAAACATATAAATTCACCATTCATGCCTAGAACTCGATTTTTTGCTAAGGATGAATTTTTTTGAAACAAAACAAAGTGAATCATGGTTCCAAGCATCTTTCAACCATGGATTTGGATTTTCAAAGGCATACAAATATAAATTGATCATTCTCAAGCTTCCATGGTCGGGGAAAAATAGGAAAATGATAGATCCCATGGATTTTGAAGAAATTAGGGGAAAATGGTGTGAGATCAAGATGAGCACCAACATCGGCTCTAACTCGAGGGATGGGCACTCCTGCAAGTTCCATAAGAACAAATAGCACACCAAGTGCTAAGAACAAAAATTGGGCAATAGAGTCAAAGAGAAAACCAACATAACAGTAACAACCACAACCATCCTCCAAAACTAGATCGAAAAACCAGCAAAACCCAGTGTCAATGAGGACCAGAAAGAGCAAAAACACAAAAGATAGAAAACAAACCAATAAACTATACACTGTATAGTTTATTTTCACCTTGATTTTGGGGAATCAATCTAGGAAATGCTTCAAGTGGCTGTCATTAACAGGTAATTCAAGAAATTCACCATCCAAATCTTTCAAAAATAAGGTATGTTCACCAATCAATGTCAATGGAGTAAGGGCCCATCCACAAAGGCATCAAATTTACCATGCTTTCCCTTTTCTTCATTTCTGCTATCCCATAACATCACAAGATCTCTAATTTTGAAAGCTCTGGGAGTGACCTTCTTGTCGAACAACTTCTTCAGCTTTTATCTGAATTTTACATGTCTTTGGTGGGATGCCCTCCTTTCTTCATCAGGTTCAACAATCTGGTTAATGCGGGCGTCATATGGACTTACTTCTTGATCTTCCTATTGTTGAATGAACTGATATGAGGATAATTGCATATGTAGGGGCATTGTATCCCCGAGTTACATATACCAACTCAAATGGACTCTTTCCAAAGGTGGCTCTTTTAACAAGAATTTGGTTTTCCTAGATAGAAACTTCAACCGCTCACCCCATTTTCTCATGTTCACTTCAAAGTTTCTTTTGATAATCTTCAACAAATTTTTATTATTGACTCACTTGTCCATTTCGTTTGGGATTATAATTAGAAACATATGTCAAATTGATCCCATATTCATTGCACATTTCCACCAAGGGTTTATCTCTTAAGATCATGGAATTGTCAACAACAATTTTGACTGGCACCCCAAACCTACAGATGATATGGTTCAGCATGAAGTCCATGACAATTTGGTGTGTTGCTCTTTTGGTGGGGATCACCTCCACCCACTTGGTGAAGTAATCAGTGGCTACAAGAATCCACTTATGGATAACACTTGGAGGTTCTAAAATCTCACCAATGAAATCGATTCCCCATTGCTTGAATGGGGCTTCAATTGATATAATATGCAAAGGTAGGGAGCCTTGAAGAGAAGTTCTGGCAACTCTCACACCTTCTAACCAAAATAGTTGTATCCTTGAAGAGATTTGGCCACCAATAACCAGCCCTCATGATCTTGTGTTTTGTGACTCTTCAAAGAAAATTCCCCACAAAATCCTCCATGGAGATGAACAATTATCTTTGGGATTCATCTTTAGTATTACACCTTAAGATAACTCCTCGTGGTTCTTCCAAGGTAACCCATAATCAATAATGAAATATTTTTGGGAAGCCAACTTAAGGGATTTTTTTTGTTCTTACTCAAATGCTCATGGAAGCATAGATGTTTGTGATAAAAAAATACATCTTTGTACCACTTAGAACTCATCGCTTTTTGAAAAATCTACCCTACCTTCTTCTACCTTATTTACCTCAATATTTTGCAAGTTTCTCTCATCCATAAGCTTAGCCAAGCCCAAACCTCTCACCAACTTCATGGTTTGGATATCCATGTCATATTCTTAAAACTTGTTCACCCATCTGCATATTTTGCTTGAGACTTCCATCTTTGATAAGATGTCTTTCACCATAGTGTGGAGAACATAAGCAACAATTTTAGAGCTTAAAAGTTAAGGCATGAATTTTTTTTTGCTTTTACGAAGGAAAATGCTTCTTTCTCTCGTTATAGTGTACTTCAACTTTCCCCTGCAATGCCTTACTAAAATAGGCAATTGGCCTCATAGCCCCCTCCATCATCTTTCTCAGAAAAAGAAAGATGCAATAGTGTTCTCTAAAGCAAAAAAAAATAGTTCAAAAGGCTTCTTATAATATAGAGCTACTAAAGCGGGGGGGCATGTTTAAATGCCTCTTTGATCCCATTAAAATATTGGATTGCATCCTCCTCCCATTTGATGGCCTAGTCTTTCTTCAAAGATGCCATTGATTGCAATAGTCAACTCAACAAATTTTAATATGAAAATCCTAATAAATTTTATCTTCCCAAAGAAGGACTGAATCCCCTTCTTGGTTCTAGAATTGGGACCTTGCTGATGGCCTCCACCCTTTCTAGATCAATCATTACCCCTTCTTGTGACACAGTGTGACCAAATTTTTTTGCCTTCTATACTCCAAAATGGAACTTCAATGGATTAAGTGAAATGCCATATTCTCTACATCTTATCAACATTTTCCAAGTGCTGCAAATGATCAGCTCTCTTCTTAGATAACGTAGTTACATCATCTTGGTAGAAAACAATAAAATCATTAATGTAACTAGAAAAACAACATCCATTTCTCTCTCAAAGGTTTCTCTAGCATTCATCAGCCCAAAGGGAGTCTTGACATATACATATGTCCCCAAGGAGTGCGAAAGGTTTTTTTAATTATTTCTTATTCCTTCACCACAACTTGGTTATAACCAGAGAAACCATCTAGGTAGGTGTAGATCAGTAACTCGTATCCGGTCGGTTCTAATTGTAACATGTTTTCCATGTTTGGTAAAGGATAATTATCCTTCATTGACGATCTGTTCAAATTTCTAAAATCCACACACATCCTAATGTCACCATCCTTCTTTCTCGATCGGTACTAGGTCCACAACCTAAGAAGAATACCTTGTAGGATGAACAATCCCTCCATACCTCGCTTTCTTTCTGCTCCTCTTGCATTTTAAGAGATAAGAGTGGATTGATTGGCCTCTTTTTCTTCCCGAATGGTTTTCATTAGATTCCAAGGGAACCTCATGTTGAAATATATATCCTCTTTGTACACCTTTAGTTCGAATATATCCAAACCATGCAATCTTGATACTTTTTTAGCAATTGGACATAAGACTATTTTTCCTCCTTGCTGAGATTGCTTCCCAACAAGATCTTCCTTGGTTTCTCCTTTGTGCCAAGGTCATGCTCCTCAATATCCTTGAGTCTGCCATACGCATCTTTTAATAATGTGATTAACATTATCAAATTTGATTCAAAAGAAACCAAATCCTCTAGGAATGGTATTAGTCTTTAGCTGGATGATGCCTTTGCCAAACATAGTTTCTTTACCCTCTAATACACACACCATTAGCTCCTACTAAATATTTTGATCAACAACCTCACCTTTGTTTTGTAGAGATCTTTTGAAGGCATCATCATCAAATACTTGCCAATGCTTAATGTTGGCGGTATAGATGGCTTAGCTAACACCTCAACATCATATTCACTATATAAGGATACTATACAATTATGAAATGGAGATCCCAACACTGCAAGATTATCTACCAAATCATTTAACCTCCTATCATGATGCACAATATTTAATGAATCAAACATCTCAATGAGATCCCAACTTCCATGCTTGTATTGTTTCATTCGCTGATTTTTGTGGCATAAAGTTTTCTCGACTTGATTTACAATTAATTATGAATCTCCCTTGAAAATGATGTCTTTAACACCATATTTCCAAGCAATCTTTAGTCCTAACAACAGTTCCTCATACTCATGAATGTTATTAGTGCACTAAAAGTAGAGTTTGAAGGAAAATACAAAGTCTTCCCGACATGGATAGTTGAAACAACACCAACACCATTTTCGAACTTGGAGCAAGCTCAATCAAACAATAAATTCCAAGGAGATTATGTCTGCTCAATACATTTGCATTCTTCATTTTGTACTCTTTTCCATCATCAAATCCTACAAAGTTATCAACATCAACACTTGTGTACAATACTTCATAAGATCAATTGTTGGGATCTTCAATAAGGTCCAACATCTTCTTTTCCCCATACAACTTGACAAGGTTTCCCTCAATTGGGATGGTGGCATAGGAAATATCCATTTTAACACTCCCACTAACACTTGTAACCCATTTTCTAGACAACAATATACCCCACTTGGTTGACAAATCAAAAATAACTACATCAAGATTCAAATTTCCTTCCCAAATAGGCTCCAAGATGTACCACCAAACCTTTCAGACATCCCACCACCGGCACCTCTTTGGAATCCATGGAAGTGCACTTCCCATATGCTATTTTCTCCTTGATATCCAACTCATTCATAACTTCTAGAGGTATAACATTACATGATAACCCCGAATCAAACATACAACAGTTGTGTAGTAGTCTATCCTTAATGATCAGAGTTGTGAAAAATGGATCCACATTTAGCTGGGAATCGACCAAGGATGTTCCCAAATAAACCTCAGGTGGTTCATCTAGCTCTTATGATGCTGGTGGTGCTTCTAGTTCTTCATTGATTGGAGGATTCTCCACAATATTTACATTTCTAAACAGGGCATTCTTATCTTCTTTCAATCCAAAATATTCCAATGCCCTCTTCTTGTGCTCAGGAATCCTAAGCAACTCTACAATTGGGCCGAGATCTTGATCTCGACTCAAGACTTGGGCAATATCATTAGGGATGACTTTGGCAATGCAGCATTGGAAGGAAATTTGATAGACTCATTAGATGGCACATGATTTTTGACAGTTTGGGCATGAGGAGGGGTATAAGTTTTGTTTGGGATAACAAGGCCCTTGGAAGATGCATCTTTCTTAGGAAACTCTTTAGGAATATTTGAAATAAATGGAGTTTTTGACTTGGCCTCGAGGCCCCATCCCTTTGGAAACCCTACTTCTTTTGTTATACTCCTTCTCTTGGGTAAAAAATGTTCATCAATAAATTCCTATCCTCCTCTCGGTGGGATTCCTCCATCATACTTCTTTATCATCATAGCTCTTAAATATTCAAAGTCATTATTGGGAAATTCAAAAGCTTGTACAATATCTACTTCTAAAGCATGAGAGGGAGGAAGAAGAGGTACCCAGTGGATGCAATCCCAAAATTCAGCAGCAGTTCCAACACTTATTACCTTAGTTGAAGTTTCCCCTTGTTGTGAGCTAATGGAGCAAACCATAATGTAAACATCATCATCATTATCATCATTAGATTCTTCTTCTTCTTGTTGATCTTCCTCACATGGAGCATGGGGCATGAAACATCTGTCACACTAATCAATGAAATTTGTCTCCTCCACAACAACTCTAAAGCAACCAAAGGATCATGTACCATTTTTTTCCCTATCATGGGGTTGTTTATTTCCAAATCCAACAAGGTCCCTTGCCTCTATCATCAGATCTCCGATCATTCCTGATGATTTGTAAACCTATCTTGGCCTTCTTGCTTGTACTAACCTTTTGAACTCTGCCCAATCCAAGTTTTTGCCTAGGCTAATTTGTATGATATTTCTTTGACAAATTTCCTGCCAAAGTTTTCACAACTTCCTCCAAATCAACAACCTTACTTGTCTAAGGATTTTCTGGGTTAATTAGTTTTACACCCTCCCTTTTTGGAGGCTTTCCAATTTCCTTGATGTTGTTCTCTATTTACAGAGCCATGGTGAAGGCATGCCTCAAATTAGTAGGGTTTTTATCCCTCAATTAGTATGTAACGTTTTATCAAATGCATCTAAATATTTGATTAAACATGATTCATCACATGGCCTTAAGTTAACAGGAAATCTCCTCAAGGTCTTGTTAAACCTTGTGTTGAAATCATGTAGTGACTCATTAGGATTCTTCTTGATGTTTTAAAATTGTAATAGAAGGAACCTAGGGTCAATTCTATCACCATACTGCAATCTAAATGCATTGTTCATCTCTATCCAAGAATCAATGGAATTATCTGGAAAATATTTATACCAGTCCCTTGCATCCTCTTCCAAAGTATGGATAAACAATTTGATATATACATCTTCATGTTCAATCTCAAAGTCTTCCTTCATATTGATAAAAATATTTAGATGTTGATCACCAGTTATAGCATTATTTCCTTGGAGCTTTGGTAATCTATTTCTCACATCCTAGGGAACTACATTTGGATAACCATCCATCCCTGTAAAATTTATGGGACCAAAGGTGTTTACAACAAATGGAGGTCTGGGTGGGGGTAGGGCCATGTTGTTTTGAGTAAGTGACCATGGGGGAGACAAATTGATAAGGGGTAGAGGGTATTTGAAACACAGGAGTATAAATTTCAAAATGGATATCCCCTAAAGGCCTTGTCTCTTAGAAAACCCTATCAACTTCTGAAAAGACAAGGGAAGAATGAGAAGAAAACCTTTCAAAATCAAATGAAGGCCCTTCTCCAGTTGGAGAATTCAATTCCACAAAGAGGCTACCTGATTCAGAAGAACTTGAATGGCAGTATTCAATGATAGGCCAATCACTTTCATCAATGGAGATCCCTTTTCTTGTCTGTTGATCTCCAATAACTCTCCAGGATTTTCTTCCTTCTAAATTTTTCTTTCCTAGCTCTGGAAGTAATGTCCTAGTAGGATCCCTAGCAAAGAAATATATTTTTCCTTCAATATTTCCAAATATTAGTAACAAAAATCACTTGACAGAGGTTAAAACATTGGTACTCACCAAGAATCGATCAACAGGAGTCACAACTAAGGATTTCCACATTAGTTTTACAAATACACTAAAATATGATCTGTCAAATGTATGTCAATAATAGAAAGTAGAAATGGGATGATATGAATTTTATTTACCCAGATTTATCAATGCAACCTAGTGCAATAATTGTAGAACTTGGAGATGTTGCACATTCCTCTTCTAAATTTCAAAACTTCTTATAGGGCTGAGCACAAGATGATGTTTGAAAAGATGTATTAGCACTTTGAGCATATAAGAAGTGTTTCCTATGTTTTAATATGAACTTCAATCACAATGTATGTGGAAGTGGCACCAGTTGGGTGTTAGTACCCAAATTGATTCTCCCTCGAAGCCAAGAAACATCATAGGTTTGGAAGGATGCTTAGAGACAAGCGAGAACATACAAAGTGTGTTGTTTTGTAGATGGGAATGAAATGCAGCTTTCTCTTTGTCACATAGATGTGGAGAAATGGGTAGCACCCTCAAGAGGATTAGACCTATCCTCACTACTTTATGGTTGTGCCTTTCAGCTAGGGTGATAGGACCCTATTTGTAGCTACTATTTATGGAGGAGATCGAGATATCCTTCCTTGTGAAGTTATTAAGAAGACCTTGAAGAAAATATGATCAATGCAACAAAACCTAACTCTCACGAGTTATCACTCTAGATAATGGAGATATTTTCTAAGCAAGGTTAAGGCCACTAAAGACAATAAAACTTGATTGTCTCTACTCTTTTTGGTACTAAAGATTATGCATTTGTATACACACAGACAAACATGGGTAGTATGGGTATGCAGGGGTAGTATGGTTATGATTGGTTGTTTTTAAATGAATTTTTAGTGGGAGTGAAGAAGGATAAAGTTGATTATACTGCAGACCTTGAGAAATTTTACGAAAATGAAGAGATTTGAAACAACAAAATGCTTTGGGATAGCTAGGATGTTCCTTTAACTAGAATATGTGCTTCAATGGAAGCCCAAATCAAGCACTGCTTTCACACAAACTTCAAGGATCCAAAATGAAGGCTCAAATAGGAAAACTTGACTAAACATTATCAATCTCTCATTACATAACACCTAAGATACCCTCAAAGGCTAATAAACAATCTTATAGTCATGTTAGGAGTCACAATGATTTTAAATTTGTTTATTTCACTATGAAATGAAAGCTCTTTTGATAAATGAAATCACAAATGCCACCAAACTATCATAAGGATAAGATCTTGTGTGATTCACAAAGATTCTAATGGAAGCTTGCAACATGAACAAGAAAACAACTTGCTGATATTTAGAAATGAAGAAAACACAAATTTTCCCTGAAATAATGTAGGTTAACTCAAATTTGATTAAATTTATCACTAGGGTAAGTTTCTATAACAATCTCGAGCTTATCAATGGTTGTACACACGCAATCACCTTGACATGATCAAATTTAACACAAAGAAGATAAATAGGTTTCTTCATATGATTTCTCAGAAGGATGGGTTCTATCAAGTTTCTCTTTTAGAAAAATTAGTCTCGATCTCTAACACTCCAACATTCCAACCTCCAACCCTTTTTATGGAAAAATCATGCCTATTTATAACATTTTACAACAGAGCCTTCCCACCCCCAAAAAAATCCAAATATCAATGCACCAAAGGTTTCGCCATGATTTCAATCACATTCCCCAAATCAGATCTATAAACATTTTTAGGTGCTCAAGGGGTGGATCTCTTTGAATATCTCCTACATTCAACTCCTTCTTCTGGTAGATCACTTTTCCCTCTACTCGCCAACCACTTCCGCCCCTAATCTATCAAATATGGATCTTTGCATGCTTAGGAAGGAAAAACAGAAGATCAGATTAAGCCCAGAGATCAGATCTCATCTTAATGGAAAAATACATCCCCAGATCTTCCTCACCAAACTTAGATATCAAATTTACTCCCTTTCCTATTTGGCATGTAAGAAATATCGAGAAATCATGAAGACTCGCATCTCCAAGAGCTCTGGAGTGAAAATGGTAGAAAAATCAGATACAAATGCATAGTTGTTGTTGATTTCTATTTTGAATTTGGACCATCCACATGGGAGATCCACTTTAAAACAGGCCGCAGGTTCCCTTTTTCCTTTTACAACTTTTGGAAAAATGTAAATTTTTCACATTTTTCTCCACACATCTGCCCTTGAAAAATGGGCTTAACATGTGCCCTAAGGTGGGTCCCAAAGGAACCATGGCCAAATTTTGTTATTCACCCCTTTTTTGGAAAACAAAAATTTTCCAACTTCTCCTCGTAGTTTTTCCTTGAAAAATGGGCTTGATACATATCCCAATGTGGGTCCCAGTGGAACCACGCTTCCATTTGCACTTTTTACTACTTTTCCCATAAAAGGAAGATTTTCCAATTTTCCTCCATAGGTCTGCACTTCCATCATTAACTGGAGAAAGTTTTGACTTTTCTCTATCAGGCCCATGGGTCATTTTGATGATTTCCGTCTTTTGCATATCAAGGGGCAAAAATCCTGTTTTCCTGATGGTGCGCCTCCCCGCCTCTTAACATTTTCAAAGCCAACACCGACTTCTCCTCCTTCCGTCGGGCTTGCGTGCCATTTTGATATTTTGATCCTTTTTATAACAAGAGGCAAAATCCAATTTGCCTCTCGATGGTCCGATTCCCCACCCATTTGACATTTCAAACTTCCACGTGTCACAATGGCACATCTTAAGATGGTCCCTAAAATTTGAGACCTTGAATGAGCGCAGGCTCGCCACATGTCATTATGGCGTAACTTCAAAACCTTAAGGCTTTGAAATTATTTGGCGGGGGTGGGCTTCCATTTTAGAATTTTACTCCATTTTTCCAAAAGTGTAAAATATCCAATCTTCTTCCAAAGGCCTCGCATCTCCGCCTTTAACCATGCCACATGTCCTTCTCAGGGGTCAAATTAAGACTTTTTCCCGCCACTTAAATTTTGCTTTAGTCAAAGATCAGCGGGCCATTGGGAAAGTTCAAACTTTTTTCCAAAGTATCCAAAAAGAATAAGTTCAAAAACAAACCAGCTATGCTCCATCCAATTAGAAGAGGCCACGTAAGCACCAAAAGATCCTATCAGAATTGAGCGGAGCTACGGGACCAAATTTTCCTTTTTCCAAAAAGTAAAAAGTGATAAGTTAAAGCATTTTCTTGTCATCCTCTAACCAACCAAAATAAGCCATGTGACCGCCAAATACCGAGGAATAATGTTGAAAGGAAAACGACACCCACCAGAGCATTAAAAACACAAAATTCACCATTCTTTCTCGAAACCGATTTTTGCTAAGGATAATTTTTTTTGAAACAAAACCAAGTGAATCATGGTTTTGAGAATATTTCAACCATGGATTTAGATTTTCAATGGCATACAAATATAAATTGATCATTCTCAAGCTTCCATGGTCACGGAAAAATAGGACAAAAAGGTAGAACCCATGGATTCTCAAGAAATTAGGAAAAATGATGCGAGATCGAGACAAGCAATAACACCCCCAACCCATAGGTAGGGTTGGTATATCAATTAAAGAGGTGTGGAACAAGTTTGAATTATCCCACAAGCCTCCAAAATTTGCCTCTAAGGCTAAATTTGAATTTTCATGAAAGGGTAGAGTGTACAACACTCAAGATCCCTAAGCACTCAACTTACAACACAAAATCCAAGAGAAATCTACTCTAATAAATGAATTCCTTTGGTCACATCTTTAATTAGTTTAGGAAAAGGTTAAATTAGCTTAATTAAGACACTACAACCCATTAATAATAAAGGGGTAAAATACATACACCAAAATCCAAATAAATAATACAATGAATTACATCACTAAAATCACATACTAACATCAATAAAGGAAACTAAATAAAATAAAAACCATAACCCCTTGGTCACAATTTCCCCTAAATAATTCAAACACACACACAAATACATGTTGCCATGGTGACCCTTGTTGAATTCACCTAGAATTCTAATGTGGTTGGTCTCCAATCCCCTCGATGTTTGTTGTGAATAATTTTACCTGCAAAACACATAAATACCTCCTTCAGCCTCATGGCCATTAAAAACATCTATGATAAAATATGAAATATAATTCCACAATCATCTATATATGAATCAAATATCATCTAGGCAATTATGATGTCATTTACAATTTCTAGCAACATTTCTATTCTACATTTCATCCATGTCAAAATGATCACAACATTAATCCAATTATCAAAGGTCTACTCAATATGACGAAATATATCATATGTCAGAAACATATATAAATAACCATGTCAATAGTATATCAACATCAATATAAAATGTCTCTAATAATCCACATGCATCATATATGAGTCAAAATCAACAACAGTCTAGTATCTCTAACATCTAGTATCATGCTAAAACAAAAGCTATAATAATATCCATAAGTGTAGTTGACAGTATCGAAATCAATAATAAAAAAGGTGTCGAAGGGAAGTGGGCACTACACATTCCTTCTATTATGCCATTTTTCCTATGACTAATTTATAAAGGTGCTCAGCTTTCATAATGGAAACTAGGGCCGAATTAATGATTCTCGGTTCCCTATCTGTACTTAAAGACAAAAATCCCTCTAAATTTACAAAAGTATTTAAAATTTATTCTCGGGTTGGCTTTTTCCACATTTTTCAAACTAGATAACATCATATAAAAAGTAAAAGCAATCAAGTAGCATTGATGTTGAACATATGGTAGAATTTAGTACCTTCTATAGCATGCATATTTCATCATAAAACTGTAGTTTCCATAAGAAATTTGCTTCCACATATAATAATGTATTATTTACATTCTTCGACATGTAATAATGTATTAAAGACGTGTTGATTCACACCTCAATGTACAGATGGAAGGTAGCTATTATTATGAATTTGACATGTACATTTATTGCGATTCAATCAACAAAAAGAAAACATTACATTTTGTTATTCATCTCATATTCTCTACTAGGCACTTAGTACTTTTTTGGTATAAAAAAAAGTTCCCTAGCTAGAAAGTAGGTGGAGTTAGTGGCCTCCTGCCATTCATTATATGTTATTTATGGAGAAACATGTTTTGCTTACATTCACAACTAAATGCCCGAAAGAAATGTGTCCACGTTGAGTGTATTGCTCTGGTTTTCATGTAAAATAATTTTCCTATTGTTAAAAGGGGTGTTGGAACATACTAGAAGAGACATTTTGTTGGTTCAAGTGCCTCCTACTCTTGTTGTATACTCTCTTGCATGTGCTCAAAGATAGATGTGCATGAATTTTGGATGCCCAACAAGTAGGGAGAATGAGACTTGTTACTATTTCTAGCCTAATAGACGGGTGTACATTGTGGAAGCTTGAATTAGGCATGATAAGCCTAACCATTGCAATATTTTGCTATCTTTAACAATCCCATGAAATGAATTGTTCTCTTCCTGAAATGGCATCTTGATTTAGTTTTATTGTGGTTGTTTTATTAGTCACCTTGATAGTAGTGGTTGTCCACTACATTTATCTAATTCTCTAGTTCGAATGACTTTGTTTGCAAAATAAAATAAAAAATAAATGTAAATAAATAAATAAATAAAAATGGATCTACACATGGTTTATTTCCTACCTCATTATTTTATCTCCCGCATATATGAGCATATGTGGAATGTATGTACAATGATTTCTTATTCCCATTTTTACAAGTAATTTTTTTTGTGTTCCATTGAGTTCTTGTCGGTTTGATGGATTTATTGAGGTTATACTAAAGATAGATGGTATTAAATACTATATTTATCTTGATAAATGTGTCGATATGCATGAATGACATTGTCAATGTGTAAATGTTATTTAAATAATTTGACACATATAATGTGTGGATAATGTATTTCATTATTGAACAATGAATACCACTAGCATGTCCTTCAAATATTTGTTTTAAATGCATAGAAAAACTATAAAATTCGTCAATATGCAAGTGAATTTTTAATGAATACATGGATTAAAGATGCATATTTACATATCAATGTAAATATTCTATTTGAATTTGACGAGGTTACTTGTTGAATGTATATTTAAATGTTTTTGAAGCCCACTAATGGTCTGTTATCCTAAGTCATAGGATTTTTCAAATTTCAGCCTAAAAATTTGAAATTCGGAGAATTCATAAAAAAATAAAAAAAAGGAAAAGTTCAAAATCATTGAAGAGTGTGGGTGAGGTATTTTAATCACGTTTGGAGGCTAGAAAGTGTGGCCAAGGTCTCTTGCAGAGGTCACTATTTGTTTTAGTTATGTCCTACTCTCAATTTTCACTATTCAATTGTGCCATGACCGTACATTCAAAATTGTTCATCAACTAGCGTGAAGTCTTTGTGTGCATCGAATGGGGTTTGTAGAATGTTTAGTGTGAAGTTGATTTAGGTTATTATTGAATGTATCTTTAAATGTTTTTAAATCCCACTAATGGTTTGTTATCCTAAGTCACGGGAATTTCCAAATTTCAGCCTAAAATTTGAAATTCGGAGAATTTAGTAAAAAAATTTAAAAAAGAAAAGTTAAAAATCGTTGAAGAGTGCGGGTGAGGTCTTTTAATCACGTTTGGAGGTTAGAAAGTGTGGCTGAGGTCTCTTGCTAAGGTCACGCTTTGTTTTAGTTGTGCCCTCTTGTCCCATTCGTCACTGTTCAATTGTGCCATGACTGTACATTCATCATTGTTCATCAACCGGCGTGAAGTCTTTGTGTGCATTGAATGGGGTTTGTAGATTGTTTAGTGTGAAGTTGACAAGGTTATTATTGAATGTATTTTTAAAAAAATTTTAAAGCCCACTAATGGTCTCATTATATAGGATTTTCCAAATTTCAGCCTAAAATTTTGAAATTCGGAGAATTCAAGAAAAAGAATTAAAAAGAGAAAAGTTCAAAATCATTGAAGAGTATGGGTGAGGTATTTTAATCACGTTTGGAGGCTAGAAACTGTGTCAAGGTCTCTTGTTGAGGTCACTATTTGTTTTAGTTATGCCCTACTCTCAATTTGTCACTATTCAATTGAGCCATGATTGTACATTCATCATTGTTCATCAACCGGAGTGAAGTCTTTGTGTGCATCGAATGGGGTTTGTAGATTTTTAGTGTGAAGTTGAAGAGGTTATTGTTGAATGTATCTTTAAATGTATTTTAAATCCCACTAATGGTCTGTTATCCTAATTCAAGGGATTTTCCAAATTTCAACCTAAAAATTTGAAATTCAAAGAATTCAGTAAAAAAAAAAATTAAAAAGAAATGTTCAAAATCATTGAAGAGTGTGGGTGAGGTGTTTTAATCACGTTTGGAGGCTGGAAAGTGTGGCCAAGGTTTCTTGCTGAGGTCACACCTTTTTTTAGTTATGCCTATTGTCCATTCGTCACTATTCAATTGTGCCATGACTTTACATTCATCATCGTTCATGAACTGGCGTGAAGTCTTTGTGTGCATCAAAGGTTACTGCCAAGCCTATAGGCTGCAGCTAATGTTATTTCCGTCAAGATTCCTCCATTGGGTTTTTTTAATTTTACTCATTCTCGTCGGCTATTAGGGTTTCATGATATTTAAATATATATTAGTTACTAACTAATATTGTATAAATGTAATTCCATATAATAGTAGTAGACTAATTTACTAATGTTGTATGGGTGTCGCAACTTTAATTTCCATATTATTTTTAACACGGGACTAATAAAATCCAATAGCATGTTTTAGGATTTTAGCTACACTACTTTCTATAATACTCCATTTTGTCAAGGGTCTAGTTAATTTACATGCTATATTATTTATTATATAGCTCACACGTTGACGAAGTAAGTTGGGGTCTCATTAAAATATAAATATTTTCGATTGTTTCCATTTCAATAAAAATAAATCCACAACCTTATTTAGATAACTTTACTTACATCTTCAAAAATATGAAACATTATGATTAGAGCATGTTCGAGTTGCATTTAGGATTTTAATTTAGTACTTACTTTTAATATTTAGAAATTTATTTTGTATATGTCGATCATTCTTGTATTTTTATTATTTATTTTAAAAATAAATAAAAAAGAAAATGTAGTAATATATAATTTGAAGTTATTGATGATTGTTTTTCCATAATTTTATGGGTTGAAGAATTTTTGTCGAATTTTATCCTTCATGAACATGAACACTGATTAAATTTTTTGAGATAATGAAATTTTGATTAATGATTCGAGTATTAGATTTCAATCATATAATCTATATGATTACATGATTCAAATCCTAATGCATTTGACACCCCGTGTCTGACTTATTATAACAATGGCTCCCACTTGTTTGATTGTTTAACTTTTTTCATTTAGAGACAAGGTTTAAAACTGATACTTATTACTTCCTTCTTGTTGGCATTATGAAAATTTTAGCATGAATAAGAAATTTCTTATGTTTTAGAGCTTGAACCATTTCATTAATTATAATTTTTCCTTTCATAATATTTTTAAATCTTAGTATATTGTTTCAATGTGTAGTCTTTTCATGCTCAGTTCTCACGAACCGATGAATTTAATACTTGTGCACATGGTTTTGTGAGTAAAAAAATATCGGGAATGACTTGTAGAGAGTTGCATCGATTGTTCTTATGAAGTTAATTTTTTCATATGCTTAAATATTTTGAAAAACTCTAGATTAGTATTTGTTTAGAAAGTTAGAAAGACACTATTTGTATGGTGGAGTAATGGTGTCACAACTAGCTAAAACTTAAAATTTTAAATACTAATGTGAAAGGTATAAATTGATCACCGTATTGTTATAAGTTTTTATTGTATTATAAAACCTTAGTATAGTGTTGCTTGACCGATTGTGCTTACCCTCTTGCTCCCAATTCAAGTTTAACGAATCTTTTTCCACCTATGGATTGTGCATTGTGTTGGAAAGAATTGATGTAACCATGTATAGTTTTCACAAAAGAGTAATGGTAAAATTTTCTCTTGAGATAAAATTTTGTGTTGTAAACCCTTCTAGGACATAGTAACAATGCAATTCTAAGCATAATAAAATGGTTGGGTAATCCTTATAAAATTATATATATATATATATATATATATATATATATATATATATATATATATATATATTAATGTAGATGTGATCTACTTGATAACATTTGAGTCCTTAAGTGATCAAAGAGGAAACTATCTTTTGTAAAGAAAAATTATATACCTTGCTACCCCTAGCTAAACTAATGAACATTATCCTTTTTATGGTGAGTCCTTAAATGATCTTAAGGTGAAATAAATGATTTGATTATTGGAAGATAATAGGGTCATAATAAGGAGGAGGCTAGTAAAAACCATTCAATCTATCTCACCCTTTGAAAACATAATTTGTATACTTATGTCAATCTCGTCAAGTGAAGCCTAAGTGAAACCTTTAATCATTCTAGATAGATTCTTAGCCCAAATAAAATCCTGGTTAATAACTAATGAGATCTTAAAGATGAATCCAATTTGATCTTCTTCCTCTAACTTCTTCCAAGTGCTTTGTAATCTTCTCTTAATTGTTGTTAAACGTTTGATCCTTGCACAAGGAGGTTATAGTTCCAAAACTAAATGGTACTTTCCCCTCAACTGGAGCTTGTGCTCATCACCTTGTGCAATGGAGGTAGGAAACAAGATTTAGTAGCTTGAGTATGAATAAATAACATTAAAATATTTTACTCTGTGGGATGTCCTTAATTGTAACTGTATAATGTGGTTGGATTATTATGATGTTCCTTGTCGAAGAGGAAAGTGTATTGTTTGTGATGGGTGTTATATGATTCCTTGTTTCCTATGTGGTTGATGTTGTAAAACTTATAAAAATTTGGTTTTATCCCTTCCTGGTCATCTGTGTCGTCATGTAAACTCCAAGTAAGTAAAAAAAAGTTATTCAAGTTTTTCGGCATTGTATTTTTGTGTGTCTTAGCGGGTGTTACACTTTGTATCGGAGAAGAGGTTCAAGCTCTCGAACCTATGGGGAAGATTGGAGTGTTGATGATGTTCCATGGTTGTGGTGGTGGTAATTTGAAGAGTAATGTGATTTAAGTGTGATGTGAGCTATGTTGTAATTGTGATATTGTGAGCGCACATGTTTTGTATATCACTTAGGGTGTAATCGTGGTATGTTGATGCGTTGAGATGAGATTATTGTTTTTCCTTTTCATGAAGTCAATAAAAATTTGAGTGTTATGTACCATCTTGTTATGTGTGATTGTGTTGATATGTTTTACGACAAGGTTGGTTTGTAGTGAACTAGATTTCATAATGATGTCATTATCATTTGTGTAGAAATGTGTGTATCCCCATGTTATATGGCAGTTGATTGTATGTTGTAATTTTTCTCATCATAATTATAATTCATGTAATATGTAATGATTCATGTCATGATTTAGGGACATATGGTGAGTATATGATCCCTATCGTATAGTGATTGCACTTGGGGTGCAACATGTGGTAATGTGGTGTGTTGTAAACCATGAATGTAATGTATGTGATATACCCTATATTGGTACCATGCATAAGACACTATGGTTAATGTGTGTGAACCACCATTGTGTTAGTGATGTACTTACATGTTATGTTGTGAACCTTATGCTAACTGAACTTGAGGGAAATCAGTAAAATTTTATGTTTAGAGTAAGGGAATGTGCATCATGGGCTAGTAACTTGAGCCGACCTTTAGTTTCGTAGATGATGACATCTGCTTCTTTCCTCTCTCCCTATGTGGTTTTTGTATGGATGTAACATAAGTGTAGCTATGACTGTGTTTATCTTTGTTGAAGTTGTGGTGGGATGATTTAGATAGAGATGATGGTAGTTGTACTATTGATATGTTATTTTATGAGTTGAGGCTCGATGTTCCGAGTTCCAGAACTCGTTGAGTACCCCCTTGGTGGCCAGATAAGGCCACATAGTCATCGTAATGTGTTATTCTTATATATGTATTTTATTTGTAAATTGAACTTTTTATTTTATTTTTGCAAGGACCGTAGTTTTCTTGATTGGTATGTTTTATATTTTGGGCATTTCCTTTGTTTGTGGTACTAACATGTGGATTTTTGCACTAACTATGGCTATTTGGCCATTTTTTTCTTGGATTTGGATCTTCTTTAAATTTAATTTTTTTCACCTTTGCCCAAGGCTTGTAATTTTCCACTTGGCATTTGAATCAGATTGTTATGCTAGTTCTATTGTCATGATGTGTGGAATAGGGTCATGGGATGCACCATGGAATGGTTGGACCTATGGAATTGCTTCATTTTATGGGGGTATGCCCCAAGGAGTTATAAATACTTCTTGAGGGAACCATGAGTTATTATGTCACTTGGGTTATCGTGTTTGGACTCTATGTGCCTAGGTCCATAGGGAAACCGACCTCTTAAGATACTTCTTGAGGGAGGCATAAAATACTTAAGGGAGGTATAAGATATTTGAGGGACACATAAGAGAATACAGGATGTATAAGAGAATTGAGGGAGGTAGAAAGATTTGTGTGTGTGTTATTGATGCTTTAGGAGGTATGTAAAGTTGTTATGATGTTTTGGTTGTGGTGTTATGATGTATGTGTTACTCATGTTAGTTGGATATGTTTTGTGATGTTTTGGATATGGATTTGATGCCCTTGTTGACACTATGTATCTATAGCTATTGTTTTGAGTTATGTGAAATCTTCATTTGTGGAATTGTGGAAGTTTATGGTTTCTACAACATACTTTTGTTCGAGTATTGTATGTCATTTATAGATGTGTGACAAGTACTATGTTATGTGGACCATGCATATTCTCTTCCATAATTTTGTTAAGCTCTTGTGGTGTGGTACTGTCATGAAAGTATGTAAAATTATGCTTGTGAATCATTAGTCTTGTGTATGACCTTGGTAGGGTGTTGTGATAGAAGTTCATGTTGGGCACCCATAAGAATGAATAAACTAAAACTCTACAACAATGAAATTTTAAAGAACATGAACTATTAATAATGTAAACATAAAGAGACTAATTAAATAGTGAATAAGATAGAACTACCAATCTTCACAAAACAATGAAAGTTGAATAATCTGCAAGATTTCTAATTCTACCTTGTGTTCGTGCCTTAACAACTAAAACTTTAACAATAGGAAGAACTCTTGTATTTATCCGTTCTTTGTTGTTTATCCTCTTTTATTTTATTTTACATCATTTCGCATTGAGGATGATGATTTCTTAAGGGGAGGAGAATTTCATGCCCCATTTGGCATCAACATTCATTTTTCGTTGCTTCTCCTCATTCTTCTAAACATCGAATGTTTATTTTTGAGTTCCCGTTTGATTGTAACTAATTACAATCTTTGTTGCAAAGTAAAATTGCTTTTTTTTCCCTTTCCTTCTATTATGCCATTTTGTCCTATGACTAATTTGTATAGGTGCTCGGTTTCCATATTGGAAACTAGGGCCGAATTAAAGATTCTCGGTGCCTATGCAGCACTAAAGATAACAATCCCTCTAAATTTACAAAAATATTTAAAAATTCTTCTCGGGTTGGATTTTTCCACATTTTTCAAGCTAAATAACATCATATAAATAGTAAAAACAATAATAAAGCATTGATATTAAACATATTGTAGACCCTAAAATTAGGTCACACTCCCCTTTAGTCCCTCGAAAAACAACTACCTTCATCACATTCACCCAATCATGGCCCCCTTCACCCCACTAATATTAATTTAATTAATTTAATTAAATTAATTCATTATCCTCACCATATTTATTATTTAAATATATTAATTTAGATAATGCCCACATATCCACCTCACCTAGACACCTCATCAAGCCAACTCACCCTAAGACCTATTCTTAGTAAGTTGCCATAACTAACTAAGACTTACCCAAACCCTAAAAATCAATGCCTACATTCCCTCTAACCACATTCCCACATGCTTACAAGAATATTCTATCCTAATCCGTGGGTTAACGAAATGAGATCCCAGAAAATCAAGGGGATCTACCTCGTTTTAGTAAACCTAGGAAATCTCACCTTGACCGATGTCAGTTACACCTAATCGTCGCCGGTTAAGCCGGAACCGCCATTCGTCACCTTTTAATCCCCAAAACAACCTTATTTTGGAGGTTGGAAAACATTGGTAGATTCTTGGATAGATATCACATCTCATAAGAACAAGTTTATGTGAGAACATGCATGTAAGGAAGGAGATCAAGCATTTTCTCTTGCACAAACATCCAACATTCACCCAAAGAATCATCCAACAATCACCCAACATAGATTTGATCCAGCCAGAAAAGGGAATGCACATGCAGCCCATGTAAGAGATTTCCAACATTTGGTGATCCTCAAAAACATTCAACCTCTTACCAACACCTTCATCCATCACTCACAAGCACCCAGAACCAGATTTCAAGTAAGTAGAATAGTTTACTCCTCTGGTTCATTCATTTCATCATTGTATTGTCATCCTTTGTTCTCTTAGCCACCCATTGACCTCCTTTAATACTCACCCCTCCACATACCCATTAAAACCCCACCAAACCCCATCCAAATAGCCTAATACCTCATTCTGGCCAACCAAGTCCTTTGTGCAATCACAAGGGAGACCCAAAGCTCATTCTATGGCATTCCCAGTTTTCCATAATAACCGACACCGGTTATCCCAAACCGGCATCGGTCACCCTTAACCGGCATCGGTCTCTATATTTACCAATAGAGCCTAGAACAATGACCCACCCACCTATTCTCACATCACCCTTAATCACCTGTGACCTACTTGAGACCTTTGTCAGACTTGTAGAGAACCAGAACCAACTACTTGACCTTCGGATCTTATTTTAACCTAGCCTATTAGATTAGATATTTCTTATTGTGTTTTTAATGAGATACCTAAATCATTTCAATTATAATAGGATTTAATTCATTAATGTCGGTCTCTATATTCACCAATAGAGCTTAGAACAAGTGACCCACCCACCTATTCTTACATCACCCTTAATCACCTGTGACTCGCTTGAGAGCTCTATTAGAACCGTAGAGAACCGGGAACCAACTACTTGACCTTCGGATCTTACTTTAACCACGCCTAAGGTACCCCCAAAGGATTACAATCAATCTCTCAGTACTCAAGGAAGGTAAAGTGATTTTAAATTTGTTTATCTCTTTATCAGATGAAGGCTCTTCTGAACATGAGATTACAAATGCCACTAAACTATCAACAAGAAATGGAGATTCTGTGTGATTTCTAAAGAATTTCAATGCAAGATTACAACAAGAACAATGAAAACTATTTACATGCATTTAAAAATGATAACAGACATCATATTGTCCAAAAAACACAGATTAACTCAAAAGCTTGTTAGATTCATTAGCAGGGGAGAGTTTCATGAACAATCTCAGAGCTGTGTGATGGTTATACACTTGTAATAAACTCACATACATGAAGATCCAACATAGAAGAAATTATTCAGTTCTTTGGTGGGTTTTTCAGAAAAATGAGCTTTCTCTCATAATTTTCTCATGATTTTCAACTTCCCTCCTTTTACAATTTCTCCAAAATGTATTATATACCTCATGCCACCTTGGAACCTTCTTTCCCAAGCAAAGAATATGACAAGGGATAAATTTTGTTATACAATTCTTCATGATTCAATGAAAATGACATCAAACAGAAAAACTTTCGCATGTTGCCAGGTGTGCCCAAAAAGATTAAATCATTACAAATATATAGATTATTATCCATCTTGGAGGCATGTTTTTCATCATTGAGGCATGCAAACACCCTCTAGTCATCATTTTCACCTTTTTACCTTTTCAAATTACTTCTGCAACTTTTGATTTTTTCATTTCACATGTTTCCTCAGGATGTGACAAAATTTTCTTCAAAAACATCTCAAATCAAAATATTGAGCCATGAAACTGATGTCAATGATCCTGGGAGGCCAAGACGACACAAAATCACTATAAATTTGATGAATCTTGATGCAAAAATCATGATTCCAAGCTTCCTGGAGCTCCCATGGCGGTCAAAATAAATGGATGCATAGCAACCGTCGATCTTATCCATCTTTGTCCTTTAATCTGGGCCCTCCACGTGTCAAAAAACAATTGGGACTGAAATTGGGATCATTTTGACTTTTCCACACTTTTTGGAAAAATGAAAATTTTGACTTTTTCTCCACCCCTCCACCCTTGAAATTTGGAGCTGACACGTGGCATATGGTGGGTCCCATTGAAATCGCGCTTCAATTTTGTGCATTTTGACCTTTTTTTGGAAATTGGGAAAATTTTCACTTTTTTCCCTGCAGGCCCGCACACCCAATTTCTCCCTCATCACATGTCTCCTGTGATTCATCATGGGCCAGCACTTCAAATTTTGATTTTGAGCCCTTTTTGCAAAAGGGAAAAATTTCCTTTTTCCTCTGTTGACTGCCGACCTGCTCAAAATTGATGCCTCGTGTCCATCTCTCATTTGCCGAGGACCCATGCGGGCTTAATCTTCATTTTTACTCCCTTTAAGCCAAGGGAAAATTCTCAACTTTGTCTCCACGGGCCCGCACTCGATTTCTCCTCTGCCACGTTTAGCCCATTGATTTGCTAGTAGGACAACGCTTAAAATTTTAATTTTGAGCCCTTAATGAAAAAGGAAAAAAATACCTTTTAACCCCTTGACCCTTCTCAAAATTGATGCCATGTGTATTCCTCTGATTGGAGTGATGGAAAAATTGATTTTGAAAATTTAGAAAAATAGAGCTAAAAACTCTAATTCCCCATTGGCCCGCTCCTTTGATTTCGGTTTTTTAGGATACATGTCCACTCCCGATTGGTGGCGGGGCTTCGACCATTTCATGACTTTAACATTTTTGCAAAATAAGGTCTAAAAAACTTAAGGGAATCCGACCACCTGCCATCCCGCCTGCCAATCAAAACATGCCACGTAGGAAAATTTTGGAAAAATGGGTCCTTGGGCCCGAAAATGCCCCATTTGCTTGAAAAGGTGAAAATGAAAAATTAGAGTGCCTCCCCACCTTTCCCGAACCAATGCAAACCCGTAACGTTGCCAATACCTTCGAGAGGATGAAATTGAAGGGAAAACAACGCCCGTCGTCGACCGTCAAAAACGTAAAAAACTCTAGGATGCCCTAGAATTGAATTTTTTCACCAAGGATGGCAGATTTTTTATTTTGAATCAACTAAACCATGTTTTTTACAACATTCCCGATCTAGGATTTGGATTTTCAAATACAAACAAGTATGATTTGATCAATTTTGATTTTTCCATGATTTGGGAAAGGGGAAAACAACATAGCCCACAAAATTGGAAAAACTAGGGCACAGAAAAGGGAAAATTTGGATTATTCTTTCAAATTAGGGAAAAACAACAAGTTTGTGAGCATTTTTAAAGCATTCAATTGGAGGGGAAGAATTTCAGACCATCAATTCAAAGGATAAAATGTTTTTTGAGCAAATACAGATTAGAAAATTTGAGGGCAACATGGCGCAAGCTCAAAAATGGCACTAACATCAACTCTTGCTTCAAGATGGGCACTCCCGGTGAGTTCCACAAAGCCAAAAATAGACCAAGTGCCAAAATATCCATTGGGCAAAGGATTCAAGAGCCAAAATCCAAAAACAAATTGAGAACTCGACAAAAATGGTGGGACACAACAAGGAAAACCACAAAACCGACAAAACACCAAAAACAGAGCAAAAACCAAACACTATACACTGTACAAGCTGTGCATACCTCAAATTTGGGGATTAATCCAAGAAATGTTTCAAATGTCTTCCATTAACAAGTAGCTCCAACAATTCCCCATCTAAGTCCTTGAGAAAGAAGGTATGTTCACCAATTCTGATATCAATGGCATAAGGGCCCATCCATAATGCATCAAATTTTCCATGCTTTCCCTTGTCTTCATGCCTACTATCCCACAAAAAAATAGATCTCCAACATTGAAGGCTCTAGGAGTGACCTTCTTGTCAAACAATCTCTTCAATTTTTCCCTAAATCTAACATGCCTTTGATGGGATGCTCTTCTCTCCTCATCAAGCTCAATAATATGATTGATCCTTGATTCATATGGGCCAAGCTCTTGATCTTCCAACTGTTGGGAAAACTGAAATGAAGATAATTGCAGGTGCAAGGGCAGCAAAGCCTGAGTTCCATACACCAATTCAAATGGGCTTTTACTAGTAGCTCTTTTAGGAGTTATCCTATCAACCCAAACTGCAAATTTCAATTATTCACCCCATTTCTTCTTGTTTTGCTCCAAGGTTCTTCTAATGATCTTAAAAAATTCTTATTGTTGGACTTAGCTTTTCCATTCCTTGGGGTTATAGTTTGAAGAATAAGTCATATTGATTCCATATTCATTGCACATTACCATTAAAGATTTGGCTCTAAAGCACATGGCATTATCAGCTACAATCTTGACTGGGACTCCAAATTTTCATATGATTTGATTCAACAAGAAGTCCATAACTATTTTGTGTGTTGCTTTCTTGGTGGGAATTTCCTCTACCCAATTTGTAAAATAATCAGTGGCTACAAGGATCCACTTATGGCTAGCACTAGAAGGATCTAAAATCTCACCAATGAATTCCATCCCCCATTGTTTGAAAGGAGCTTCAATTGATACATGGTGCAAAGGAAGGGAGCCTGAAGCTTTCAATATTCCAGAGAAACATTGGCAACTATCACATTTTCTAACTATCTGGGTTGCATCTTTGAAGAGAGTAGGCCACCAATAACCAGCTCTCAAAATCTTATATGTTGTTATTCTTCAAAAAAGTTTCCTTCAAAAACTCCCCATGGAAATAAACAACTATCTTGGGAGCTTGATCTTCAGCTATGCATTTCAAGAGGACACCTTCAGGGTTCTTCCAAGCCAGCCCAAGGTCTGTGATGATATATTTTTGAGAAGCCATCTTGAGGGCTCTTTTCTGATTTTTATTTAAGTGACTATGGAAGCATACGTGTCTGCGGTAGAAGATCACATCTTTGTACCACTCAGATCTTACCAATTTTTTAAGAACATCTTCCCTTTCTTCCTCTAGCTGATTCACTTCCACATTCTATAAGTTACTCTCAACCATGAGCTTAGAAAGACCCAAACCTCTTACCAACTTTGTGGTTTGGATGTCCATATCATACTCTTGTAGTTTGTTCACCCATCTACATATTTTTCTTGAGACCTCCATCTCTGATAATATGTCTTTCACCATGGTGTGGGGAACATAAGCAATAACTTTTGAACTCAATATATAAGGCCTGAAAACTTTTGTTTCTTTCACCAAGGAAAATGCTTGTTTCTCCATGATTGTATACTTTAGCTCAGCTGCTTGTAAAGCCTTACTAAAGAAGGAAATAGGCCTCTCAGCCCCATTCTCATCCTTTTGCAACAAAACAGAAGCAATGGTATACTTAGAGGCAAAGGAAAATATTTGGAAAGGCCTCTTATAGTTTGGGGCTGCTAAAATAGGTGCATGTTTAAGTGCATCCTTAATTCCTTCAAAATATTGAATGGTAGCCTCCTCCCACCTGATAACTTGGTCCTTCTTTAGCATGCTTGTGATTGGAAGAGTCAACTCAGCAAAGTTGGAAACAAACCTTCTAATAAAATTAATCTGACCAAAGAAATATTGGATGCCTTTCTTGGTTCTTGGAATAGGTACTTTGCTGATTACTTCCACTCTCTCAGGGTCTATCATAACACTATCTTTTGATACAATATGTCCCAACAACTTGGCCTTTTTCAAAGAAAAATGACACTTCTTTGGATGAAGATAAATTCCATACTTCCTACATCTGATCAACATCTTCTCCAAGTGCTACAAATGATCATCTTCTACCTTGAAAAAATAGTCACATCATCTTGGTAAACTGCAATGAACTCATTGATGTAACCAGCAAAAAAGAAACATTCATTGCTCTTTGAAAAGTGGCACAAGCATTCATCAAACCAAAGGGCATCCTAAGAAAAACACATGTTCCAAAAGGAGTAGTGAATGTTTTCTTAAGTCTTTCTGATTCTTTGACAACCAATTGATTGTATCCGGAGAAACCATCCAATGTAGAAAGAAACTTAGACCTGTCACGAGCTGCAACATATTTTCCATATTTGGCAAGGGATAGTTGTCCTTCATTGATGCTTTGTTTAGATTTCTGAAATCCACACAAAGTCTGATGTCTCCATTCTTCTTTCTGATTGGCACAAGGTTTGCAACACAAGGTGAATATTTAGTGGGTTGAATAATACCTCCATCTCTCAACTTCTTTAACTCCTCTTGCATTTTCATGGAGAGAAGTGGATTAATTGGCCTTTGCCTTTGTCTGAATGGATTATTCATGGCCTCAAGAGGGATCTCATGTTGAAACAAGTCTTCTCTGTATGTTTTTAGGTCGGAATAGGACCAAGCAAGGTAGTCTTGATATTTTTTCAAGAGTTGGGCATAGGACTGTTTTTCCTCTTTACTTAAATTACTGCCCAAAAAATCTTCCTTGGTTTATCATTAGTGCCCAAGTTATACTCTTCCACATCCCTTGAGGCGGACATGTTTATATTTATGATGCAATCAACATTGCTAAAATTTGACTCAAGTGCAACAAGACCTCTAGGAATGGTGTTTTTTTCAATTGGATGATATCTTTTCCAATCAAAGTTTCTCTTCCTTTAATCATGCATACCATTGGCTCCCAATCAATATTCTGATTTGAAAATTCAACTTGGTTTTGCAAGAACCTTGCACTTTATAATCATCATCAAACACTTTCCAATGTTTCACATTATCAGGGACAGTTGGCCTGGTTAGCACTTCAATGATGTATTCACAATAAGGTGAAATGGTGTAATTTTCAAATCTAGAACCTAGCACTGCCAACTTATCAACAACATCATTGAGACCTCTGTCATGATACACAATGTTAAAGGAATCAAACATTTCAATTAGGTCCCAAACTACATGTTTATACTGTTTCATACCCTGATTTTTGTAGCATATAGTTTTCTTATTTGTTTGACAACTAGCTCTGAGTCTCCTTTTGCAACAATATCTTTCACTCCATACTTCCATGCAATTCTTAACCCCAAAAACAATGCCTCATACTCAACAACGTTGTTAGTGCATTCAAAATTAAGTTTAAAGGAAAAAACAAATTCTTCCAAACTAGGAGAAAGAAGAACTATACCAACACCATTCCCAAATTTGGAGCAAGCTCCATCAAATAGCAATGTCCATGGAGAACCTACCATATCAAGGAACTTTGATTTGTCCATCTTATTTTATTTTCCATCAACAAAACCAATGAAATTCTCAACATCTACATCAGCAAACAACACTTCATAGGAAGCATTGTTGGGATCTTCAATTAGGTGCAACATCTTCTTCTCACCATAAATTTTAACAAGGATTCCCTCAATTGGAATGGTGGAAAAATACATGTCCATCTGAATGCTACCACCAACACTTGCAGCCCATTTTCTTGACAAAAGCATACCCCATTTGGCGGGCGAAGTCAACAATTACAACATCAAGTTTCAAATTCTTACCCGGATAGGCTGCAAGTTGCACTACCAAACCCTTCACACAACCAACCATCGGCACTTCCCTTGAATCCATGGCAGTACACTTCCCATAGGCAGCTGTCACTTTGATATCAAACTCTTTCATGACTTCTAAAGGTATGACATTACATGATGCACCGGAATCAAACATATAATTGTGAAGTAGCCTATTTTTATGATCAAAGTTGTGAAGAATGGATCAAAATTGAATTGGGAATTAACCAAAGATGTCCCCAAATATACCTTAGGTGTCTCTCAAATATCTTCTACTACTGGTAGTGTTTCAAGGTCAACAATGATCTGAGGTGGAGTTTCAACAACATTTATATTTCTTCCTGGAGTAACCTTCTCTTCTTTCAATCCCAAGTACTCAAGTGCTCTCTTCTAATGCTTAGGAATTATAAGCAACTCAATGATAGGAACACTCACTTTAATTTGGCTCAATACTTGGGCTATGTCATAGGGGACACTCTTTTCCAAAACAACATTGGAAGGGAGACAAGAAGATTCATTAGATGGTAGTGGATTCTTGGCAGCTTGGGCATGAGGAGGACTGTAATTTTTGTTTGGGACAACAAAACTTTTGACAGGTGCTTCTCTCCTGGGAACTTATTTTGGAATGCTTGTGAGCAAGGGTGTTTTAGGTTTGGCTAGAGGCCCAATGCCCCTAAAAATTTGATTCTAGTGTTATAGTTTTCCTATTGAGATACAACAACATTCATCAATAATTGTTTATCTTCCTCCGAAGGGATACCACCATCATACTTTTTAATCATCAAAGCTCTTAAGTATTCAAAGTCATTGTTAGGAATTTCAAAATCCTACACTACATCAACTTCAAGAGCATGAGGGGGAGAAATACTTGTACCCGTTTGATGTAATCCCAAAAATTTATAGTTGTCCTAGCACTTATCACTTCAGTAGATGTTGCTCCTCCTTGTGGGCTTGAAGAACAACCCATCATGTAAATATCATCATCAGTTCCATCCTCATTATCAGCTTCATCAACTTGTTGGTCCACTTCACATGGAGGATGAGGAAGAAAACATCTATCACACCAATCCATATCAACAACTTCATCAACAACAGCAACCCTAACAGTTAGAGGGTCAGGAACCAATCTACTTTCACATGCTTAGGGTTGTCTATTTCCCCCTCCCATAGGTCCTTTACCTCTATCATCTTGTCTTTGATCACCCCTAGGATGATTTCCAAATCTATCATGGTTTTGTGCTTGCTTCCTAGGCTAACCTTGTGAAGTCTACCCAATTCCCTTCTCATCTCTTGCCAACTTGTATGAGATTTCTTTGACAGCCCCTACCAAAGTTTACACAACCTCTTCTAAATTAGCACCTTTGCTAGCTTGAGTTTTTTCAGGGTTTATCAATTTTACACCATCTCTCCTGAGAGGTTTAATAATGGATTTAATATTGTTTTCAATCTACAGTGCCATGGTAAAAGCCTACCTCAAATTGTTTAGGTTTTTGTCTCTCAAGTAATAGGCTTCCTTTTTATCAAATGCATTTTCATATTTGATTGAACACGATTCATCAAAAGGCCTCAAACCAACAGGAAGCCTTCTCAAAGTTTTTTAAACCTTGTGTTGAAGTCATGGACTGATTCATTAGGTTTCTTCTTGATATTCTCAAACTCGAGATAAAATAAATCTAGGATCACTTGTCACGATATTGCAACCTAAATGCATTTTTCATTTCAGTCCATGAATCAATAGAATTATCAGGTAGATCCTTGTACCAATCTCTAGCATCCTCCTCTAGTGTATGAACAAACAATTTGACATACACATCCTCAAACTCTATCTCAAAATCTTCCATCATATTATCAAAAAGTTTGAGATGCTGATCACCAGTAATAACATTGTTACCCTGGAATTTTGGCAACCTATTTCTGACATCTTGTGGGACAGCATTTGGGTAACCATCCATTCCTCTAAAATTTATAGGACCAAAGGTGTTAACAACAAATGGAGGTCTAGGCTGAGCCATATTGTTTGGTGGGGGTGATCTTGGAGGTGAAACAAGTTGATGAGGAGTGAGAGGTCTCTGGGAATGGGAATGAAAACTTCCAAACAGATCTCTCTTAAGGGCTCTCCTTCTTGATGATCTCTAGAAAATTTAGAAAATACAGAGCAGATTTAGGAGCAATCCTTTCAAATGCACAAGAAGGTCCCTCACCTGATGGGGAATTCAAATCAGCAATAGGATTGTCTGAATCAGATCCACTTGAAGAAGAATTGCAGTCCTCAATAACAGTTGCTCACTTTCAAACTCAACAATAGGGATCTCCTTTCTTGTAGCCAAGTCTCCAACAACCTTCCACACTTTTCTTCCTTCTAACTCTGAGTTTCTTGAATCTATAAACAACTTCTTAGTAGAGTCCTTGATGAAGAGGGATCTTCTTCCTTCCATTTTTGCAGGGATTAGCAACACAAAAATAAATGATAGAAAGGTAAGACAACTGGTATTTTCAAGATCAAATCAGCATGGATTTTCCACTAAGGAATTTCACCTTAGTTGTGCAAGAATGCACTAAAATAATCTGTCAAATATTTTCTAGTACTGAAACCTTTGCAAGGCTTTATAAATCAGACCTTCTTCTTCTTAAATCAGTCAATCACAATGCACCCAAAGTGTATGAACTGGTAGAAAATGAAGAAAGGGTAGAGACAACTTGAAACCCTTGTTTAAAACTTGTAGATCTAAAGCATAGAATGATATTTTAACAATGTAGAAGCTCAAATACTTGAATACAGAAAAGCTTGAACACTTCAAAAACACCAATAAATTCCTTGAAGTCCCTAAAAACGGCACCACTTGTGTTGGTATCCAAATTTGTTCTCCTTTTCAATTTGAGCAGCACCGTAGATATGTCATGGAGCTTAAAGACAGATTAGACCATGTTGTATGTCATTGGTAGCTAGGGAGATGGTTTAGCTGGCACTCGTGGTTTGTGGATAAATGGATAGCACTCCAATATGACTTGATCTTGTCCTAGTTGTTTTAGGTTGTGCCTTGTAACCAAGGTAAGATGACCTATTTTGTAACCTTGTAATGGTGAAGGAGATGAAGATGTCCTTCTCTTTACTTGAAATTCTATGATGGAGACCTTGATGAAAACATGATCAACACCCCAGATCTGAACTCTCATGAGTTGTCACTTCTCAAAACATGGGTATGTTCTCAAAACAAGGCAAAGGTTACTAGAGACATTGGAAATCTTGATCTATTATGCATACTTTTGCAAATGGATTTTGATCTTCAGTGGGTATACAAATGCAAATCAGGGATAGTACATGATAGGATCTTTATTGTTTAGATGATTTTTTGTGTGGGATTAACAAGAAAAAGCTGACGGATCAGATATTTGAAAACCTCTACAATACTTGAACAACTATCGATAAAATGCTTCAAATAATTAGGATATTCTTTCAACTAGAAGAGGCATAAATGGAATCCCGGGTTTCACTCTTCACACAATTTTTGAGAATTCACCACCAAATATTGAAGTAAAGAACTCAATTAAACACAAAAATCCATGATCAAACCACCCCTAAGGTACCCCCAAAGGCTTATAATCAATCTCTGTAGTCAAGTAAGGTAAAGTGATTTTAAATTTATTTATCTCTTTATCAAATGAAGGCTCTTTTGAACATGAGATTGCAAATGCCACTAAACTATCAACAAGAAATGGAGATTCTGTGTAATTTCTAAAGACTTTCAATGCAAGATTGCAACAAGAACAATGAAATCTATTTTTAGGCATTAAAATGATAACAAACATCATATTGCCCAAAAAAACACAGATTAACTCAAAATCTTTTTAGATTCATCAGCAGGGGAAAGTTTCACGAAAAATCTCAGAGTTGTGTGATGGATATACACATATAACCAACTCACATACATGAAGATCCAACATAGACGAAATTATTCTTGTTCTTTGGTGGTTTTTCATAAAAATGAGCTTTCTCTCAAAATTTTCTCGTGATTTTCAACTTCCCTCCTTTTACAATTTCTCCAAAATGCATTATATACCTCATGCCACCTTAGAGCCTTCTTTCCCAAGAAAATAATATGCCAAGGGATCAATTCTATTACACAATTTGTCACGATTCAATGAAAATGACATCAAATAGAAAAAAATTCACATGTTGCTAGGTGTGCGCAAAAAGATTAAATCATTACAAATATCTAGATCATTATCCAACCTGAGGCATGTTTTTCATCATTGAGGCATGTAAACACCCTCTAGTCACCATTTTCACATTTTTAGCTTTTCAAATTACCTCTACAACTTTTTATTTTGTCATTTCATGTGTTTGCTCAGGATGGGGAAAAATTTTCTTCAAAAACATCTCAAATAAAAATATTGAGCCATTAAACTGATGCAAATGATCCTGGGAGGCCAAGACGACACAAAATCACTATAAATTTGATGAATCTTGATGCAAAAATCATGATTCCAAGCTTCCTGGAGCTCACATGGCGGTTAAAATAAATGGATGCACAACAACCGTTGATATTATCCATCTTTGTCCTTTAATATGGGCCCTCCACATGTCACAAAACAATTGGGACCAAAATTGGGATCATTTTTTACTTTTCCACACTATTTGGAAAAATGGAAAATTTTGACTTTATTCTTCGCCCTCCGCCCTTGAAATTTTCAGCTAACATGTGGCATATGGTGGATCCCATTGAAATCATGCTTTAATTCTATGCATTTTGACCTTTTTTGAGAATAGGGAAATTTTCACTTTTTGCTGCAAGCGGGCCCTCATACCTGATTTCTCCCTCGCCACGTGTCTCCTTTTGATTTTTCGCGGGTCAATGCTTCAAATATTGATTTTGACACCTTTTTGTAAAAGGGAAAAAATTTCCTTTTGCCTCCACTGACCCGCCACCTGACCTACTCAAAATTGATGTCACTTGTCCATCTCTCATTTGCTGAGGACCCGCAGGCTTAATTTTCATTTTTACTCCCTTTAAGCCAAGGGAAAATTCTCAACTTTGTCTCTGCGGGCCCATGCCTCCGATTTCTCCTCTACCATGTGTCACTCATTGATTTTCTAGTGGGCCAATGCTTAAAATTTTAATTTTGAGCCCTTTGTGAAAAAAGGAAAAAATTCCCTTTTACCCCGCTGCCCGCCACCCGCCCGCTCAAAATTGATGCCATATGTATTTCTCTGATTTGAGTGGGGGAAAAATTGATTTTGAAACTTTAGAAAAAAAGAGCTAAAAAACTCTAAGTCCCCCATCGGCCTGCTCCTTCGATTTCGGTTTTTTAGGACATGTGTCCAATCCCGATTAGCGGGAGAGCTTCGGACCATTTTGTGACTTTAACATTTTTGCAAAATAAGGTCTAAAAAAATTAAGGGAATCTGACCACCCGCCATCCCACCTACCAATCAGAACATGCCACGTAGGAAAATTTGGAAAAAATGGGTCCTTGGGCCCAAAATTTCCCCCATTTTCTTGAAAAGGTGAAAAATGAAAAGTTAGAGTGCCTCCCACCTTTCCTTAGCTAATGCAAACCCGCCACATTGCCAATACCTTCTGAGGATTAATTTGACAAGAAAATGATGCCTGTCTGACCATCAAAACGTAAAAAAATCTAGGGATGCCCTAGAATTGAATTTTTTCACCAAGGATGGCAAATTTTCAATTTTGAATCAACTGAACCATGTTTTTTACAACATTCCCAATCTAGGATTTGGATTTTCAAATACAAACAAGTATGATTTGATCAATTTTGATTTTTCCATGATTTGGCAAAGGGAAAAATGACATAGCCCGCAAAATTGGAAAAACTAGGGCACAGAAAAGGGAAAACTTGGATTATTCTTTCAAATTAGGGAAAAACAACAAGTTTGTGAGCATTTTTAAAGCATTCAATTAGAGGGGAAGAATTTCAGACCATCAATTCAAAGGATAAAACATTTTTTGAGCAAATATAGATTTGAAAATTTTAGGGCAACATGGTGCAAGCTCAAAAATGGCACCAACAAGAGGTTACATTCTTTTTTCTTCTTGTTTATCCTTACATGCTCCTCATCATAGTTGGTGTATTCCGATTCATCTGAGTATGCTTGGACCATATTCTCATCATTCTTAGAATTTTGGGTCTGATTCCACATCAGATTTTAATTCACAACCATTTTTCTTTCATCACTTGTTTCAATTTCACAGTGACCGGTGTCGGTCCACCAACCGCCGCTTGTCGGTTACCCTGACCATCATCGGTTATACCCAACCGGTGTCGGTTCACTATCATTTTGGTTAACCTACCCAAAGGGACATTTATTCACCTTCTTCAACTTTTCAGAGTCCTTGTCACTATTATCATTCCCATTGACCTTGTAAAACTCATTAGGTTTGGCATACCTGTCAGATTTGACCTTACACCTTGTTTTTGACTCACTGTCCATTTCCCACAATGACAGTGGCATCGATTACCCCTAACCGGCGTTGGTTTACCCCGACCGACATTGGTTATCCTATGCCACTTTCTAGCCAACATTTGGTACCTAGTCCACTTTTTACCACCTGTTTCACCTGTTCTTGTTATTTTTCTATGTCATTTATAGAGAAGTGGCCTAACCTGATCAGTACTTAGTTCACATGGTGCTGACTCAAGACAAGAAAACACACTCATATTCCACTCAATTTTCAACTACTTTGACCTATCCTTTCACCACCTTCCATTTTATCACCCACCATGGATCTTATCCAACCTATCACTATTTCTACTAGAGATGAAGAGTTCACACGACTCCTTGACCAAAACCCTATAGCCTTGTAGTTTTATCTTTCCCACTCATCCACTTGAGATTCCTCGGATCAATTGATATATGACATGGACATATCTATCCACCCGAATCTCACTCCCACTTGTGTGTCATCCCTAGCTGGATCTGCATTTCCCACATCTACCTTATCCCCAGTCATTTTGTAGCTAGGACTATACCCTCTATGACTGCATCATCTGCTACATCCATTGCACCCGCCACATCCACCATACCTTTGAAAACCACCTAACACAACCCCATCTACCCCTAATGTCTCGCATATACCCGTAGCTACACAACCACCTCCGGTGTCGGTGACCTCTACCCCTTTTCAGAATGTGGTCCTTTCCATTCCACAATCGTTAGCCCCCATTTCCACTAGGGTTACCATGACCCTTCCACCTCTATATACATACTATCAACAACCTCCTCGTTTCATCTATTATTCACTCTAGGTACGTACCCCCTATTTCACTACCTCCTTCTCAATCTACCTACATGGAAACACCATATACTGGAATGCCACCCCTGTTACATGCCCAACACCAACCCTCTTATGCTACAAGAGGCACCCAATCATCGCAACCTACCAATGACCTAATCAAATTGATGATGGATAAGATGCAGACATTAGAGGCATTAGTTTCTAGTTCCCACAATACTCTCACCTATAACAAGATTTGTAATGAGCCTATCCACCCATCCATTCCTATTCATCCATATCTTGTGCATTGGGAGATGCCTAAATTCATCCACTTCAATAGCAAGGAATACCCGTGATAACATTTGCGATCGTTCAAACACGGATGCTACCAAAATACCCATGATGATGCTTTGCTCTTAAGGAACTTTCCCATGTCACTGACTGGACATGCGTTAGATTGGTATAGTGGGTTACCTAGACACTCTATATTTTCATTTAATCAGGTAGCCCAAGCCTTCTTGGATCACTTCTCCATCAATATCATCAAGAAGGTTACCATGACTGACCTATACTCCATGCATCAATATGAGGATGAATCTATCACAGATTTTGTCACTCGCTGGCGTAGCTTGATCAATCAACTCACCTTCCATTGCCACAAAAAGAACTCATCGAGCTCTTCACATGGGCTTTTGCTAGATGTATCTCACCAACCCTACAGTCCAAACCTTCCAAACATTCGATGAAGCTTTCACCATTGCATGAAAGCTAGAGATTCAGGCCATCGAAGAGAAGAAAATCCAATTACGCAATAAGAATTCAGCATTCAAGTTGAATGATACCTCTCTTTATTCCAAACCGCAGAATAATTATTCAAAGGCCAAAGGCACCGCTCATGCAAAGGTGGTACTCAAGGCTGGCCCATCTCATCCATCAAATTAGGCTACCCCTTCATCTAATCTCTCACCCATCTAGACTTTTCAATTCAGATGAGAACAACAGAAATACACCCCAATTGGGGAGCCTTACTCTTCTGTCTTAGAAAATCTTATCAAAGTTAGGGCCATCACCCTTCCACCTATAAAACCACACACTGGTTTTGACCCTACTCGCCCTATGCTCATATGGTATAAAGAACATGACTTCTGTAACTATCATTGAGTAAAGGGTCATAGTGATGGAAATTGCATAACTTTCAAAAATATTTTCCAAGAAATGCTTGAGAAAGGCTAGTTAATTGTGGATAATCCTAACATACCCACCAAAATAAACCTACATATCTTCAAGAAACTCTTTCCCAATCATGCCCCTTCATATGATCAAATCGGTGAGACCTCAACTCATGATAGCCATACCCGCGAGGTCCATGCTATTTTTAGTGATGCACTGTTGCTTCCCAATTACCCCATATTCCTTCCATAGAGGAGATTCTAGCCCAAAATCCTCCTTCTGCATTGGAACCTACCTCACCTATTCCTCCACCCATAGAGGAACACCTTTCACCTCCTTCCTATGACAAAGGATGCTTCCTCTAACATCAAGACCATTTCACCTTTGGCTTCTCCACCTAGAGAACCGACACCCACAGTACTTCTTCACTCCATGGAGGATACTTGTTTACCTCCTCCACCCACAGAGGAGCACCCATCATCTCCTCCACCTATCACCCATCATCTCCTCCACCTATCACGATCCAGTAGAGATACCTTTGCCTCTTGGTGAGCATTCTCCATCAGCTACCCAAGATCCTGCAGACCTACTTTCGGCTCTCTTACCCACGGAAGATGAAGCTAACAAATTTCCCATCTCTAAGACACATTTTACGGGAATAGCCATTGGGTCCTCATCAACATCACCTACAGACATGTCATTCTCACATTTGGCTGATCACCTAGATTATGTGGATAGAGCCTTATTATGGGGGCGTCTTCTACTTCCTGTTTCAACACAAATGTAGATGTTGCTTGCTGATACTTCCACTATCTACCCAAAAATATTTCAACCAATCAAACCGAACACAACCACTACTATCACAACTTCTTCCACAACACCCATCATACCTCAACACATACCCTTACCCATAACCCAACCTATATCTAAATCCAAACTTGCACATAAACCATCTTCCTTGACTAAACCTATCACTACCTTTCGGGTCACCCCAACCGCCACCAACTATCCACTTATCCACCTATCAAACTGGATTTAGCTACATCCTCCAACGTCGACACGAGACCTACCCCAACACCAAAAAAGAAGAACCAAACCCATAAAACTCATACCCACTGGTTATGCCAATCACACTGCACTTGTCCCGTCTGTCTTAGGACATCACTTCCCAACATGGTTAAGAAAATTCCACCCATCAATAAACCAAAAACACAACAAATCACTCCTTCCCCACAAACCTTTAACCTACCCAAGCACCCAAAATGGCTTATACCTACACTGTAACATCTTTACCACCCATACCTTCAATAACCTCAACCACTTCTTCATTACCCACTACACTTTAGTCTCTATCTCTCACACCCCTGCTCAACCAATATCATCTACCTTCACAAACACCTTCGTTATCCTCGTGGGTAACTCACCCTCTTCCCCATCTACTTTTCCTCTAGATCTCGTATGCTTTGATATCACCTTTACCCAAGAAGGTTCAATCCAAAGATAAAAACCCGCTACCTCCTCTAATAAGGTAGTCAAAGCAACCAAACACCCTCTTACCCATTCATCTACCATACCCCTACCGAAAAAAAAAATGACCAACATCCAAGACTACTCCAAAGACCCAAAACCATAGCTAAACCCACTCCCCCTCCCGCAAGGACCTTGTCCACTCAAAATTCCCTGCCTCATAAAAGTAAAATTTCAAAATTTTGAGTTATGAGTGTTTTCTCTAAAGTGCCTAAGCCGTGAAAATTGAGAAAATCTCTGTTTTGGGTCATTTTGTATGTATTTCGGGCTTGTCGGACATTTTTGTCTCCTGCTCTGTCCCAAGTACGAAAGTGCATTCTGCTCCCATGTCGGCCGAAATCCCGAAGTTGTTCCATTTTGTGGGCCCGTCAACTTTTTGTCCCAAGTGTCCCAAAATTTTTGTATCAAACTGTGTCCCACTTTCGGACTGAATCACCCGAAAGGATGAGGACCGCGTGATTTCGCATTTTCTTGTTCTAAATGTCCCAAATCAAAAAGCGAGTTGTTCCATTTTCACCCGAACTGCCGAGTTAACATGCAGTTCACATCTCGAACTTTTGTCTCAAATGTCCCAAGTCCAAACGGGCCTTTTGTTCCATTTTTCAAATTATCTTCCGAACAGCGCTTTCATGTCCCAAATGTCCCAAAGTTAATCGGGCCTTTTGTTCCATTTTCGGCCGATTACCCAACCGCGTCCTTCGAAACTTTTTGTCCCGAATGTCCCAAAGTTAAAAAGTGCACGCTGTCCCGCTTTACCGAAACTCCCGAGTCGCAAGTTTGAGCTCTTTGTCCCAAATCAAAAATGCAAATCCTACTTTTTCGGCGGTTCACCTTACACCAGGCCCTTGCATTTTCGTCCCAAATTTCCCAAAATGCATTTGTGCGTCTTCTCCTAGTTTCATCCGAATCATCTTTGAGCCTCGTGTTTCGTGCATTCGCATCTCACATGTCCCAAGTCAACCATAAATGAGAGACCAACCTAATACAATTCATACTTAGTTTTTCCCGCTCTTCGAATATGCTAAATATGAATTTAAGTTGCATCGATACTATCAATCAAGATCAAATTCCGTGGATAGTGCGTGGAAAGACGAAGCTTTCAAGACGCCTGATTATATCGGTTTTCAAAGATATCCATTGTCATCTTCAAAATGAAAATTCTTGTGTGTCCTCGTGGCAAAGACATAGCCGAGACGTGGAAGAAATTCAAGCAGCGGTTTCTGAAATTGATGGGTCCTCTTAGTGACCGGCCACTGTCTTCTTCCCCATACGTTTCTCTTCTTCCCTTTCTTTTTTTCAGCTTTCTTTGTAATAGGTTAAGGTACTGCGATTTGGCGGTCCTTAACTATTCTTTAGTTAAAAGATTAAAAGTAACTCCCCACGCCATTCGAGAGGAGGAAGAACTTGGCTTATTTTACTCAAAAGTGTAAATAGATCATAGAAATCAATACGAAAGGGCTTTCATTCTTTGTCTATCCGATCTCCGTATCTCCGAGCTTTCATTTATTTTCTTTGTGAAGATCATTTGTCTCCGGGCAGGTTTGTTAGTCTTGCCGTTTGGTGATCTTGTATAACCAAGAAGGAACTTTGTGTCCTTGATTGATAAATCATGTTAAGAAACTTTATGTTTCCAGATGTTATTTAAAGAACTTTGTGTCTCTAAATTCCATCTTATTTATACGATACGAATGATCTTGTTTTCAATTCACTGTGACTTTGCATACATAAAGAATTACTCTGTTATCTATAATTCTACATGTTGCCTTTCTGCTCATTCTCACCCTCTCATTTCCTCAGTCCTTTTGTAATTGATGACCTTCATTGAAAACACTTTCGTGGTATCCAAGTTTAACCAACAAATCATGTCCTGTACATTTGTAAATAGGTTTGTTTCTGAATAAGGGAACCTCTCCCATTAAAGAGGAGGGACTTCTTGTCCCCTGACTGTTGCTCTTCTAAAAAGTCCTATTTGAAAACCAACAGGACTGTTCTCAACAATTAGCCGCACCTACACTCAAACCCACTTTCACTTCCCATTACGACCCACTAGCAAGGTCGTATGCCAAAATCTTAACCAACCTCCTTGAGACTTCATGTCAATCACATTACCGCCACTTAGACCTTATGACCCCCTCAAAACCTAGCCAAAATGGTTTGATGACGATAAAATTTGTGCCTTCCATCGTGTGCCAAGGCACAATGTGGAGAACTGCAAGGCTTTGAAAACTCATCCTTATCTAGTTGTGTCCTCTTGAAGCCAACTTTGACGATGATGACCTTATTGATGAGGACCCTACTTCACCAACACCCATTCCCATAGTCCTTCATTCACCGCCCACTCAACAACCATGACCTCCACCCCCATGTCTCCTCGAGCCACCTCCAAGATTTGAGATTAACATGGTTCACATCACGAACTTGCCACACCATCACGTAAATGTCATTGCGCCAGCTCACCTCATATGAATTTTCTCCTCCAAAGAGGTTTTTCCCCGTCATGTCATTATACCACTCATCCTACACCTTCTACATTTTCCAACTCCCCTCAGATCAACATGATCCACATTACTACCCATGCTCATAAGGACAAAGGTAAAGAAAAGGCAACTGACTCCCTGACCAATCCTATACCCAACATACCATCTGTAACCACACCTAAGATTACTATCCATGGACCCACATGCCCTATTTCTAATGGGGTCACACATCACACCATGCTCAAACAATTACACCAATCTCCCCTCAAAATGTCCTTATATGACCTCATCCAAACCTTGGAATCTCATCGTCAAGCTCTCATGGAGGTTCTTCAATCTATTGAGGTTATACCTAATGACCCTACACCCGTATCCTCCATTATCACACCCCATCATGTATCCTCTCTCACCAAATTGCCAGCTTTATCCACACCGCACCCTACTCACTAGGTAGCCTCCCTTAGCTTCTCAGAGGAAGAGATCACACCACACCAAATAGATGACACTGGACTCCAGCCCTCTTCATCTCTATCCACATTGATGATATACATGTATACATGTAATGATTGAATGGGGCACTAGTATTAAAATCATTTCATCCAATACAATTGCTCAAAAGAACATACCTAAAATTTCATGCATAAACATCTCGTCATGTTACGCTTCATTCAATGACGTTATCACCTCTACATTAGGCACTGTCATCCTCCACATTCACTTGGGCCCCCGCACTATCCTAGAATTATTTTACATCTTGGAGGGGGAATTTCAATATAACTTGTTGCTTGGCAGACCCTGGATTCGTGTCATGGGTTGTGTGACTTCCACTTTACGCCATTGTGTAAAGTTTCAACATGAAGGACACACCTATACCATTCTCCAAATGATCCATCACCTTTTAAAACATGAAACATGCTTATACTCCTAATGAGGCATATACCTTAAGGCATCTACCTCCACAACCCTACCACTTCACCTACACTTCCGCTTACCAGTACAGTCGCCACCTCCACCGCACATACCTCTTCCACTCCTACCACCACCACAACCTCCACGGCCAACCCATCAGTCTCCCAATCTGTTAACTCCACCTCCACATCGACCTTTGACACATCATCTATTCCCGCTACCCACATACCAACCACCGATCCCTTGGAAGGTGTTTTTCAATGCCTCACTTTGGGGGAATACCGCCTATATAGTGTCAACACATTCCTTACTCCACAAGAGTATGAAAGTCTTCACCAACACCCTCGCTATGATCACCACATAGGAGAATGCCTCCTTTATGGTCCTCCTCATCTTCGTACTAGTCTCACCTATGGGGGACTTGATACTACCACGTACACACCCAAACCACCATCACAAATGCACCCATTTTCTACTGACTTCCAATCTCCCACCAATCTCCATTTTACCCACACCTTCCTACACCGATGTGTGTGGAAGGGTTTTGGTTTTGGCTTTTACAAGCAAGGCCACCATACCGTTATTCCATGTACTACCCACAAACACAATGACTATGGTGGTATTGGATATCCTGAACCACCTACCAAACAAGCCCACATTGAACTCATCAAGGACACCACCCTTATCCACCTTCTTTACCCGCTCCACCTTCATAACCACCTTCGCCGATGGAGTTCAATGGATCCTAATCTATCCCTTCTAAATTTTTTTTTCATAAACACCATTTCATTGGGGCCTTTGACTTATCAATGCGAGGGAGAGGCTCCTTCCTCTCTTCCCTTCCTGTATCCCGAAATGATCGATGATGATACACTTCAATTAATGTCGTTCAATGTCATGATGATGAATCTATACTCACCTACCTTGGTGCAAAAGACTCGTATATTCATTGGTCATTACCTTCTGAAACACAAGCCATGATGAATGAATTGACTATCAAAATCAACATTCATACTCAAGATGACCCGCACATCCTAAAGATCAACCAATCTTTGATGTCTTCTTGAAAAGAAGCCGTCACTTCTTTTCTCAAAGATCATAACCATGCTTTTGCTTGGTCTTATAAATACATGCCTGATATTGACCCCACCATAGCAGTCCACAATATCGTAACCATTCTTGATGCAAAACCCATCAAACAAAAGCTGAGGAAAATTCACCCTCATATTGCCCTTCTCATCAAAGAAGAACTTCAACACCTTCTTTCTATTTCCTTCATATTACCCATTGATTATCCTCGTTCGATTTCTAACATTGTCCATGTCACTAAGGTGATAGGGGGACTCCGTATTTACATGGATTTCCATGACCTCAACCTAGCTTCCCAAAAGATGAATTCCCCTTACTCGGTATTGACCAACTAGTTGACCTTACCGCTGGTCACAAGATGCTATCACTCATGGATGGCTTCTCGGGTTATAACCTAATCTTGCTTTCCCTAGAGGATCAACATAAAACAACATTCATCACACCTTGGGGGTCCTTTTGCTACTGAGTCATGTCTTTTGGCCTTAAAAATGTCGATGCCACATATCAATAGGCTATGACTTACATCTTCCATGATATCATGCATTGTATATTGGAATATTACGTGGATGATCTCTTGGCCAAATCTAAACACCGCTCCGAGCACCTTGCCATCCTAAAAACCATTTTTGACCATCTCATTAAATATTGTGTTCACCTTCAGCCTAAGAAGTGTGTCTTTGCGGTCCTCTCAAGAAAACTCCTGGGCTTTATCATTTCCCTATGTGGTATAGAAGTTGACCCTACTAAAGTCAAGGCCATTCTCGAAATGCCTCCACCCACTAACCTTAGACAACTCTGTAGCTTGCAAGGTAAGTTGCAGTCTATTCACCGTTTCATTTCACAATTATTTGATCGGTGCAACCATTTCATCATCTGCTCAAGAAGGATGTCTCCTTTCAATGGGATGATGATTCCATAAACCTTTTGAGGCCCTAAAACAATACCTTCTCCAAACCCTCATACTCATTCCACCTAAAGACGATCAACCTTTCTACCTATACATTTCAGCTACTGGTCACTCCTTGGGAGCCATGCTCACTCATTGCGATGAAAAACACAGGGAGAAGATGGTTTATTACATAAGTCATACTCTTTTAGACTATGAAACCCGATATACCCATCCCAAATTTTTTTTCTTAGCCTTAGTTTTGTTTTCCACCAAACTCCACCATTACGTACTCAACCAATAAACTTATGTTGTGACCAACACCAACCCCTTACACTTCATGTATGCCAAACCTTATCAAAATCAGTGTGCCGCATGATGGCTTATGCTTTTAACTGACCTTGACCTTGAATTCATTCATCAAAATTCCATCAAGGGCCAAGCTATCGCCAACCAATTGGCCGACACACCTATTATCAAGGGATCAACCCTCTAATTTTGACTTTCTAGATGAGTCAATTGCTACCCTTTCCTTGGATGAACCCACTTACCAAATGACACTCTTCTTTGATGGCTCTAAGTGTCAGTGTGGGGTGGGGCTAGTATTATCCTCATTCTCTTGATGGTGAACCCATGCCTTTGTCTTTCAAACTAAATTGTGATTGTACAAACAACATTTCCGAATACGAAGTGCTAGTATTAGGTCTCCAAGCCGCCTATTCCCTAAATGTCAAATCAATCAACATCTTTAGTGATTCTCAATTGGTCATAAACCAAGTCAATTGTATATACCAATGTCATAACAAGATGCTTCAAAAGTATAAACATCATGTGGATATACTTTTGACCACCTTTGACCATTATGCCTTGCAAACCGTCCCTCATTCAACCAACAAATTTGTAGACACCATGGCCTGCTTGGCTTCTCAAATACCCGCTTCACCCGCTGGTTCTAAAATATTTGTCACCATACAATGACTCCAATCACCTTCTTATTTACCTTCATAAGTTTACTATATTAGAACCGCTACCCCCGACCCGAATGACCTATGGTATAAATAATATTCTCGACTATGTTTCTCTCTCCATCTTACCTCCTAATCTCATCCATAGTGGACAACATGCCTTCCTTAAAATGTCTCTCATTACGTCATCATGGGGGCCTCCTCTATAAGCATGAATTTGATGGTATTCACTTACGATACCTCATGAGTTCTAAATTCCTTATACCATTAAGGAAGTTCATGATGGCATTCATGGAGGTCACTTCATGGCCTTCTTTGCTTGCTAAGCGTATCCTTCACCTAGGCTATTACTGGCCAAACCTTAACCTTGATTATTGCGACTACATCAAATGTTGTGTAAAATGCCAATAACATGCCAACCTTCATCATACACCCAATCATGCCTTACAGGTCACCCGTGACCTTTGGCCCTTCTCTCAATGGGGTTTAGATCTTGTCGGAGAGATTAACCCCCATTCTTCCCAATGACATCAATGGATCATCACCGCTACCGAATACTACACAAAATGGGTGGAAGCCATACCACTCATCTCCATGAAAGCTGAGAAAATATGTGAGTTCATCAATCATCACATCATTTGTCGCTTTGGTGTTCCTCATCACTTACAATGGAAAAAAATTCAAAAACAAAACCCTACAAAAACTTTGCGATGCCTTCGGCATTCAGCTAAGTTTCTCATCACCTTATTACCCACAAACCAATGGCCAAGCTGAATCCACTAACAAAACCCTAAACAAAATTCTCATGAAAGTGGTTAATGATACCGGGAAGGATTGGCATACGCACATTCCTTTTGCCCTATGGGCATACCACACTAGTATTCACACTTCCACTACCGCTACACCTTTTCTCTCTGGTCTATGGTACAAAAGTTGTTCTACCTCTCGAAGTCCTAATCCCTTCACTCCACATTTCTCTCCATGACATGCTCAATGATGATGACTTTCGTCAAGACTGTTTAGCATAGCTTGAGTTATTAGATGAACATTGTCTTAATGCTCTTGATCACCTTCAAGTTTACCAAAAATGTATCAAATGTGCCTACGAAAAATGTGTCCATGAACAAACCTTCCAACTTGGTGACCTTGTCCCGACAAAAAATCAACATGTAACAAAGTAGAAAAAAACGAAAATTTGCTCCTAATTAGCTTGGACCATATATTGTGACTCAAACTTATGGATCGGGTGCTTATTGTTTATCTTCACTTAATGGTAAACCCAAACTCTGAGCCCCTTAATTCCTTGCATCTTTGACTATTATACTATTGACCTATAGTCCTACCTCAACTTTTTCCTCTTTCCATGCTTGTCCCTTGAGTGCTACCCACTTCCTACATATCACTGATGACTAAAAATGAATCATGTGAGTACTTCTCACTTATTATCTTCTCTTGAATATGTGTACCATGGTGTTGCACATAACATGATTCTCATGGATACTTTTCATCTACCTTTAGATGAGATCCCATGGTCATTTCACCTTGCTTTTTAAACAAGAATCCTATTCTTCACCTTGGTCTTTTCCAAGACTTCAAAGACCCACCTGGGACCCAACTCCTTGAGTAAAAATTCTAAAAAAATATGACTCCCTCAAAAGGACATCTTCCTCTCAGCAATCACTACTTTAAATAGACTTCTCCCTTAACAAACAGCTATGTAAAGCCAAAAAGAAAAAAAAGGGCAAGATAATTTGAAGCTTCCCACATCGATCAGCTTCACGAAGACCTCAAGGAGTTAAATTCCTCATCCCATATAGACTTCATGCATTTCTCAGTCTATCTCAAATACAAGTCAAAATAGAGAACTTTTTAGTCATGGACTTGCCCATTGTGACCTCAGATCTCTTGCCCAAAGAGCATGCCACCTCATACCATATAAAAATTAACCACCTTTCACTCTTCTCACCATTCCCACTCCCATTTCCTACCACCTCAAGGGACCTCTTGGAAACCAAGACATTTGGTGATCATGTGACTACTTTTCACCTTAGAATCATCAATCATGCAATGTCTTTAGGGTCTTACGTTCATCACCTCCTCCATAGTATGATCTCTTCAGGTCTAATCCTAACCAATCAGGTGGCTTTATTGCCCCCTCTTATCTTTTCACCATCTTTATTTATGTTTTGATTACCTTATACAGATTTGGTCCTCGACACTTACCTTTGGGGTAATCTTCTTCTTTTGCCACAATCAACATCACCTATATCACTTTACCTATACCCCCACACCTAATAGACCTAAACCCACAACATGCCTAAAACCTACTAACTCATTCTCATACCTCATCATATTCTTCCCTAGCTCATGGAAAAACTACATCGGCCTGAGGTCCCTTTTCATTGGGACTATGAAGGTAGCACTCTGAGGGCATTGGGCCCTTAGAGGTTAGCTTGGCCACTCTCTACCCTAACCAATCCATCTTTCATCTTCCTAAAATCACATTTTGCCCCTATGTAGTTTCCTTTTTATATCACAAAATTGGAAATTAAACCACACAAACAACAAGTTGCAACACATTTTTATCATCAACACAACATACATTTATTACGACTACCATTTCTCTACCATCATCATGCGTATATTATAACACATCTCACACATGAAACATTTTATCATTCATTACACAAAATAATGAATCACAACTTCAACTACTTTAAACACAACCATGCCTAAACAAACCTGACTCCACCATGCCTAAACCAACCTGACTCGATCCATGCCTATGACCTAACTCGATCCATGCCTAAACCAACCTGACTCGATCCATGCCTAAACCAACCTAAATCGAACCATGCTTATGACCCGACTCGGTCCATGCCTAAACCAACCTGACTCCATCATACCTATCTCACCTAATTTTTTTTTCCATATCACAACAACAAATCAAAAGTCTCATCAAAACACCAACAAATCAAGCATCTCACGTATCTCATCATATAAATAAATATGTATCTCAATACAATGTACACAAGATATCCAATCATGTCCATCATCTCAAAATTGTTGGCACACAGACAAATATATACACTAAAACAATAAACCAATACAAAATCTCTTTGGCACGTAGGCCAGTATATGCTCAAAATATAAAAAAACTCTCATACATCCTCACTATCTTTGGCATGTAGGCTGGTATATATCAAAAATGACTATAATACATCAACAATCAAGAGTCGTATCTTAGGCATCTTGGCGCACATCCTCCATATTTGTGTCTCCCCGTACCCTCTACCACCTTGGCCCAAGTCCGGGTCCCTACTTACACCTCATCTAGGTCTTAGTCTCCATGAGCTGGTGGCCTCTCCATGATCTAGCCTCGGAGCTCAATGGCCCCTTGTGCTCTCTACATTGTGAGTGTGGGATCTAGTCCTCTCACTCGAAGCTTGCTATGCCCGATACTCTCCATAGGATAAAAAGTCTATCTTGGCCACCATCAGCTAGTCCTAGTAGTATCTGGCCTCACCTAGGGCATCTCGTAACTTGGATATAGGCATGGTGTGTGGTGGTCCCATATGCCTCAGCCCTTGTACCTATCTCGACGGGACCCTATCCCACTCCTCCGCCTACAAACTGGGACCCTTTCCCAGTGCTTCTGGTGGTGCCCTCTATCCCTATACATGTATCTAGGCTTGTAAGACCCCAATCTATGCCTGAGATATGGCCAACTAGCCTTGTAACCCTATCACCTATTCTTGTGAGGCTATCTCCTGACCATCATCCTCATCTCCATCTCCACCCCCATCTCCAGCCATCTGGGACTATAGACTGGCCACCTGTACATGTAGCTCTACTACCTCTACCTCTAAGCTTACCACCTGTGTCTGTACCATACCCAACTAGGTAATCAGAGTAGGCACCTGCCCCTATAGGGTGTCTCTCTGCATTGTGATGGTGGCTAGATCCAGACTTCCTCGGCCTAGGTGGTATGGCTCATATATGGATCGCCCACCACTGTCTATATCTATCTATGATCCAGCATCATCAATCCACTGGTCCACTCCTTGCTCCTCCTACCTCGTGGGTACTTTGTAGGCTATGGTAGAGGTAAGGGCCCCTCCACATCATCTCTCTTATACTACGGGAAGGGCAGAGGTATGTTTTGTAATAGCCCAAACTGCCACCTAACTTTATCAACCGGGATCATCTCATGCTCCTCGGCACAACGACCCTCTATCCATCTCAGTAGCTATAGCTCCACTAGCTCATCACGCATCTTCCTATATGAGGGGAAGCCCACATATGGCCTCCAAATGATATCCACCCTAGACAACCCCTCCAATAGTCGCCAGAAATAGGCCACATCATGTGTAGCCCTGATCGATCTTCGCTCTCTAATAATAGGCCCATCGCTTATACCCCACTCATACATAGGTTGGTAGAAATGTATCTTCTCGGGAATCCCCAATGCCTAGCAATGAAGTAAAAAGGTACAACACATGTTGAACCTATGCAACCGTCCATATGCCCATAACTCCTGTATAACTACACCAGGAATGCTGACGCCCAAGAAAAGTTATTTTGGTCCATCATCATGTTGTGTATTACCCCCATCAATGATCGGGGAAATCTACCACCCTCTACAACTGGCAGTGCAAAGAAGCACAATACCTCCATCAATAGAACTACTATCCTTGTCTTCTCTAGACGGGCTAGGTACATCTCTCCATAGTGGATGCTGGAACTATGGAATGTCACTGACCATACCCTCTCTAAAACACTCACAACATCAGCCTCCGAGGCCTCATAGGAGATAGAGTAGACTTGTGTACCTAGTATGGGTAGCCATAGAATATTGAGCACGTCCTTCGGGGTGACAGTGATCTCACCCGTGAGCAGGTGGAATGTGTTGGTCATAGAATCCCATCTATCGATGAGCACGAACATCAAACTAGGATACCAAACTACATGCCGGTAACGCTGACCCAACTCAGCCTACCACCTCCACATGTCACATCTCCTCAGGGGTCACTGTGTTGTGCACTATCATGAGCATGGGTGGAACCCTATCCTATATATGTAGCTGATCTCTCCCCGCATCTAATACAAACAACACATTAATCTACATTTATCACACCCATACTTTCCCCCTATCATTTTCCAACACCCTATTTTACCCCTACCCATCTCAGTCACCCAACTTGTGGCACTTTTGACCCCTTGCCCTCCAAAACGTAATCGTGCCGCAGCTCACTCTAATCGACCCAGTCACCCTAAACCGGCATCACCACCTATTTCATGATCAATACCGGTTACACCCCTACCGAACCATCTAAACCTCGATTGACGCTACCACCGTGCAACAAAACCCGCGACCCCCAACCCCCTTTTTAAAAAAACACCACGACACATCTCCCACCTAAAATCACCTACACCTCATCCCCTCCCCCCTCTCCCACTTATCTCTCTCCCCATTCCTATTTTACCCACTTTACCCTCCCATTTCCAATTTTTTATTTTTTCCCCCACCCAAAACAAAAACAAAAAAACCAATTTACAAATCATCTAATCTATCTAACCAAATACAACTAGAGTTGGATGCTTACCTCATCATGCTGCTATCGTCACGGTGGCATGTCTAGAACACTTGCACAAATGGCCCCCCGATCCCTCTTTAGCCTCTCGCCATCACCTAGTCTCCACCCTTTGTCTCCAACCAATCGAATCACACACACCGATCCTGTGGACCCACCTCTCACCACCCAATCACCCACCATCCAAACCACCAACTCAACACTCCTTTCCGTCTAGACACTTTTCCCTCTTTTCTCTCTTTTTTTGTTTTCTCAATTCGTTATATGACAAATGAATAAAAAAACATGGATTTTTTTTTTTATAATAAACCCGACCTAACCGATGTCGGTTTAACCTTCACCGACATCGGTCACGTGCCCTACCTTACTGCCGCTCGGTTGCAGACTATACCACCTCGTTACCCCTGACTAGCATCGGTCACCCTCTCTTACCCAAAACCCAACATTTTACCCTATTACCCTCAGCTATCCCTCCTTTTTTTCACACCTACCCTTTACCCTAACCATTTCCCTCACCCAACCATTACCCTGACTATTTACCTCACCCTCCTGACCTCATCATTTACTACCTCCCTTTTCCTCCTTTGGGGACTTGTTATTTTACCCATACCCCGGCCTTACCCATACCATGACCTAGATATTTGGACCTGGACCATTGCTAGTGACCTTTGACCTCATGTGTTCACTATACCTTGTAGCACTATTACCTGTGTTGTTGACCTAATGACCTTACCTAGCCTATTGCTGTGACCATTTATCCTAACCCTACCTTTGGTGTACCAGAACATACCTAAACATTCCTGCACCTAACCTATGTTGTGTTTCCTGACCATATCCTATACCTTGGATACCGGAATCACTTCAACCTTGTTTGGATAAACCTATCGACCTTAGATGATGTAGATTTTTCCTACTCTTCAACCTGGTAATGTGTTACAGTTTATACGTGTGCGTGCGTTTGACTATTCCTACCTTTGACCCTGACCCATTACCTAGATTTCCCGAGTCGACCTTTTTCCTTTTTCCACCCACTCCCCACCTTTCCCTTTCTCACATTTACCTTTTATCAAACCACTCACCGATTCTACCTTCTACCTCATCAGTTCCTAGTTTGAGGGGGATCACCTTCACCCACACATGGGGCAACCACATCTTATTTTTGTTAGCATCGCTTACTAATACAAGATACACAATAAAAAGGTTCGAAATGTAGACACTAAAATTAGGTCACACTCCCCTTTGGTCCCTCGACAAACAAATACCTTCATCACATTCACCCAGCCATGGCCCCCTTCACCCCACTAATATTAATTTAATTAATTTAATTCATTATCCTCACCATATTTATTATTTAAATATCTTAATTTAGATAATGCCCACATATCCACCTCACCTAGACACCTCATCAAGCCAACTCACCCTAAGACCTATTCTTAGTAAGTTGCCATAACTAACTAAGACTTACCCAAACCCTAAAAATCAATGCCTACATTCCCTCTAACCACATTCCCACATGCTTACAAGAAGCTTCTATCCTAATCCATGGGTTAACAACACAGATCCTAGAAAATCAAGGGGATCTGCCTAGTTTTAGTAAACCTAGGAAATCCCACCTTGACCGATGCCGGTTACCCCTAACCATCACCGGTTAAGCTAGAACCACCATTGGTCACCTTTTAATCCCCAAAACAACCTTATTTTGGAGGTTGGAAAACATTGGTACATTCCTGAGAGATATCACATCTTTTGAGAACAAGTTTCCATAAGAACACGCATGCAAGGAAGGAGATCAAGCATTTTCTCTTGCATAGACATCCAACATTCACCCGAAAATCATCCAGCAATCACCCAACACATATTTGATCCAACCAGAAAAAGGGAATGCACATGTAGCCCATGTAGGAGCTTTCCAATGTTTGGTGATCCTCAACAACATTCAACCTCTTACCAGCACCTTCATCCATCACTCACAAGCACCTTAACTAGATTTCAAGTAAGTAGAATAGTTTACTCCTCTGGTTCATTCATTTCATCATTATATTGTCATCCTTTGTTCTCTTAGTCACCCATTTACCTCCTTTAATACTCACCCCTTCTCATACCAGTTAAAACCCCACCTAACCCCATCCAAACAACATGATACCTCATTGTGGCCAACCAAGTCCTTCATGCAATCACAAGGGGGACCCAAAGCTCATTTTGTGGCATTCCCAATTTTCCAAAGTAACTCGCACTAGCCCACCCAACCAAAACAATCACCCTTAATCGCATCGGTCTCTCGTACTCACCAATAGAGCAAAAATAGTGACCCACCCACCTATTTTCACATCACCCTTAATCACTGTGTCCTCCTTGAGACCTTTGTCGACTCAGTAAAGAACCGTAACCAACTACTTGACCTTTGGATATTATTTTAACCTAGCTTGTTAGATTAGATATTTGTTATTGTGTTTTTAATGACACACCTAAATCATTTCAATTACAATAGATTTACTTCATTACCAGCATTAAATTGTTTTAAACAGTGGACTAACAACCATCTAGGAAGTATCACACTTCTAGGATCTAGCACACACTAGGTAGTTCACTACACATATTGTTTAACTCTTTCTGGTGGTCTTGTGTTTCATTTCAGGTAGTTCCTCCAAGCCAAAAGGAATCTCTCATGATCGGTTGTGGATTCGAAGTAATATGCACACAACAACCCAACAACCATCATTTCAATAGGTATTCCTCTTATGCCCATTACCCTATCTATTTTATCAATATTCAAAGAAACGTCCAAGAATAAGGTGAAACACATATGGTAGAATTTAGTAACTTTTATAACATGCATATTTAATCATAAAACCATAGTTTCCATAAGAAATTTACTTCCACATATAAAAATGTATTCAAGATGTGTTGATTCACACCACAATGTAAATATGGAAGGTGGATGTTATTATGACTTTGAAATGTAAATTTATTGCGATTCAATCAACAAAATAAAAATTACATTTTTACTCTTCTCATATTCTTTGCATTAAAAAATTGTACTATTTTCGGCATTAAAAAAATTTTTTCCCTAGCTTGAAAGTAGGTAGAGTTGGTGGCCTCCTGCCATTCCTTAAATGTTATTGATGGAGAAACATGATTTGGTTACATTCTATCAACTGAATTCCTGAAAGAAATTTGGCCACAAGGACTGTATTGCTCTAGTTTTCATGCGGAATTGTTTTCCTATTTTAAAAGGGGGTGTTGGAACATGCTATCGAGGCGTTTTGTTGGTTTAGAGCCTCCTACTCTTGTTTCATACTCCCTTCATGTGCTTAGCATAGATGTGAATGAAATTTGGAAACCCAATAAGCGGGGAGAAGGAGACTCATTTGTTGTTGACTGGGTAGATGGATGTGCATTGTGGAAGCTTGAATTAGGCATGATAAGCCTAATTCTTCTCTTCTTGAAATGGCATCTTGGTTTGGTTTTTATGGTTGTTTTATTAGTCACCTTGATAGTATTGGTTGTCCCTTCCTGTTTATCTAATTCTCTTGTTCTCAATTACTTTGTTTGCAAAAAAATATAAATAAGTAAATAAATAATTAAAAATGGATCTACACATGGTTTATTTCCATATCTCTCGTTATTTTCTTTCCTGCATATATGAGCATATGTGGAATGTATGTATAATGAATTCTTATTCCCATTTTTGCAAGTGATTTTTGTAGTGTTCTATTGAGTCTCGTTAGTTTGAAGGATTTGTTGAGGTTATACTATATTTATCTTGATAAATGTGTCGATATGCATGAATGACAATATCAATGTGCAAGTGTTATTTAAAAAATTTAACACATACAATGTGTGGATAATGTATTTCATTATTGAACAATGAAGACCACTAGCACATTGTTCAAATATATGTTTTAAATGCATAAAAAAACTATAAAATGTGTCAATATACAAGTGAATTTTTTAATCAATACATGGATTAAATATGCATATTTACATATCAATGTAAATATTCTATTTGAAGTTTACGAGGCTATTGTTAAATGCCTCTTTAAATTTTTTTAAATCCCAAAGTAATGGTCCGCTATCCTAAGTCACAAGATTTGCCAAATTTCAGCCTAAAAATTTGAAATTTGGTGAATTCAATAAAATAAAATTTAAAAAATGTTTAAAATCGTTGAAGAGTGCAAGTGAGGTCAATTAAGCATGTTTAGAGGCTAGAAACTATGGTTGAGGTCTCTCGTGCAAAGGTCACGCTTTGTTTCAAATGTGCCCTACTATCCATTCATCCATGTTCAACATGCCATGACTATACATTCATCCTTGTTCATCAATTGGTGTGTCTTTGTGTACATCGACTGGGGTTTGTGGAGTGTTTAGATTCACATGAGTAAAATCAAGGGTACCACCAAGCCTACATGGTTCATCTAAAGTTATTCCCATCAAGCTTCCTCCATTGGGTGTTTGTATTCATATTGATTCTCCTTTGCAAGCTAAGCAAAATCATTGACTTAATAAGAAGCTTAGAGAAAGATAAATCATCATGTATGTCGTTTTGTAGCCAGGGTGAAGCAATTAAGTTGGCTCTTTGTCACTCAAATGTTGGAGAAATGGATAACACCTTCAAAATTATTTGATCTCATCATCACTACTTTAAGTTGTTCCTTTCAACCAGGTGAGAGGACCCATTTTGTAACCTCTCATTGGTGAAGGAGAATGAAGATGTCCTTCTTTACACAAATTTGAAAGGAAACGTTGATAAAATATTATCAATACACAACAATTTAATTCTCACGAGTTGTCATTTCTAAAGAATGGTGATATTTTCTAAGTAAGGTTAAGGTTACTAAAGACATTATGGAATCCTTATTTCTTTTTCATATTTTGGCAAGAGAATTGATTCATTTGTCAACATACAGGGAAAACAGGGGTAAGTTGAGGTAGGATTCATTCTTTTTAATAATGTTTGGTGGGAGATCAAGCGGATAAACTTGATTTTTCTAGATCTTTGAGAACCTTCACAACAATTGGAAAAATAAATGACATAATGCTTCGAATAGCTAAAATATTCCTTTAACCGTAAGGTGTGCATTAATGGAGGCCCAAATTTGCATGGTTTCACACAATATTTGAGAATTCAAACATGAAGGCTCAAGCTAAAGACTCAATTAAACATTAAATACCATGGTTCCTCATTCCTAAGATACACTCAAAGGCTTACAAATAATATGTATCAATAAAATTATAGTAAAGTGATTTAATATTGTTTATCTTGTTACAGGATGAAGGCTCTTCTCGTAATGAAATTGTAAATGTCACTAAACTATCACAGGATGAAATCCTACGTGATTTAGTGGTATTTTAACACAATATTGCAAGAGAAACATAAAACCATTTGAAAATATTCTCAAATAAAAGCGCATACAATTTTTCCCAAGATCAACATAGATTAATTCGAGATCTATTAGATTCATCAAGTAGGGAAAGTTTCTTGAACACTCTCAAAGATTTTTAATGGCTATACACTTGCAACCAACTTGACGTGATCAAACCTAAAACATAACAGTTTCTCAAATGATCTCTTAGGAATATGGGATTTCTCAAATTTTCTCTTAAGAATTCAACCCCCAAAGATTTGCATGACTAAAGCTTGATTTTTATAACACTCAATTTACATCCAAGCTTTCCCCCCAAGAAAATAATATTCGATGAACCTTTGTTTTTTACATGTTTGATCATGATTTCTAGAAAATGACTTTTGAATAGGTTTGCAAAAAAAATTTCTAGTTGTTCAAAAAGGTGAATCACCACAAATATTTCCATTATTGTTTTAATTGGGAACACGTTTTCATCCTTCACGCATGCAGCCTCCATCATTTCATCATTTTCCCATTCTTTCCTCTATAACATTCCTCTCGCATCAAGCTTCTAAGGGTAATTCATCTTTTTGCAAGTGCCCGAGAAATCCCAACTTAAAAATATCAACCTTTAAATTCCTTGACTCACAAATTAAGCTCTAAATCCATTCATGTGTACTTTGCAAACAAAATGACAAGGAATTTCATCAAAAAATGATGAAAAATAATGCGTATTTGCATCTCAAGGAGTCTTGGAGAAAAATGGCGTTAAAATCATATGCAATGCACAACAACCATTGATTCGTGCCTTTCTCAACTTTATATTAGAGTCGTCCAAGTGGAAAAATTTGATTTGAAGTAGGCCTGGGGTAACCTTTTGCATTTTATGACTTTTTGAGAAAATTTGAAATTTTAATAATTTTCCCCGCCACTCGCTTTTGAAATATAGGCTCACATGTGGTTTAATCTAGGCCTTTGATGGAGTTATGGCTCATTTATGTAATTTTACCCTTTTTAACAAAAGGGAAAATTTTCCAATTTTCCTCCACCCACCTACCTTCCCACTTGTAACTTTTCATGTGGGCCCAAGCAGAGTCACACTTCATTTTTATACATTGCTTCTTTTCACAAAAGGAAAATCTTAAAAACCTTTAGTGACCCACCTCCCCCTTTGAATTTTCAATGATAAGCCAAAAAACTTCAAAGTGCTCCAATGACCTACCTTCCCACATTTAACTTTTGAAGTGGGCCCCAACAAATTTGTGTGTCAATTTATAACTTTTCTCCTTTGTACAAAGAGGAAAAAATATTAAAATTTTCCACCGACCCACCTTCCCGCTTGTAACATGAAAAACTACCACATGTCCTTCTTCGGGGTCAAAGTAAGACTTTTTCCCTGCCGCTTCATATTTTTGAATAGCCAATCAAAGAGTATCAGGAAATGAGGTCAATTTGGTATTTTTACAAATGTGACAAAAGTGGAAAATTTCACCAAAAAGACTCGTTGGGCCGCAACCAATTAAAAATGAACACGTATACACCTTCGGAAGGCAAAAAGAGAAATTCACTCCGCCTTTATAAATTTAAGCAACCTACCATCATAACACAATGGGGTGGTGGGGCCAAATTGATATTTTTACAAACATAGAAAAAAGTTACAAGTTATAAAATAGACCCAACGTGCCTCATACAATCAAAAGATACCTCGTAGCTAAAGATGCTTAGATATAATTTTGATAGGAAAACACACTGCCGAAAAGTAAGATGCAGGAGAACTTCACCATTTATGCCTTAATTGAATTTTTCTTTTAGGAAAAGAATTTGGAAATGATACAAGGCCCTAATGTGATCCATGACCATGGAAAATAATCTTCAAAACATACAAATGAATAAAACCTTTCACGCATCCATTCGGGGAAAAAGAAAATGCAACAAAGCCCGCAGATTGAAAATTTTTGAGGGCAAACTAGGGCATGATCAAATCGAGCACCAACATCAGCTCCGACTTGATGATTGACACTCCCGAAGAAGTGCTAAGAAAAAAATAGAAAACCATGTGCCAATAATTCATTAGGAAATGAATTCAAAGAAAAATATTACATAACTAAAATATAATAACCGACTCCCCCAAGACGAACTAAGAAACCAACAAAAATTGGTCACCAGGGACCAGGATGAACCAAAATATAAAAACATGAAAGTAGAATGAAACCAAAAGACTACACTCTGTACAATGGTGTGTGTCTTGCTTCTAAGAAATCAGTCAAGGAAAATTTTTAAGTTCCTTCAATTGTGGATATGACCATGCTAAGTAGTTCTGATACTTCTTTAACAATTGGTCATATGATTGTTTCTCTTTTCCATCCAAGTTACTATCTGACCACATTTTTTTAGGCTTATCCTTTGTGCCTATGTCAAGTTTTTCAACATCTCTAAAGGCTACATCAAACATCAAAGTCCCAAGAAAATCAATCTTCTGAGGATATCTGCATTGATCAATTTCATACTCCTTGAAAACAACATAGCTCATTGAGTTATCAACATCAATGTCTGTTTGCAATACTTCATAAGAAGCATCATTGGGGTCCTCAATGAGATATAATTTTTTATTTTCACCACATAACTTCACAAGGCTTACCTCAATCGGTATGGTGGCATAATACATGTCCATTTTCACACTTCCACCACACTAGCTACCCAATTTTTGGATAATAACATCCCCATTTAGTAGGAAAATCCACAATTACTACATTCAAAGTTAAGTACTTGCCTGGATACACTACCAATTGCACAACTAAACCCTTGACACATCCAACTACTGGAACCTCTCTTGAATCCATGGAAGTACATTTCCCATAAGCTATTGTTACTTTGAGATTCAACTCATTCATGACCTCAAGAGGCATTACATTACATGAGGCTCCTAAATCAAACATGTAGTTATGTAACAGCTTTATCCTTAATAATCAAAGTAGTAAAAAATGGATCCACATTCAACTGAGACTCAACCAGAGAAGTTTCCAAATAAACCTTTGGTGCTTTACCCAATTCCTCCAATGCTTTTGGTTTTTCTAATTTTGCAATGGTAGGAGGAACATGTACATTGTTTACCTTTTTACCCTAGTTGACCTTTTCTACCTTAAACCCCAAATACTCAAAGGTCATTTTCTTATGCTTAGGGATTATGAGGAATTCAACAATAGGAACAATAATCTTTATTTGACTTAAGATTTGGGCTATGTCACAAGGAACATATTTTGGTAAGGCAAAGTGTTAGGAGGAAGGTTTACAAATTCATCATCGATGACACATGATCTTTCATAGTCTAAGTATGGGGAGGAAAACAAGTTTTATTTGGGGTGAAAAAGCCTTTTCCAGATGCATCTTTTTAGGGGTTTCCTTAGCACTAGAATTTTTTGTTTTTGAGAGGCCCTACCCCTTTGACAACCTTAGTCTTTGTATTGTATTCCTTTCCTCTGGGTAATTGATGCATTCTTTAACAATTGTTTGTCCTCTTCTGAAGGAATTCCTCCATCATAATTTTTAATCATTAATGCCCTTAAGTACTCAAAATCATTATTAGGAAACTCAAAATATTGTACCATATCAATCTCAAAATCATTAATGGGAGGAAGAGGCAATACCCAGTGAATGCAATCCCAAAATTTTTCAATCCTCGCACTCATCACTCAGGTTGAGGTTGCTCCTTACTGTGAACTTGTAGAGAAATCTATCATGCATGAATCATCATCTGTATCATCATCATAAAATTCTTCCTCAACTCCCTTTTCAACAACACATGGAGAATGTGGAAAGAAACAACTATCACACCACTCACTTTCATGATTTTCTTTAACATCGCAACAACTCTGGAAGCTAAAGGATCAAGAACCAATCTATTTTCCCAAGGTTGGGGCTGTCTATTTCTTTATCCCACGAGCCCTTTACCCCCTGTCATCCATATGATCACCTGTGGGATGATTTGCAAATATTTCTTGACCTTGTGGCTTGTGATGACCTTGGGAACCTTGTCCAATCCCCTTCTCAGCTCTGGTTATTTTATAGGATATTTCCTTAATGTACTGGAAAAAGTTTTTACAACCTCTTCTAGATCCACCGCCTTACTTTACCGAGGCTTCTCTTGATTTATCAATTTGATGCCTTCTCTCTTAGGAGGTTTACCAATTGCTTTAATTTTGTTTTCAATATGCAAAGCCATGGTAAAGGTGTGCCTCAAAGTTCCTAGGTTTTTGTCCCTTAAACAATATGCTTCTTTTTGTTAAATGCATCAGAATACTTTATCAGACAAGATTCATCACATGGCCTTAAGTTTATAGGCAATCTTCTCAATGTTTTTTAAATCTTGTATTGAAATCATGAACAAATTCATTAGGATTCTTCTTAATATTTTCAAATTCTGATAAAAGAAACCTAGGGTCTGTTTTATCTCCATACTATAATCTAAAAGTATTCTTCATTTATGTCCATGAATCAATGGAATTGTCAGAAAATATTTATACCAGTCCCATGCATCCTCCTCTAGAGTATGAATAAACAATTTTATGTACACATCCTCAAATTCTATCTCAAATTCTTCCATCATATTAACAAAAAGATTTAAGTGCTGATCACAAGTAATAACATTATTTCCTTGAAATTTAGGTAGTCTATTTCTAACAACTTGGGGCTAAGAATTTTTATATCCATCCATACCTCTAAAATTTATAGGACTGAAGGTATTAAAAACAAATGGAGGTCTGGGTGGGGGTTGACCATGTTTTTTTGAGGCGGTGAAATTGTAGGAGATACAAAATGATGAGGAGTGAGGGGTCTGTGGGGCACAGGAATGCATTTCTCGAATGAATGTTCACAAATAACTCTATTTCTTGGAAGATCCTATCACTTTGGAAAACACGGGAAAAAGTTAGAATCACACTTATCGACACAAATGTAGGACCCTCTCCAGTTGGAGAATTTAGATCTACAAAAATACTACCATATTCAGAAGCACTTGAGGAAGTATGGCAATCTTCAATGACAGGCTGATCAATTTCCACAATTGATAACTCTTTTCTTGATTTTTGATCTCCAACAACTTTCCAGATTCTTCTTCCTTCATAATTCATCTTTCCTAATTTTGGAAACAACCTTCTAGTAGGTTATTTAATGAAGAAATATCTTCTTCCTTCTAGCTTTGCAAATATTAGTGATAAATTTCAATTGACAGAGGTTAAGACACTAGCATTTATCAAAAATTAATTCAAAATGAAGTCGCCACTAAGGATTTTCACCTTAGTTGTGTAAATGCACTAAAATTGATTTGTCAAATGTCTGTCAACACTAAATTCATGCAAAGCTTCACATATCTAACCTTCCTTTACCCGTATTTAACATTGATGATGTAAACTTAGTGCAAAAACCAATAGAAACTAGAAATATTACACATAGAACTTGTAACTTGCACAAATATTACAAATCTCAACAAAGGATGATGTTTAAACAATGTATTTGCACTTAGATCATGTAAGAAACATTACTAGGGTTAGTATGTGTACACCTTTGTTTAAATATTCCTCATCACCGATGGCAACTGGGTGTTTTTGCCACACAAATAAGTCGCAGAGTTTAAATAAACCCAACATCAACACCAATCTAGGTGTTGTTTCCGCACAAATAGGTCCCGGTGTTCAAATAATCCCTAGAAATGACGCCAATCTGGGTGTTGTTGCTACAAAAATAAGTCTTAGAGTTCAAATAATCCTTAAATGGTGCCAATCTTGTGTTGGTATCCAAATTGATTCTCCTTTGCAAGTTGAGTAGCATCACAGATTTAACAAGAAGCCTAGAGATAGATAAATCATCATGTATGTCATTTTCCAGCCTGTGGAAGTGATTCAAATTTAGCCTTTATCACTTAGATACTTGAGAAATGGATAACAAATTCAAAAGGATTTGATTTGTGCTCACTACTTTAGGTCAGTGCCTTTCAACCAGGTGAGAGGACCCATTTTGTAACCTCTCACAGAAAGAGAATGAAGATATCCTTATTTGCACAAATTTGAAAGGAAACCTTGAGAAAATATGATCAATGCACCAAAATTTAACTCTCACGAGTTGTCACTTCTAAAGAATGGTGATATTTTCTAAACAAGGTTAAGGTTACTAAAGACATTATGGAATCCTGATTGCTTCTACATATTTTGGAAGTAGAATTTATTCATTTGTGGACATACAGGGAAAATAGGGGTAGTTCAGGTAGGATTCATTTTTTTGAATAATTTTTGGTGGGAGATTAAGCATGATAAACTTGATTTTTCTAGATCTTTGAGAACCTTCACAACAATTGGAAAACTAAATGACAAAATGCTTCAAAATAGCTAAAATATTCCTTCAACCAGAAGGTGTGCATCAATGGAGGCCCGATTTGTACAGGCCACACAATCTTTGAGAATTCAACACGAAGGCTCGAGCTAAAGACTCAATTAAACATTAAAGACCCCTGGTTCCTCACGCCTAAGATACACTCAAAGGCTTACAATCTTTATCAACAAAATGATAGTAAAGTGATTTTAAATTGTTTATCTCATTATAGGATGAAGGCTCTTCTCGTAATGAAATTGTAAATGCCACTAAACTATCATAAGGATGAGATCCTGTGTGATTTAGAGGGATTTTAACACAAGATTGCAATAGAAACATCAAAACCATTTGAAAACATTTTGAAATAAAAGCAAACATAATTTTTCCCAAGATCGACATAAATTAATTTGAGATCTATTAGATTCATCAGTAGGGGAAAGTTTCTTGAACACTCTCGAGATTTTTAATGGCTATACACTTGCAACCAACTTGACATAATCAAATCTAAAACATAAGAGATTAACAGTTTCTCGATGATCTCTCAGAATATAGGATTTCTCAAATTTTCTCATAAGAATTCAACCCCAAAGATTTGCATGACTAAAGCTTGATTTTTATAACACTCAATTTACATCCAAGCTTTCCCTCCAAGAAAATAATATTTGAGGAACCTTTTTTGTTACATGTTTGATCATGATTTCGAAAAATGACATTTAAGAGGTTTACAACAAAAACTTTGCCAGCTTGTTCAAAAAGGTGAATCATCGTAAATATCTCCATCATTGTTTTAACTTGGAACATGTTTTCATCCTTCATGCATGCAACATCCATCATTTCATTCTTTTCCCATTCTTTCCTTTGCAAATTTTCTATACATTAAGCTTCTCTGGTAATTCATGGTTTTGCAAGTTCCCGAGCAATTCCAACTTTAAAATATCAACCTTTACATTCCTTGGACTCACAAATTATCTCTAAATCCATTCAATCGCACTTTACTGCATAAAAATGACAAGGAATTTCATCAAAAATGGTGAAAAACAATGTGTATTTGCATCTACAAGAGTCTTTGAGCAAAAATGGTGGTAAAATCAGATGCAATGCACAACAACCCTTGATTCTCGCCTTTTTGTCAACTTTATATTAGATTTGAAGCAGCCTGGGTCGCTTTTTTACATTTTATGACTTTTGGAGAAAATGCGCAATTTTTCACATTTTGCCCCGCCCTCTCCGCTTTGAAATACAGGATCAACACCTAGCTTAATTTGTCCCTTTGATGGAGTCATGAATCATTTCTACAATTTTACCCTTTTTAATAAAAAGATAAAATTTCTAATTTTCCTCCGTCGACCCACCTTCCCGCTTGTAACTTTTCATGTGGGCCCTAGTGGAGTTACACTTCATTTTCATACATTGCTCCTTTTCACAAAAAGTAAAAAACCTTCAAAAACCTCTAACGACCCACCTCCCCACTTTGACTTTTCAATGTTGAGCCAAAAAAAAATCAATGTTCTCCGACGACCCACCTTCTCACCTTTAACTTTTGATGTGGGCCCGAACAGAGTCAGGGGTCAATTTATAACTTTTCTCCTTTGTACAAAGAGGTTAAAAAATTCAAAATGTTCTATCGACTCGCCTTCCCACTTGTAACATGAAAAACTACCATGTTTCCTTCTTCGGGATCAAACTAAGACTTTTTCCCTACCGCTTCATATTTGGTGAATAGCAAATCAGAGACTATTGGGGCCATGGGGTCAATTTTGTATTTTTACAAATGTGAAAAAAGTGGCAAATTTCACCAAAAAGACCCACCGGGCCGCAACCAATTAAAAATGAACATGTATACACCTTCGGGGCAAAAAAGAGAAATTCACTTTGCCTTTATAAATTTGACCGCCAATTAGAACTCAACGGGGCCGCGGGGCCAAATTGATCTTTTTACAAACATAGAAAAAAGTTACAAGTTATAAAATAGACCTGACATGCCTCATCCAATCAAAAGAGACCACATAGCTGAAGATGCTAAGATATAATTTGACAAGGAAACATGCCCGTCGAATAGTAAGATGCAGGGAACTTCACCATTTGCACCCAAAATTGAATTTTTCTTTAAGGAAAAAGAATTTGGAAATGATACAAGGCCCAAATGTGATCCACAACCATGGAGAAGGATTTTAAACAACATACAAATGAAGAAAACTTTTCATGCATCCATTCGGGAAATAGAAAATACAACAGAACCCGCAGATTAAAGAATTTCGAGGGAAAACTAGGGCATGATCAAATCGAGCACCAACATTGGGTATTTTTAATTTTACTCATTCTTGTCAGATTGTTAGGGTTTCATGTTATTTAAATATATGTTAGTTATTAACTACTATTCTAAAAATTTAATTCCATATTATAGTAGTAGACTAATTTACTATTGTTTTATGGGCATCGAGACTTTAATTTCCATATTATTTTTAGCACAAGTACTAATTAAATGCCATAGTATGTTTAGGCTTTTAGCTGCACTATTTTCTATAATACTCCATTTTGCCAAGGGTCTAGTTAATTTCCATATTATATTCTTTATTATATAGCACACACGTTGACTAAGTAAATTGGGATCTCATTAAAATATAAATATTTTTTTGTTGTGTCTATTTCAATAAAAATAAAACCACAAGATTATTTAGATAACCTTAGATACATATGCAAAAATATGAAACATTTTGATTAGAGCATGTTTGAGTTGCATTTAGGATTTTAATCTAGTATTTAGTTTTAATAATTACAAATTTAATTTTTATATGTCAATCATTCTTGTATATTTTTATTTACTTAAAAACTAAATAAATAAGAAAATGTATGAATATATAATTTGAACTTATTGATTATTTATTTCCCAAACTTTATGTGTTGACCATATTTTGTCAAATTTTATCCTTTAACACGAACACATGATTTCAATTTGTTAGATGATGAAATTTTGATTGATGGTTCAAGTATTAGATTTCAATCATATAATCTACATGATTACATGATTGAAATCCTAATGCGCTCGACACCCCATGTTTGACTTATTATAACAATGGCTCCCACTTGTTTGATTGTTTAACTTTTTTCATTTAGAGACAAGGTTTAAAAATGATACTTATGACTTCCTTCTTGTTGGCATTATGAAAATTTTAGCATGAATAAGAAATTGCTAATGTTTTAGAGCTTGAACCATTTCATTAATTAGAAGTTTTCCTTTCATGATATTGTTAAATGTTAGCATACTATTTCTATTTGTAGTCTTATCATGCCCAGGTTCTTGCAAATAGACTCAAATTGATACTTGTGTAGATGGCTTTTGTGAGTAAAAAAAAGAGAGGGGATGAATTGTAAAGAGTTACATCACTTGTGCTTATCAAGTTCATTTTCTCGTATGCTTAAACATGTTGAAAAAATCTAGATTAGTGTTTGTTTGGAAAGTTGGAAAGACATGATCTATATGGTGGAGTAATATTGTCACAACAAGTTGAAAGTAGAACTTGTAAATACTATTGTGAAAGGTACAAATTGATCACCATATTGTTATGAGTATTTTTATTGTATTATAACAACCTTAGTATAATTTTTCTTGATCGATTCTGATTACCTTCTTTCTCCCAATTCAATTCCAATAAAATATTTTGCCACCAATGGATTGTGCTTCATGTTGAAAGGATTAAGGTAACCATGTTTAGTTTTCACAAAAGATTAATGGTAAACTTTACTCTTGATATAAATTTTTGTGTTGTCAACCCTTGTAGGACATAGTAACAATGTAATTTCGAGAATAATAAAATGGTTGAGTAATAATCATAACAGTTATATATATATATATCTGTGTGTGCGTGTGTGAATAAATTAATGTAGATGTGATCTACTTGATAACATTTGAGTCCTTAAGTGATCAAAGAGGAAACTATATTTTGTAAAGAAAAAATATATATATACCTTGCTACCCCTAGCTAAACTAATGAACATTATCCTTTTATGGTGATTCCTTAAATGATCTTAAGGTGAAATCAATGTTTATATTATTTCAAGATTATAGGGTCATAATAAGGAGGAGACTCGAGTAAAAACCATTCAATCTATCTCACCCTTTAAAAACGTAATTTGTATACTTATGTCAATCTCATCAAGTGAAGCCTAAGTGAAAATCGTTATCATTTTTGATAGATTCTTATCCCCAATAAAACCATGGTTAATAATTAATGAGATATTGAAGATGAAAAAACTTGATCTTCTTCCTCTAATTTATTCCAAGTTCTTCGTAATCTTCTCTTATTTTTTGTTAAACGTTTAATCCTTGCACAAGAAGGTTATAGTTCAAACCAAACAAGATTTTTGCCTCAATTGAGATTTTGCTTGTAATATTGTTAAATGGAGGTAGGAAACAAAATTCAGTAGCTTGAGTATGAATAAATAACCTTAAAATATTTTTCTATGTGAGATGTCCTTAATCGTAAGTGTGTATTCTAGTTGGATTATTACATTTTGCCTTGTCAAGAGTAAAGTGAATTATTCATGATGGGTGTTGTATGATTCATTGTTTCCTATGTGGTAAATGTTGTGTTAAAGTTATAGAAAGTTGGTTGTAGCCCTTCCTAGTCATCTATGTCATCATTTAAACTCCAAGTAAGTCAAAAACAAATTACCCTAGTTTTTTGGCATTTTATTTCTGTGTGTGTGTTAGTTGGTGTTAGAGATAATGATGTTTTGTTTTTTGTATTGTGCACATGGAGGCTTTATATGAAACTCCTAATTCACTTGGGAGGAAAATGTGGTGGTTCCAATATTCCTTGCTCCTTTTGGTTTGATATCAAGCCTATGTGTTATTTGAGAAAGTTGTAAATTTTGTTGAGTATGTCCATTTAGATGTGTTGAATGTTTTGGATTGTATGTTTTTGTGGAAGCTATTCCTCTAAAAAAATTCAAATTTTTCTCAAGCTCCCTCATTGTTCTTTAGTTTGGGCTAGAGGGAAAGAAGGGGATGGATTCTCCTCTTATTGGATTAAAGGTTGGGCAGAGAGTGTCACCTATTCCCCCTTTTCTTTGTATTATGATCCAAGCTTTTGAAATATTGAAGAATGTAATATTGAAGCTACAAGTTGGGAGAAGACATGCAAAGAAGACTTGTGTTTTTCCTTGTTGAAGAATCTCTATGTTGTATTTGATCATATTATTATTCCCACTTTAAGTGGAAGTTTGTAACATTTGTATGTTTGAAAGAAATTTTGTAATATGCCTCTTATTCAAATTTGAAGTGATTTTAGTGAATGTAGAAATAACTCTTGATATTTACCTTGTTAGAAAGGACTAGTTTTAGTGAAAGAAATGAATTTGAAGTCCTTCTATGGTAAATGGATGATATGGCAACTTGTACTTTTCATATTTGTACTACAATGTTATAGTGAAAGGAAGCTTAAGTTGTTTAGTTGTCTTGAAATGAAACTCTCCTAAAATTATATGCATTTAAAGTTTCAATATATATACATGTATATTTGGAAATCAAATATGCATCAAACGAAGTGTGTTGAATTATGTTTTTTTTTCTTGGCAAAATTGAATAAATGAAAGGGAATGAATTGTAGTAATGATATAATCAATTTTACATTTTATTGTAAAGGAAAGAATAGAGAATGATTTGATGTTATGTACTTGAGTATAAAACTAGACATTTTCTCAATTTACCAAGCAAGGAATGGAAGACACCCATATTAAAAATTATTGTTGCATTAAACTCAACTTAAGAAGAAAAAAGCTATTAAAGAAATGCATTGTTAAAGGTTATGTTTTCAAATAACAAAACTGTCGCCCTTTGCAGAGCTAACGGTTTCAAAACCATTGCCCAGCTTCGAGCGAAATCGATGAACCACCCTCTAGGTAGGGTGGTAGTCACATGACTTCCGGTCTATGTAGGGAAATGGTTTCACCACTTTTGAAAGAAAAATAACATCCATTTGTGAAAGAACCTAGATTTAAAATTAAGTAAAATCTAATCTTAAAACAACTATAAGGAATTTTCCAGCAACTAGAAATGAATTGATTTTAAGTTTTTAAGATCTCCAATCTCTTTTATGGCACCCAAATGTGTAAAAATCATAGATTTAAATGCAATGAGTTTTTCCCCAATTATTGAACTAAAAAACTAATTTCATTAAATAAAAAAATAGATCCATGGTAGGATCCCTATATTAAACAAATGAGAAATTTACAATAGTAAAATATTTATAACTAAACCCAAGAAATTTTTTCCATGGTTTCTCTTCTTTCTCTCATGGCTCCTCCTCCTTCTCCTCTTCCAAAACCTGCAAATCAAAATGAGAAAATGAGGTTGTTTTGGGGAAAATAGAATTAAAAAGAGAACCATAAGGAAATTTAGGGAAACCTAAATCTAAGGGCTAAGATAGATTCAATCCAATGGCCCAAATTAAACCCTACCTCACTTAAGTGGAAGGAATTTTGTGGGAATGTAACTTTTAAAAAAAATAACATGTGTAATGGGGTGAATGGGGCCACTTAGTGGCTAGGAAACAAAAATTAAACCCGTGAGCTAGAAATAATGTAATCTTGGTGCATGATGAATAATTTAACTAATGAAGCTCAACAAATGTTTAAAATCAGAATATAGCTTAGGAAGTAAATTAATAATATTAAATTATTAATTTAATTTTGTTGTTCACAAGCTTGTATAGAGAGTCTTTAACCGAAAATTATTAATTCTGTAAATTTTGAACCTTGCAAACACTCTTAAATAAAAAATATTAATTTATTACCGTAAACTTGACTATTAATTTATTAGTTCTATTTGTTTTGAGAGTAGAAAAATGTGGGTGTTACAATATTTAGTTCTCTTAAATTCATTCCTTCGTATTTTGTATGGAAAAACATTTGATTATGTTTCGTTTTCTTTATCAGTATGGGAAAAATTGTAAAGTTGCAAATGTATGTAAATTGAACAAAAAAATTGTTGTGTAGTCACACTCTTATATCTCATTTTGGTATATGGGGACATGTGCCATTGTTAAAGCCAAAAATCATTACATCCTGAAGGGGCTTTCCTCTTATGATGCCACATGGATACGCCCCTAGTTGGATGGTAGACTGTGTTGCATAGAGGTTGTTAAAGCTACTTGCTGAAGAGAAATTATGTATACATCATTTTTCATTGCATAGTTTTCTAAAATATTTTTTTGTTTTACATATATTTTTCATCTTAATTAATACTAATTTTTTCTAGTTTTTCTATATAAGATACTAACGTACACTATATGTTTTTTTTTCGCATGGACAATTTTTTATTTAGTTGTTTTATTGGTCGGTCAAAATGAAAGCACAAAGTTTAATTGCTATTAATCCATTTGAAATAACAATGAAAACAACGCATTTCCTTAGGGAGGATGGTTTTAAAAGGTGCTATTTTTCTAATGTGTTGCATTTCATGTGAATTCGTCCTCCAAAACTAGAAATTGTAACAATGTTTAAGGGTCAACTTAGTTTACTAGAAAAATATGTGATTTACCTCTCCAAATTCTACAAAGATTCGCTCCTACTCTAGAATATTTGGTGGGGCATATGAATCCATGAAAGATGAAAAAAATATAAGACTCCCCATAAATAAATAAAATGGGGATTTCGATCAAATCTTGAAACCTTCAAAAAGAAAAAAAAAGTGCCAAAAGATTTTACAAACAAGGAATTTAATTTTTTTGCTAAATATAAGAATATATAGTTTCTTCTTTTTGATATTTTCTATTACAAATCAGTATATATAATAAACCAATATATATACTTAATCCTTTATAAGTTGTTCAAAAATTCATTGGAATAGAAAAGATAATTTCATATAACTTGTTTTGTGTTATAGAGGTGACTTTTCTTTGAAATTTCCTTCCTAAAACAATAGTATTTAATCTATTTATATTTTATTTAACACTCTTAATATTATTAACAACACTCATTATCTCTTTTTAACTTTGAGTTTTGATGCAAATAAAATTATAATTTTGTCTTACATTTCCTCCTCCATTAAATAACATGTAGAAAACATTAGTCCTTATTCATTTCCTAAATATTATAGTTTGTTATTTTACCATTATAGGGTTTACATTAAATTAATGTCTAAATCTATATCTATATTTTTTCTTAAATATATGTTACATTCAAACTAAAATATATCGTGAATATTTACAAAAATTAAAAATGTGTTTTCATAGAACCCTAGGAGGAAAATGCCCTAAGGGGTGTTCCACGAACTTCAAACAAAAATTAGTAAAAATAAATAAACAATGGAGCTTCTCTTATGAAAGGTTAAGATGACTTAGCTTAAATTTTATAAAATGAGAAGGTATCTAGTTAATATGTCAACGAATTAGTAAGTAATTCATGCACATGCTGAAGATTATTCAAGATTTAGGTCAAAAGAAGTATCATGTAAAATAAAATTCATTTTACTAAAAAAATAATTAAACGTTCTCTTGTACTCGACATTACATGCAATCTCTTTAGGATGATGGAAGATAATTTTCCTTGTATTTAATTTATATTATTTAAACCAATAAATATAATTTAACAAAGAATTGAATATTGTTAACAAAAACAAAATGTTAAAGATGAATATTAATCTAATTTTACATTACGATATACGGTTTTATGAGCTTATAAGTCTCTATGTATACATTAATTAAGAAAATGGATTAGGAATTAAAGGAAATCATGGTTACGCCATCACAAAAGAGTATGTCAAATTTTACCCGCTTCCCTAATGATAAATCAAATCTTAAGTATGGTAATACTTGAGAATAATGTAATACGTTATGTGAGTTTTTACATCATTTAATTAAAATAATCAAAACCAAACTTACGAGATTTAAATTACATTTTGAATAATTAAATATATTTCATAACAACATTAGAAAACATGTATTTGTTTATTTAATTCACTAATTAGATTCCTAATACATGCTTAGAAACATTGTTTTATGTCATAAAGGTTTATCTATAACCCTTCTTCTCATCACTAGTTATTCTCGAATACATTCTATATATTTTTCTTACATCTTATTAAAAATATTCTTATATATTCTACACTCCCTTATTTAATTTCAAGCTAAGTTTTATTTTGGATTACTTCTCCTCAAAATATGAATTGACCAATAATGGGTTTTGTGTGAAAATTTTGTTGAATATAAATAATCTTCCTTCTTCTTTAAATGAAATTATATTATGATATTCATTTGATGAAATTATTCACTTTGTCAATATAGAAGAGGACACACTTAACAAAGTCCTAATTGGTGGATGATTTAATTTAATTTTAATTAAATTAATATATATATATTACGAGTAATTAATGCATAACTGATGAAGTGTAGGAATGGCAAAAGAAAACACATATTTAAATATGAAACACTAAGAAAGAGATAGAGAAAGGATTACTTAGTTGATTTAAAATCAATCAAGAATTGATCTACACTGGGAAAAGTGTCAAAAATTCAAGGATGAGTGTCATAAATTCTCATTATAAATTTTTTAACTCATAGAAAGATCTAGACATGGGTTCATACACTAGGGAAAGGGCTCCTTAAGACTAGATACTACTAATGAGAATTCATTACTACACAAATGATATGAATATGGTTATAAGTAATTTGTAAGAGTGTCACAATTGTTTCTTGTTTATCACCCGATAGTCACTCTTTGAATGTCAAAGGTACCTTTAACTCGTAAAAGAGATTCTCTCATAAACAAGCCCACAAAACTACATCAAACCTAAAAAATAAAATGTAGAATAGGGAGTCAAACCGACCCCGATAGTCATCTTGAGAGTGAACTTCCAACCGATCACTACAAAACATGTCGAATCCATGTATTTTTTTGTGTGTGTGTGTAAGAATGGTGTCATAGGATGCCTTTGTGTAAGTTAAACTTAATAGCGATATGTAGCTAGAATGTAGTAATGTAGTTTAAAGTGTGGATGAAATTGAATGAAATTATCCTTTCTATGTGGTGTATGTAGATTTGATGCAGCCATTTTCCTTGAATGGATGTTAGAGGGCTTCCTTTAGAGAGATTTAGTGCATTTGGAATACAAGCTTAGGTGATTATAGTAATTTTTAGTGCTTGGTCCCTTATTTTGAATACATAACTATGTATTTATATCATTCCCTTGTTTGAATTTCATAATTGAAAACTAGAAGGCTGAACCATAAGTGTCAAAGATGCCCAAAAGATAAAAGAGACCCAAAAGGAGTGAGTAAGATGAGAAAGGGGATATGAATGCCTAGTTATTACTTTCTAGGTTGGGTATTGGTGTTTGAAGCCATAAAAAAAATCTATAAAGTTTCAACTCGGTTGTAGGGTGTGTTACATCAAATTAAAAAGAAGAGAAAAAGAAAAGAGGAAAATATAATCGTCAATTAATATCTTTCTTACTTAAGAATCATGTAAATGCTAGTACACTTTTAGGACCTAGAAATGTACAAAAGTGTGTGGTTTTGTCTATACATTTTCCCCCATGTTTTTTTTTGAGTTAATGATCAATAACATAAAATATATATTCAATGTGTACCTTATTATCCTATAGATCATGCGATGAATAGATTTTCGAGTGGACAAGTGAAGCGTGGAATGATGCAAAGTGAAGCATGGAGACTAGAAAAGGAAAGTGACCATAGGGGTGATGTGTATGCATTATACCATGTTTTTGTAGCTTTTGCTTGATGCTTCATGTAAGGAAAAACCTATAAAAGAAGAGAAATAATGTAGTCAAAGTCATGTATATGAGAAACCATAGAAAAGCATGCATAAGTAAAATTGTATAAAGGAAAGTGTGTACCGGATGCATAAGATTGTAAAGGGTTGAAAAGTGTTCAAAATGTTGTGATGAATGCATTTTTCTAGAAATATCACACTAATAGAAATTTTTTTGGGTGATATTACGTGAAGTGCAAGTTTTTGCGATCTCATGCCAAGATTGAGTTTTGGGTGTTCTCATTCCAAGAGTGAGTGTTGGAGAAAGAGTTCTATTTTACTCTCCTTATATGAATATGTAAGATAAGAAACATTATAGATTGCATGTTCCTATTTTTTCATGTTTTCCTGGATTTGTTCCGATTGTATTTATTGTTTTGATTGAAATGAATTGTAGGAAATTACATGCATGTTATAACAAAAGGATTGTGCCTTACAATATAAAACCGCTCTAAAGGATTATGTAATTTTTCTTGATTTGATAAGTTGACTATATGTTACCCCATGAGATTAATGCCTAGGTGAGGACATAAGTGCCCATAAGCTATTGTCTAAGTATGGGCTTTAGTGTTTCTATTGTTAATTTGACCCAATTATGATTCTGGTCCATTATGTGACTTTGTTATTGTGTTGTTCATGTATTGCTCATATTTGTACTATATCTCTCGAGCTATTATAGGGGTGATTTTTTTACCTAATCTATTTCCCCTCATTTAGGGTGCATGTAATGAATGTAGGAGTGCACAGACCAAAGAGAGGACCAAATGTTGATCTGAAGCTGATAACTATAGAGGGTAGGGGATGTGCATGGAAAAAACTAAGGCATATACAAACAAAGTGGCTGGTAACCTATGTTATTAGAAAAAGTAACAAGCATGTAATAGAAAAAAATGTAAGAAGCAAGTTTGCAAATAAAAGGGACTGTGCAAAGCATGTTTCATACATGGGATATCACTCACAATGTCACAAGATAAGTGGGGCTGAAGCGGCCAAAATAATACAATAGTGATCAAACAAGACATAGGGCATAGCCCATAAAAAATGGCATACAATTTCAAGCAATGAAAAAAACTATGTGTATCGAGACAACCATGCTTTGGCATAGAGTCCTACACAAAAACTTTTGCACATGAAGGCCTGTATAAGCATGTTAGAATGATAATCAATATGTTGATCCATGTATGTATCAATAGAAATTAATGTGATATTAAGAATACAAAGTAGTATATGATGAAACAATGCCACCTATAATACATGTGAGAGTAGGAAAGGTAGATTCCCTCGGAGCCTTGGTGGGACCGGAAAAGGATACAATGTTGAGCATCATTAACAACGCCTTTGAAAATATGTAAGATATATGCATTCACTTCAAAAGACCAAGTGAACACACATGTGTATATATAGAACAATAATGAGATATTGATTATATGACTAACATAGTAATAAAAGTGCATCATGTAAGTAGTATAGGAAGCAAAGAGTAATTTTAACCAAGATATGAAAATATAGTGAATGAGTGTGATGGAATGGTATGTAATGTTTGAATTTTATTGGAGTAGTGTTCTACCTAGTGGATGTGTATGAGATGAGATTAACTTATAAAACACCCTCAACAATCAAGAATGAATCATAGAACAAGAGTGCATCATCGATAAATAGGTTTTTTCGCGTACTACAAGTTGTATGTGGTGAAGTTAAGAGTGTGGAATGTGTAGTAAATATGAGATTCATCTTAGAATTATACCCTCATTACTCAAGTATGAACCATAGAACTAGAGTGCATCATATGGAAATAATGATATAATGTATGTATCAAGATGAGTAAATACATTGAGAAATATTAAGTGTGTAGCACGAAGCATGATAGTTGACACAATAGGTAATTGATGATGCTAGTAGGGTGTGGAGGAATAAAACTTGATGTCTCAAAGTGTGAGAGGGATAGAAGGATATCCAATGATAGTGAATGGAAGGGCATTCCACCTAATATCCAAGGAGATAAAGGCATGTGATAATGCTCTAATATCGGTTGAGTATTAAAGTAATGATAAACATGTGAAGGTTACATATGTGGTGAAGGAGGTGGTAAAAACCTATGTCAATGTGTTTCTGAGTAGGGGACTTAGGCTAACGAGGTGGAATAGTGGACCAATGAGGATGAAAAGGTTGTAAAGTTGGTCATGTATGAATAAGAGAACTCGGTGTAGAGTGTGTCATAGATTTGAGATTACCAAGAGGCCTAGATGTTGTAATTGGTTGAAAGATGTCATCTAGACTAGCTTTAGGAAATAGTGTGCATGGTGGAACAACTTTAATATGTAAACTTTCTTATTGAAAATAAATTTGAGATATAAATGATTCATGGAGGGAATGTCTTGGGTTTCTTGGAGTGAAGGAATACCTAAGAGCACATCACAAACCTCGATTGAAGATTCCTCCATGAATGGAAGAAGCATGGTAAGAGGTCCAACTCTAATGAGAAGCTTGATGTGGGTGGAAGAATTATGAACTAGATATGTGATATTAGATACTAGACATTTGATATTGATGAGAAGTGTAATGGAGAATATAGTGATAGGAGTCGCTAGATAGATCATGGTGTTATTGATAGTATATAAACTGATAGAAGCGTTGATACATACTAAATTATAAGAAAAGGTAACATGATAATCATGATCTGAAAATGATATCATTTCTAGTGATGTATTGTCAATAGAAATAATTCGAGAGGCACTAAGGAAGGATGGGGCACAACTCAATATGTATGATTTACACCATAATTAGGATCTTGTGTATCATTTTTAGGAAAAGGGACATTGAAATTATTTAGATTTCTATTATCGTTGACTAGAAAAGAAGTAGATGGCTTAGGTATCTCGAGTGAATTATTGTCAATAAGATGTTGAATGATATGCCGAGGTTGAAACAAAAATGGTAGGATGCCCAATCCATTTATTATTTTCATATTCATAATTTTCATCACAATTATGAACATGCGAGAGATATGGATCAAGATCGAGAGAAAATGGAAGAGTAATTAGAATACTTTCGAGGATTTGAGGAAATAGAAAGTGAGGTGCATAGGGTGACGTGGTGAAATTATTCTTTGGAGGATGTCATTGAATGTTTTCAAGAGGAGAGACGGCATTAATAATTTCCTTTGCTTCATTGGGATCATGAGATGGGTAAAATGTTGATTTATCTTGAAACTTATTAGAAGAAGATGAAGAAGAATCATAATATTTTAAATTTCAAATAGAGATAATTTTGACCTCGCATAGTTTATGTGTATGGAATAACTTATAAAAAGAAGGAGATGTATGAAAGATAACACTCTCCTAAAGTGGTGGTAAGACACTTTAAACACAGAGATCTTAAAATTTAGAATTACCAAGTACATTGTTCTTCATAGCTAGATTATTCTTGCAACGCAAAACATAGTTATATATATGCGCATTATATACATTTTTGATTTGAATGAGTTATGACTAATATATCTTGGTGTTGATATTGATTGAAAAGTGAGAAATAAAATAATTAGCTATATGCTTTAAAGAAGTTACCAAATGAACATATAAATCATAAAACAAACACATGATATAATCTTGAAGAATTCAAGGAAATATATTCACTAGTAATGTATGGTCATCCATGTAATCAAGACATGCCACATGAAATGGTCTAATTTTCTCTTGTGTTCACCATGGCCATTAAAAATGGGTAGCTTAGGGGTGAAAAAAATTAGGAGGAATTGGATAAACATAAATGATGGGCGCGAAAGGGGTATGAAGATCTAAGAAACAATAAAGATATGGAGAGGAACATGGAGTATATTACTATAATGACGGATTTTAATTTGCATATCATGATATCAAGAATATAAGTCATGGGTGGCGAAGAGGAATCAAGTAGTGTATTAGAAGCATTTGGGTGTAGGAGGGGAGTGGTACAAATAGGAATTAAAGTGAGAATGTTAAGGGGTTGGGTGGAGGTAATGAAAGCTAAAGAAGAACGAAAAAAAGGTGTATACGTAGCATCTTGAGATATTTTTACACCAAGTAAATTATTGAGAACATTTCAAATATGCAAAGGGTTGAATTGAAAAGCTTGTAAACAATTAGTGAGCTTGTCTAATTATTCTTGATCAACATTAGTGTCCTCCTCGTAGAATTTTTACTATTCAAGATTTCAATATTTTCTAGAGGAACATCCTTTGAGTTGGAAAAGGATTTATTAGATTCAGGCATTGACTCATGGGACTTATGAATAGAGGGAGGAAGCTCAATATACACAAAGGAACCAAAACGATCACTACGCATGACGACCATAAAAGGAAAACCCTAGATGGATCTTTGGATTTGAGTTTTGGGTTCACCAAATGATTTAATTTAATTTGAATTAAATCTATATATTGCAGAGTAAGTGATGTATAAATGATGAAATCTAGGAATGAAAAAAATGAAGATGTAAATATGAAACTTGAAGTAAGAGATAGAGAAAGGATGACTTGGTTGATTTGCGCTTGATGTGGAACTAATATAGGCTAGGAAAATTACTGAATAAGATGGATAAGTGTAATATATTCTCAATAAAAGTTATGCAATCGATGAAAAAATCCATACCTGGAACCCACACTAAGGCAAGGGTACCTGGACACTATAGACTACTACTAGGAACTTGTGACTGCAAAAATTTTAGAATATGGTATTCACTATGTCAGAAGAATGTCACAGTTGTTTCTTGTTGATCACCTAATAATCAATTTTTGAATGTCAAAGGTACCTGTAATCTACAAAAGAGATGTTCACTGTAAAATCCCACATAACCACATCAAACCTAAAAATAAAAATAGATAATGGGAGTTGGAATGACCTTGAAGGTTTCCTTAAGAGTTAACTTATGACCGATCAATACACTAAATCTTATAATCCTTATAATTATGATATGTGTGCATAAGAATGATGTCCTTAGATGCCCTTGTGCAAGTTGCACTTGATAACATGATGTAGCTAGAATGTAACAATGTACTAATTGTTTTGGATTGAATAGAATTAACTTCCCCTTCCTATGTTTTTAATGCAGATTTGATTCAACTCTTTCTCATTAAATGGATGAGAGATGTATGTCTTTAGAGTACTTTAGTTCCTTTGGAGTGCAAGCTTAGGTGATGATAATAATTCTTAGTAGTGAGTCCTTTATTTTAAAAACTAAACTATGTACAAATATGATTCCCTTGTTTTAATTTCATAATTGATAAGCGAATGGACAACCCATAAGTGAAAAATATTCCTAAAAGATAAAAGAGACCAAAAATGAGTGATTAATGTGAGAAACGATTAGGGACACCCGGAGGGGACAAGAGTGATTCCGCAATGTTTTCCTAGATTGGCACTAATGTCTTGAGCCATGAAATATAAATGAGTAATTTTTGATAAGGGTGTAGGGTGTGTAAAAAAAATAGAAAGAAAGAGACAAATAAAAGAGGCTGAAGATAGTTGTCAATTACTAGTTTTCTTAGTTAGGAATCATGTAAATTCTAGTATAGTTTTAGGACTGAAATGTACCCAAGTGCATTATTTTGTGTTTACATTTATGTCAACTTTATGTTGTTGAGTGAATACTTGATAACTTAAAGTAGATAAGATATGCGTACCTTATGACAATGTAGATCATGCGGAAAATAGTATGCCAGAGGAAAATGAAGTTTGGAATGATGTAAATTGAAACGTGGAGACTAGGAAAGGAAAGATATCCTAAGGGTGAAGTGTATCTTTTGTACCGTGTTTTTGTAGCTTGTGGTTTCTACTTCGTAAGGAGGGACCTAAAAATAAAGAGAAGCAATGTATTCAAAGTCCTATATATGATCAATAAGAGAAAATTGTGAATAAGTAAAAGTGTGTAAAGGTGCATAAAGGAAAGTGTTCAATTCATCTATAAGAGTGTAAAGGATAGAGAAGTGTTGGGAAAATGTTGTGAAGAGAAATTTTTTGGGTGATATCATGAAAATAGAAATTTTTTTGTTGATCTCATGCCAAATGTGTGGTTTTTGTTTGATCTCATGCCAAGAGTATTTTTTTGGGGGAGAGAGGTATAGTTTTACTCTCCTTCCATGAATCTTCCTGATAATCACCACTTTGTACATATAGTACGTACCTATATTTTTCTTGTTATCCCATATTACTTTCGATTGTATAGATTGTTCCAATTAAAATGGATTGTAGGACATTGCATAAATTTTATAACTGAAGGAATGTGCCTATAAGTATGAAACTACTCTGAAGTATTATATGAACTGTGTCGATCTAATAAGCTAACTGTATGTGCCCCAAGGAAAATAGGGACTAGGGGAGGACACATGCGCCCAATCGTTGTGTATGATTTTAGCCATTAGTGTTTGTGATGTGATTCTGATCCAAGTCTATTTCTTGGACATTCTATTACGGTGTTGATGTTCTCTTCCTGTATTTAATAGCTTTATATTGTAGCTCTGATTTTTATATGGGTGATTTTAACACATTATATGCCCCCCCTAATTTTGGGTGCATGCGATGACTTTACGAGTGTGCTCAAATAAAGAGAGGAACTAGATGTAGATCGAGGCGATACATACGGGGGTATGGGATGTGCATAGTAGAAACAAAGGCACATATAAATAAAGTGGCTATGAACATGGGTTAGTATAAAGAGTAACAATCATGTAATAGAATAAAAAGTAAGAAGAAAGTGTGCAAATAAATGGGACCGTATAAAAATGCTTTTATAAATAGGAAATTGCTGAAAATGTCACATAATAAACAAGTCCGAAGAAGCCAAAATCATACAACGGTGATCAAATAATACATAGGGCAAAGCCGACAAACAATGACATACAATAGAAAACAATGCTAATCTAAGCGTATTAGAAAACCATGGTTGTATATAGTCTTGCAAATAAAAAGCTACAAGTGAAGCACCCATTAGCATGCCATAAAGATAAAATGTATGTCAAGAAATGTATGTATTAATTAAAAGTAATGTGCTAGTGAGAATAGGAAGTAGTATATGATGAAATAATAAACTCCCGTAATGTGTGAGAGTAGGAAAGGTAGATTCCTTAGGATCCTTAATGGAACTAAAAAGGATATAATGTTGAGAATAATTACATCTTGTGAAAATATATAAGAGATCCGTATTCACTCTAAAAGACCAAGTTAGCGTGCATGTGTATATATGGAAATATAATGACATATTGAGTATATAAATAGTATAATAATAAAAGTGCATCATGTAAGTAGTATATGAAATATAGACTAAGTGTAACAAGAATATGTAAATCCGGTGAATCGGTCAATAGAATGGAATGCAATGTGTGAATCTTATAGGTGACATTTTCGCCTGGGAATGTGTTTGAGATTGGCTTCATTTGTTAAATATCCATCGAAAATAAATAATGAAGCATAGAATAAGAGTGCATTATCGGGATATAGGTTTATCGTGTGATAGAAAGTGTATCTGGTGAAGCTCAAAGTGGGGATTGTATAGTAGATATGAGGTTCATTTCATAATTTGACCCACCCTCAACATCCGAGTATGAATCATGAATTACTATTGATGTGTAATCATATCACCCATGAATGTCTATAACTCAATGGGTTAAAACACTTAGCGTGATTTTATAACATGGAATTTTTCCCAAAGTGTGGGACTTTGTGATTCCAAAACTCTCGAATGAAGGCCGCCTATTCCATTTGTTTTGATGCACACATACAAATTTTAGAGGATTTACTCTAAAATCTACTCTAACTTTCAAGGAGCTATATTTAAGAAGATTACAAGAAATTAAACATAAACTAACAAAGGTGATATACCAAAAGGAATGTTGAACACCTACTTTGCAATTAAACACAAACCATTAAAAATTTAATACATTCACCATGCACAGAGAACCAAAACATCAATGACAGATCAGATGAAGGAAATGAACAAAAGAGAGGGTTAAAATTGTCCACAAAATTATTTTATTGCTCCAAAAATTTGATATAGTGCATTATAATGGCCAAGAGGAAAGATTTTGTTTTACAGTCTAGATGGGAGATTTGAACTCCACAAATTCACTTACAGACAAGATAAGAAGGGAGGGTGCAAAGCCAAATTTTCCAACATTATAAAAATGCCCCTTGTTACAATACATATGAAGAATGAGAAGAAAGGGAGAGAAGAATTCAAATTCTGCTCCAACCACCCTCAAATTCATTAAATTCACCTACAACAATAATGAGTTATATTGTTAAACTCATGCCTCCATGTACTATGCCTTGTTAGGAAAGAAAGGAAACCCATACTCCATTATTTTGGTAGGTAATAAGTCTAACACCCTAAAAATGGTGGAATCTATTTATTTATTTTGAATAAATTAGTCTCACTAAAATTAATATTATGAACCGTAGTTTTAGAGGAGAATGGACACTTTCCAAAAAGTCCTTTCTTGTGCAAATCTGAGCTCTCAGTCAAAAGTTATGGCCATTTGAAGGTCGGGGTGTTGTTCTGCCAAAAATGACGAGTTCTTGATCTTCCTTTTTCGGAGTCCGAAATGCATGCAACCACCGAAAGTCATAAATTCAGACTTTCAGAAATTTTGGTTTTGGAAGTTGAGTTACTATTCATCTTCTTGGGTGCGTGAAAACTATTAAACCCAGAATTTCAAAATTTCGGATGTTTCGACTTTAAGACCTTTTTCTTTGCTCATCTCCCAAATCGTCTCGAGAGTTCCAAAATCCCAAAACCTGAAACTCTGAAACTCCGAACCCGAAACTCTAAAATTTTGGACTTTTGGTCTTTCAAAAGTTTTTCTTTTTAGACCTTTTTCACTATTCATCCCTTTTTCTTCCCGAGAGTTCGAAACCCTAAAACCAAACTCAAAAATTACACCATGTTGACCTTGAAACCAAGTTTGAATTTTCAAAATCCGAAACCTTTTAGGTTTTAAACTTCCAAGATTTAGGAATTTTTTTCTCACTTTTCTTGTTTTGTCTCCAAAGACTCTAAAACTCTGAATTCCACATCTCCGAAACTCTGAAACTTGAAAGTCCAAAATTTCAGACTTTCAAAATTTTAGATTTTAGGATTTTGACTCTTTCCAAGGTTTTTCACTTTTTCCCCGCCTTGTCTCTCGAAATTCCAAACATGTGAAGTCCAAAATCGTGACCCTTTCTCCATTCTTCCACTTGAGATTTGATCTCCTTCGATGTTCCCTTGGCCATTAATTTGTAGACCTTGCATTTCCATTTTCAATCCTACCTGCAACTTGATTTTTAAATTGAAATGTGAGCTCACATGACTGAACCAACCTCTCTATTTCCTCCCGAGGCAAGGTTGTGTTTGATCAATTTTTTTCCCGAGGGGAAAAATTGGATAATAATAACTAGATTTCTTCATAGGGTAATGATTATACATGTGTATCAAGATTTGTAAGTGCTTATAGAGAGATTAATTGTGCGGCATGGAGCATTATAACATATATGATAAACAACTAATGATTCTTATGGGGAAAAGGAAAGTGTGATTCCCTCAAGTGTGAGAGTGATAAAATGATATCCAACAATAGTGAAGGGAAAGGGCATTGCACCTGATATCCAGGAGATAAAGGCATGTGATGATGCTTTGAAGATTGGTCGAGTATCGGAGTAATGATGTAGATGTGAAGGATACCTATGTGGTGAATGAGGTGGTGAATGCCTATGTTAAGGGGCTGTTGGAGTAGGGTACTTAGGTAGACTAGGGGGTCTAGTGCATCAATGAGGATTTCAAGGTCATGAAATGGTTTGTGTGTGAATAGGAGAACTAGGTGCAGAGTGTTTCTTAGATTTGAGAGAGCCATGAGGCCTAGATGTTGTAACTTCTTGAAAGATGCCATTCATAATAGGTCTAGGAAATGTTTTTGTTGATCAAATTTCCTCATTGCTATTCATATTAGTGAACTAGTACAAAAATGAATAAGTTAATTAAAACATGTGAGGATTTAAGGTATCTCGAGATGTTGATGATGATGTGGACAGGAAAAAAGATAGTTCCTCCTTGCTACAAACTTGATAATCTACACAACAAATATGACGAGAAATGTTTTTGATTAGATGGTAGATGGGGGTTTCTCAATGAAGTCGTGTTTTTCCCTAATCACAACACCCTTATATTTACACAAGTGTGTGTGTTTGAGCTCACAGTGTGACTGGGTAACATAGGTGGTATCTCCAAGTAGTGGAACTTACTACTTGAGATAGACCTCCGAGAGAAATTTTGTTGTTGCTCCTAAACTACCTACAAAAATCTACTCTAATGAAGGAAATACTATCTTATCCTAAACTAACTTTCCAAGGGACCAAGGAGAGAGAGTACATGAAAAAAATAATACTACACTAAGAGCGGTGATACTCTAGAAAATGAGTGAATGAGAATAGCTTCCAATGTGTGAAAAATGGAAGCAAAATCCATACTAGAGAGGGTAATAACAGTTCTCCACAGTCTAGCAACTGCATTCACAAAAATATTTCATATACACACAATCATAATGAATCCCTACAAGAGCATAAAATAGATGCAATATATTTGTAATAGGAGTGAAGAGGAAAGAAGAATGCAAACAAACACAACAATGGAAAGATACATCCACAAACTTGCATATATTGCTTCATTGATATGCATAATTCAATCTATTACAAAGTAAAGGCACGATCACCATGCAAGGAGTCCACTACAAGGGCCTACAACACATTGGCTTCAAAAAACCAAAATGACAGAGTTTTTCTATTCAAACTATCTCCTTCTTTACAATGAGCCCAACACTCTAATTTATAGAATTTGGAAGAGAGAGGATTGAAATCCCAAAATATACCTTTCAACCACTTACAAGAGGTAATAAATGAAGTGAAATGATGTTATGTTGCTTACAAAAATATCCCCATACTATCCCATGACTTAGCAGTAGTGAAAAATTTCTGCCCATTCTTCATTAAATGCATCTCTAACCACTAATAAAATTATTGTTCAAAACCTAAATTTTTTTCTTAAAATCATTATATAAACTTAATAAATTTTTGTATTTCTTTATTTATGTGCATTGTTCTCAAATTTAGGATTCCAACGAGACATATTTTGTGAAAAATCATTGATAATTAAAAACGTTACGGTCTTCTGAGTGTGAGCAGTTATATTGAGTTTGCCAAAGATTTCTTGCATTTCACAAGATTGATCGTTTAATTTTAAGGAAAATGAGATGTTTCTTTATTTTTTACGAGATTTATCATTTAATTTTCTAGAGCTAGAGCGTAGAGGATGTCATGCCCTTTCCAAAAACTCAAATTTTGTGATAATTAGAGTTCTGGGTCAAATGTTGTGCTTGTTTGAAGTTCATTGCTTGGGTGTTCCAGTTTCCTTTTGTATTGCAGGGTATTGCAGATTTTTGGGGAACTCGTGTCCCCTCGTAACTTGGACCGTGTGGGCATCCTTTCTCCGCATCGCAATACTCATGCTTTTTGTCCTCGCACATCTTTCGTTGTCCGGACCAAGTGGGCCATTGACTTCTAACTTCTCTGCACCACTCACCCGTGGGTATTTTGGCTATTTCATGTATGTGTGTCCTAGCTGTCCCGAAACATTTTCTCTACCATCTTTGCACTCCACTTTGGTTGTGGTTATTTTGGATTTTCAGGACCCATGCATAATGTTATTCCAATTGTCCCTTAGACCACTCAAGAAATTATTTTCCACCATTTCTACAGTGAACTAACTGCGACCAAATCATATTTTTGAGCATTTCAGGTACTTTTTTCCTAGCTGTCACATAGACCGCATGGGACAAAATCTTCCATGTTTTCATCATTTCTCTGGCTGCGGCTATTTCAGATTTTTAGGAACCGGTGGAAAAAATGAACCTCATAGTGTGGGATGCTTTGGAGGTAACCTATCTCGTAATACACTACCTCCTTTGAAAATCAGACCCGAACTAGGTATATTAAACTTTGGTAAAATCTGCATTGGTTCCATCCATATCCCCCAAACCCAATTTGCACTAAAACAGATCCTTGACTTCATTTTTAAATTTTTTACAAATTTTCACTAACTCTTTGGACTTTTCTTTAGATAGGAAGTTATAAAAAAGCCAAGGATCCCTCAAAAGCTTATTTTGGGCCTTAAAACATTACCTTGGGGTGAATTATGGATAACAAATGGGTCTATTGTTAATCTTTCCACCCACTTTCTCCACCAATAATTAGGCATTAATGATAATCTAATCTCTAAGAATTCCACCCTCATTCATTGTTATGACTCTTCTACCCACACATGTTTAGGTTCTATTTCCTTACACATTTGGGTTAGACCTAAGACTATTCTCACTAACTCCTATGTCCTTGATATATCCTTTTAATTTAACATTTCTCTTACGTAGGCCTTGGGTTAATGTAATGCAAGCCATTTTGTTATCTCTCAAAAGTGCACCCTATAGAGATGGTTTCGGATGTTCTAAACTCACAAAAAATGGATCTCTCTCTTTTGTATATATAATGGAAACACCACAGGTCTTTGGGTATACCTATTTTGAGGTGAGTCTCTGGTATTAAGGTCAGTTCCTTATTGATCTATCCTAAATTAATTTTCTGGGGTTTAAGGGTAAAAAAAAGAGTGTAAAAGGTTTAAAACTGGGGTGATACACCAAATTTGTATGAGGTCTTTGACTAATTATATGCACAATTGATATGGAAAGGATTTTTGATGCACAAGCCAATAGTTTTCTACAGAATATTAAGGGAAAACACTTTGGTGTATTGAGGGAAAGTATCACAACAATACTACTAAGTTAAACATGCACATTAATATCACAGAAATTACTGAATTTGCAATAGGGTAAGATGATCAATTAGGGAATTTACATTCACAATATTAATGGAAACATACACAAGATTACAAATAACAAAACTAACATAAATTACTTCAATACTCTTCTATCTAAAAATTCCTCTCCTAACTCCTCTTGTGCTTTGCCAAGGCACATAATATATAGAAAATATTTCCCACCCTTCCTAAAATAGGCTAAAATTGTACTTGCCCATGCATCCTATTTTTATCCTTCATCTATTAATAAATAAAATAATAAAAATAAGAACATACAAATATAAAGAGGTATTACCAGCCATTGGTTACAGCTCATTCAACTGTAGTAGAAATTTTGATTTTAAAGAGAAGCATGAGTGATAATTTAATAAAAATAGGTTTTAATTGAGAAAATTTTCTTCTTTGTGCATGCAAATTTGTATTCTGGTCTATTCTTTTGTGAAGGCATGCAACCTTATCCATTTGCAGTGATAATATTAGCACTTTCTAACCATGGTTGAATCTAGTGAACTCGGGACTCGAATTAAGGTGCAAAAGTATTGCAAATTTAATCATTTTTGGTATTTGCATTGTTAAGCTCCATTCGATCTAGCAAAGATCTGTAAAAAATTTCCCATTGCCACCATTAGTAACTTCAAGTGTTATGTGTGATTTTTTTGTTAAATTCTTCCATTGATATAGACTTGAGCTCAAGTGAAGGTTCTCTAAAGAAATCATGTTTTTATTACCTCAAAAATATCATCCACGTAGGACAAAATTGATCCATAAACGGGCCTAGAAAATCCATCTTTTTTTGTTTCTGATAGAAATTGCATTTTTGAATATTCGTCCTGCCCATTTGCTTTTAATCTAGGCCTTACATGTGTCTGAATCTGGTCAAAGTGAGATTGCGGCTTACTTTTCATACTTTGCTACTTTTTCCGAAAAGGCTTAAAATTTCAAAATGCCCCAACGGCTCACTTCCCCAATTTTAACCTTTGATGTGTGGGTGGAGTCGTGGGTGACTTAAACACTTTTTCACCTTTTTTAAAAAAGGGCTCAAGATCTCAAATTGACCCGACGCTTTGCTTTTGACTTATTGAATACATGGCCAGAGTTATGAGAAATTTTATCAATTTTTCCCTTTTAAAAATCTTAAAAGTTTCAAAGGAAAAAAACATTTTGACGATCCGCTCCTCCGCTTTGACTTTTTTAGGCGGGCTCAACTTTTGACTTTTTCCTTTAACATAACTAAGGTCATGCAGGAAATTTTACGACTTTATGCCCTTTGGAAAAAATGTTTGAAAACACAAAAAGGGCTCGACGCTCTACTTTGATTCTTTTGATGTGATCTCAACATTTAACTTTTTCCTTTAACATAAGCGGGGCCACATGTCATTTTACGATTTTACGCCCTTTTGGAAATAAAGCTCAAAATATCAAAAGGCTTCGAGGATCCACGTTGAATTTTTTATGCGGGCTCAACATTTGACTTTTACCTTTAATGAAAAGATGCTAAGTTCGCCAAAAAACCCACCATTTTCATGTGTCAAGTTTGGGTTTGCATTAATTTTGGTGATCAATTCTAAGCATTGATCTTTGTACTTTTGATTCATGGCTGTTGATCTAATGAATAAAACACTTGAAACCCTAAGTCTTTCATATTTCATTCTTGAGCTCTATCCGAGCTAAAGGAACTCTGTAAAATCTTTCCCTGGATAGCCGTCATTAGAGATGAAATTTCGAGCTCGATTTATCGGCATCAATAGTTTTTTCTGTCGAGCTCAAATTCTCTTTAAAATATTTGTGTCCTATGAAGCTCTGCGAAGATTCTATGGTCACCATTGTTGAGGTTTGTGAGCTCAGTCCTTTATGTATCATCGTTATTTTGAACAAGATGGTAGTGGCTTCGTGTTTTTCTCTTTGTGTAATCTCCTGACTGTATATTGCTCATTTTGATTAGTATTGAGCTCACCCTTTTAATTTGTCTCTACTATTTCATCTTCAAAACATTGATACTCATTTTTCCTTTGCATTTTTAATGTGATTTTTGAAAAACATTGATCTCTAAGTTGAAACTCATTCTGGGTTCTCATTTTGTCTCTGAATTTGATGAGGGTTTTCTCTGCTTCAATTTTAACTAGTGAGTTCTTGATCCTTACTCTGATTTTAGTACCCATTAATGGGTCTTTCTTGATCAAGCCAGATCTACATTTTCTTCCTTAGATCTACAAATTTATTCATTCCTTTGAGTTGTATTGTAAAAAATTTGTATATGAACCTTTAACTTTTCCGCGGAATGAATCATTTTCTCGCAAACTCTATATATCCACATGTATTTTTCAATTTGTCACTTAGGTATTTCAACCTAGATTTGGGTATCCCTCATTTGATATGGGCATTCAAACTTCTTTATTTCTTCTTGATTCTGTAATTTATTTAATATTGCATTTCCTTTATTACAACTTTGATATGTATGGTGGAAATTATTAAAAGTCCATTTCACATGGCGAAGCCCTGTCAAAATTTCCTTTAAATTCCTTCTTCTTTACTTGCAATCAGAACATGTACTTATGAATAATCTACTTCATGTACCATAGGATGGAAGTCATTTGAGGAATCGTAACCTTTATCTAATAGTGAAGACTTTAAGACATGATTTATTTTCTTCTTTACTACAATTTGTACCTTCACACTTGAGGAAATAGTTCAAAAATATTTAAGCTTTTTGGCCTCTCTTATGTCCATAGTTTTCTTTTCTCTTTCCTCCATCTTGAGTGAGTAGATCATGTATGCAATATGATCTTCAAGTAATCTATATATCATGTTGTTAAGAGATGCATATGCACGAAAAAGGACAATGTAGGAATATGGATTAACCCTGTGATATTAACTGATAATTTTCCTCTTTTCTTTTTTTTTTCAAGTATAGTAGTTTGAGTGGTGAACATGAATAGGAAATAAGATGAAGATGAAGATACATCAACCAAAAAAAGAAAACCCAAGGTAAAAATGGGTTCACTCAAACACCTCTATTTTCTCTTTCATACATGTATACATCTTATTTCAAGAGTAGCTATACTTTACTTTCAAGTTACATCCCACAGCAACTTGTGTGGGAACATTTGAAATTCCTTATGAATAAAGCATTGAATTGCGAAAATTGCATTGTGTATTTCTTTCGCATTTCTACTTTCTGATATGGATTGTATGATGAACTAAACAACTCAGTAATATAATTGAATGTATTAATCATTAAGGAAAGAACATTACATAATACTTGTAACATCTAGTAATGAGATTTGATTTATTTGTAATCTATAACTATGTTTGATTCTCTAGAACTTAGCATTTCATCTGTTATGCAATTGGATGTCTTCATCAAGACAACATGAGTGTCCTTCGGGCTTTGTATTATTTTCTTAAGATAGTCATGAAATTGTAGACTACGTGATCTGTTATATTTTTGATAGCACACATAGCTGAAAATTTCATGAAATCATTAATTAATTCAATAGTAATAATATTCTCTTAAAGAAAACTCCCTAGCTTAGGTATACTTCACCAATGTTATCCATCGTAAAAACGTTTTGAGTTTCCTATTTTTGCACAAGTGCAAAATTTTCAACATTTCTGGTGATCCTATGGGGAAAGCTGCCTACTAGCTTGTAAACCAATGCCTTGATCTTGTCCATTGGGCATGGAGTCTAAAGCATGTAACCAAAATCTGCCTTCCTGAAGGTCTAACCCTTCCAAAATGAACTAAAACTAGGAAAGGATCTGGTAAACCAAATCATGTGCACAAATGTACTTATTGAATTGAAAAACAATATAATGTGCAGGGACTACACTTATTGAAGGGAAATCCTACTCTAAATAGACAATGTAGGATTTTCAATAATAGTGTTTGAGAAACATACCATTCACAGGAATGGGAAGTTCCTCTCCATTCATCCTTGAGATATGAAAAGTATTGTGTTATTTGCAAGCTCAAATCATGTAAGGACCAATCTAGATTGTATCAAACTTCATGTGTCTTTCTGTCTTTGCATGATCAATGTCCCACTTTAACAAAATATCTCCTTTATTGAAGATTCTAAATTTGGATTTCTTATCAAAAGTCTTCTTCATATGTTTATTATTACTTTCCATGTATAAATGAGCTTGATCTCTTAGCTCTTATAAATCCATTAATTCTACATAACGAACTTGTAATGGTTCATTTTCAAGCACTCCATTTGATGCAAAAAATCTAGTGTGGGTAACTCAACCAAATAGGAATTCTTGCTTCTCTTTTGTAAACAAGATTGTATAGTGAATTGCCAACTGATATTTTAGGGGTCACTCTAGCATCCCAAACTATTGAATTCAACATTAGATGTCAAGCTCTTTGATTATCTTTGAGTGTTCTTCTGATGATCCTTAAAATATTCTTGTTAGTACTTTCAGCTAACCCATTACCTTGTGGGTAATAGTTAGATGAAGAACTTAGATAAATTCCATGATTAAAAACCCAATTTGTTACCTTTACACCAAGAAATGATAAAGCATTATCTGATATAATAGTTGCTTTGAACACCAAATCAGAAACTATACCTTCGAAAAGGATAGTATAGAAGTCTCATTAACATCTTTCAAGGTGATTACTTCATTCCAAAGGTGTGTAAAGTAATCTGTAGTAGTAAAATCCACTTGTTTCCTTATGAAGAAGGTGGGTTTATCACGCCGATAAAATAAAGACCCCACTACATAAAATGTTGATCAACTCGAAATAGGCTATAAAGGTAGAGAATCCAAACATTCTTTTCCAACAAAGAAAGAACATTTCTTACACTTTCTTATCCATACAAAAATTCCTTGAATATGTTGGGCCAATACTAACTAGCTTACATAATTTTTAAGGCTATGGTACGTGTGAGAAATGACCTCCTACATGTCCTTCATGGAATTCTAATAATAATTGCTGAATTTTGTCATGGTCAACACATCGCAACAAGACTCCATTTATACCCCTTTGGAATAATACACCATCAATGAAAACATATGGTACAACTTGTAATGTGAAATACCTTCTTTTATTCTTTTCCATACATTTTAGATAAATACCATGCTACAAATAGCTAACTAAATCAATCATCCATATCGATTCTTGGACCTCTTGAGGAAGTTCAGTTATAGATTTTCTGGTTGAACCATGGCATCTGACTTTTGATGCTTAACTTCAGCTTTGCTTTTGGATTTCTTTGTTCTCGTTCATGATGTTTTTACATATCATTATTTAGGTGCTCACAAAAGCCTTTTCCTCAAACTATCTTCGCAACTTGGATATCAACATCATATTCCATGACCTTCGTTATCCAGCCTACTTTTTTCTCATTCAATTATTTATTTAACTAAAAATCTTTCACACTTGGATGAGAAACAAGAACATGAATTTTGTTGTTTGAATGCATGTAATTAAAACTCTTTAGCCCTCTATCTAATGAAAGTACTTTTTTCAAGGAATGTGTACCTTGTTTCTTAATCATGCAAGATCTATCTAAAGAAAGCAATTGGTTGTTCTATATTTTCATCATTAACCTGAGTTGATATGGCTGAGATTGTTTCAGCTCTTGCAAGTGCATACATTGTAAAATATTTATCAAAATTTGGATTTGCAAGAGTAGGAGCTTGAGAGATGGCTTCTTTGATTGATTCAAATCCTTCTCTCCCTTTGCTAGTCCAAGAGAAAGTCTTCTCTTTCTTTAACATAGTTGTCAATGGTTTAACCAATGTTGTAAAATCTGGAACAAATCTTCTAACAAAGTTGATTTTTCCAAGAAAAATCTGTAATGCCTTCTTATGATGAGGCAATGATAGTTGTGATATGGATTCAATTATGAAAGGATCAATTACTAAACCTTGCTTAGAAATAATATGACCAAGTAATTTTCCTTGATGTACTGAAAAGATAGAATTTAGCGGATTCAAAGATATCTCAAATTGTCTCGCATAATCGAAAGTCTTGCCTTAGATGTATTAAATGCTCATATGATTTTTTGAAAAAATAGTAACATCATCTAAATAAACAAGGATGCATTTATTTAACAAGCTACAAAAATCCATGTCCATTGCACGTTGAAATGTTGCACCAGCATTTGAAAGGCAAAATGACATTCTTTTGTAAGCATAAGTACCCCACTTGGTCGTAAAAGTTGTTTTGTACCTATCTTCTTCTCGAACTAAAATATGATTGTATCCATTATAACCATCTAGAAGAGATAGTCTATCTGAACCAGAAACTGTTCTCAAAATCTGATCCATATTTGGAAGTGGGTAGTGGTCTTTTAATGAATCTTTATTAAGATCTCTAAAATCCACACATAATCTGATTTATCCATTTTTCTTCCTAACAAGAACAAGATTGGATACCCAACTTGAATGATTAACTGGAAAGATAATACCTGATTCAATCAACTTAGATAACTCTTTCCTCATTAGAGGCACTATTTGGGGATTTACAGCCTCCTTTTTTCCTAACTAGCTTGGAATTTGGCTGCAATTCAATAGTATGTTGTGCTAAAATGGGATCAAACCCTTTTAGGTCTTGGTATTTCCAAGTGAAAACATCTTTGAATTCCTTGCAAAGATTAATAAAAGAATGTTTTTCAACTAAAGAACATACCTTTCCGAGAAACAAATTTTTCCCTTCATCAACTGATATTTCTTCATAATTATCAGCATGTGTTGACATCTTAGTCATAACCTTCCTTAACTGATCATCAGTGTTGAAGATGTCTTCTAATGTGACCAGACCTCAAGGTAGTTTATTTGTCTTTAACTAAACAATCTGGTCACCATATAAGTGCTCTAATTTATCTTGATTGAATGCAGAGAATTTAGCTTCTTGATGCAAAAACCTGTAGATTCGATCATCACTTTCAAAAACCTACCAATTCAAGTCATTATCAGGCATTGAAGGCTTGACAATTAGCTTTATATGAGGCTAAATTTTTTTATTTTCAAATTGTTCCATCCTTTCAAAATTAGCACCAATTACGGAAAGTCTATTTGCACACTTATTTTATTTTCTAGGATTGGATTGAATGTTAATAGCTTCCAAATACTCCATTAAGTCTCAAACTCTCTATCCTGTAAGACTTCATTAATGGATTCTTACAAACATTGAAATTTTTACTTGATTTATAACCAACTTAGAATCACCAAAAATATGTAGCACACCAATACCTCTCTTTCTCGGCTTAAAGTAATCCATGAATTAATGCTTCGTATTTAGCTATGTTGCAAGTGCATGAAAATTATAGAATCAAAGCTAAGAAATACCTTTCTTTGTTGGGAATGGAGCATCAAACCTGCTCCTTGTCATTTCTTGTTTTTTAGCTCCATCGAAATGAATCTTCTAGATCCCTTGTTGCATTTTTGTTTTGGACAAGAAGGGAATTGGTGTATTTTCTTCATGCAGAAATACACAACAAACAAATGTTCTTCAAATTCTTTGAAAGGATCATGAGCGTGTTCTTCATGTGTCTTTTCAGCCATAAACATGTTGGAAACACCATCTAGTGTTGAAACATGAGATATATTATCAAAATCGATTGGTCTAAGGCTGCATAGTTAGCTACTCGCATTAGAAGGATGAAGCTCAATGTGAAATATTACCAATGGTTCTAAATTTATAGTAACCTTGGTCCCATAATGAGTAGTGAAAAAAGGACCAATCAAGAAGAGAGATAACCTCCTACTTTTTTTGTGAGGTCTCTTAATAAACAAATAGCAAAGTAAGGAGGTAAGTCTACAATAGTAACATTTTGTAGAATGGAAACATTTTGGCAAGAATGCAATGTTACCTCTAGATCTCGATGACACCAATTATAGTAGGACAACTTTTCACTCTTTTCTAGTAGGTTCATCTGCATGCCTAATTTTTTCTGTAATTGCTTTTGGCATGACCGTGTGCTTTGCACTTGCACCGTTGTCTATTATACAATTATGAACAAGATATTCTCCAATAATCAGTGATAGATAAAATAGTGGTGGCTTCTTGATGTCATGAGCATTTAAGAATTTCTAAACCATCCATTTAAATTCTTTGATGTAGTCTTGTTCCATTGTTTCAAGGACCATGTCCACTTTTTGGATTTCTTTCTCTATTGTTTTAGAAGAAATCTGCAGCTTAGCTAGTTCATGAGAAAGTAAATCTTGTTGTCCTAGAATACTTAGAGCATCCCACATTGAGATGTTAACATTATGCTTTTTCATTACATCAATAATGTTAAAATAAGTAATAGTTTTAGAGATAAATTCTACTATTTTAGCATAGGCTTTGGCAAAAATGATTTTGCTTCAGCTACTTTTGATATCTAAGGTATAAATAACCTTCTTGGATTAGGTTGTAGCTATTTTTGTTGTTCTTTACCAGTTGTAACACCTGTTGTTTTTTAGGAACAGATGCATTGTTAGCTAGTTTTGGGCTTATAGTTGTTGTTTTATCAGTGATAGTAGGTAGAATAGGCCTATTCTGCTATTTTTTCTCTTTGTAGCCTTTTCCTGAGCCCTAGTAGTAACTGCAATGAAATCATCCTCACTAAAAATGACTAAGTTCTATTCAGTGCTTTCTGAACATGAATTTCTTGCTTCCCAACCTCCATTTGAGGCATGAATAATGTTTCAGATTGAGGTTGTGCAACAAGACTTATGTTCAAAAAAGCATTTGGGCAATTTACAACTTGAATGAGGTTGATTACAAGGCTGACACCACTCTTCAGTAGCCATATTAACTGGGACTAAAGTGTGAGATGGAGTAGGAGTCTTTGGATCAAACTGCCTTTATAGATAAGGCTGCCTATAATTTTTATTTTGTTGGTAAGGCTGCCTATTTTGCTGGTTTTGCTGATAAGGAGCCTGATAAGGTCTGCTAGGTAATGAAAATTTATTGTCAATTGAAGTCAGCTTGTTTCCAAAATTCTATAAAACTTTTAACACATCATTTGATGGGGCTACAATAACAGGTTCCACAATGGTGATAGGTTGTGGGATAGGTGCTAAATCTACCCAAAAAGGCATTAAAGGCCTTGGTGCTAATTTTCCAGCTTGAATAAGGTTGTTTTCAGCTTTTATAGCAATTTCATAAGCATCTGGAAGAGTATTACCTCCCATAGACTGAATCATAGTTGAAATATCATTGTTTAAAGCTCTTAGATAATAAAGGAAAGCATGGTCAGCTTGAGGCTTAACACTTGTTGGGATTCTTTCCCAAGTTCTACAAAATAAATGTTGAAACTAGACATAAATTCATGAGGATCTCTTTTAATAGTAGACAATTGTTCTATGAGGGACAAATGATCTGAATTATCTTGGAACTGTTTCAAAAAAATTTCACCTAAATCATCCCAAGTTCTTATGCTTCCAATCTCTATATTTCTATACCATTGCAAGGCTTGTCCTTTAAAGGATGCAACTAAAAGTCTCAAAGCCACATCTTCATGGGTAATATTATGAACTACACATATAAGGCTAGCAACATCTTTAATGTGCTCTATAGGTGTAACCTGATTTTCACTAATGAATGATGACAAACGCTTTCATGGTAGTATTTGGGATGTCATGGTAAATTGGGATAACTAATGGGATATCATTACTAAAGGTCACAAAATTCTTAGGTGGTTGAATAGTCATTTGAAAGACTACAATCTCAATAGAGAAATTGATATGTGGTAAAGGAATATTAGGAGGAGGGTTATCAAAACTAGGCCTATTATAAGGTAAAGTATTACCAACTCTTCTCCTTTTGCCAAATTCAAAGGTAAAGAAACAAACTCAGGAGGAATTCCTCTTACCAATGATTTTGTAGTCACTTTAGACATGGAACATGCTACAATACTAGAATGAAATCAACTTTATGGAGTGGCCAAATAGATCTTTAAATATTAAAAAATAAATTTTTGTAGCTTCTTTCTAAAAGTAACTTTTATGTGCTATCAATCTACTGTAGATTTGTTGTAGATATTTGTAACTTGCATTATTATTATGATTTGTTCTCCCACCGGGCATGCTAAAAATTGTTATCTCTCAAAAGTGCACCCTATAGAGAGATGGTTCTAAGTGTTCTAAGCTAGAAAAAAATTGATCTCTCTTTTGTAGATATAATGCAAACACCTCAGGTCTATGGGTATACCTATTTTGAGGCGAGTCTCTGGTATCAAGGATGGTTCCTTATTGATGTATCCTAAATTAATTTTATGGGGTTTAAGGGTAAAAAGAAGACTGTAAAAGGATTAAAACTGGGGTGATACACCAAATTTGTATGAGGTATTTGATTGAGTATATGCACAATTGATATGGAAAGGATTTTTGATGCACAAGCCAACAATTTTCTATAGAATATTAAGGGCAAACACTTTGGTGTATTGAGGGAAAGTATCACAACAATACTGCTAAGTTAAACATGCACATTAATATCACAAAAATTACTAAATTTGCAACAGGGTAAGATGATCAATCAGGGAACTTACATTCACAAGATTAATGGAACATACACAAGACTAAAAATAATTGGAAAGGCAGAAAATACTTCACATTCAAAGGGAAAAATTGGTAGAAATTACCTCAACACTCTTCTATCTAAAAATTCCTCTCCTAACTCCTCTTGTGCTTTGCCAAGGCACACAATATATAGAAAATATTTCCCACCCTTCCTAAAATAGGCTAAAATTATACTCACCCATGCATCCTATTTTTATCCTTCATCTATTAATAAATAAAGGAATAAAAACAGAACATGCAAATACAAAGAGGTATTAATAGCCATTGGTTACAACTCAGTCAACTGTAATGTCGAGTATTCTATTTTTTAGAAAAGCATGAATGACAATTTTCTAAAAATAAGTTTTGCTTGATGAGAAATTTTTCTTCTTTGTGCATGCAAATTCATATTCTGGTATGTTCTTTTGCAAAGGCATGTAACCTTATCCATTTGCAATGATAATATTAGCACTTTCTAACCATGGTTGAATCTGGTACACTCATGACTCAAATTAAGGTGCAAAATTATTACAAATTTAATCATTTTTGTATTTGCATTCTTAAGCTCCATTCAAGCTAGTGAAGGTCTACAAAAAATTTCTTGTGGCCACCATTAATATCTTCAAGAAGCTTTATGTGTGATTTTTTTCAAAATCCAGCCATAATGATGCAAACTTCGATCTTGAATGAAGGTTCTCTGAAGAACTCTGTCTTTTATTACCTCGAAAATATCGTCCACGTAGGAAAAAATTGATCCAAAAATGGGCCTAGAAAATCCTTCTTTTCATGTTTCTGATAGAAATTGCATTTTTGAATATTCGGCCTACCCATTTGCTTTTAATCTGGGCCTTACACATGTGTTTGAATCTAGTCAAAGTAGGATTGCGCTTACTTTTGATACTTTGCTACTTTTCCAAAAAAGGCTTAAAATTTTAAAATGCCCCGACGACTCGCTTCCTCGATTTTAACCTTTGATGCGTGGGCGGAGTCGTGGGTGACTTAAACACCTTTTCACCTTTTTAAAAAGGGCTCAAGATCTTAAATTGACCCAACACTCTGCTTTTGTCTTATTGAATACATGGGCGGAGTCGCGGGCAATTTTATCACTTTTTTTCTGTTTTAAAAAGCTTAAAAGTTTCAAAGGCAAAAAACATTCTGGCAATCCGCTCCTCCACTTTGACTTTTTTGAGGTGGGCTCAACTTTTGACTTTTTCCTTTAACATAAGTAGGGCCACGGATCATTTTATGACTTTACGCCCTTTGGAAAAAATGTCTCAAAACACAAAATGGCTTGACGCTCCGCTTTGACTCTTTTGATGCAGGCTCAACATTTAACTTTTTCCTTTAAAATAAGTGGGGAAGTGGGTCATTTTATGATTTTACGCCCTTTTGTAAATAAAGCTCAAAATCTCAAAAGGCTCGACGATCCACCTTGACATTTTGATGCGGGCTCAACATTTGAATTTTTCCTTTAATGAAAAGATGCTAAGTTTTCCAAAAAGACCTGCCATTTTCATGTGTCGAGTTAGGGTTTGCATCGATTTTGGTGATTAATTTTGAGCATTGATCTCTAGAATTTTTACTTATGGTTGTTGATCTGATGAATAAAACACTCAAAACCCTAAGTCTTTCACATTTCATTCTTGAGCTCTATCCAAGCTAAAGGAACTCTCCAAAATCTTTCCCTAGATGACGGCCATTGGAGATAACCTTTCGAGCTCGGTTTATCTGCATCAATAGCTTTTTCTATCGAGCTCAGATTTTCTTCAAAATATTTGTGTCCTATGATGCTCTATGAAGATTCTATGGTTTCCATTGTTGAGGTTTGTGAGCTTAGTCCCTTTTGTATCATCGTTATTTTGAACAAGATGGTAGCGAGTTTGTGTTTTTATCTTTGTGTAATCTCCTGATTGTATATTTCTCATTTTGATCAGTATTGAGCTCGCCCTTTAAATTTTTCTACTATTTCATCTTTGAAATATTGATACTCATTTTTCCTTTGCATTTTTAATGTGATTTCTGGAAAAACATTGATCTTTGTGTTGAAACTCATTTTGGGTTCTCATTTTGTCTTTGAATTTGATGAGGGTTTTCTCTACTTCAATTTTAACCAGTGAGTTCTTAATCCTTACTTTGATTTTAGTACCCATTAATGGGTCTTTCTTGATCAAAACCAGGATCTAGCATTTTCCTCCTTAGATCTATAACTTTATTCATTCCTTTGAGTTGTATTGCAACAAATCTGTATATGAACCTTTAATTTTCCTACCAAAATGAATTATTTTTCCCAAACTCTATATCTGCACATGTATTTTTCAATTTGTGGCTTGAGATATTTCCACCAAGATTTGGGTATCCCTCCTTTGATATGGGCATTCAGACTTATTTATTTCATTTTGGTTCTGCAATCTGTTTAATATTACATTTCCTTTTCTTACAACTTTGATATGTATGCTGGAAAGTTTTTAAAACTCCATTTCACATGGCAAAACCCTGTCAAAATTTCCTCAAAATTCCTTCTTATTTAGTTACAATCGGAACATATACTTATGAATTATTTGCTTCATGTACCATAGGATGGAAGTCATTTGGAATTGTAACCTTTATCTAACAGTGAAGACTGTAAGACATGATTTATTTTCTTCTTTACTATGAACTTGTACCTGCACACTTAAGGAAATAGTTAGAAAATATTTAGGATTTTTGGCCTCTCTTATGTCCATAGTTTTCTTTTCTCTTTCCTCCTTCATCCTGAGTGAGTAGATCATGTATGCAGTATGATCTTCAAGTAATCTATATATCTGTTGTTAAGAGATCCATATGCATGAAAAAGGACAATGTAGGAATATGGATTAACCCTGAGCTCTTAACTAATAATTTTCCTCTTTTCTTCTTTTCAGGTACAGTACTTCCAGTGGTGAAGATGAAGAGGGAATAAGTTGAAGATGAAGATACATCAACCAAAGGATAAAACCCAAGGAAATGATGGGTTCACTCATACACCTCTATTTTCTCTTTCATGCATGTATACCTCTTATTTCAATAGTTGTATTTACTTTCTAGTTACATCCCATAGCTTGTGTGGGAAAACTTGAAATTCCTTATGAATAAAGCATTGAAATGTGAAAATTGACTTGTGTATTTATTTCTGCATTTCTAATTTCTGATATGGATTGTATGATGAACTAAACAACTCAGTAATATAATTGAATGTCTTAATCATGAAGGAAAGAACATTAAAGAATACCTGTAACATCCAATAATGAACTCTGATTTCTTTGCAATCTGCAACTATGTTTGATGTTCCAAAACTTAGCATTTCATCTATTCTATAATTAGATGTCTTCATCAAGACAACACAACTGTCCTTTGGGGATTTGTGTTCTTTTCTTAAGATAGTCATGAAATTGTAGACTACGTGATCTGTTATATTTTGTGATAGCACACATAGATACAAATTCCATGCAATCATTAATTAAGTTGATAAGAATAATATTCTCTAAAAGGAAACTCCCTAGCTTAGTTATAGTTCACTAGTGTTATCCATCATAGCTAAATTTTAAGTTTCCCATTTTTGCATAAGTGCAAATATTTTCAACACATTCATTCTATTATACACCAATGTGCCAAGTTCCTATATGATGGATATGAACACACTATTACCGCCGACACTCGAACCATTCAAATACTACTTCATCGATCATGTTACTTCCATGCCCATCCCACTCTGTAACACATTTTGTACACCATTCTTGACAAATACGATTGTTATCCTTGAAAGTGCACCCTATAGAGAGATGGATGCAGGTGTTCTAATCTTGCAATTTTATCTCTTTCGTACATATAATAGAAAAACCTCGTGTCTTCTGGGTATACCTATTTTGAGGCGAGTCTCCAAAATCAAGGCTAGTTCCTTATTCATTTATCCTAAACTGATTTTCCGGGGTTTAAGGGTAAAATATGACTGTAAAATGAATTAAAACTAAGTTTATACACCAAAATTGTATGAGGTATTTGAATGAGTACATGCACAATTGATATGGAAATAATTTCCTCGATGCACACTAATAGTTTTTGAAGATAATTAAGAGTAAAAACTTTGATTTATTAATCGATACAATAAAAAAATCTTGCTAAGTTACACATACACATTAATATCATGCATAAATTATTGAATTTACAAAATTGATTTACCCACCCTTCCTAAAAAAATACCAAGGTTGTGCTTTCCCATGGATCCTATTTTTATCCATTATTTATTTAATAATAAATAAAGGATAAAAATAAAGGAAACTAGTACAAGGAGGAATTAATAGCCTCCGATTAAATACAAGAAATTGAAGTGTATTGTTCTATTTTTATTTTTAAGAAAAGCATGGGTGAATAATTTGCTAATAATAAATCTTGCTTGATGAGCAAGTCTTCTCCTAGTGCATGTAATTTTGTCCTTTTCCTGATCTATCCTTTTGTGGAGGCATGCAAAAAATCATATCCCTGTGAGTGAGCAAAATCAATTACATTTTTTGCAATACTTGCAAAAAATAATCCATCCAAACATCTTTCTTGATTGGGATCACCTTTGTTTTTCACCATTAGTCTTCATTGGTTTGGCCACTCTTGTGGATTTAACAAATTACTATGGTTTTAAACACATGACAAGGGGCACTTTGTAAAAGGGGCAACATATTACATTCGCCACCTTTGTATAGCACATGGTATATTATAAGGTCTGCCACATTTTGGTTATCATTGTATTATATAGTTTGTCAATTTTACATTTGATTAGAATAAGAGCATACTCTCCTTTTTTGGGATGTTGCATGAACATTGTCTGGTCACTTTTTATCATGGTGCTTAGACTAATAGTTGGGATCATTTTTGACATATCAAATGTAATAAAAAAATTTAATAATGGGGTTGTCCCCCTTGTGACAATGACTCACCCTTCCATACACTTTTTTGGTGGCATCTTACCTCGGGTTGAATTTGCTTTGAAATTTGTAATTGATCTCCGGTTTTTGATCTTTATACTATTTTTGATCTGGTGTCATCAATTCTTAACTTGTGGTTAGGGTTTTTTTGGCTTGCATTGAATGTGGTCGGTGGCATATGGAACCCATGGTGGTTTGCTTTGAATTTGGGGATCAATCTGGAGGTGTTGATCTAGCATAGTTTGATTTCCGATCATTGATGCTTCAATCATGGTTGAGTTCTGTTGACTCACCTCTCGAGTTTGCATGGTAAAGGGTAACTCAACCCTAATGATCATTTCATTTGGATTTTTAGTCTGTGGGAAAAGCCCTAGCAAAAATTTTGTTGACGCCATTGTTGTGAACTCTTTGAGCTCGGCCCCCTATGCATAAATGGTTCTCTGAGTTCGAGTGAATCTGTATCTTTGTCATTTCTACTCTATTCAAGTTTTTGAGAAAATGGTTGTGGGTTCACCATCTCGTGATTGATCTCTTGGAACTCGGGACTGTGCTATTCTTTGGTGTTTGAGTCTCTACTTATTTTGAGCTCTACGAGGATCATGTAGGTATCGATTTCTTTATATTTCTGTGATCATTTCTCTGTCGATTCTTGAACTCTCTGCAGGGTTTAATGGCTGCCATTTTAATTGTTTTGAGCTCTAAGTTATTCTGTCATTTTTTCTCTGTAGAAGAGTTTATGTGATCTAAGTTTCTTTCTTTGTTGTGATCTCTCTATTAGAACCTTTCTTGGATTTTATACAAGCTACCCTCTTGGTTCTCCTTGGAGGTCACAATATTTTATGGGTTTGAGCTCAGTTAAATGGATTTGTGAAGCCGCTATGCATGTATCTTTTGTCTTTCACTCTGTTTGAACTTTTTGAGCAAGATTCAATCAGTTTTCCACCAGTTGTCTTCATCTTAGAGCTCAGTTTTTCCTCAAAAAGGTCTCTGTCCTCTTTCTTGGCTGCCATCATTGAAGTCCTTCGAGCTTGGGACTGTGTAACTATCACACTATTTGATGAGGTAAAGTAAGTCTGGACCTCCTAAGTATCACTGTTGATTTATCACTACTATTTAAGCTTCAAAAAACTAATGATCATTTCTTTTCTTTCATTTTCTATGTGATTTCTGAGACAACCTTGGTCTTTGAGCCAAAACCCATTCTGGGTCCTTCATTTTAGTCTTGATCTGATCATCACTGGTGGGTTTTCTCACCTCGACCCCAACCGGTAAGCTCTTGCTCAAACCTTGTGCTCATTTTGAAATTTTGGAACCCCTATATGATCTCAAATTTCAATTTCAAAAGGTTAACTTGGATGACTTGGGTTGAAAACCACTTCACACAGTTTCTTTTAGAGCTCTGTACTTCCTTCTATTTGGCCATGTAATCATTGAGTTTGAATCTTGTGTTCGAGATTTGTGATCTCTGCTTATTTTCAATGCTTAAACCGACTTCTAATGTTCTAAAATGAAGAGATGTGGATCTCTAGTTTTTATTTCTATAATTTCTCATTTCTAGGTTCATCCTCTTAAGCTAAACTGAATTTACATATTTCATTTTCACTATTTTTCTCATAGCTAGGAGTTCCAGTTTACATGTTATCTTCTTGTAGTTTTGCAACCTCATGTTTTCTTTGAGTAACTGGATAGATATCATTTTACAATTCCTCTATTCTGGAGCTCTATTCTAATGTAAAACTTTCCTTTACTTATCCTTTAGAACTAGAAGAGTGGTTACACTTGATAGTTGCCTTCACTTTCCTTTCTATTTTCTCCTTCTTCCTCAACTAAAAAGTTCATTGTATCAAGGAAACTGTAAAATCATGCATCTGAATTTGGCTTTGGAGCTATACTGTAGCAGTATGTATAATTGATGCTTTATTTCTGAAAATAATACTTAAGGTTGGTTGTACTTTGTAAAATTTATGAGCTTGATTTCCTTGATTCCTCACTGTTTGGCCCTCCTGTAACTCTGTTTTGAGTATCCTTCTTCATTATCAGTTGTAAAATGACTTGAAAATTTGATTCTGAAAATTGAAAAACTGTAGAAGTTAATCATTCACTTTTATTTGAGAGATTAGAAAGGACATAGCTGAACATTGAATTTTGTTTATATGTTGTAGTTTCATTTCTTTTCTACTTAAATATTGTATTTGAGCTTCATTACACCTTTAGTATGCATGCTGGAAAATTTAAAATGTCCATTTTACATGGCGAAGCCCTGTCAAAATTTTCTCTAGATTTCCTTCTTTTATCTCTATTTCAGTTGTAATAGATGTACTTTCTTGATTCAAAATACATAATGTATCACTTTTTATTGAAGTTGATTTGTTGTTGGAAACTGAAACATAATAACTATTATCTTGATCATGGCATGTTTTTCAGCTTTTCTGTATCACTTATTTGATTTACATACAAATTTTAAAGCATGTATTAGTTAAAAAAACATGATGGAAAGTATGTAAATGTCCATTTTACATGGCAAAGCCCTGTCAAAATTTTCTCATACTTCTTTCTCATTTTGTTTTAGTGTAATCTTCTTTTTCTAGTTAACTTCAACCTTTAAATTCTAATTCTTTTACTTCACCTTTGAGTTGTATTCTGAAACATGTACTTCTATTTGCAAGTCTCTCTCTATTTAATATTAGTACTGTAACTTATTCTATTTCTAGAAAAGCTGCCAAAACTTTGAGTTGCATTCTTCCTTCATTCCAGCATGTACTTAAAACTTATCTACTTCATGTACCATAGGATAGAAGTCATTGAACTATGAAATCTTTATCTATAGTGAGAACTGTAAGACATGATTTATTTCTTCTTTTCATAACCTATACCTACACACTTAAGAAAATAGTTAGAAAATATTTAGGCTTTTTGGCCTCTCTTATGTCCATGGTTTTTCTTTTCTTCTCTCCTTCTTTCTGAGTGAGAAAATCATATATGTTGTTTGATCTTCATGTAATCTATATCTCTATTTGTTAGAGAGATCCATATGCATGAATTAGGATAGTATAGGAATATGGATTGTACCCTGAGCTCATAAAATGATAGTTTTCTCTTTTTTATTTTCAGGTACAATGCTCTCAACAATGAAGATGGAGAGGGAACAAAGCTGAAGATGAGGATGCATCAACCAAAGGAGAAAACTCCAAGGAATGATGGGTTCACTCATACTCCTTTATTTTCTCTTTCATGCATATGTACCTCTTATTTCAGTAGTTGTACTTTACTTTTCAGTTACATCCCACGGCTTGTGTGGGAACATTTGAAATTCCTTATGAATAAAACATTGAATTGTGAAATTGAGTTGTGTATTTCTTTCTACATTTCTGCTTTCTGATATGGATTGTATGATGAACTAAACAACCCAATAATATAATTGAATGTCTTAATCATGAAGGAAAGAACATTAAAGAATACCTATAACATCTAGTAATGAACTCTTGATTTCTGTAATCTGCAGTCATGATTGCTGCTTCAAAACCTAACACTTCATCTATTCTACAATTTGGTGTCTTCATCAAGACAACACAAATTTTCCTTCGGGGCTTTGTGTTCTTTTTTGAAGATAGCATGAAATTATAGGCTATGTGATCTATTATGTTTTGTAACAACACACATAGCTACAAATTTCATGTAATCATTAATTAATTCAATAGTAACAATATTGTCTGAAAGAACCTCCCCTAGCTTAGGTATACTTCACCAATGCTATCCATCATAACAAAGTTTCGAGTTGCCCATTTTTACACAAGTGTAAAAATTGTCAACATTTCTAGCGATCCTGTGGGGAAAGCTTCCTGCTAGCTTGTAAACCAGTTCCTTTCTCTTGTCCATTGGGCATGGAGTCTAAAGCATGTAACCAAAATATACCTTCCTAAAGGTCCAACCCTTCCAAAATGAACTAAAATTGGGAAAGGATCTGGTAAACTGATCACATGCACAAAATGCACTTATTGAATTGAAAAACATTACAATGTGTAGGAACTACACTTATTGAAGGGAAATCCTACTCTAAATAGACACTATAGGATTTTCAATAACAATGTTTGAGAAACATACCATTCACAGAATGGGAAATTTCCTCTCCATTCATCCTCGAGAGCTGAAAAGCATTGTGTTCTTTGCAAGCTGAAATCATGTAAGGACCACTCCAGATTGTATCAAACTTCATGTGTCTTCCTTTATTTTGCACGATCAACATCCCACTTTAACACAATATCTCCTTCATTGAAGATTCTGAATTTGGATTTCTTATCAAAATCTTCTTCATCTATTTTTGATTCTTTTCCATGTTTAAATGAGCTTGATCTCTTAGCTCTTGTAATTCCATTAATTCTGCACATAACGAACCTGCAATGGTTCATTTTCAAGCAGCTCCATTTGATGCAGCAAATCTAATGTGGGTAACTCAACTGAAATAGGCATTCTTGCTTCTCTTCCGTAAACAAGCTTGTATGGTGAATTGCCAACTGATCTTTTAGGAGTCACTCTATCAACCCAAAGTGTTGAATTCAACATTAGATGCCAAGCTCTCTGGTTATCTTTGAGTGTTCTTCTGATGATCCTTAAAAGATTCTTGTTAGTACTTTTAGCTAACCCATTACCTTGTGGGTAATAGTTAGATGAAGAACTTAGATAAATTCCATGATTAACAACCCAATCTATTACCTTTGCACCAAGAAATGCTAAAGCATTATCTGATATGATAGTTGTTGAACACCAAATCTGTAAACTATACCTTCATAAAAGGATAGTATCAAAGTTTCATTAGCATCTTTCAAGGCTATTACTTTATTCCAGCATGTAAAGTAATCTAGTAGTAGTCAAAATCCACTTGTGTCCTTGTGACGAAGGTGGGTTTATCATGCCAATAAAATCAAGGCCCCACTACATAAAAGGTTGATCAACTAAAATAGGTTGTAAAGGAAGAGAAGCCAAACATTCTTTTCCAACAAAGAAAGCACATTTCTTACACTTCCTAATCCATTCAAAATAGTCCTTAAATATATTGGGCCAATAGTAACCAACTTTCATAATTTTTAAGGTTGTGGTACGTGCTGAGAAATGACCTCCTGCAGGTCCTTCATGGAATTCTGATAATAATTGCTGAATTTTATCATAGTCAACACATCGCAACAAGATTCCATTTATATCCTTTTTGAATAATACACCATCAATGAAAACATAGGGTACAACTTGTAATCTAAAATACCTTCATTTATTCTTGTCCATACCTTCCAGATAGATGCCATGCTATAGATAGTTAACTAAATCAGTCATCCATCTTGATTCTAGATTTCTTGAGCAAGTTCAGGTTGTTGATTTTCTGGCTGAACCATAATGTCTGATTGCTGATACGTAATTTCAGCATGTTGTTTTGAATCTTCAGGTTCTGCAGTCTACTTGTTTTTCCATATCAGCAATTAGATGTTCACACAAGCCTTTTCCTCAAACTATCTTCACAACACGAATATCAACATCATATTCCATGACCTTTGTTATCCAACTTGCTCTTTTCTCATTCAATTCTTTATTTAACAAGAAAGCTTTCACACTTGGATGAGAAACAAGAACATGAATTTTGTTGTTTGAAAGCATGTACTTAAAATTCTTTAGCCCTCTGACTACTAAAAGTACTTGTTTTTCAAGAAATGTGTACCTTGTTTCGTAATCATGCAAGCTTTATCCAAAGAAAGCAATTGGTTGTTCAACATTTTCATCATTAACCTGAGTTAATATGGTGAGATTGTTTCAGCTCCTGCAAGTGCATACATTGTAAAATCTTTATCAAAATTTGATTTGCAAGAGTAGGAGCTTGAGAGATGGATGGTTGCTTTGATTGCTTCAAACCCTTCTCTCCCTTCAGTCCAAGAGAAATTCTTCTCTCTTTCTTTAACATAGTTGTCAATGGTTTAACCAATGCTACAAAATCTGGAACAAATCTTCTAACAAAGTTGATTTTTCCAAGAAAACTTTGTAATGCCTTCTTATGATGAGGTAATGATAGCTGTGATATGGCTTCGATTATGAAAGGATCAATTGCTAAACCTTTCTTAGAAACAATATGACCAAGTAATTTTCCTTGATGTACTTGAAAAGATAGACTTTAGCGGATTCAAAGATATCCCAAATTGTCTGCATAACTAAAAATTCTACCTTAGGTGTATTAGATGTTCTTCTAAATTTTTTGAGAATACAGTAACATCATCTAAATAAACAAGGATGCATTTATTTAACAAGCTGTGAAAATCCATGTCCATTGCACATTTGAAATGTTGCACCAACATTTGAAAGGCCAAAAGGCATTCTTTTGTAAGCATAAGTACCCCACTTAGTGGTGAAAGTTGTTTTGTACCTATCCTCTTCTCGAACTAAAATCTGATTGTATCCACTATAGCCATCTAGAAGAGATAGTCTATCTAAACTAGAAACTATTCTCAAAATCTTGATCCATATTTGGAAGTGGGTAGTGATCTTTTAATGAAGCTTTATTAAGATCTCTAAAATCCACACATAATCTAATTTCTCCATTTTTCTTCCTAATAGAACAAGATTGGCTACCCAACTTGAATGCTTAACTAGAAAGATAATACTTGATTCAATCAACTTAGATAACTCTTTCCTCATTAGAGGCTCTATTTTGGGATTTATAGGCCTCTGTTTTTTCCTAACTGGCTTGGAATTTGGCTGTAATTCAATAGTGTGTTGTGCTAAACTGGGATCAAACCCTTTCAGGTCTTGGTATTTCCAAGTGAAAACATCTTTAAATTCCTTGCAAAGATTAATAAAAGAATGTTTTTCAGCTAAAGAACATACCTTTCCGAGAAACAAATTTTTTCCTTCATCAACTGAGATCTCTTCATAGTTATCAACATTTGTTGACATCTTAGTCTTGACCTTCCTTAACTTGATCGTCAGTGTTGAAAGATGTCTTCTAATGTGACCAGACCTCGAGGTAGTTTATTTGTCTTTAATTGAACAATCTAGTCACCATATAAGTGTTGTAATTTATCTTGATTTATTGCAGAAAATTCAGCTTCTTGCTGCAAAACCTACAGATTTGATCATCACTTTCAAAAACCTACCAATTCAAGTCATTATCAGGTATCAAGGCCTGATAATTAGCTTTATATGAGGCTGAATTTTTCTATTTTCAATTTGTTCCAGCACTTCAAAACTAGCACCAATTGTTGCAAGTCTATCTGCATGCTTATTTTTTGTTCTAGGAATGGATTGGATGTTAATAGCTTCAAAATATTCCATTAAGTCTGAAACTCTATGTCTATAAGACTTCATTAATGGATTCTTACAAACATTAAAATTTCTTACTTGATTGATAACCAACTCAAATCACCAAAATTTTTAACATGCTAATACCTCTCTTTTTGGCCCAAAGTAAGCCATGAATTAATGCTTCATATTCAGCTACGTTACAAGTGCATGAAAATTGAGACTCAAAGCTGAGAAATACCTTTCATTTGTTGGGGAAGTGAGCATCAAACCTGCTCCTTGTCCTTTCTTGTTTTTAGCTCCATCAAAATGAAGCTTCCAAATCCCTTCATTGCATTTTCTATTTTTGGACAACAAGGGAATTGGTGTATTTTCTTCATGCAAGCAATACACAAAACAAATGTGTTCTTCAACTTCTTTGAAAGGATCATGAGCATGTTCTTCATGTGTCTTTTCATCCATAAACAGGTTAGAAACACCATCTAATGCTGAAACATGAGCTATATTATCAAAATTAGACTAGTCTAAGGCTGCATAATTAGCTACTACATTAGAAGCATGAGGCTCAATGTGAAATCTAGCCAATGGTTCTGAATTGATAGTAACCTTGGTCCCATAATGAGTAGTGAAAATAAGAAAGACCAATCTGAAGAGAGATAGCCTCCTATCTTTGTTGTGAAATCTCTTGATAAACATATAGCAAAGTAAGGAGGTAAGTCTACAATAGTAATATCTTGTAATGGAAACATTTGGGCAAAGCATGCAATGTTACCTCTAGATTTCTGATGACACCAACTATATTAGTTGCAGTTCCATCCAACTATAGGACACTCTTTTCTATAGGTTCATACTGCAGACCCAATTTTTCTACAATTGCTTTTGGCATAATTGTGCTTACTTGCACCATTGTCCACCATACAATTATGAACAAGATGTTCTCCAATAATCAGTGATAGATAAAATGGTGGTGGCTTCTTGATGTCATGAGCATTTAAGACTTTCTAAACCATCCATTTAACTTCTTTGATGTGGTCTTGTTCCATTGTTCCAAGGACCATGTCTACTTTCTAGGACTTCCTTTTCTATTGTTTTAGAAGAAATCTATAGCTTAGCTAGTTCATGAGAAAGTAAATCTTGTTGTCCTGAATACTTAGAGCATCCCACATTGAGATGTTAACATTATGCTTTTTCATTACATCAACAATGTTAAAAGAAGCAACAATTTTAGAGACAAATTCTACTATTTTAGCATAGGCTTTGGTGAAAACTGATTCTCTTTTCAATTGCTTTTGATATCTGAGGTATAAATAACCTTCTTGGATCAAGGTTGTAGCTATTTTTTTGTTCTTTACTAGCTGTAACACCTACTATTTTTTTTAGGAACAACAACACTATTAGCTGGTTTTGGGCTTATAGTTGTTGTTTTATCAGTGATAGTAGGTAGAACAGGCCTATTCTATTATTTTTTACTCTCTGCAGCCTTTTCCTGAGCCCTAGTAGTAATTGCAATGAAATCATCCTCACTAAAATGACTAAGTTTTTTCAGTGCCTTCTGAACTGAGTATCTTGCTGCCCACCCTCCATTTGAGGCATGAATAATGTCTCAGATTGAGGTTGTGCAACAAGACTTATGTTCAGAAAAGCATTTGGGAAACTTGTAACTGAATGAGGTTGATTACAAGGTTGACACCACTCTTCTTCATAGCCATATTAATCGGACTAAAGTGTTAGATGAACTAGGAGCCTTTGGGTCAAATTTCCTTTGTTGATAAGGTTGCCTATAATTTTGATTCTATTGGTAAGGCTACCTATTTTGTTGGTTTAGCTGATTTTTCTAATAAGGAGCCTGATAAGGTCTACTAGGTAATGCAAGCCTATTCTCAATTGAAGTCATCTTGTTCCCCATAGTCTGCAAAGCTTTAAATATGTCATCATCGATGGGGCTGCAACAATAGGTTCTATAATTGTGATAGGTTGAGGAATAGGTGCTAAATCTACCAAAAAAGGCATTGAAGGCCTTGGTGCTAATTTTCCAGCTTGAATAAGACTATTTTCAGCTTGGATGGCAATATCATAGGCTCTGTTGGGAGAGTCTCTCCTCCCATAGACTAAATCATAGTTGAAATATCACTGTTTAATGCCCTAAGATAATAAAGAAAAGCATGATCAGCTTGAGGCTTGACACTTGCTGGAATTCTTTCCCAAGTTCTAGAAAAATGGATGTTGAAACTAGACATAAATTCATTGGGAGCTCTTTTAATGGTAGAAAGTTGTTTCTATGAGAGATAAATGATCTAATTATCTTGAAATTGTTTCAGCAATTTATCACCTAAATCATCCCAAGTTCTTATGCATCCAATCTCTAGATTTCTATACCATTGCAAGGCTTTTCCTTTAAGAGATGCAACTAAAAGTCTCAAAGCTACATCCTCATGAGTGATATTATGAACTACACATAAGGCTACAACATCTTTAATGTGCTCTATAGGTGTAACCTGATTTTCACCAGTGAATGATGGAAAAATTTTCATGGCAGCATTAGGGATGTCATGGTAAATTGGGATTACTAATGGGATGCCATTAGTAAAGGTCACAAAATTCCTAGGTGGTTGAATAGCCATTTGAAAGATTGGGATCTTGAATAGAGAAATTGATACGTGGTGAAGGAATATTAGGAGGAGGGTTATCAAAACTAGGCCTATTATAAGGTAAAGTATTACCAACTCTTCTCCTTCTTGCAAAATTCAAAGGTAAAGAAATAAACTCAGAAGGAATTCCTCTTACCGATGATCTTGTAGTTACTTTAGGCATGGAACATGCTGCAATACTAGTATGAAATCAGCCCTACGAAGTTACCAAATAGATCTTTAAATCTTTAGAATAAATTGTTGCAGCTTGTTGTCCCAAAAGTAACTTTTATCTATAAAATCTATTGTAGATCTGTTGTGAATATCTATAACTTGCATGCAGATCTGATTCATTGTCCCATCGGGCATGCCAAAAATTGTTATCTCTCAAAAGTGCACCTTGTAGAGAGATGGTCAGCAGTGTTCTAAGCTTGCAAATTTTATCTCTCTCTTTCGTAGATACAATGGAAACACCTCAGTCTGTGGGTATACCTATTTTGAGGTGAGTCTCCAGTATCAAGGCCGGTTCCTTATTGATGTATCCTAAACTGATTTTCTAGGGTTTAAGGGTAAAAGATGACTAAAAATGAAATTAAAACTAAGGTGATACACCAAAATTGTATGAGGTCTTTGACTGAGTACATGCACAATTGATATGGAATGAATTTCTGATGCACAGGCCAATAGTTTTCTGAAGATAATTAAGGGTAAACACTTTGATGTATTGAGGGATAATCACAACAATACTACTAAGTTACACATACACATTAATATCATGCAAAAATTACTGAATTTACAACAGGGTAAGATGATTAATCAGGAATTCAACATTCACAAGATTAATGGAAACATACACAAGACTACAAATAATTGGAAAGGTAGAAAATACTTCACATTCAAAGGGAAAAATTGCAAAAAATTGCTTCAACACTCTTATATCTAAAATTCCTCCTCTTTGTGCTTTGCCAAGGCACACAATATATATAGAAAAATTGATTCACCCACCCTTCCTAAAAATAGAATAAGGTTGTACTCACCCATGCATCCTATTTTTATCCTTTATTTAATAATAAATAAAGGAATAAAATAAATCAAACTAATACAAGAGAGGCATTAATAGCCTTTGATTACATACAGTCAAACTGAAGTTGATTGTTCTATTTTTATTTTTAAGAAAAGCATGGGTGAATAATTTGCTAATAATAAATCTTGCTTGATGAGCAAGTCTTCTCCTAGTGCATGCAATTTTGTCCTTTTTTTGATTTGTCCTTTTGTGAAGGCATGCAAAAATATATCCCTGTGAGTGAGAAAAATCAATTACATTTTTTCAATACTTGCAAAAAAAATTCATCCAAATATCTTTCTTGAATGGGACCACCTTTAAGCTTTTCGATGTTGACATTCCTTTTGTCTTCTAGTGATCACATGGATAACACATTTGTGAATCATCTCCAACCCCTTCCCATAGTGGGGACCACCTTTGTGAGCAATTAGTCTCACTCATTGGGTTTTTGACCCACTCTTGGCTTTAAAAAATTACTATGGTTTTAAACACATGACAAGGGCACTTTGTAAAAGGGTCACCATATTACATTCGGCCACCTTTGATGGCATATGGTACATTATAAGGTCTGCCACCTTTTGGTTATCATTGTATTATATATTTGTCATTTTTTGCATTTGATTGAATAAGACCATACTTCACCTTTTGGGAGATGTTGCATGAACATTGTTTGGTCAATTTTTTAATCATGGTGTTTGGACTATAGTTGGGATCCTTTTTGACATATCAGATGCAATAATTTGTTTTAATCATGGGGTGGCCCCCTCATGATGATGACTCACCCTCCATATGCTTTTTCGGTGGCATCTTAACTGGGTTGAGTTTGCTTTGAAATTTGTAATCAATCTCGGGTCATTCGATCTCTTATATTTTGATTTTGATCCGTGCCATCGATTCTTGACCTATGGTTAGGGTTTTTAGCTTTGCATTGAATGTGGTCGGTGGCATATGGAACCCAAGTGGTTTGCTTTGCTTGAATTTGGGGATCAATCTGAGAGCATTGATCTAGCATGGTTTGATTTCCGATTTTTGATTCTTGATGCTTCAATCAGGTTGAGTTATGTTGACTTGCCTCTCGATTTTACAGGTAAAGGGTAACTCAACCCTAATGATCATTTCATTTGGATTTTTTTAGTCTACGGTGAAGCCCTAGAAAAAAATTTTGTTGATTCCACCATTGTTGTGAACTCTTTGAGCTCGACCCCTCTGCATAAATGGTTCTCTGAGTTTGAGTGAATATGTATCTTTGTCATTTATTCTCTATTTGAGTTTTCTAGAAAATGGTTGTGGGTTCACCAACGTGATTGATCTCTTGGAACTTAGGACTATGTTATTCTTTGGTGTTTGAGTCTCTACTTTTTTTTGAGCTCTGCGAGGATCCTGTAGGTCTCGATTTCTTCATATTTATATGATCATTTCTCTGCAGGTTCTCAACTCTCTACGGGGTTTAATGGCTGCCATTTTAATTTTTTTCGAGCTTTGAGTTTATTCTGCCATTTTATCTTTGTAGAGAATTTTTATGTGATATGAGTTTCTTTCTTTGTTTTGATCTCTTTGTTAAAACCTTTCTTGGAAGTTATGTGAGCTATCATTCTTGGTTCTCCTCGAGGCGGTCACCATTTTGTGGGTTCGAGCTCAGTTAAATGGCTTTTCGAAGCCACTATGCATGTATCTTTTTTTTTCATTTGTTCAAACTTTCTTAGCAATATTCGGGTTTTTTCCACCAGTGTCTTCATCTTTGAGCTTTCATTTTTCTCAAAAAAGGTCTTTATCCTCTTTCTTGGCCACCATCATTGAAGTCCTTCTAGCTTGGGAATGTGTAAACTATCACACTGTTTGATGAGGTAAGGTAAGTCTTGACCTCCTAAGTATCACTATTGATTTATCACTACTATTTTGGCTTCAAAACACTGATGATCATTTCTTTTCTTTCATTTTCCATGTGATTTTTGAGGCAACCTTGGTCTCTGAGCCAAAACCCATTCTAGGTTTTTCATTTTAGTCTAATTGATCATCAAGCTAGTTATTTTTCACCTTTGACCCCAACCGGTAAGAAGTTTTTCTCAAACCTTGTGCTCATTTTGAAATTTTTTGAACCCTGTATGATCTCAAATTTCAATTTCAAAAGGTTAACTTGATGACCTAGGTTGAAAACACTTTTTAGACTTTTTCTTTTTTAGAGTTTGTACTTCCTTCTATTCGGCCATGTAATCACTGAGTTTGAAACTTGTGTTCAAGATTTGTGATCTCTGCTTATTTTCAATGCTTAAACCAACTTCTAATGTTCTGAAATGAAGAGATGTGGATCTCTTTGGTTTTTATTTCTATAATTTCTCATTTCCAAATTCATCCTCTTAAGCTAAATTGGACTTTACATATTTCATTTTCACTATTTTTCTCATAGCTAGGAGTTTAAGTTTGCATGTTATCTTCTTGTAGTTCTACAACTCATGTTTTCTTTGAGTAATTGACTATATCATTTTGTAATTCCTCTATTCTGGAGCTCTGTTATAATGTAAAACTTTCCTTTACTTATCCTTCATAACTAGAAGAGTGGTTACACTTGATAGTTGCCTTCACTTTCCTTTTATTTTTTTCCTTCTTCCTTTCAACTAAAAATTTTACTTATCAAGGAAATGTAAAATCATTCATCTGAATTTTTGCTTTGGAGCTATAGTGTAGTAGTATATGTATAATTGATGCTTTATTTCTAAAAATAATACTTAAGGTTTTATTTTGTAATTTATAAATTTATGAGCTTGATTTCCTTTGATTCCTCACTATTTGGCCCTCTTGTAACTCTTCGTTATGAGTATCCTTCTTCATTATCATCGGTTGTAAAATGACTTGAAAATTTGATTCTGAAAACTGAAAACTGTAGAAGTTAATCATTCACTTTGATTTGAGAGATTGGAAAGGACATAGCTGAACATTGAATTTTGTTGATATGTTGTAGTTTCATTTCTTTTCTGCTTAAATATTGTATTTGAGCTTCATTACACCTTTAGTATGCATGCTGGAAAATTTAAAATGTCCATTTTACATGGAAAGCCCTGTCAAAATTTTTTCCAAATTTCCTTCTTTTATCTCTATTTCAGCTATAATAGATGTACTTTCTTGATTCAAAATACAAAATGTATCACTTCTTTGTTGAATTTGATCTGTTTTGGAAACTGAAACATAATAACTGTTATCTTGATCATGGCATGCTTTTCAGCTTTCTGTATCACTTATTTGATTTTCATACAGCTTTTAGAGCATGTATTAGTTAAAAACAACATGATGGAAAGTTGTAAATGTCCACTTTTCATGGCAAAGCCCTGTCAAAATTTTCTCGACTTTTCTCATTTTGTTTTAGTTGTAATCTTCCTTTTCCAGTTAACTTCAGCCTTCAAATTCTGATTCTTTTGCTTCACCTTTGAGTTGTATTCTGAAACATGTACTTCTATTTGCAAGTCTCTTCTTTGTTCAGTACTGTAACTTATTCTATTTCTAGAAAGTTGTCAAACTTTGAGTTGCATTCTTCCTTCATACCGGCATGTACTTAAAACTTATTTGCTTCATGTACCATAGGATAGAAGTATTTGAACTATGCAATCTTTATCTATAGTGAGAACTATAAGACATGATTTATTTCTTCTTTTCAACAACTTGTACCTGCACACTTAAGAAAATAGTTAGAAAATATTTAGGCTTTTTGGCCTCTCTTATGTCCATGGTTTTTCTTTTCTTCTCTTCTTCTTTCTTTGAGTGAGTAAATCATATATGTTGTTTGATCTTCATGTAATATATATCTCTGTTATTAGAGATCCATATGCACAAATTAGGATAGTATAGGAATATGGATTAACCCTGAGCTCATAAAATGATAGTTTTCTCTTTTCTTTTTTCAGGTACAGTGCTTTCAGCAATGAAGATGGAGAGGGAACAAAGTTGAAGATGAGGATGCATCAACCAAGGAGAAACCTCCAAGGAAATGATGGGTTCACTCATACTCCTTTATTTTCTCTTTCATGCATATGTACCTCTTATTTCAGTAGTTGTACTTTACTTTTAGTTACATCCCATGGCTTGTGTGGGAACATTTGAAATTCCTTATGAATAAAACATTGAATTGTGAAATTGAGTTGTGTATTTTTTTTACATTTCTGCTTTCTGATATGGATTGTATGATGAACTAAACAACCCAATAATATAATTGAATGTCTTAATCATGAAGGAAAGAACATTAAAGAATACCTGTAACATCCAGTAATGAACTCTGATTTCTGTAATCTAGTCATGATTGTTGCTTCAAAACCTAACACTTCATCTATTCTACAATTCGGTGTCTTCATCAAGACAACACAATTGTCCTTCGGGGCTTGTGTTCTTTTGTTGAAGATAGCATGAAATTGTAGGCTATGTGATCTATTATGTTTTGTAACAACACACATAGCTACAGATTTCATGTAATCATTACTATTTTTACACAAGTGTATTTTCAACAAGTCTTCGATGGTTCTTTTCCACACAAATTGATGATGCTATCATTTCACCTACTATATTCATCCCTATTATCATTCCAACCAATACACTACTTCTTCTACCCCTCCTATCACAACATTTCCTACAAGTCTACTCGATGGTTCTACATTTGCACATATAGACACTTCCAACAAATCATGATAGATAGAACTCACCAATGAATCCTTAGCACAACATGATTTTACTCCTCTAGGCATAGATTATTCTTATTTTGAGGAAAAATTTGTGTCCAACATCCGAGGTGATTATTGTTTCAAAACATCTCCTCCACCAATGCTATGGTATTATATACAGATATTTTAACAATGTTGATGATATTTCATCTCCTTCTCTAATGATGGTTACTCTGCGGTCTCCCCTTAACATGTAATTTTTCATCACTAGGTCCTTTTGGCACCACATTCCTTTTACTCCCACTTGTTTAGATACTATTTGTACATGTAACGCTTTGCCTAAATTTAGTGTGACACTTAACGACATCTTACCCCGTCTTCACTCACCCCCTACCTTTACCTTGGTTAATTACACATCACATAATCTTATGGTCTACGAGTCCTTCATTTGATGATATTTATTACACATGCTTCTTGTGACTCTCTTCTAACACTGGGACAGTCTAGCTCAATTATATCGTGGTAACATTGATCCTCTTCACTCATCACTCACATTCACCATGTATTTTGATCTTATCTCAACTCCTCATTATGTTACAAACATTTTCCGTTGGCATGCTCATTATTGCTGATCAATTTCCTTTTACCAATGAATAATACACAATAAACATTTATAAACTTCCGGAAATGTGTCTTTATATGATCCACCGCAATTTATCACTTATTAGGTTTCGATGCATCCCTAGTAGGTTTTTATCATCACAACGATGATCTCCTTTATGGAATTTCTTAGCCACATGTCACCACTCATACACTTGGGGAAATAAAAATTACACACCCCTCCTATTTTAACCTAGCTACATAGTCTTACATCACACATTTCATATCTACCACTCATTTTCATTTCCTCTAGAACATCACATCACGTATCATAAGCATCATCATTACCTAATGACACACTCTTGATCTTCGATTCATACTTGATTGTTGAGTGATTACCATTACACTGAATCCCACACACCACACTTAGGAATTACACATTTCATTTCACCATATATTGTGCATTGTATATTATATGGTACTAGCTTTACATTTTATCACCAAATATCCTTTTTACCACCCCATCTTCCATATTCTACATTGCATTATTCATACCATGTAATTACACACCCTAGTAACCATTTACTCACATACACTACATTATTCTATGTGATGTGCTCACTACCCTATGACGCACTTTAGTTCCTCACCATACTCAAATGTTGAGGGTTTACCAATTAAATGTTCCTTTACCTTCACCATGCAACATTTCATCTTCCCACATTTATGCACCTAGTGAGATACACTTTAGGCTACATCATCACCCATATTTATCTTTACATATGATAGTGGTATATGCTTTAGGTTAAATCACCACCTCTTTCACATCATTTTGTAGTGGCATAAACCTTTGGTTAAATCACCACCCTCCATTATTTCATCTTATAGTAATATATGCTTGGTGATCAATCACCACTCATTTGTCCATCATATAGTGATATACACTTAGGGATAAATCATCTCTCATCCATTCAAAAATTCTTGATATATGATTCGATGTAAGGTTCATGCACATCTCTCCAAATGTCGTACTACATTACCACTACACATACACATTCATCGTAGCATGTTGACATAACCTTCAAGATTTCGACCATTACCCGATGACACAAATCATGTTTACGCTTCTTTATGGAATCTCGTGGGGAAAAAATGAACCTCTTTGCATACAATTTCATATATTTGGGGGCATATTGCTCCTATTATTCCATCATACATTCTATTCCATCCATCTATAACATATTGCATTGTCTGGGGGTATTTACTCTTGTTTACTATTATTTTGCATGATCACTTTATTATATATCTTAGCTTGATTTTTTAGATTCCATTATCATACACACATGCACACCCATGCCTTTGTTCAGTGTGATCAAAAATATAGAACAATTACATATGACATGGATGCTCACTTTCTACCCTTCCTATACTTTGTCGTTGGGGGCATCCATCATTTGTCTCATATAGGTGTTATTATTTCATTTTGTACTTAGAATCTTATATAAATTTCTCATACACATTTTGACATATGGGTTATAACTCTAACATTCTAATGCATGTTCTATGTGCAACAATTATTTTGCAAGATTACATGTTTCCATGACTACTTGGTGTTTTTTCTATGCTTGTTTGTTATTTTTTATCATTGTATGTGGGATTTTCTCTTTGCTCATGTGCACGCTTTTTTCTAACTTACCTCTGTGATGGCCTTCCATGTCTTGCAACCTCGTGAGTGATGTCCCATGTTTGTAACCTATTTTTGATGTCGACTTGTCTTCTTGCATGTTTGCACTACTATGTTTGGTAGTTCTTATATTGTTTGTGTATTTTACACTTATTGCATGCATGTGTTTTCGTACTAATACTTATTTCAGCTATCCATCCTCTTTGTGTGAACCTCATTTTCTATCAAGTGTTTTCACTTTCCCCTTCTAGGGAAGAGTTATACAGCGTGCCGCAGTATAGTAGCTCCTTTTTGAGTCGAAATTCTCCTTTCAAAGGTGTCATAGCATGTGCCCCTAATGAAGGGGGCATCATTAAGGGTTTTGTCAAACTAACACAACGTATTTACACTAGTTCAAGATAATGTACTTTCTTTCCTTGGAATTTTTGGTTTACATATAGCAAAGTAAGTTCAAACCAATCTACGAACTCCAAAACATCAACTTGTACATGACAAGGTTTCCTTATCATTTCTAGGAAGAATTTAAAGGTTGGAGGACACAAAAATTTCCTACCTATAATTCTTTGGCCATTTTCCGTTGTATTTCCCAAAAAAATAAGACACTACAGATATAGTTTCACGTACATTTCAATAGAAGTGATTAAATATTGAGGAAACAGAGCATTTCTTCATTATAATTCTTCAAAGAGGGTAGCATCGATCACCCTGAAAAATTATAGAAGTATAGGATATCCTTCTACACCCTTTCTCTCAACATGGAACAGTGCACACATTCCAATTACATGTTTTCATTTATCTTATTTTAAATTTATGTATTTATTCTTGTGTATTTTTCATAGCATATTTGACATTTACATACATATATATTTGACTACTTGATTGTTTTCTCCTTGCAGTTCGCTCTGTATGAGAAACAACTAGTCAAATTAGGGGCAACAAAAATGATGATGATGATGATGATAGTGTAACAATGACACACCGTGACGACACTTACCTTTATTAACCATGCAACTACACTAAACACTACATTAGCTACACATGTTTTTCTCCCTAGGTTCACTCTCATCTCTTTTTATGCGCATTTTTCATCTCTAGAATTCCATGAACCGCCATATTTTTTTTTTTTTCATTCCATGGTAGAGTCTAGTCCATCGGCACATCTCTTCTACACTCTTCATGGATATCGTGTACACACACTTCCTATCTACTTTATGTTACCAATCTTTTCACTCACTAACATAAAGTGGGGGTATAATGTAATAGCATAATATTGCACATTAGACATTATTTAGCCTAGTTTTCTTACTACTTTGTAGAGGGGTTTTACGTGAATAAAGTACTAATTAATCCCACATTTTGGCCATCTTGTTTTATATTTTATTTCTTATTTATCGCACAATCCCACATATATGCCCAAATATTTCGCAACTGCCCCATCATTTTAGCCTCAACCGGGGCACCATGTAGTACCCACATTTTATAGCCTCAGTTATCTACTAACTTATTTACTCATAGTTATTATTCAACAAGGGTTTTGACATATTTTGGACATTATGTTATTCTATTTGTTCTTCATGGACATGTATGGTGGTTTGGCCACGTAGCAAAAATTTATCTTTGATTAGTATGTTGAAACGTTTTAATAGATGTTGTGGGTACTAAAATATTGCTATGGTATTTGGGTCTAATTGATATATGATGGATACATAGTTTAGTCACAGACCTTGATGATATAGAATATTCTATTATTGATGAGAACACGTGATGACATGGATATATGTCATCTATATGTATTACAATGGCAAAAATATGCTGAATTTGTGTGAAATTATGCATGTTTCTCTATTACGATTCCATGTCGATGATGTGATTGCAAAAATTACATGTTTACACTTGATCGCTTTATTGAGTAGTGTATTTACACTTGTATTGACATACACGCGTTTAAATCATATAATCTGCAGGTTTGGAGTACCTACTAAGATAGTTGTTGATAATGCTATGAGCTTTCGAGCTAAACCTTTGGTAGCCATGTGTCATGAATATGGGATCAATTTAGCATATGCTTCCAATTACAATCCCCAAGGCAATGGACAAGCATAATCAAGTAATAAGAATTTGTTGAAGATAATAAGGAGAACCTTGGAGTTAAACAAATGAAAGTGGGGTGAGTAATTGAAATTTTTTGTTTGGGTTGATAGAATCATTGTTAAAAGGGATAATAGAAAAAGCCCGTTTGAATTGGTATATGGAACTCAAGCCCTACTTTCCCTACAAATGTAATTATCTTCTTACCAATTTTTCCAACAATTAGAGGACCAAGAGGTCAATTCCTATGATGCTCGTATAAATAAAATTGTGAAATTGGATGAGAAGAGAAGAGAGTCCCACCAAAGACATGTGAAGTTTAGGGAGAAATTGAAGAAGCTATTTGATAAAAATGTGAATCCGAGAGATTTCAGTGTGGGAGATCTGGTGCTACTATGGGATAGCAGACATGAGGATAAGGGAAAGCATGGAAAGTTTGATGCATTATGGATGGGCCCTTATTCTATTGACCTTTGGATTGGAGAGAACACCTTTTTCCTAAAAGACTTATATGGGGAATTGTTTGAATTTATGATTAATGATAGGAATTTCAAACATTTCCTGACTGATTTCTCATAATTGAGAGACACACCATTGTGTAGTTTATATTTGTTTGGTTTTGTTTTGATTTTTTGTGGTCCATGGTGACTAGTTTTTGTTGGTTTCTTGGTTCATCTTGAGGGAATTGGTTATTGTGTTTCTGATCCGTAAGCTTGTTCTTTGACTATGTTTCCTAATGGATTTTTGGCACATGGTATGTTGTTCTTGTGGCACTCGCAAGGAGTACCCATCCCCGAGTCAAAGCTGATTTTTGTGCTCAATTTAATATGTCCATGTTCGTTCAAAAACATCTAAGTTTACATGGTTTGAAGTTTTCTTTGTCTCCCTATATGGATTCGTGAAAGATTTTTCTTTCATTTAGTTTTCATGATCAATCCTTTCCTTTGGTTGAGGATCACATTGAGTTAAAATATTTTCTTCCATTCCCCTGTCCATGAGAAAGAATTTGTAACTTGGGTGTAAACTCAGGTTTTTCCCCTTCCTTCCTATCAATTTTTGTCCCAATATCTATGGAAATGTGGTCCTTTCTAATTGGATGTGGCCCGATGGGTCTTTTTGGTGAAATTTTCCACTTTTGTCACATTTGTAAAAAATACCAAATTGGCCTCGTGGCCTTGATAACATCTAATTGGTTATTCAAAAAATATGAAGCAACAGGGAAAAAGTATTACTTTGACCCCGAAGAAGGACATGTGGTAGTTTTTCATGTTACAAGCGGGAAGGTAGGTCGACGGAACATTTTGAAGTTTTTTCCTCTTTGTACGAGGGAGAAAAGTTATGAAATAACTCACAAATCACTGGGGCCCACATCAAAAGTTACAAGTGCGAGGTGGGTCCCTGAGGAATTTTGAAACTCTAAGGTCCGCTTCAACTCAAAAATTTTCCACATGGAGGTTCAGCACTCATCCGATGATCGACGTCTAGGTCCTACCTTAGCAGTTGCCAAGGAGACATGTGGAGGCTTCTACTGGATCCTCTCTATACTTAAAATTTTCAAGAAAATTTCTAAGGCCTGGGACATGTGGAGGGCCCGCACCTATTTGGGGACCTACCCCTGTACTTTACTTTTGAAAGAGTGCCGAAGGGACACTTGGAGGATTCCACTGCATCTTGTCCATACTTATAATTTTCAATGGCTGAAGAAACTTTCTCAAACCCTAGGCACATGGTGCCTTCCACTAGTCCTTAAACATTTTCAACAAATTTTCCAGCCGAGAAATGTGGTGAGGCCATGCTTATTAAGGGTCTCTACTTTTGGGCACCATATCAAAAGAGACACATGGAGGCTTCCACTGGCTCCTTTTATACTAATACTTTTTTAAAGGCCAAAAGTTAAATTTCTTGGGCCCAGGATACGTGGAGATCATGTGCTTGTTTGATGTCCCGCCTCTAAACTTCATCTTTGAATTTACGCCAAATGAACATGTGGAAGCTTCTGTTGGTTCCTCTTTGCACTTGGCCAACGCGACTCACAAACGTAGGTAATGTGGGATAATCCGTGCACATGTGACACTCATTTCTGAGAGGCATGAATGTAGGCATCCATGCGAGGGAACTCATTTCTCAAAGTGTATTCTCAAGGGTGAAGAGGATTGCTTGTCAGACCCAACTATACAGAGCCACCTGAAAATGATTGAAAAGGGGATTCTCGCATGACATAATAAAAGAATGATTACAAGAACTATCAAAAAGTAAGGGCATGGCATCCCAAATATGGTTGATTTTTCCACCTTGTAGGTTCGGCTATAAATTTGTTAAACGTCACTTTCTCGAGAAAAATTGGTAATGTTGGTTCTCAATTTGATCTTACCCCATTTGCTCTTGAAATTCTTCAATCAACAGCTCTGTCATATTTTCTATTTCTTTGAATGGATGCGTGAAAGTTTTTCTTCATTTGTATGTTGTTGAAGATCCTTCTCCATGGTCGTGGATCACATTTGGGCCTTGTATCATTTCCAAATTCTTTGTCCTTAAAGAAATATTCAATTTTGGGCACAAATGGTGAAGTTCCCTTGCATCTTACTATTTGATGGGCATGTTTTCCCCATCAAATTATATCTCAACATCTTTAGATACATGTTCATTCTTGATTGGTCAGGCTCGGTGGGTATTTTTCATGAAATTTTCCACTTTGGTCACATTTGTAAAAAATATCAAATTGGCCCCGTGGCCCCAATAGTCTCTTTGATTGGCTATCCAAAAAATATGAAGAGGTAGGAAAATTCTTACTTTGACCCCAAAGAAGGACATATGGCATATTTCAAAAGTTAGAAGCGAAAGGTGGGTCATTGGGGCATTTTGAAGTTTTTTTCCCTTTTGTAAAAGGGAGAAAAGTTATAAATTGATCTACAACCCCATAAGGAAAAATTGTTACTTTGACATCGAAGAAGGACACATGGCATATTTAAAAAGTTAGAAGAAAAAGGTGAGTTTCCAAGGCATTATGAAGTTTTTTTCCTTTTGTAAAAGGGAGTGTTATCACTGAATCACAGCACCCCCCGTGTTGTGATGAGTGCATATTCTTGAACTCACGATGTGATTGGATAACATGGGTACTATCTCCAAGTTGTGGGACTTGTTACTTGAGATAGACCTCCAGAGAAAGATGGTTCTTGCTCCTAAACTACCTACCACAATCTACTCTAATGCAGGGTAAGCTAACTATCATAATCTAGTTTTCCAAGGAACCAAGGAGAGAGAGTGCATAGAATGAAAGCATACACTAGAAAAGGAGGGTGTGTGAGAGTATCCTTCCAATGTGTGAGATAAATAAGCAAAATGCACACTAGAGGGAGTGATGACAGTTCCCCACGATCTAGCAAAAATGCATTTTACAACAACATTTCAAACACACACAATGATAGTGGATCCCTACGTGAACATAATAATAGACACAGTATTCTTGTAATAAAGATTAAAGGGGCAAGAAGAATGCAAGAAAACACAAGCAGGGAAGATACATCCACAAACTTATATTTTATTGCTTCATGATATGCACAGTTCAATCTATTATAAGATAAGGGCCTGGATCGCCATTCAATGAGTCCACTACAAGGGCCTGCAGCACATTGGCTTCACAAAGAAATTTTGACAAAGCTTTGCTATCTAAAACTCCCCCTTACAATGAGCCCAACACTCCAATTTATAGAAAAAATGAGAAGAGAGAGAGAGGAAAAAATGAAAATCCTAAAATCTATCCTTCCACCACTTCTAAGAGGAATTAAATGGATTAAAATGATTTTATATTACTTGTAAAAGTCTCCCCATACTGTCCTAGGTGCTGCAACAGAGAAAGAATGATGACCATGCCTCTTAATTGCACTCCCAACCACCAAATAAAACACTGTTATGAACCCGGCCACGTTTTATAAAAATCCCCATCAATGTCTCATCAAATCCTAAATTTCTCAATTTTTTTGTGTCGGACTCGAGCCACAATTCCAACGGTACCAATTTTGTGTGATTTCATTGAGAAATGCAAAAGTTATGGCCTTCTGAGTGCGGGTAGCTATTTTGGGTCTAGCAGGTGTTTTCTGTCATTTGCCGGGAATGAGAATTAACTAACTGGAGCTGAATATGATTCCCACATTGATATTTTTACATTTTCTTCATCATCTGATCAATGATGTTGAATGGGGATGAAGCATCCTCTACTATCCTTTATCTTGCATGACTCATTCCTTCAACATGGGCAACAACAACTGACATCTGAGTTGGTTTAGGAGCTGGTTTGGGTGCTCCTTGCATGTTTGGAACTACATTTTGTTTGCCAAAAGCTTGTGGAGTGGTAGAAGGTTGTGGATTACTTGGAGCCAATGGCTGACTTTCACACAAATTTCTCCTTTTGACCTTGTGTTGGTGTAACACTTTGAGAGGGTATTTGATTCATACCACAGAAATCTTCAGCCTGCCAATTGACAAGAGTAGTTTCATTCGGAGATGTTCCTTGCTGAGGTGCTTCTTGCTACTGATCTTCTTCATGGCTGGACTCTTGCGACCCACCAATAGTTTGCACCATCAGAGCCTGATTTAATGCACCGTTAAAGCACATTGATTGGTTATGTGGCTGACTACACAGGAAACACCAATCATATTCCTGGGCCATGTTATTTTGCACTGGTACCAAAGCTCTAGATGTGGATGCAACATTGGGATTATAGGGCTGAAATGGTCTGTTGGCAGGAGGCCTTGCTTGATTCTGATTTGCAGCTGGATTGGGTGGTCTTTGAGGCTGATATGGCTGCCTGTTAGGTTGAGCTTGAGGCTGATAAGAAGGTCTAAAACTTTGGGCTTGCTGCCTCTTGAGTGTAACCAGCTCATTACCTAAATTTTGCAATTGCTTCATGACTTCTTGAAGTTCGTTTGAGGCACTAGAAGATGAAGTAGAAGCTTCACTTGAATTCTGATTTCTAGGAGTGGGAATAGGAGCTAAAATAGGCACTTGATTAGTACTTGGGCTTTCTAAACTTGGATATAATGGCATTGGAGGCCTAGGAGCTAGCTTTCCAGCTTGAATCAAACAATTTTCAGCTCTAATGGCAATGCTATAAGCAATAGGGATAGTTGTGCCTCCCATGGATTGAATCAACATAGAAATATCAGAATTTAAAGCTTTAAGGTAATACAGAAAAGCACCTTCTACTGCTGGCCTTAATACCATTGGAATCCTCTCCCAAATCCTTTGAAATTTGAAGTTGAAGTTAGTCAACTACTCATTGGGAGCTCTCTTGATGGTTGTTAGTTGTTCCAAAAGGGACAAATTATCTCCCTTCTCTCCAAACTGCTCGTGGAGGGCTATACATAGTTGGTTCCAATTTTGGATAGAACCTGAAGCAAGGCTCCTGAACCATTGCAAAGCCTTCCCTTTGAATGAAGATGCCAATAGTTTGACAGCAACTTGCATCTCATTAATCTCATGGATTGCACAAATATTACCAATGTCCTTAACATAATCACCAAGAGTGGTCTGATTTTCTCCAGAAAGTATGGGATGTTCTTCAATGCTGCAATCGGGATTGGATTTTGTGCACTGAGAGCAAGTGGGTTACTGCAAGTGAAGTTGACATATGGATTTGGTTGTGCCATCCTGATTGGTCGAAGAACTCTTGTTGATTAGATGAAAGGCCTACCAGGTGGAGGTGTTGACAAGGTTCTATAAGGTGGAGATGGAGATCTTTGAGCTCTTCTTCCCCTTCTTTCTCTTCCCGGAGATAGGTGTAGATAAATAGATAATCCTTCCTCCCTAGTTCTCAACTCCGGTCTCGTATTCTTCTCATAAATCTACTAGGCTTGGGCTGCTAAAACCAGCGGATTAAACGTCTTTTGGAGTCACCGGATGTGTTATTTTAAAGCTTCTTCAAACCTGGAACTTACACAAGTGCACATCGATCTTGTTATAATGAAAGTGAAGACCTCTAAGCTCCCACCGGGCATGCCGAACTATTATCACCGAATCATAGCACCTACGTGTTAATACGAGTGCATAAACTTGAACTTATGGTGTGATTGGATAACATGGGTACTATCTATAAGTTGTGGACTTGTTACTTGAGATAGACCTCCGAGAAAGCTGGTTGTTGCTCCTAAACTACCCGCCACAACCTACTCTAATGTAGGGTACGCTAACTATTATAATCTAGTTTTCAAAGGAACCAAGGAGAGAGAGAATGCATAAAATGAAAGCCTACACTAAAATGGTGATACACAAGAAGAGGAGGGTGTGTGAGAGTATCCTTCTAATGCGTGAGATAAAGAAGCAAAATGCACACTAGAGGGAGTGATGACAGTTCCCCACAATCTAGCAAAATGCATTCACAACAATATTTCAAACATACACAATGATAATGGATCCCTGCAAGAACATAATAATAGACATAATATTCTTGTAATCAAGGTTGAAGGGCAAGAAGAATGCAAGAAAACACAGCAGGGGAAGATACATCCACAAACTTATATTTTATTGCTTCATGATATGCACAGTTCAATCTATTACAAGATAAGGGCCTGGATCACCATGCAAGGAGTCCACTACAAGGGCCTGCAACACATTGGCTTCACAAAGAAATTTTGATAGAGCTTTGCTATCTAAAAAAACTCCCCCTTACAATGAGCCCAACACTCCAATTTATAGAAAAAATGAGAAGAGAGAGAGAGGGAAAATGAAAATCCCAAAATCTGTCCTTCCACCACTTGTAAGAGGCATTAAATGGAGTAAAATGATTGTATATTACTTGCAAAAGTATCCCCATATTGTCCTAGGTGCTGCAGAAGAGAAAGAATGATGACCATGCCTCTTAATTGCACTCCCAACCACCAAATAAAACACTATTATGAACCCAGCCACGTTTTCTAAAAATATCAATCAATCTCTCATCAAATATAGAATTTCTTGATTTTTTTGTGTCGGGCTCAAAGTCACGATACCAACGGTACCAATTTTGTGTGATTTCGTTGAGAAATGCAAAAGTTATGGCCTCCCGAGTGCGGACAGCAATTTTAAGTTTAAGTCCTGCAAGCGTTTTCTGTCATTTTACGGGAATTATCATTAACTAACTAGAGATGGATATGTTTTTTTTTGTATAGAGGACGTCTTGCTCATTCCAGAAAGTCCAATTTTGTGAAAATCGAGCTCGTAGTCAAAAGTTATGACCGTTTGAAGTTCACGGTCAAACGTTGACTTTTCTTCTTTGCCTTCGCCGTTCGGCTTTTCGCGTCCGTGCGTACTTTTTTGTCCCGGCTGTCCTGTGGACTTACTCGGGACAAAAATTTCCAAACTTCCTGAAATGGACCATCTTTCGGAAAATCGGCCAATTCGTGTCCCACACGTACTTTTGTCTCGGTAGTCCCAAACCGCGCAAAACAAAAAAAATTGACGATTTTCCTTGCATCGATCGCCTCGGCTTTTCGCATACTTCGTGTCCCAACGTCCCAACAGACCACCTCGGGACAAAAAATTCTGACTTAGCTGATTTTCTTTGTATTTCAGCCCCAAACTTGGTACAACTAACCTCGGTACAACCCGCACCGGACCGGTACGATCCGCACCCTTCGGACCCCAAATGCTTTAAAACAGCTTCTGCAACCTTATTTTTGCATTTTTTCTATTTTTTAACTTGTTGAGATTTCTTCTTAGATTAGAGAGTTAGAGAGAAGCCAGGGTCCCCAAAAACATGATTTTGGGCCTTGAATCAATCTACTTGCTTGGGACTGAAGAATTTGATGCATGTTATCAAAATTACCTTGAGGGGTGAATTTTGGATAACAGGAGCAAAGTGATAAATTGATCCGCAACCCCGCAGGAAAAAGTCTTAATTTGACCCCGAAGATGGACACGTGGCCATTCATCAAAAGTTAGAAGTGGAGAGGCAGGTTGTTGGGGCGTTTTGAAGTTTTTTTTTTCCTTTTTTAAAAAAGGAGACAAGCTAAAAAATTGACCCGCACTCGCTAGTAGGCCCACATAAAAAGATAAAATCAGGAAGGTGGGTTGGCAGAGGAAAATTGGAGATTTTTCCTTTTCATTAAAAAGGGTAAAATTACATAAATGAGTTGTGACTCCATCAAAGGCCAAGTTAAGCCATGAGTTAAGCCCAATTTTTAAAGGCGAGGGGCGGGCAAAATGTTAAAATTGTACATTTTCTCCAAAAGTCATAAAATACAAAAGGCAACCCTAGGCCCACTTCAAATCATATTTTTCCACGTGGATGGCTCTAATCTAAAGTTGAGAATGGGAAAAATCAATGGTTTCTATGCATTGCATCTGATTTTTCCACCATTATTGCTCCAAGATTCCTGGAGATGTGAATACACATTGTTTTTCATCATTTTTGATGAAATTTCTTGTCATTTTTGTCTGTAAAGTGCAATTGAATGGATTTAGAGCTTAATTTGTGAGTCCAAGGAATGTAAAGGTTGATATTTTGAAGTTGGAATTGTTTAGACACTTGCAAAAACATGAATTACCAGAGATGCTGGATGTAGAGAAAAGTTGCATTGGAAAGAATGGGAAAAGGATGAAATGATGGAGGTCATGAGCGTAAAGGATGAAAACCGTGTTTCTAGAGGAGATGATTGGGTGCCCTAGTAAAAACACTAATGGAGATATTTGCAATGATTCACCTTTTCGAATAACTGGCAACTTTTTTGCAAACTTGTTATATGTCATTTTCTAGAAATCATGATCAAACATGTAACAAACAAAGATTACTTGAATATTATTTTCTTGGGGGGAAAGCTTGGATGTAAATTGAGTGTTATAACAAGCATGATTTAGTCATGCAAATGGTAGGGGGTTGTATTTTTACGAGAAATTTTGAGAAATCCCATCTTCCTGAGAGACCATCTGAGAAACCTGTTAATCTCTTACGTTTTAGATTTGATCATGTCAAGTTGGTTGCAAATGTACAACCATTGAAAAGCTCTAAGATTGTTCAAGAAACCTTCCCCTACTGATGAATCTAATCAACTTCAAATTAATCTGTGTTAATCTTGGGAAAATTTGTGTTTACTTTATTTCAAAATGTCTGCAAATAGTATTTCTTGTTCCTATTGTAATCTTGTGTTAAAATCCCTCCGAATCACACAGATACTCTGTCGATATGATAGTTTAGTGGCATTTGAAATTTCATTACAAGAAGATCCTTCATCCTATAACAAGATAAAAATTTAAAATCACTTTAGTGTCATTTTGTTGAAAAATATTGTCTCGTAAGCCTTTGAGTGTATTTTAGGCATGAGGAACCAGGGGTCTTTGATGTTTAATTAAGTCTTTAGCTCGAGCCTTCATGTTAAATTCTTAGATATTGTGAGAAACCGTGCAAATCTGGGCCTCCATTGATGCACACCTTCTGGTTGAAGGAATATTTTAGCTATTCTGAACCATTCTATCATTTTTTTTTCCAATTGTTGTGAAGGTTCTCAAAGATCTTGAAAAATCAAGTTTATCCTGCTTAATCTCCCACCAAATATTATTCAAAATAATGAATCCTACCTGAACTACCCATGTTTTCCCTGTATGTCCAAAAATGAATAAATTCTACTACCAAAATATGCAAAAGCAATAAGGATTCCATAATGTCTTTAGTAACCTTAACCTTGTTTAGAAAATATCACCATTCTTTAGAAGTGACAACTCGTGAGAGTAAATTTTTGATGCATTGATCATATTTCTCAAAGTTTCCTTTCAAATTTGTACAAAGAAGGATATATTCATTCTTCTTCACCAAAAAGGTTACAAAATGGGTCCTCTCACCCTAGTTTAAAGGCACAACCTAAAGTAGTGAGGATAGATAAAATACTTATGAAGGTGCTATCCATTTCTCCAACATCTGAGTGACAAAGAACCAGTTGAATCACCTCCTAGCTATAAAATGACATACATGATGATTTATCTATTTCTAGGCTTCTTTTTAAATATGTGATGTTTCTCGGCTTAAAGGGGAATTATTAGCATTGTCGGGGATTATTTGAACTCTAGGACCTATTTGTGTGACAACAACACCTTTTGGTTTCGTTGTTAGGGACTTATTAGCATTTCTAGGGATTATTTGAACTCGGGATGTATTTGTGTGGCAACAACACTAGAATGGCATTTTTTCCAAGGACTTATTAGTGTTACCAGGGATTATTTGAACTTCGAGACCCATTTGTGTGGAAACAACATCTGAATGAAACCATTTCTAGGGACTATTTGAAAAAAATTGTACACATACCGACCATGGTAATGTTTCTTACATGATCTAAGTGTAAATACGTTGTTTAAATGTCATCCTTTGTTGAGATCTGTAATATTTGTGTAAGTTACAAGTTTTGTTTGCAATATTTCCAGTTTCTATTTGTTTTTGCACTAAGTTTACATCATTAATGTTAAATACGGGTAAAGGAAGGTCAAATATGTGAAGCTTTGCATGAATTTATTGTTGATAGACATTTGATAGATTAATTTTAGTGAATTTTCACAACTAAGGTGAAAATCCTTAGTGGCGACTCTATGTTGAATTAATTTTTGATAAATGTCAGTGTCTTAACCTCTATCAATTGAAATTTATCACTAATATTTGCAAAGCTAGAAGGAAGAAGATCTTTCTTCATTAAAGACCCTACTAGAAGGTTGTTTCCAGAATTGGGAAAGATAAATTCTGAAAGGAAGAAGAATTTGGAAAGTTATTGGAGATCAGAAATCAAGAAAAGAGTTATCAATTATGGAAACTGATCATCCTGTCATTGAATATTTCCATACTTCCTCAAGTGCTTTTGAATCAGGTAGTCTTTTTGTAGATCAAAATTCTCCATCTGGAGAGGGGCCTTCATTTGTATTTGAAAAGTTTGTGTCTCATTCTTGTCCTGTGTTTTCCAAAGATGATAGGATCTTCCAAGAAACAAAGTTTTTAGAGAACATTCATTCTAAGAATTACATTCTTGTGCCCTCGTAGACCCCTCACTCCTCATAATTTTGTATCTCCTGTCCTCCATTTCTTGTCACTACTTTTTGGCCTATAAATTTTAGAAGTATGGCTGGATATCCAAATGTAGAGCCAAAAGATGTTAGAAATAGACTACCTAAATTTCAAGGAAACAATGTTATCACTGGAGATCAACATTTAAATTTTTTTGTCAATATGATGGAAGAATTTGAGATTGAATTTGAGGATGTGTATATAAAACTATTTATTCATACTCTTGAGGAGGATGCACGTGACTAGTATAAATCTTTACCAGACAACTCAATAGACTCATGGATAGAAATGAAAAATGATTTTAGATTGCAATATGGGGATAAGACAGATCCCAGGTTTCTTTTTTCTAAATTTGAAAATATTAAGAAGAACCCTAATGAATTTGTTCATGACTTCAATACTGTTCAATAAGACCCTGAATAGGCTACCTGTAATCCTGAGGCCAAGTGATGTTTTTGTTTAATAAAATACTTTGATGCTTTTGATAAGAAGGCTTCCTATTATTTAAGGGACAAAAACCTAGGAACTTTGAAGCGAGGCCTTCACCGTGTCTTTGTAGATTAAAAAAATATAAAATTAGTTGGTAAGCCTCCTAAGATGGAAGGTATCAAGTTGATCAATCATGAGAAGTCTGTGGATCTATAAGAGGTTGTAAAAACTTGGGCTGGAGTTGTTAACAAAATATCCTATAAAATGGCCGTAACAGAGAGAAGGGGATTGGAAAAAGTTCTCAAGGTTAGCACAAGCCACAAGGTCAAGAAATATTTGCAAATCATCCCATAGGTGATCATAGATCAGATGACAGGGGTAAAGGGCTCATGGGATCAGGAAATAGATAGCCCCAACCCCAGGAAAATAGATTAATGCTTGATACTTTAGCTTCCGAGTTGTTGTTCTGAAGAAGTGTTATCCAAAATTCACCCTCAAGGTAATTTTGATAACATGCATCAAATTCTTCAGTCCCAAGCAAGTAGATTGATTCAAGGCCCGAAATCATGTTTTTGGGGGCCCCCTTGGCTTCTTTCTAAATCTCTCATGCAAGAAGAAATCCCAACGAGTAAGAAAAATAGAAAAATGCAAAAATAAGGTTGCATAGGATCTGCTTTTAAAGCATTTCGTGTCCGAAGGGTGCGGATCGTACAGTTGCAGTCATACCGAGGTTCGTCAGTACCAAGTTTAGGGCCAAAATTCAAAGAAAATTGGCTAAGTCGACATTTTGTCCCGAGGCGGTCCACAGAAAAGCTGGGATGTCGGGACGTGAAAAGTCAAACGAGCAAGGTAAAGAAGAAAAGTCAACGTTTGACCCGTGAACTTCAAACGGCCATAAATTTTGACTCCGAGCTCCAATTTTCATAAAATTGGACTTTCTAGAATGAGCACGATGTCCTCTACACCACAACAACATAATTGGCTCTAGTTAGTTAATTCTCATTCATGTCAAATGACAAAAACACTGTCGACCCAAAATAGCTGCCCACACTCGGGATGCCATAACTTTTGCATTTCTCAATGAAATCGTACAAAATTGGTACCATCATGTTGTCCACTCAAAATTCCCCGCTATGATGAAATTAAAAAATTTCAAAATTTTGAGTTTAAGTGTTTTCTCTAATGTACCAAGTCGTGAAATTGAGAAAAGTCTGTAGTTTTTGGTCATTTTGTATGTATTTCGGGCCTGTCGGACATTTTTGTCCCGTGTGTCCCAAGTTCTGAAGTACGCTCTATTCCCAATCGGCCAAAATCCCGAATTTGTTCCATTTTCGGCCCATCGAAACTTTTCATCCCAACTGTCCCAAGTTCAAAATTGCGCTCTGTTCCCCGATCGGCCAAAATCCCCAAACCGCGTACTTCGCTCTTTCATGTTCCAAGTGTCCCAAAATTTTCGTGCGAGTTGTTCCATTTTCACCCGAACCGCCCGAGTCACGTACTTCGGAACTTTTTGTCCCAAATGTCCCAAGTCAAAAAGTGCAAGTTGTTCCATTTTCGGCCGAAACACCCGAACCGCGTACTTCGCATGCGTTTTCGTCCCAAATGTCCCAAAATGCATTTGTGCGTCTTCTCCCTGTTTCGCCCGAATCGGCCGAGCCGCGTGTTTCGCGCATTCGCGTCTCACATGTCCCAAGTGAACCAAGTGTCATTCGTACCAGTTTTTGCCGCTCTACCCGAATATCCTGCTTATTCAAATTGGTGGGTATGCATTAAATGCGCATTGATCACCCTTCTCTCTCAGTCAACGGCCAACACGTCAGTCCCTCGTGGCAGAGACATAGCTGAGGCGTTAAGGAAATTCAAGCAGTGGATTCTGAAGTCGGTGGGTCCCTCTCAGTGACTGGCCACCTGTCTTCTTCTCCTTGTTCTTTTCTCTTCTTCCCTTTCTTTTTCCGTTTTCTTTGTAAGAAGTTAAGGTATTGCGATTGGCGGTCCTTAACTGTTCTTGGTTAAAGAAGCGGTTACGAAGAGTAACTGATTTGTAAGCTATATAATGGCCTTCTTTACGCCATTCGTGAGGAGGAATTTGGCATATTTTCTGAAAGTGTAAATAGATCATAAAGAAATCAATACAGAAGGACTTTCCATTCTTTGTCTATCTGATCTCTGTTACTCCTAAGCTTCCATTTATTTTCTTTGTGAAGATCATTTGTCTCAAGTTCATTAGTCTTGCCGATTGCATACTCTTCGACTTTGCAAGCTCGCTGATCTTGTATAACCAAGAAGGAACTTTGTGTCCTTGATTAATGAGTCTATGTTATGTTAAGAAACTTTGTGTTCTAGCAGATGTTATTTACAGAACTTTGTGTCTTTGAATTCCATCTTATTTATCCGATACAAATGATCTTGTTTCAATTCACTATGACTTCGCATACATAAAGAATTACTCTGATATCTATAATTCTGCATGTTGCCTTTCTGCTCATTCTCGTCTTCTCATTCCTCTATCCTTTTGTACTTGAACATCCTCATTGAAAACACTTTCGTAATATCCAAGTTTAACCAGAAAATAATGTTTTGTACATTTGTAAATAAGTTTGTTTCTGAATAAGGGAACCTCTCCCATTAAAGAGGAGGGACTTCTTGTCCCCTGACTGTTGCTCTTCTTAAAAGTCCTATTTGACGACCAACAGTTTTTGGCGACTCTGCTGGGGAAAATCATATTCCGCTTTGTAATTTTTGATCCTCTTTTGATCTGGCGACTCAGCGTTTTACTTGAGGGAGAAGGGCCCTCGGTATTGAAGACTCTTAGTTTCAACTTTTGGAGCAGCAAGGTTTTCCTTTCCCTTCAACAAATAGAAGGACTCGTTCGACAAGCACTCCACCTGTTCAAGACAGAATTCCCACAGGTGGTTTTTCTTCAGAGCCAGCTAGCCCTAATCTTGCCAACTTTGATTCTTGCTGGTGTTGCGGTTCCTCTCCAAGCCATTTTTCCAAGAATGGCGGCGCCATTACCATGGGGTCATCGTTTGGGCCCCTTTCTCTTCCTCAGCCTTTGCATGAGTTACCCAAAGGTAACCGGAAGAACTTTCCTAAGTTCAAAGGTGATGGCAAAGTGCATCCTGATGAACACATCGCAGCCTTCATTGTTGCATGTGGAGTTCTGGGAGTCGAACATGAAGACGTCTCCGTAAGGCTGTTTGTTGAGACGTTACAAGATAATGCTGCTGATTGGTTCTACCACCTTTCGGGTGGGCGCTATCACCGACTGAACACAATGAGAACTCAGTTTGAAAACTATTTTAAACTAGCAGAAGATGTGCATGCTTTGCTTGCCCAAATTTCTCAAATAAAGAAAGATTCATCAGAACCCATGAGAGAATTTGTGACCCGATTCAATAGATTGATCCACAAAATTCCTGTAAATACTCGACCTATTGATCAAATCTGAAAATGTTTCTTCTTAAATGCCCAATCGTCTGAAGTCAATTATGCGCTGAGAAGGGCTAATATCGCAACATTGGTGGAGGATCAAACTCTTGCTGTTAGTGTCGAGGATGATCTGATCATGTCAGGGAAGTTGAGGAGAGACCCTTCCAAATCTAAGTCTGTTGCTTCCTCCTCCTCCACTCCTGGACCTAATACTGATCCGTTAGTCCAAAAGCTTGCGAATGATCTCATTGCTATAAAGAAACAATTGGCTCAGCATGCCCCTTATGCAGATGTTCCAAGAAGAAATTTCCAGCCCAGAAATCGTTTTCCTGCTTCTCAAACAAGACTGGCACTTGAAGGACCTCCTGTTAAGGTTCCTGTGAATGCAACCTGTGAAGTTGAAGAGCCAGATGATGATGAGGATGATGAAGCTTGCGAGGAGTTTGTGGAGGAATTTGATGATGAGGCAGAGGAACTTGAGGGATCTCGGGTTAATTTCTTCACCACTGAGGGCATCGATGATGGAGATGATTATGATGAAGTGGTAGCAGACATGAATAGCGAATCATTTGCTGTCATGACTCGAGAGCAGACACATCAGAGGGAGAAAGTGACGCAGCCCATAAAGAAATCTAAGGAGCAGTCGGCAACTATTCCTGTAATTGCAAAAAGAGGATCTCCTATCCCTACTTCATCTACGCCAAAGGTGAGTCCTGTCAATCCTACTAGCAAAGTTCCTTCTTTTTCTCCTAAAGTTGATAAGCCTAGAATTTCAAATGATGATGGCCCGTCCACTTCTGGGTCTTTTGATATTATTGATCATCTGAAAAAGACTAAGGTTCAAATCTCAGAGGCCGAGTATTATCAAACTCATCCCAAAGCTTTTGCCAAAATGATTCAATTTGTTAATTCCCACTCCAAAACCACCTCTAAAGGCCTTTTACCTACTCCTCCTTCTACACCACAGCCTAGTCTGGTAGCTGCTGTCACCTCGCCTGGTGACAAAATTAAACCATTTTATGTAACACTTCTTATAGCTGGTCATAGGCTCAGTAATTGTGTCATTGACTCAGGAGCCTCAGATAATGTGATGCCTGCTAAAGTAGCTCATGCTTTAGGCCTGACCCTCACATGCACTTATGGATCTTGTTACTCCATGGAAAGTAAAGAAGTGCCCCCTGGGAAGAATTAAAGATGCACAAGTGGCTTTTGCTGCTTTGCCTGAAAAGAAAGTGTTGGCTACCATCTTAGTAGCAGATATCCCTCCTTCGTACGGGATGTTGCTAAGTAGGAACTTCTGCAAAGATGTGGGTGGGGAAATCCAAATGGACTGGTCACATGCACTCATACATTAATGGACAAATGAAGAAGTTGATGCTCGAGAAGCAATCCCGAGTATATTGTGCAAAAAATGGATGATCCTAAAGCACAAATACTCTATGAGGATATGGGTCATGGAAATTACATGATTATGTCCCCTGATGAAATCCAACTTCCCAGAATGTCACCTAAAGATCCTAATGGTATTTGGATTTTAGAGTTTGATGGAAGTTGTTCCTCAGCTGGTTCTGGAGCTGGTGTCCTACTGGTGTCACCGGAAGGTGGCCTTCATCCTTTTTCATTTAAATTGCAGTTTGAAAACACTAATAATACAGCAGAGTATGAGGCTCTCATTCTTGGACTGCAAGTGGCCAAAGAACAAGGTGTGAAGAATCTTCTGGCTCGTGGTGATGCAGAACTGATTGTAAAGCAAGTGAGAAGCCTTTTCCAAGTAAAAAATGGGAGGCTGAAACATTACCGGAATCAGGTTTGGGATTCCATTGAATTTCTTGATGCTTTCTCCATTGAGGCAATACCTAGGGAGAAGAACAGCAGGGCTGATTCGCTAGCAGTCTCAGGGTCACTACTGATTCCTCATCCTGACTTCTCTCAGGATAAGTTCACTATTGAAATGGTCCATCGGCCTAGTGTACCTGACAATACCAATAACTGGCAAGTTTTCAATGATGATCAACATTTTCTTTCCTTCCTGGAACTCAAGGGTAATTTCGAACAACTGTATTTTGAGGGAAGTGACAACCTACCTCGTGAAAGTGTGTCCTTTGACCAAGCAGTCGCCCAAGGGGAAGAAACAGATCAAGATGGATGCATCAATCTCAAAGGAAACAAGATTCCTAAAGGTTTGGTGAGTTTGGAGGAATTATTTGATAAACATGATAGGTATGTGAAATCTAAAGCTTCTACTGGACCTCAGCAATCAGCTGAGTATGATAAGATTGATATTGGGAGTTCTACTGACCCCAAGCTCGTGAACATTGGAAAATGTTGCACAACAGATGAGAGGAAGAAAGCAATTTCTCTTTTAAAGAGGTATAAGGATGTTCTCGCTTACTCTTATGAAGATTTGAAAGCTTTCAAACCAAAAGATATGCAGCACTCTATTCCTCTTAAGCCTAGAATTAAGCCTTTCAAGCAGAAACAGAGGCAATACAACCCCAAAATAGCTGACACCATCTTTCAGGAAATACAGAAGTTGTTGAAGGCTAAAATCATTTTTCCCATTCACCATTCAACATGGATTGCAAATATTGTGCCTGTTAGGAAGAAAAATGGTGAGATCCGCATCTGTGTTGATTTCAGGAATCAATCAGGACTTCTCTTTGAAAGATAATTATCCTTTGCCTATGATGGATCAAGTATTGCAAGCAGTAACAGGATCTGAAATGTTATCTATGCTTGATGGATTCTCGGGCTATAATCAGGTAGAGGTTGATACTGTAGATCAACACAAAACAGCTTTCACTACTCCTTGGGGTACCTTTGCCTACAAGAGAATGCCTTTTGGGCTTATTAATGCTGGTGCCACTTTCCAGAGAGCTATGGATCTGGATTTTGGAAGTTTGAAAGGGAAGTGTATTGTCATATATCTTGATGACCTGACAGTATTTTCCAAGACAAGAGCGGATCATTTTGATCACCTAGAGACAGTTCTGCTAAGATGCAGAGAGCATGGAATTTCTTTGAATCCTAAAAAATCTGTTTTCTGTGTCACAGAGGGAAAACTATTAGGGCACATTGTCTCCAAGGATGGTATTAAGATTGATCCTAAATGAGTACAAGCTATCCAGCAAATTCCTCTCCCAACCAGTAAAAAGGGTGTACACTCCTTCGGTAAGATCAATTTTTTGAGAAGATTCATCCCTGACTTTGCGAGTTAACTTTGAATATTTCTCAGATGATGAAAGGGAAGAAAACATTTGGTTGGTCTTCTGAAGGAAAGGAATCCTTTGAAGGTATCAAGAGAGCTATTGCTAAAACTCCTGTTTTAGCCTGTCCTGATTTCAACAAAGATTTCATCATCTATTGCTATGCTACAGATAATACCTTGGCTGCTGTCTTAACTCAAGAAGACTCTAATGAGCATGAACTCCCAATTGCGTTCATGAGCCATATTCTGAAAGATCATGATTTGAAATACACCATGATGGAGAAGCATGCTTTTGCAGTGGTCAAAGGCTGTAGCAGGTTTCGTTTTATATCCTCAACTCTCACTCTATGGTGCTAGTTCCAGATACAATTGTTAAGTCAATTCTCGTACAACAAGAATTTGGATCCAAGAGAGGCCGGGTTACTAAGGTCCAAGAGTATGACATTGACATCAAACCGACCAAGCTGGTTCGTGGAAAAGGCCTTTGTGAGCTCATTGCTGAAGGAGCTAAACATGAGTTGCTGGAGGAGAAAGCTGACATTCCTACCATTCTGTTCCTTAGCTCAGTTGATGAATGGTATGCTGACATCACCCATTTTCTCACCTATGGGGAATGCCCCTCTCATTTAAGCGCGACAAAGAAAAGAGGACTTTATTAAATGAGGTCGGTCTGAATATGTATTGTGGGAAAATGCTTTGTTCAAGCGTGGGTTAGATGGGAGATTTTTGAAGTGTGTGGACAAGGAACAACAGAGAAAGTTGCTCTCATCTTTTCATGATCAGGCATGTGGAGGGCACTATTCATCAACGATTCTGACTCATAAGATACTCCGTGGAGGATACTACTAGCCTTCCTTGTTCAGAGATGCATCCAAGTGGGTTGATAAATGTGAGGCTTGTTAGACTTTTGTGGGAAGACCTAAATTGGATTCTTTGCCTCTCAAGCCAGTTGTGATTGAGGAACCATTTCAACGATGGGGTTTGGACTTGACTAGTACACTTAATCCTGCTTCTAGTGCTAGTCACACTCATGTGCTAACTGCCACTGACTATTTCACCAAATGGGTGGAAGCTATTCCAGTTAAGAGCACTACTTCTGAAGTGGTGTGCAACTTCATCAAAGAGAACATCTTAGTAAGGTATGGTGTACCTAACAAGATTGTAACAGATAATGCTTCAATTTCTCTTCAGCTGAGATAATGGACTTCTGCTACGGATATGGCATCTCCCTGGCTCATTCTTCAGATTACTACCCTCAGGGAAATGGGCAAGCAGAATCCACAAACAAAAATCTGGTGACTATTATAAGGAAATTAGTCAATGAGTCTCAACGAAACTGGCACAAGAAGCTCTATGATGATTTTTGGCAGACGATTACACCAAAGAGAGCTATTGGAATGTCTCCTTTTCAAGTGGTATATGGAGTAGAAGCTCAATTGCGATGTGAATGGAAGGCTAACCACCTTGTATCTAATGAAGGCCATTGAGGATACTAGTTTCGGTGATGCTTTGGATAAGAGAATTATGTACCCTGCACAAACCCAATGAGGACATATTGGTGGTTTTTGATAGGATATTTGTTCACCAAGAAGGTTAAGGTCTGTTTGACAAGAAAGCCGAGGTTCGAGAGATTTCCAAGTTGGAGACACACTGTGTTGCTTTATGGGATAAAAGGCATGAACCTCGTGGCAGCCATGGAAAGTTTGATTCCCTGTGGCTCGGACCTTTCAAGATCGGACACTTTCTTTGGTGAGAATTCCTTTTTCTTGATTACATGGATGGTTCTTATCTCCCACTTCCTTATAGTGGGCGGTATCTCAAGTTGTTCAAGTCCTAGGTGATTAGGAAGTCCCTTGTATATTACATACGGCGTTTTTATTTTCTTTCCTTTTGTTTTTGTGTATTGCCCTCTCGTATTTGGTGCATTTTTGACTCTTTGTTGTGCCCAATGGATAAGGTCTTGTCTGCTTCCTCGAGTTTGTCTAAGTTCTTGCCTTGTCTCATTCCTTGAATTTATGTCCAAGTCATCCCCGAAGGAGGAGCAAATTTATTTCCACTCAAAATTCCACTGCTCGATGAAAGTAAAAATTTCAAAATTTTGAGTTTAAGTGTTTTCTCTAATGTACCAAGTCGTGAAATTGAGAAAAGTCTGCAGTTTTGGGTCATTTTGTATGTATTTCAGTCCTGTCGGACATTTTTGTCCCGCGTGTCCCAAGTTCAAAGTACGCTCTATTCCCCGATCGGCCAAAATCCCCGAAGTTGTTCCATTTTCGGGCCCATCGAACTTTTCGTCCCAACTGTCCCAAGTTCAAAATTGCGCTCTGTTCCCCGATCGTGAAATCCCCGAACCACGTACTTCGCTCTTTCATGTTCCAAGTGTCCCAAAATTTTCAAGCGAGTTGTTCCATTTTCGCCCGAACCACCCGAGTCGCGTACTTCGGCACTTTTTGTCCCAAATGTCCCAAGTCAAAAAGTGCAAGTTGTTCCATTTTGGTCGAAACACCCGAACAACAGTACGTACGTGCATTTCGTCCCAAATGTCCCAAAATGCATTTGTGTGTCTTCTCCCTATTTCACCCGAATCGGCCGAGCCGTGTGTTTCGCACATTCGCGTCTCACATGTCCCAAGTGAACCAAGTGTCATTCGTACCAGTTTTTGCCGCTCTACCCGAATATCCTGCTTATTCAAATTGGTGGGTATGCATTAAATGCGCATTGATCACCCTTCTCTCTCAGTCAACGGCCAACACGTCAGTCCCTCGTGGCAGAGACATAGCTGAGGCGTTAAGGAAATTCAAGCAGCGGATTCTGAAGTTGGTGGGTCCCTCTCAGTGACTGGCCACCTGTCTTCTTCTCCTTGTTCTTTTCTCTTCTTCCCTTTCTTTTTCCGTTTTCTTTGTAAGAAGTTAAGGTATTGCGATTGGCGGTCCTTAACTGTTCTTGAATTAAAGAAGCGATTCTGAAAAAGTAACCCGATTTGTAAGCTATATAATGGCCTTCTTTACATCATTCAGAGGAGGAATTGGGCATATTTTCTGAAAGTGTAAATAGATCATAAAGAAATCAATACAGAAGGACTTTCCATTCTTTGTCTATCTGATCTCTGTTACTCCTAAGCTTCCATTTATTTTCTTTGTGAAGATCATTTGTCTCAAGTTCATTAGTCTTGCCGATTGCATACTCTTCGACTTTGCAAGCTCGGTGATCTTGTATAACCAAGAAGGAACTTTGTGTCCTTGATTAATGAGTCTGTGTTATGTTAAGAAACTTTGTGTTCTAGCAGATGTTATTTACAGAACTTTGTGTCTTTGAATTCCATCTTATTTATCCGATACAAATGATCTTGTTTCAATTCACTGTGACTTCGCATACATAAAGAATTACTCTGATATCTATAATTCTGCATGTTGCCTTTCTGCTCGTTCTCGTCTTCTCATTCCTCTGTCCTTTTGTACTTGAACATCCTCATTGAAAACACTTTCGTAATATCCAAGTTTAACCAGAAAATAATGTTTTGTACATTTGTAAATAAGTTCGTTTCTGAATAAGGGAACCTCTCCCATTAAAGAGGAGGGACTTCTTGTCCCCTGACTGTTGCTCTTCTTAAAAGTCCTATTTGATGACCAACACGTCGAATCGTGGATCTCGAGACCAACACACGGTAGTTAAGAAATTATAGATTTGATGAGAGATTTATTGATATTTTTAGAAAACGTGGCTTTGGGTTCATAACTTGGTGTTTTATTTGGTGGTTGGGAGTGCAATTAAGAGGCATAGTCATCATTCTTTCTCTGTTGCAGCACTGGGACAGTATGGGGAGCCTTTTGCAAATAATATACAATCATTTTACTCCATTTAATTCCTCTTACAAGTGGTGGAAGGAAAAATTTTGGGATTTTCATTTTTCCCTCTCTCTCTCTTCTCATTTTTCTATAAATTGGAGTGTTGGGCTCATTGTAAGGGGGAGTTTTTTTAGATAGAAAAGCTATATCAAAATTGATTTGTGAAGCCAATGTCTTTGAAGGCCCTTGTAGTGGACTCCTTGCATGGCGATTCAAGCCCTTATCTTGTAATAGATTTAGCTTTATCATGCATATCATGAAGCAATAAAATATAAGTTTGTGGATGTATCTTCCCCTGCTGTGTTTTCTTGCATTCTTCTTGCCTCTTTAATCTTTATTACAAGAATATTGTGTCTATTATTATGTTCTTGCAGGGATCCATTATCATTGTGTATGTTTGAAATATTGTTGTGAATGTGTTTTGCTAGATCGTGGGGAACTGTCATCACTCCCTCTAGTGTGCATTTTGCTTCTTTATCTCACGCATTGGAAGGATACTCTCACACACCCTCCTTTTCTGGTGTATCACCACTTTATTGTAGGCTTTCATTTTATGCATTCTCTCTCTCCTTGGTTCCTTTGAAAACTAGATTAGAATAGTTAGCTTACCCTGCATTAGAGTAGGTTGTGGCAAGTAGTTTAGGAGCAAGAACCAAATTTCTCTTGATGTCTATCTCAAGTAACAAGTCCCACAACTTGGAGATAGTACCCATGTTATCCAATCACACCGTGAGTTCAAGTATATGCGCTCGTATTAACATGGAGGTGTTGTGATTCGGTGATAATAGTTCTGGCACGCCTGGTGGGAAGTTAGAGGTCTTCAATTTCATTACAAAAAGATTGATGTGCACTTGTTGTAAGTTCCACTTTGAAGAAGCTTTAAAATCACACATCTAGCGACTCCAAAGAGGTATAATCCTTTGGTTTCAACAGTTGCCCAAACACAGGCAGATTTATGAGAAGAATACAAACTAGGTCGAGAACTAGGGAGGAAGGATTGTCTTTTATCTACACCTATCTCCGAAAAGAAAGAAGGGGAAGAAGAGCTCAAAGATGTCCATCTCCACCTAATAGAACCTTGTCAACACCTTCACTTTGGTAGGCCTTTCATCCAATCAACAAGAGTTCTTGACCAATCGGGATGACACAACCAAATCCATATGTCAACTTCACTTGCAAAGAGCCCACTTTCTCTCAATGCACAAAATCCAATCCCGATTGCGGCATTGAAGAACATCCCATACTTTCTTGGAGAAAATCAAACCACTCCTGGTGATCATGTTAAGGACATTGCTAAGATTTGTGCGATCCATGAGATTAATGAGATGCAAGTTGTTGTCAAACTAAGGCGTATTCATTCAAAGGAATGCTTTGCAATGGTTAAGGAGTCTTGCCTCGGGTTCTATCCAAAATTGGAACCAACTATGTATAGCCCTCCACGAGTAGTTTGGAGAGAAAGGAGATAAATTGTCCCTTTTGGAACAGTGACAACCATCAAGAGAGCTCCCAATGAGCAAGTGGCTGACTTGAACTTTAGATTTCAAAGGACTTGGGAGAGGATTCTAGTGGTAGTAAGGCTAGCGGCGAAGGTGTTTTTGTATTAACTTAAAGCTTTAAATTCTGATATTTCTATGTTGATTCAATCCATGGGAGGCACAACTATCCATGTTGCTTATAGCATTGCCATTAGAGCTGAAAATTATTTGATTCAAGATAGAAAGCTAGCTCTAGGCCTCCAATGCCATTATATCCAAGTTTATAAATCCCAAGTACTAATCAAGTGCCTATTTAAGCTCCTATTCCCACTCCTAGAAATCAGAATTCAAGTGAAGCTTCTACTTCATCTTACTAGTGCCTAAAAAAACTTCAAGAAGTCATGAAGTAATTGCAAACTTTAGGTAATGAGCTGGTTACACTCAAGAGGCAATGAAGCCCAAAGTTTTAGATCTTCTTATCAGCCTCAAGCTCAACCTAATAGGCAGCCATATCAGCCTCAAAGACCACCCAATCTAGCTGCAAATCGAGAATCAAGTAAGGCCTCCTTGCCAATGACCATTTCAGCCCTATAATCCCAATGTTGCATCCACATCCAGAGCTTTGGTACCGGTGAAAAATAACATGGCCCAGGAATATGATTGGTGTTTCCCGTGTAGTCAACCACATAAGCAATCAATGTGCTTTAACGGTGCATTAAATCGGGCTCGATAGTGCAAACCGAGCCGTTGGTGGGTCGCAAGAGTCCATCCATGAAGAAGATCAACAAAGAAGAAGCACCTCATCAAGGAACATCTCCAAACGAAACTACTCTTGTCAATTGGTAGGTTGAAGATTTCTGTGGTATGAATCAAATACCCTCTCAAAGTGTTACAGCCAACACAAGGTCAAAAGGAGAAATTTGGGTGAAAGTCACCATTGGCTCAAGCAATCCATGACCTTCTACCACTCCACAAGTTGTTGGAAAACAAAATGTAGTTCCAAACATGCAAGAAGCACCCAAACCAGCTCCTAAAACAACTCGGATGTCATCCTGCTACTACCCATGTACAAGGAATGAGTGCACAAGCTAAAGGATAGTAGAGGATACTTCATCCCCATTCAACATCATTGATCGGATGAAGAAGACAAATGTAAACATATCAATGTGGAATCACTATCCATCCCGTGCCAAAGAGATCTGCTATAAGCTACCATGAAGGACTCAAGTCAACTTCAAATCAATAGGTCCAAATGCAAGAGAAGGTACTCACAAATGCTGCCCAACCTGAAGGGAATCATGGAGGACAGCAAGGTAAAATGTTGAAGCCCCCTCCATTTTATGTTTCATTGATCATTGGGGACCAATTGGTACACAATTGCATGATTGACTCCGGGGCAAGTAGTTCAGTAATGCCCAAGCAAATAGCCGATCAATTGGGGCTTCAATATGAAGTCATATCCAAAGGGGTAGTGCAATTAGATGGGACATCGGTGAAAACGATGGGGAGTAATTAAAACTTGATCCTTACCTTGCATGCATGCCCCAACGTTGTTGTTTTACAATATATCTCAGTGATAGATCTTCCACCACTCTTTACTTTATGTTTGTCAAGGGATTTCATAGCTAAGATTGGAGGTTACTTATCTGCTGATTGGTCACACATGTTGTTCAAAACAAGATATGGAACTAAGGCCACAATCAGATCTGAACCTATTACACACTTTCACGTTGAACCTCACACTCCAAGCCAAATCAATACCAACTTTTCAGCATTTGATCAAGAAGATTATCCGAACACTGATGAAGCTGACACCAAGGTTAGAAGCATCCCAGATTTGACTCTTGATGAATGGGAAAGCAAGGTGCATGCATTTGATCCTTATCAAGAAATAGAAGAATCTGAGCTAGGAGTTTATTGTTTACGTGAAGAGAACCAACCTCTCCCCAGCATCACCAAGCCAGATCATAAGGACGAGAATGAAGTATGGAAATTGTTCTTTGATGGGTCAAGGAGTAGACAAGGTGCAGGAGGAGGAGCTATGCTTATTTCACCGCAAGGTATAAAGTATTACTCAGCATTCCGTTTTAAGTTTTCTTGCTCAAACAATACAGATGAGTATGAAGCCTTAGTTCATGGATTGCACTGGGCAAAGAAGAAAGGCATCAAGAATTTGCAAGTATTTGGTGATAGTGAGCTGATCATAAACCAAGTCAAAGGAGAAAATGCTGCAAAAAATGATCTGTTGAAGAACTAAAAAAATTGAGTATGGGATCTTATTGAAGATTTTGAAGCTTTTAGCATCAATTCCATCCCAAGGAAAAAGAATGAAGCAGCGGACAAACTGATAGCAATTGGAGTTGCATTTGATATTGTAGAAAATATCAAAAGTGAGAAATCTCAGCCTCATATCAAATTGGTTGTGAGACCAGCTATTCCGGATAACAATACAAGTTGGCAAGTCTTCGAAAATGATCAGCAAATTGTTAATTTCCTACAAGAAGAAGTTGAGTTCTCCGCCAAAAATCAAGACAAGCTGGAGCAGCAGTATGGTGACCAAGTGGTGCAGCTAAGAACTAACAAATTACCAAAAGGCCTCATAACCTTGGAGTCAATCTTCAACCCGAATGATTAGTTCCGGAAGGAGAAAGTGAACATTCAAGTAAAGGGTGAAGATTCAGAACCTATTTTAGTAGATGAAGGCAAGACATTGCAAATTGGCAAAGTAAGTACCCCACAAGAGAAATATGATTTTGTTCAGCTTTGTCAAGAGTTCCCAGATGTCTTTTCTTAGACTTACAAAGATTTAAGTTGTTTCAACCCCAAAGTTGGCACAACATACTATTAAGCTAGATCCAAGATCCAAGCCTGTTAGGAAAAAGCAAAGGCGGTGAATCCCCATATCGAACCTCTCACGAGAAAAGAGTTAAGCAAGCTTATTGAGGCTAGTATCATCTTCCCATCAAACACTCAAGTTGGGTTGCAAACTTGGTGCCAGTAAGAAAGAGAAATGGAGAAATAAGATTGTGTGTGGACTTTCGTGATCCGATAAAGCATCACTCAAATATCATTACCCACTTCCATCAATGGAACAAATATTGCAGGTTGTAGCTGGTTCAGAAAGGTTTTCATTGCTAGATGGATATTCAGGCTATAATCAGATAATGGTGAAGGAAGAAGATCAATTCAAGATGGCCTTCACTACAAAATGGGGCACGTATGCTTACAAGAAGATGCCATTTAGACAGCGTAAAATGCCGAGTAACATTTCAACGAGCTATGGATATGGCGTTCAAAGGCTTGATCAACAAAATAGTGTTGGTATACCTAGATGATATCACTATCTTCTCAAAGAATGCAGCAAACCATCTCTTTCACCTCAGACAAGTGTTTCAGAGGTGTAGAAGGTTTGGAGTGTCGTTGAATCCAAAGAAGTGTATATTCTTGGCACACGAGGGAAAATTGTTGGGCCACATTATCTCTAGGGAAGGGCTAACAATTGATCCTGAAAGGGTTGAAGCCATCCGAACACTTCCATTGCCACACCACAAGAAATCTCTTCAAAGCTTCTTGGGAAGGATAAATTTTGTCCGCAGATTTGTGCCTGATTTTTCCACTCTTGTGAAGCCTTTAATAATGATGTTGAAGAAGAGTCTCACATTCAAATGGATGGCAGAAGGCAAATAAATTTTTGAAAACATCAAGCATGCAATATCACACTCCAACTCTTATCAACCCGAGACTTTTCAAAGGATTTCATGTTGTATTCTTTTGGAGGATCAGATACAATCTCAGCTATCTTAACACAACTAAATAAAGAAGGTTCATAACAGCCCATAGCATTCTTTAGTCAGATCTTGGAAGATTATGAAATAAAGTATTCTTTCATCGAAAAGCATGTCCTTTCCATCATCAGGAGCTTGAAGAAGTTCAGACATTTGGTCTCAAACAATAAGATTCAACTACTAGTGTCTCATGTTGGTGTCAAGGACTTTCTCCTAAACAAGGATTTAAATGAGAAGAGAGTAGGTTGGATCACTCGGGTGATGGAATACGATATTGAAATCAAAGTGACCAAGCTAGTTTGTGGTAAAGGTTTGTGTGAGTAGCTCACTTCCAAACAACTAGACGGCTCAAAAGGTGAAGAAGATGTTGTCCTATTACTACAAAATGATCAAGAAAAACCAACGATGATGCACCCATTCCATGTTGGACTCAAGACTTGGTGCATTACCTCCAAATAGGCTTGTGCCCTTCACAAATGAGAAAAGCAAAGAGGAGATACTTTAGATTACAAGCTATCTTGTATATACTCATTAATGGTATCTTGTTTGAGAAAGACATCAACGGTGTTCTATTAAGATGCATTGGCACATGTCAAGTTGAGAAGATAATACATGAGTTCCATGATGGGAAAGTAGGAGGCCACTTTAGTCCACGAGTAACAGCTCTCAAAATCATGAAATCTGGTTACCATTGGCCTACTGTGTTTAATGATTGCTACTCATGGGTCAAGAAATGCAAGAAATGTGCATTCTTCATAGGGAAGGAAAGGTTAACGCTGCCCCTGCATCCAATTTTAGTTGACCAGCCATTCATGCAATGGGGATTGGACTTCATTGTAATCATCAACCCCAATTCGAATCAAGGCCACAGTGGATACTTTGGCAACGGACTATTTCACCAAGTGGATCAAGGCACAGTGGCACTCAAGGAGGCAAACGAGTCCAATATCTTAGATTTTTAAGAAGGAATAGTCACAAGGTTTGGTGCCCTTACCACTATCATATCAGACAATGCATTGGCATTCCTTGGCACAAAGATCACTAAATGGGCTGTGAAGAATTGTGTGTATCTCAGCACTTCATCGAATTATTACCCTCAAGGTAATGGTCAAGCCGAGTCTACAAATAAGAACCTACTAAGAATCAACGTAGAAGGACTCTAGATGAAAATCAAATAAATTGGCAAGCAAAGCTCAAATCAGCCCTATGGGCTGATAGAATCACACCCAAGAGGTCTACAAGAAGCTCCCCATACAAGCTTGTGTACGGGAAAAAAGTAGTTCTACCTATATCACTTGAATTGCCAGCATTGGAACTCATGAAACATCTGGAACTGGCTGAGTTTGAACCCATGGAGGTCAGATATGCAGAATTAATGGAACTCTATGAAATTAGAGAACATGCAGCTCAGGAAATAGAGAAGGATCAAGCCTTAATCAAGAAGACTTTTGATAAGAAAGCCAAGGCTAGAACCTTCCAAATTGGAGATCTAGTGTTGAAATGGAATGCAGATTATGCAAAGCCAGGAAAGCATTCCAAGTTTGATACCATCTAGAGTGGCCCATACATGATCGTTGAATGCAAAGGTAGCAATGCTTTCCGACTGGCTAAGTTAGATGGTGAAGAATTGCAGATTCCGGTCAATGGGATCTATCTCAAATGCTGCTACTAGAAAGATAGCTTCTCACCCTTGTAAATATTAATTTAGAATTTCCATTCCTCTAAGTGCTTATGCACATTGTACTGTTGTTAGAGTAGTTTTTATTTCCCTAAGTGCTTGTGCACATGTCCTATTGCTTCTAGTATGTGCATGTTTTTAGTTCATCGAGCCTCCGGAAAAGAATTGTAGCCACAGGAGAACCAGCTCAACAAATGTTTCAAGAGCTCAAGGACACAGGTTTTCAAATTTTAGATCAGCTGAGAGGTTATCAAACAGACTCCATGCCCAATGGATTTCTACAAGTAGCTGGTCATTCTTCATCCGGCGGAGATAACCCCACTTTGAATCACCAAAATTGTTATCCAAAATTCACCTCTCAAGGTAATTTTGATAACATGCATCAAATTCTTCAGTCTCGAGCAAGTAGATTGATTCAAGGCTTGAAATCATGTTTTGGGGGCCCCTTGGCTTCTCTCTAACTCTCTCATCCAAGAAGAAATCCCAATGAGTAAGAAAAATGGAAAAAATGCAAAAAATAAGGTTGTAGGACTATTTTAAAGCATTTCGGGTCTGAAGGGTGCGGATCGTACTAGTGCGGGTCGTACCGAGGTTCGTCGTACCAAGTTTGGGGCCAAAATTTAAAGAAAATCAGCTAATTCAGACATTTTTGTCCCAGGCGATCAGTGGGACAGCCGGGACGTCGGGACGTGAAAAGCCAAACGGCCAAGGCAAAGAAGAAAAGTCAACATTTGACCTGTGAACTTCAAACGGCCATAACTTTTGACTCCGAGCTCCGATTTTCAAAAAATTGGACTTTCTAGAATGAGAACGATGTCCTCTACACCAAGAAAACATATTTGGCTCTAGTCAGTTAATTCTCATTCCCATCAAATGACAGAAAATGCCTGCCGGACCCAAAATAGCTGCCCACTTCGCAGGGGAGGCCATAACTTTTGCATTTCTCAACAAAATCACACAAAATTGGTACCATTGGAATTGTGGCTCTAGACTCAATGCAAAAAATCAATAAATTCCATATTTTATGAGATATTGATTGATTTTTTTAGAAAATATGGCTGGGTTCATAATGAGTGTTTTATTTGGTGGTTGGGAGTGCAATTAAGAGGCATGGTCATCATTCTTTCTCTCTGCAGCACCTGGGACAGTATGGGGAGCATTTTGCAAGTAATATACAATCATTTTACTCCATTTAATGCCTCTTACAAGTGGTGGAAGGATAGATTTCAGGATTTTCATTTTTCCCTCTCTCTCTCTTCTCATTTTCCTATAAATTGGTGTGTTGGGCTCATTGTAAGGGGGGCATTTTTTTTAGATATCAAAGCTCTATCAAAATTTATTTGTGAAGCCAATGTCCTGCAGAGCCCTTGTAGTGGACTCCTTTCTTGGCGATCTAGGCCCTTATCTTGTAATAAATTGAATCTGCATATCATGAAGCAATAAAATTTAAGTTTTGGATGTATCTTCCCCTCTTTGTGTTTTCTTGCATTCTTCTTGCCCCTTAAACCTTGATTACAAGAATATTGTGTCTATTATTATGTTCTTGCAGTGATCCATTATCATTGTGTGTGTTTTAAATATTGTTGTGAATGCGTTTTGCTAGATCGTGGGGAACTGTCATCACTCCCTCTAGTGTGCATTTTGCTTCTTTATCTCACACATTGGAAGGATACTCTCACACACCCTCCTTTTCTGGTGTATCACCACTTTAGTGTAGGATTTCATTTTATGCACTCTCTCTCCTTGGTTCCTTGGAAAACTAGATTAGAAACAGGTTAGCTTACCTGTATTAGAGTAGGTTGTGGTAGGTAGTTTAAGAGCAAGAACCAGCTTTCTTTGGAGGTCTATCTCAAGTAACATGTCCCACAACTTGGAGATAGTACCCATGTTATCCAATCACACTTGTGAGTTTAATTATATGCACTTGTATTAACACGGGGCTGCTATGATTTGGTGATAACAAGAAGCTTGTCAAATTAAGTGGTGTGATAGTTGTTTCTTACCCCATTCCCATGGGATGTTGAAAAGGGAGTTAAGGAAGAATCTGATGATGCATGTACGGTGGTTTACTCTACAAGTTCACAACATGGAGCAACCTATTATCACTGAATCATAGCAACCTTATGTTTACACAAGTGCATATACTTGAGTTCACGATGTGATTGGATAACATGGGTACTATCTCCAAGTTGTGGGACTTCCTACTTGAGATAGACCTTTACTTTCTTGCTCCTAAACTCTAACTCTTCTAATGGAAAAATGAACTTTCCTAATCTAACTTTCCAAGGAGGAGAGTGAATGCAAATGAAACCTACACTAGAGAGGTGATACACAAGAAAATGAGGGTGTGAGAGTTGTTTTCCAATGTGTGAAAATTAGAAGTAAAGTGCATACTAGAAGGTGTGATAATAATTATCCACAATCTAGAAAATGCTTTCACAACAATATTTCAAACATACACGATGATAATGGATCCTTAAAAGAGCATAATATAGACATAACACACTTGTAATCAAGGTTTAAGGGGAAAGAAGAATGGAAGAAAACACGGTAGGGGAAGATGCATCCAAACTTGTATTTTATTGCTTCATGATATGCACGATTCAATCTATTACAAGATTAGGGCCTAGATCACCATGAAAGGAGTCCACTACAAGGGCTTGCAAACACATTATCTTCAAAACTAAATTTTGGTAGAGATTTTCTACAATAAAACTACCACTCTAATATGAGCCCAACACTCTAATTTATAGAAAAATAAGATGAGAGAGAGAGAGGAAAAATGGAAATCCCAAAATTTGTCCTTCAACCAATTGTAAGAGGTACTAAATGGAGTGAAATGATGTTCTGCTTTCTTTTAAAATTCTACCCATACCATCTCATAACTTACGGCGGTGAAATATGGCAGCCCATGCTTCATTGAATGCGTCCAACTACCAAATAAAACACTATTATGAACTTGTCCATATTTTCAGGAAAATATCCATTGATCCCTCATTGAATCCATAATTTATTTATTTTTATGTTTTGGGTTGGGAAACATGACTCCAACGGTACCAATTTCATGTGATTTCGTTGAGCAATGTAAAAGTTATGGCCTTTTGAGTGCGAGCAGCTATTTTGGGTTTGCACAGGGCCTTTTATGTCATTTGACAGAATGATCATTAATGGAATGGAGCTGAATATGTTTCTTTTTTTTCTTTATAATGCATAGGACATTTTTCTCATTCCATAAAGTCTAATTTTATTAAAATTGGAGCTCGGAGTCAAAAGTTATGGCCATTTGAAGTTTAAGAGGTCAAACATTGACTTTTTCTCTTCGTTGCGGTTATTTTGGCAAAATCGGGTCTGTGTATCCCGAATTTCCCAGAAACATTCTTCCATATCACCTAATCTAGGCTTCCTTTTCCTTACACATCTTCTATTAACTGGGCCATGAGGGTCGTTGACTTACGCATTCGCCGCATCCCATTCAGCTTGGCTCCTTGTGCGGTGATTTTGCCTTTTTGCGTCCCGCATGTCTCAACATCCCGACCATCCCAGACACATTTCTCCATGCCACCCACAATGTAGTAACTTGAAAAAAAAGGATTTTCATGTCCCATGCATACCTACATACCAACTATCCCACAAACCCACTGGGAAAAAAATGTCTGATTTTTCCACAAAACACCAGAATGAGCCCATTTTTGAATTTTTCCAATTTTCTATAACTTCTTGGGTTTTTTCCTAGATGGAGAAGTTAAGGAAAGCCAAGGGGACCCCAAAACATGATTCATGGACTTGAATCAATTCTACTTTCTTAAGACTTAATAATTTGATGCATGTTATCAAAATTACCTCGAGGGGTGAATTTTGGATAACTTAACCTCAATTGAACCGATGAGTTGCATAACTATTGAAAAATTCTAGGATTACAATCATAGCGTATTACCTATTCTTCCCATTAATGCTTTTGAGATTGATATGGTCAAGACTTTGAGTTTCCTAATAATGATTTTGAGTACTTAAGGGCATTAATGATTAAGAAGTATGATGAAGAAATTCCTTCAGAAGAGGATATACAGATTGTTAATGAATGCAAAGGTGGTTACCCAAGAAAAAGAATATAACACTAGGAGTAAATTTATCAAAGGGGTAGAACCTCAGGCCAAACCAAAAACCCTAGTTCTCACCAATATCCCTAAGGAAATTCCTAAGAAAGATACCTCTGGCAAAGTCCTTGTTTCCCCAAATAGAACTTGTATCCCTTCCCATTCTAAGAATGTGAAAAATCCAAATAAAGTCTCATTTCCAAATAATGTTAAGATGCAGGGAGTATGGTATTTCACTAAATCCCAAGAAGTTTCATTTTGGAGTTTAGAAAGAAAAGTTGCTTGGACACATTGTAAATGGGTCATGATTGATCCTAAAGGAGTAAAAGCCATTAAGCAAAGTTCCTATTCCAAGAACTAAGAAGGGAATTAAATCCTTTTTTGGGAAAATTAATTTTATTAGGAGATTTATCTCCAACTTTGTTGAACTAACTATCCCAATCACTAGCATGCTGAAGAAAGATCAAAGTATCAAATGGGAAGAAGAAGCTATTCAAGCTTTTGTTGGGATCAAAGAAGCATTAAAGAATGCCCCTATTTTAGCAGCTCCAAATTATAAGAAGGCTTTCCAAATGTTTTCTTTTGCTTCAAAAAGTACTATTGCATCTGTGTTGTTACAGAAGGATGATGAGGGAGCTGAAAGACCAATTTCCTTTTCAGTAAGGCATTACAAGGAGCTGAGCTAAAGTATACTATCATGGAGAAGTAGGCATTTGCTTTGGTAAAAGCAAACAAAGGTCTTCATGCCATATATTCTAAGTTCCAAAGTCATTGCTTATGTTCCCACACCATGGTGAAAGATATCCTATCAAAAATGGAGGTTTCAAGAAAAATATTCCAATGGGTAAACAAATTGCAAGAGTATGATATGGACATCCAAACAAAAAAATTTCTTAAAGGTTTGGGACCGTAGAAAAATTATGGTAGAGAGCAATCTAAAAAAATTGAGGTAATGAAGTTGAAGAAGAAAGGTTGAATGTCCTTGAAAAATTGATAAATTTTGAATGGTACAAGGACATTATTTTTTATCTCAAACATCGACAAAGATTAGCTTTGAACATTTGAGTTAGAATAAGAAAAGAGCACTTAAGTTAGCTTCCCAAAATATGTCATTACTAATTTTTGGTTAGCTCGGAAGAACCCCAGAGGGAGTTCTCTTAAGATACATTCATCAAGATGAAGCCCTAAGATATTTCTGATCTCCATGGAGGAGTTTGTGGGGGAAATTTTTCTAGAAGAGTCATAGCTCATAAGATCTTAAGGGATGGTTATTGGTGGCCAAAATTTTCAAAGATACAACTCTATTGGTAGGAAAATGTGAAAGTTGCCAACACTTTTCTGGAAAACTGAAAGCTTCAAGCTCCCTTCCTATGTAGCCTTTATCAATTGAAGCCCCATTTAGGAAATGGGGAATTGAATTCATTGGTGAGATTTCAGATCCTTCAAGTGCTAGGCATAAGTGGATTTTAGTAGCCACTGATTACTTCACCAAGTGAGTGGAGGAAATCCCCACCAAGAAATCAACTCACCAAATTGTCATGGATTTCATTCTGAATCATATCATTTGCAGGTTTGGAGTACCTACTAAGATAGTTGCTGATAATGTCATGAGATTTTGGGTTAAACCTTTGGTGGCCATGTGCCATGAATATGGGATCAATTTGACATATTCTTCCAATTATAATCCCAAAGGAAATGGACAAGTAGAGTCTAACAATAAAAATCTATTGAAGATAATTAGAAGAACTTTGGATTTGAACAAAAGGAAGTGGGGTGAGTAGTTGAAGTTTGTTGTTTGGGCTGATCAAATCATTGTTAAACAAGCTACTGGAAAAATATCATTTGAGTTAGTGTATGGAGCTCAAGCTCTGCTGCCCCTGCATATACAATTGTCTTCATTTCAATTTCTTCAACAACTGGAAGATCAAGAGGTTAGTCCCTATGATGCTCACATCAATCATATTGTTGAGTTAGATGAAGAAAGAAGGGCATCCTATCAAAGGCATGTAAAATTCAAAGAGAAATTAAAGAAGTTGTTTAATAAGAAGGTGAATCCAAGATATTTCAAAGGTGTGGGAGTTCTTGTCTTTATTGTGGGATAGTAGGAATGAGGATAAGGAAAACATGGAAAGTTTGATGCATTGTGGATGGGCCCTTATTCAATTGACATTCAAATTAGTGAACATATCTTCTTCTTAAAATACCTAGATGGGGAATTGTTTTAATTTCCTATTAATGGCAGGAATTTCAAACATTTCCTTGATTTATTTCTCATAATTGAGCTATGCACCATTGTATAATGTATAGTCTTTTGGTTTCTTTCGCTTTCATGTTTTTCTATTTTGGTTTGTCCTGGTCCTTGGTGGCCATTTTTGTTGGTTTCTCAATTTTTTCTGGAGGGTTGGCTCATGACTCCATTTCCCAATGGTTTATTTTTGGCACTTGGTCTACTATTTGTTCTTGTGGCACTCGCAGAGTGCCCATCCTCGAGTCGGAGCCGATGTTGGTGCTCAATTTGATCACGCCCCGTTTGCTCTTGAAATTCTTCAATCATGGGCTCTGTCATATTTTCTATTTCCCCGAATGGATGCATGAAAGGTTTTATTCATTTGTATGTTGTTGAAGATCCTTCTCCATGGTCGTGGATCACATTTGGGCCTTGTATCATTTCCAAATTATTTTTCCTTAAAGAAAGATTCAATTCTGGGCATAAATGGTGAAGTTCCCCTGCATCTTACTATTTGATGGTTGTGTTTTCCCCATCAAATTATATCTCAACATTTTAAGATACGCATTCTTTTTGATTGGATGTGGCTCGTGGGTATTTTTGGTGAAATTTTTCACTTTGGTCACATTTGTAAAAAAATATCAAATTGTCACCATGGACCCGATAGTCTCGATTCTCTATCCAACAAATGTGAAGAGATAGGAAAATGTCTTACTTTGACCCCAAAGAAGGACACGTGTAATATTTCAAAATTTATAAGTTGAAGGCGGTTCGCGGGTTTTTTCAAGTTTTTTTCCCTTTTGTAAAAGGGAACAAAGTTATAAATTGATTTCCAACGCTATAGGAAAAAGTCTTAATTTGACCCTGAAGGACACATTGCATATTTCAAAAGTTAGAAGTGGAAGGTGGGTTGCTAGGGTGTTTTGATTTTTTTGTCCTTTTGTAAAAGGGAGCAAAGTTATAAATTGATCCACAACTCTACGGGAAAAATTCTTACTTTCACCCAGAAAGATGGACACGTGGCCATTCATAAAAAATTAGAAGCGAGAGGTGGGTTACCGGGTGTTTTGAAGTTTTTACCCTTTTGTAAAATAAGGAGCAAAGTTATTAATTGATCCATAACTCCGCTAAGGCCCACATTAAAAGATAAAATCAGGAAGGTGGGTTGGTGGAGCAAATTTTGAAATTTTGACTTTTTGTTAAAAAGGGTAAAATTGCATAAAAGAGTCATGACTCCATCAAAGGCCCGCATTAATCCATGTGTCAAGCCTGATTTTCAAACTCGGAGGGATGGGGAAAATTTTGAAAATTGAACATTTGCTCAAAAATTCATAAAATACAAAACGCAACCCCAGCACTCCACTTCAAATCAATTTTTTTAATGTGGATGGCTCTAATCTAAAGTTGAGAAAGGGAAAAATCAACTTGATTACTCTACATTGCATCTGATTTTTCCACATTTTTTACTCCAAGACTACTGGAGATGCAAATACAGATTGTTTTTCATCATTTTTTGATGAAATTACTTGTCATTTTTATCTTCAAAATGCAATTGAATGGATTTAGAGCTTAATTTTGGAGTCCAAGGTGTTGGTGCTTAGAATCATCTCGCCCCATTTATTCCTTGAAGATTTATTAATTCACAACCTCTGTTATTTTATCCTTCCCCGTATTGTGTTTGGCCAATCTTTCTTGCCATTTTAATCTACTCCCGGGTTGAATATCCTACGTGGGTCCGTATTTGTCTCATGGTTCCTTTGTTCCTCTGGAAAAGCTCTGTATTTTGAGTCTCCCATGCTTTGTTCCTTCAAAACTCACCTTTTCCCATTTCCTTCAATTTCCACACCAAGATCTATTGTCCCTATCATTTTTCCCTAAATACTCAAGGAGAAATGAGTTGATGTGTCCCTAAGGATCGTGTTTGAGCCTTGCAATAGTCTAAATTCTCTATCCTTGAAGAAAACCTCATTTTTAGGATCGAATGGACATTTCTTTGTGTTTTACGGTTCGATGGGCATTTCTCCCTGTCAAATTTTCATCATTCGATTGACAGGAAACATGGCACCTCTTGGTTGGATGTGGATCAATTTAATACTTCAAAATTACATGAAAAGCCTCATTTTAAAAAATGTGTCCAATGTAGGATTGACGCTCATTTGAGAATCAACTTTCTAGTTTGGATTTGAAGTAGCGGCTGGGAGGACATGTGGAGGGTTGGCGAAAGAGACACATTTAGGCTTGTTCTAGGTTTCCCATACTTACAAAATTTCATAAGGTTTTCGAAGTCCGAGACACATGGAGGAAAGGAACTCATTTGAAGATATGCTTTTTGGCTTTGCTTGGAGTAGTCTTGGGAGGACACGTGGAGGATTCCGCCTTCACCTAGCTTAGAAAATTTAATGCAAATGGATACAATTTGGTGGAATAGGACACGTGGCGAGCTTGCACTCATTTAGGGTCTATGCTTTAGACACCATCTTTAAGTTGTACCATAGAGACATGTGGAGGAACCACACATGTTTGGGGATTAGTCCTTAAGGTTCATTCTAAAGAAGTGCCATGCTTGACACATGGTGCCTTCAATGAACTTCAAGCATTCAAACAGACCTCGCAGAGTAGGACACGTGGTGATCCCAAGCTCATTCAAAGTATTAAAATTTTGGGACCATCTCAAGGAGCGTTGTGGTGACACGCGAGAAATTTGAAAATTCATAAGGGGTGGGAAGCGCGACCATCGAAGGTAATTATAAATTTTCACCTCTTTGCTTCATAAATGTAAAAATAGTAAAAATGGCCCATGAGCCCGATGGGAAATAGTCAATTCTTTGCCCCGATCAATGGTGGAGGTGTGGACCCGCGGAGGAAAATTGGAAAATTTTCCTTTTGAAGAAAAAGAGTCAAAAGTAAAAGGGGAAGCATAGTTATGTTGTGACCCACATTGGGACACATGTCAAAGGTATTTCTCAAGGAAGAGGCATGGGGGAAAACTTGGAAAATTTTCATTTTCCAAAAGAGAGTCAAATGGAAGAATTTATCTGCGTTTCTTTTGGGGCCCACCTCAGGACATGTGTCAAGCCCATTTTTAGAAGCAGAGGTGTGGAGCAAAATGGGAATTTTTCCATTTTTTCAAAAGGGTTAGAAAAGGTCAAAGGAATCCCCCGAGCCTATTTTTGGATCTTCCACGTGGACGACCCACATTCAAAATCAAAGATCAATGGCTGCTGAGTGTCTAAATCTAATTTTTCCAATTTTTTTCTCGTAAAGCTCTTGAGAGTATGAGTCTTCATGATTTATTGCTATTTTCTACATGCCAAATAGAGGATCGAGTTAATTTTGATATCTAGAGTTTGGTTGGAGAGATCTGGAGACATCTTTCACCATTAAAATGGTCTAACTCTCAAGCCCGATATTCTTTTCTATTTTTCTTTTCCTGAGCATGCAAGGGGTCAGAATTGATTGATATGGGGCAGAAGTGGTTGGCGAATGGATGGAGCTGTGTTTTCTTAAGAAAGGAGTTGAATTTGGGAAGAAATCGAAGAGATTTTCCTCGAGCACTGTGACTTTTTGTAGATCTAATTTTGTGAATCACGAAAGAATCATGGCAAGCATCACGTGCATTTAATTTTTTTGTCTTTTAGGAGGAAAGGGTTATGTTGGAAAATTTATAAATGGCATGAATTTTTCATGTAAATGGTTGGGATTTTTTTGGAAAGATCAAGACTGATTTACTCCAAAGCAAAAAAGATTGATGCAGATCCCATTCACTTTGAGAAGCCATCTAGAGAAGCCTATATATCTCTCTTTGTGCCAAATCTGATCATGTCAAGGTGCTTGCAAGTGTAAATCCATAGACAAGCTTTGATATTGTTCTAGAAACTTTCCCTTGTTGATAAATTTGATTAAACTTTGAGTTATTCTATGTTAATCTTGAGTAAAGTGTATTTATTTCATCTATGAATGCATATGAGTAGTTTTTCTTGTTTCTATTGCAATATTATACCAAAATAGGGTCCAATCACATAGGTCTCGAGTCCTTTTAGTGGCATCTACAATTTCATCTCGAAGAGCCTTCATCTGTGTGTGGATAAATGGTTTTAAATCACTTTTCTTTCTTTTTTTTTAGAGATTCTCTGTAAGCCTCTAGGTGTACCTCAAGCGTGACTTGGTTTAAATATTTGTGCTTTATTGGGTCCTCTGAATCGATCCTTCATGAAAGAATCCCATAGGTTGTGTGAAAGAAGGCTGATCTGGGCCTCCATTGAAGCACATATTCTTGTTGAGGAAACAATTTAAATTTTTGTGGCATTTTGTTGATTGAATATTTCCATTTTTCATAAGCTCTCAAGGATCTAGTGAGTCAAATCCACCCTTTCTCCCCTCCCACCAAAATTCATTTAACAACAACCAATCCTACCCATACTACCCCTTTTTTTCTCTCTAGTATACCCACCCAAGAAAAAAATCCTTTTACTAAAGTATGCAAAACAGATCATGGTCTCAAATGTCTTTATTAACCTTTGCCTTGTTATGAAGATATCTCCATGATCTTGAAGTGACAACTCATGAGAGTCAGATGTGGTGTGTTGATCATATTTTCCCCAAGGCCTTCTCTATAAAATTCATGCAAAAGAAAGGTACCTATATCTCCTTTCAAATAACAGAGGTTACAAAATAGGTTCTCTTACCTTGGTTGAAAGGCACAACCTAAAATAGTTAGGATAAGATCATATCCTTTTGAGGTGCTATCCATCTCTCCACAAATCCAAGTAACAAAGGGATAGTTAGATTTCTCCCCAACTACAAAATGACGTACATTTATGATCTATTTGCCTCTAAGCTCCCTGTTGAATACTGTGTTGCTTGCTTGGCTTGGAATGGAGAACAAATTTGGGGACCAACACTTGTGGCACCGTTTCTGGGGACTTATTTCAATTTAATCCACATGCCTACATATTTGAGTTCATATCTATTTGACCCATCAACAACACCAACACTTGTGGTGCCGTTACCGGGGACTTCTTGGAACTCTTAGGAAATAATTTACATTGCTGAGACTAATTTACTATTTCACTACCAATCCATATCTATTTAGCCCATCAAGAATAACAACGCTTGTGGTGCCCTTGCTGGGGAATTTTTGGAACTCCTAGGAAATAATTTTCATTGCTGAGACTAATTTACTATTTCACTACCAATCCATATCTATTTATCCCGTCAACAACACCAACACTTGTGGCACCGTTACCGGGGACATTTTGAAAGTTGTTGAGAACCGTTTCTGATAATAAGGTTACAGATTCACACTCGGACCTTGGTAAACATTTCTGTATTCTATAAATTATTAGAAATCCATTTTAAAAATCATCTTGTGTTTAGGTTTGTAAGAGGTTTCAAAGTCACAAAGTGTTGTATACAAATTTTTTAGTTTCAACAAGTTTTGCAATGGTATTTATTGATAAATTTTGGTAAAGAAAGGTTAGATTTTTTCATTTTCAGTTTCTAGTACTGACAGACACTTGACAGAACATTTTTAGTGCATTTACACAACTAAGGTGAAAATCCTTAGTGGCGACTCCCTGTTGATTTGATTATGATAAGGACCAGTGTCTTAAACCTCTATCAAGTAAGATTTTTTACTAATATTTGCAAAGCTGGAAGGAAGAAGATCTTTCTTTACTAGGGATCCTGCTAGGACATTGTTTCCAGAGCTAGGAAAATCAAAATCGAAAGAAGAAACCCTAGAGAGTTGTGGGAGAACAACAAAAAAGAAGAGGGATCTCCATTGATGAAAGTGAATGGCCTATCATTGAATACTACCATTCAAGTGACTCTGAATAAGGTAGCCTCTTTGTGGAACTGAATTCTCCAATTGGAGAAGGGCCTTCATTTGATTTTGAAAGATTTGCTTCACATTTTACACTTGTCTTTTTCTGAAGTAGATAGGGATTTCCAAGAAGCAAGGCCTTTGGGGATCTCCATTTTGAAAACTACACTCCTGTGTTCCAAGGACCCTCTACCCCTCATCAATTTTCACCCCTCCAGGATCACCTACTCGAATCAATATGGCTCAACCCATACCCCCTTTTGTTGTAAACACTTTTGGACCTATAAATTTTGTGGGGATGGCTGGTTATCCAAATGCAGTGCCTCAAGATGTGAGGAACAGACTTCCAAAGTTCTAGGGAAACAATGTTATTACTGGTGACCAGCATCTAAATCTCTTCCTCAATATGATGGAAGATTTTGAGATTGAGAATGAAGATGTATACATCAAATTGTTTATTCACACTCTAGAGGAGGATGTTAGGGACTGGTATAAAGCATTACTAGATAATTTTGTTGATTCTTGGGATGAGATGAATAATGCATTCATATTGTAGTATGGTGATAAGACTAACCCTAGGTTTCTTCTATCAAAATTTGAAAACATCAAGAAGAATCCCAATGAGTCAGTACATGACTTCAATACAAGGTTCAATAAGACCTTGAGGAGATTTCTTGTTAGGATAAGGCCATGTGATGAGTCATGTTTGATCAAATATACTAATGCATTTGATAAAAGGCTACTTACTACTTGAGGGACAAGAACCCTACCAACTTGAGGCAAGCACTCACTATGGCTCTATAAATAGAGAATAATATCAAGGCAATAGGAAAACCTCCTAAGAGGGAAGGTGTGAAGCTGGTTAACCTAGAAAAGCCTCAGACAAGCAAGGGTACTGATTTGGAAGAGGTTGTGAAAAATTTGGTAGGGGCTGTCAAGGAGATCTCCTACAAATTAGCCCGAGATGAGAAAGGAGTTGGGAAGAGTTCACAAGGACAACACAAGCAACAAGGCCAAGACAGATTTACAAATCATCAAAGAATTGATGATAGAGGCAAAGGAGCTGTTGGATTTGGGAATAGGTAGCCTCAAGGTAGAGAAAGTAGAATGGTACCTGATCCTTTGCTAGCAGAGTTGCTTATGGTGGAAGAGACAAAAGTCATTGATTGGTGTGATAGATGTTTCATGCCCCATGCTCCTTGTGAATAAGATCAACAAGAAGAAGTAGTTGATGATGATAAGAGTGATGATGATGTTTACATGATGGGATGCTCCACTATCTCACAACAAAGGGAAACATCAATGAGGTGATAACTGCCCGAGAACTCTGCCACATTTTTGGACTGCATTCATAGAGTACATATTCTCCCTCCCTCTCATAATTTAGAAGTAGATAATGTACAAACTTTTGAGTTTCCCAATAATGAATTTGAATATTTAAGGGCTTTAATGATAAAAATTATGATGGAGTAATCCCATCTGAGGAGGACATGTAATTACTAATGAATGTTGTTGTGTCTTAAGAGAAATAATATAACACAAGAAGTAAGGTCATCAAACGGATAGGGCCTCGAGCCAAGCCAATATCTCCCTTAATTTCTAACATTCCTAAAGAGGCTCTTAGGAAAGATCCATCTTCCAAACTCCCTACATTTCCAAGCAAAAATCATACCCCTCCTTATGCTCAAGCTATCAAGAATCCTATGCCACCCAATGAATATATCAGCTTTCCTTCCAATACTGCCTTGCCCAATAATGTCATTTATGACATTCCCCAAGTTTTAAGTCAAATAAAAGTTTTTGTTCCAATTTTTGAGTTTCTTAGGATTCCTGAGCATAAAAAGAGAGCATTTGAATACTTGGGATTGAATGACAAGAGGACTGCCTTTGGGAGAAATGTAAACATTATGGAGAATCCTCTAGCCATTGAAGAGTTTAAGACACCATCAACATCAGAAGAGCTAGCTGAACCACCTGAAGTTTATTTGGGACATATTTGGTAGACTCTCAGCTGAATGTGGATCCATTCTTCACTACTTTGATCATCAAGGATACGCTGCTCCATAACTACATGTTTGATTCAGGGGCATCATGCAATGTCATGCCTTTTGAGGCCATGAATGAGCTGAATATTAAAGTAACATCAAAATATGGGAAGTGCACTACCATGGACTCTAGAGAGGTGCCATTTGTGGGATGTGTGAAGGGTTTAGTTTTTGTGGGATGTGAAGTTTAGTGGTGGAGCTTGTAGCTACCCATTAAAAATTTAAAACTTGATGTTGTCATAGTTGATTGCCTAGAGAAGTGGGGTATGTTGCTATCAAGAAAGTGGGCTGCAAGTGTTGGTGGTAGTGTCCAAATGGAAATGTATTATGCCACCATCCCAGTTGAGGGAAGCCTTTTCAGGTTATATGGGGAGAAGAAAATGTTGCACCTTATTGAGGATCCCAACAATGTGTCCTATGAAGTATTGTATACAAATGTTGATGCTGACAACTTTGTGGGATTTGCTTGATGGAAAAGAGCACAAGATTGAGGATTCTAAGTGTCTTGAGAAGGCAGGCTCTCCTTGGAATTTATTGTTTGATGGAGCTTGCTCCAAATTTGGAAATGGTGCCGTCTATCCTAATTTCTCCAAGCCAGGAAAGGTTTTTTTTTTCCTTTAAGCTTAACTTTGAGTGTACTAACAACATTGTTGAGTATGAGGCATTGTTGTTAGGTTTAAGAATTGCTTGGAAGTATGGTGTTAGGGACATCATTGTCAAAGGAGACTCAAAGTTAGTTGTCAAGCAAGTCAGAAAACTGTATGCCACAAAGAATCAGCGATTAAATAGTACAAGCATGTAGTTTGGGACTTCATTGAGATGTTTGACTCCTTCAACATTGTGCATCATGATAGGAGGTTCAATGACTTGGTAGACAAGCTTGCAGTGTTGGGGTCTCAGTTTGACAGTTCTGCAACATCCCCTTACTGTGACAATGAGGTGGAGGTAGTGACAAGACCCTCTATCCCTGAAAATATAAAACATTGGCATGTTTTTGATGATGAGGCTCAGTCGAAGGTTCCTACAAAATGATGGAGAGTTTGTTGATAAAAACATTTATTGTGAGCAAATGGTCTATACAATAGAGTGAAAAGAAACCCTATTTGGAAAAGGCATCATCCAACTTAATACCAACACCATTCCTAGATGGCTAGTTTCTCTTGAATCAAATTTTGATAATGCTAAATGCACTATTAATAGGCATATGGCAGCCTCGAGGTATGTTGAGGACAATGTCCTTGCACGAAGGAGAAACCAAGGAATATTTTTTTAGGTAGTTTGTCTTAGCAAATATGAACAGTGAGTCATACATCCAATTATTAAATAAATACCAAGATTGCATGGCTTGGACCTATTCTGAGCTCAAATCATATAGAGAAGACCTATTCTAGCATGAGATTCCCTTGGAGCCCAATGAAAAACCCTTCAAGAAGAAGCAGAGGCCAATTAATCCTCTGTTATCTCTCAAAATGCAAGAGGAGCTAAAGAAGCTAAGGGATGGAGGAATTATCCAGCCCACAAGGTATTCTTCTTGGGTTGCCAACCTAGTGCCAGTAAGAAATAAGAATGGTGACATTAGGTTGTGTGTGGACTTCAAGAATCTAAACAAGGCCTCAATGAAGGAAAACTATCCTTTACCTAACATGGAGCACATGTTGCAGTTGGTGACTAGTTCTGAGTTGCTTTCTACTTTAGATGGCTTCTCTGGTTATAATCAAGTCATGGTGAAAGAATCAGAAAGGATCAAGACAACCTTCACTACTCCATGGGGAACGTATGTATATGTTAGGATGCCCTTTGGTCTGATGAATGCTAGAGCCACTTTTTAGAGAGCAATGGATGTTGCTTTTGTTGGTTACATCAATGACTTTATTTTTATTTACCAAGATGATGTAACGGTGTTTTCAACAAGGAGAAGCGACCATTTGCTGCACTTAGAGAAGATGTTAATGAAATGTAGGGAATATGGCATCTCACTCAATCCAAAGAAATGCCATTTTGGAGTACAGAAGGCAAAATTTATTGGTCACATTATGTCACAAGAAGGAGTGATGATTGATCCAGAAAGAGTGGAGGCCATCAACAAAGTTCCAATTCCAAGAACCAAAAATGAATTTAGTCCTTCTTTGGGTAGATAAACTTCATTATAAGGTTTATATCAAACTTTTCTAAGTTGACTATCCCAATCACTTCCATGTTAAAGAAGGATTAGATCATCAAATGGGAAGAGGATGCCATCCAAGATTTCAATGGAATCAAAGACGCATTGAAGCATATACGCTGCTTTAGCATCCCAGATTACAAGAAACCTTTCTAGTTGTTTTTTTCACTTCAAAAACACTATTTCTTATCCTCTTTCTACAGGGATGATGAAGGGGAAAAGAGACCCCTTTCCTTTTTTAGTAAGGATTTGCAAGGATTAGAACTAAAATACACCATCATGGAAAAGTAGGCATTTTCCTTTGTCAAAGCAATAAAGGTTTTCAGGCCTTATATTTTAAGTTCAAAAGTTGTTTCTTATGTTCCCCATACCATGGTAAAAGACATCTTGTCGAGATATGGAAGTCTCAAGCAAAAGATGTAGATGGGTGAAATTTTTCAAGAGTATGATATGGACATCCAAACCATGAAGTTGGTGAGAGGTTTTGGGTTAGCTAAGCTCATGGGTGAGAGCAACTTACAAACCATTGAGGTAAATGAGATTGAGGAAGAAAGGGTAGTTGTTTTTGAAAGATTGATGAGTTCCAAGTGGTACAAGGATGTGATGTTCTATCTCAGACACTTAAACTACCTTGAGCATTTGAATAAGAACTAGAAAATATGTCTTAAGTTGTCTTCCAAGAAATATGTCTTTACTAATTTTGGATTGGCATGGAAGAACTTAGAGGGAGTCCTCTTAAGATGCATCACTGAAGATGAAGCCCCCAAAATAATTGTTGATCTCCATGGAGGATTTTGTGGGGGTATTTTTCTGCAAGAGTCACAACACATAAGATCCTAAGCGCTTTGGTTATTGGTGGCTAGCTTCTTTCAAAGATGCAACCATGTTGGTCGAAAGATGTGTGAGTTGAAAAAATTTCTCTGGAAGGATGAAGGCTTCGTGCTCACTACCTTTACGATCTGTATCAATTGGAGCCCCATTTAAGCGGTGGGAAATGGAATTCATTGGTTAGATTTCAGACCCTTCAAGTGTTGGCCATAAGTGAATTCTTGTAGCCACTGATTACTTTACCAAGAGGGTGGAAGAAATCCCCACCAAGAAGGCTACACACCAAGTTGTCATGGATTTTGTGCTAAACAATATTATTTGTAGGTTTGGAGTACCAATCAAAATCATAGCTGATAATACCATGAGTTTTAGGGCTATACCTCTGGTGAAAATGTGTAAAGGATATGGGATCAATTTGACATATGCCTCTAATTATAATCCCCGAGGAAATGGAAAAGCTGAGTCCAACAATAAGAATTTGCTAAAGATTATTAGAAGAACCTTGGAGTTGAACAAGAGAAAATGGGGTGAACAGATGAAGGTTTTATGTCAGGCTGATAGGATCACTATCAAAAGAGCCACTAGAAAGAGTCCATTTGAGTTGGTATATGGGACTCAAGCCCTACTACCCTTGCATATGCAATTATCTTCATATTAGTTCATTCAAAAATTGGAAGATCAAGAAGTGAGTCCTCATGATGCCCGCATCAACCAGATTGTTGAGCTTGATGAAGAGAGGAGGGCATCTCACCAGAGGCATATAAGGTTTAGAGAAAAGCTAAAGAAATTGTTTGACAAGAAGGTCACTCCTAGAGCCTTCAATATTGGATATCTTGTGCTATTATGGGATAGAAGACATGAGGATAAGGGCAAGCATGGCAAGTTTGATTCATTGTGGATGGACCCTTACTCCATTGACATCAGAATTAGTGAACATACCTTCTTCTTGAAGGATCTAGATGGTGAATTTTTGAACTACCTATTAATGGAAGGAATCAAATAATTTATTGTATTGATTCCTTTGAATCAAGGTAAACACCTCTTGTATACGAGTATATAGTTTGTTGCTTGCGTTCAGTTTTTGTGTTTTTCTCTGCCTCTTGGTCCGTGGTGACCTGTTTTTGCTAGATTTTTGTTTGTTTTTGGAGATGGATTTATTTCTCTACTCTACGAGCAAACTCTGTCACACAATGGATATTTTGGCACTTGGTCTACTATTGTTCTTGAGGAACTCACAGGGAGTTCTCATCCTCGAGTCGAAGACAATGTTGGTGCTCAGAATTGTCTCACCCCATTTATGCCCTTGAAGATTTATTGATTCACAACCTCTGTCATTTTATCCTTCCCCATATTCTGTTTGGCCAGTCTTTGTTTCCATTTTAATCTTCTCTTAGGTTGAATATCATGTGTGGTCTCGTATTTGTCTCATGGTTCCTTTGTTCCTCTGGAAAAGCTCTATATTTTGAGTCTCTCATGCTTTGTTCCTTCAAAACTCATGTTTTCCCATTTCCTCCATTTTCCACAGTCAAGATCTGTTGTCCCTGTCATTTTTTCCCTAAATACTCAAGGAGAAATGAGTTGATGTGTCCCTAAGGATCGTGTTTAAGCCTTATAACAATCTAAATTCTCTGTCCTTGAAGAAAACCTCATTTTTAGGCTCAAATGGATGTTTCTCTATGTTTTACAGTTTGACAGGTGTTTCTCTTAGTCAAATTTGCATCATTCAGTCAACAGGGAAATGTGGCACCTCTTGGTTGGATGTGGATCAGCTTAATACTTCAAAAATTCCATGAAAATCCTCATTTTTAAAAATGTGTCCATGTGTAGGAACGACGCTTGTTTGAGAATCATTTTTTTTGTTTGTCTTTGAAGAAGCACTAGGAGGAAACATGGAGGGTTGATAGGAAAGAGACATGTGGAGGTTTCCGTTGGGTTTCCCATACTTACACAAATTTCAAAAGGTTTTCAGGAATTGTAGGACAACTGGAGGAATGAAACTCATTTGAAGATCTGATTTTGGGCTTTGCCTTGGAGTACCACCGGGAGGACACGTGGAGGATTTTTTTGTTTGGCCCAGAATTAGACAAATTTAATGCAAATGAATAAAGTTTAGTAATACAGGACATGTGGTGAGCTTGCACTCATTTAGAATCTCCACTTTGGACACCATCTTGAAGTTGTGCCATAGAGACACATGGACGAACCGCACATGTTCGGGGACCGACCCTTGAGTTTCATTTAAAGAAGCACCAGAGGCTAACATGTGGTGCCTTACCTTCAAGAATTTAAAAAACATTACCAGAGAGAAGGACACGTGGTGAGTCCGCTCTTGTTTAAAGTATCGAAAATTTAGGACCATCTCAAGGAGTGTCGTGGTGACATGTGGCAATTTAAAAGTCATAAGGGGTAATGAAGCGAACATCGAGGAAATTCAAACTTCTCACCTCTTTGCTTCGTAAAGGTTAAAAAAGTGAAAATGGCTTGTGATCCCGATGGGAAATAGTCAATGTTTTTCCCGATCAACGATAGAGTGCAGACCCATGGAGGAAAATTGTAAAATTTTCCTTTTGAAAAAAAAATATTCAAAAGTAAAAGGGGAAGCATATTTCTGCTGGGACCCACATTGGGACATGTGTCAAAGGTATTTCTCAAGGGTGGAGCTACGGGAAAACTTGGAAAATTGTTATTTTGAAAAGAAAGTCAAATGGTAGAATTTCTCCATGTTTATTTTGGGGCCCACCTCATGACATGTGTCAGGTCCATTTTCAGAAGTGGAGGTATGGAGCAAAATGGGAATTTTTTTTTTTTCAAAAGGGTTAGAAAAGGTCAAAGGAAGCCCCTGAGCTCATTTTTGGATCTTCCATGTGGACGGCCCACATTCAAAATCAAAGATCAATGACTGCTGAGCATATAAATATGCTTTTCCCCATTTTTTTGTAAATCTCCCTAGGAGTGTGAGTCTTCATGATTTCTTGCTATTTTCTACATGCCAAACAGAGGAGTGAGTTAATTTTGATATCTAGAGTTTGGTGGGAGAGATTTGGAGACGTCTTTCACCATTAAAATGGTCTGACTCTCAAGCTTGATCTGGTTTTCTATTTTTCTTCTCCTGAGCACGCAAGGGGTCAGATTTGATTGATATGGGGAAAAAGTGGTTGGTGAATGGATGGAGGCATGTTTTTCCCGAGAAAGGAGTTGAATGAAAGAACAAACCAAAGAGATTTTCCTTGAGCACCTGGTGACATTTTACAGATATGATTCTATGAATCACAAAAGAATCATGATGAGCACTGGTGCATTTAAAGTTTTATCTTTTGGGAGGAAGGGGCTCTTTTGGAAATGTTATAAATGGCACAATTTTTTTGTGCAAATTTTTGGGAGTTTTTGGAAAGATCAGGACTGATTTTCTCCTAGTAGAAAAAACTTGACAGAGCCCATCCATTTTGATAAGCCATCTAGAGAATCTTGTATATCTCTCTTTATGCCAAATTTGATCTTTTCAAGGTGGTTGCAATTTTACATCCATTGAAAAGCTTTTAGATTGTTCTAGAAACTTTCCTCACTTGATAAATTTGATCAAACTTTGAGTTATTCTATGTTAATCTTGAGTAAAGTGTACTTATTTCATCTCTAAATGCATACAAGTAGTTTTTCTTATTTCTATTGCAATATTGTACCAAAATAGGGACCAATCACATAGGTATCAATCCTTGTGATAGTTTAGTGGCATATGTTATTTAATTTCTCAGAAGAGCCTTCATCTAGTAGTGGGATAAATGATTTAAAATCACTTTTCTTTCATTTTTATTGATAGAGATTATTTGTAAGCCTCTAGGTATACCTCAGGTGTGACTTGGTTTAAATATTGGTGTTTTATTGGGTCCTTTGACTCGAGCCTTCATGACAGAATCCCACAGGTTGTGTGAAAGAGTGCTGATCTGGGCCTCCATTGAAGCACATATTCTAGTTGAGGAAACAATTTAACTTTTTGTGGCATTTTGTTGATTGAATCTTTCCATTTTGCATAAGCTCTCAAGGATCTAGTGAGTCAAGTCCATCATGTCTCCCCTCCCACCAAAATTCATTTAAAAAAACCAATCCTACCCATACTACCCCTATTTTTCTCTATATACCCACCCAAGATGAAAATCCTTTTACTAAAGTATGCAAAACAGATCAGGGTCTCAAATGTCTTTAGTAACCTTTGCCTTGTTGTGAAGATATCTCTATGATCTTGAAGTGATAACTCATGAGATTTAGATGTGGTGTGTTGATCATATTTTTCCCAAGGCCTTCTCCATAAAATTTATGCAAAAGAATGATACCTATATTTCTGTCAAATAACGAGAGGTTACAAAATAGGTTATCTTACCTTGGTTGAAAGGCACAACCTAAAATACTTAGGATAAGATCATATCCTTTTGAGGTGGTATCCATCTCTCCACAAATCCAAGTAACAAATGGACAACTAGATTTCTCCCACTACAAAACAATGTACATTTATGATCTATCTACCTCTAAGCTTTGTGTTCAACTGTATTGTCACTTGGCTTGAAAAGAGAACAAATTTGGGTACTAACATAAGGAATGTAAAGGTTGATATTTTGAAGTTGGAATTTCTTGGGCACTTGCAAAAATGTGAATTACCAGAGAAGCTAGATCCAGAGAAAAGTTGTAGAGGAAAGAATGGGAAAAGGATGAAATGATGGAGGTTTTAGGAGAAAAGGATGAAAAATGTGTTGTCAGAGGAGATGATTAGGTGCCCCAGTTAAAAAAATGATGGTGATATTTGCAATGATTCACCTTTTTGAACAACTGGCAAATTTTTGCAAACTTGTTAAACGTCATTTTCTAGAAATCATGATCAAACATGTAATAAACAAAGGTTCCTCGAATATTCTTTTCTTGGGGAAAATATTGGATGTAAATTGAGTGTTATAAAAATCATGCTTTAGTCATGCAAATTGTCAGGGGTTGAATTCGTACAAGAATATTTGAGAAATCCCATCTTCCTAAGAGACCATATGAGAAACATGTTAATCTCTTATGTTTTAGATTTGATCATGTCAAGTTGGTTGCAAGTGTACAACCATTGACAAGCTCGAGATTGTTCAAGAAGCATTTCCCTACTTTGGTGAATCTAATCAACTTTGAATTAATCATAATATTTTACAAATTTGTGTCTTCTTTATTTTAGAATGTCTGCAAATAATATTTCTTGTTCCTATTGCAATCTTTTGTTTAAATCCCTTTGAATCACACAGGATCTCATCCTTGTGATAGTTTAGTGGCATTTGAAATTTCATTATGAGAAGAGCCTTCATCCTGTATTGAGATAAAAATTTAAAATCACTTTCTTGTCATTTTATTAATAAAGATTATGTGTAATCTTTTGAGTGTATCTTACGTGTGAGGAACCATGGGTATTTAATGTTTAATTGAGTCTTTAGCTTGAGCTTTCTTTTTAAATTCTTTGAGATTGTGTGAAACCATTCAAATTTGGGCCTCTATTGATGCACACCTTTTGGTTGAAGGAATATTTTAGCTATTCTGAAGCATTATGTCATTTAGTTTTCCAATTGTTGTGAAGGTTCTCAAAGATATGGAAAAATCAAGTTTATCCTGCTTAATCTCCCACCAAAAATAATTTTAAAATAATGAATCCCGCTGAACTACCCTGTTTTCCCTATATATCCAAAAATGAATAAATTCTACTACCAAAATATCACCATTCTTTAGAAATGACAACTCATGAGAGTTAAATTGTGGTGCATTGATCATTTTTCTCAAATTTTCCTCTCAAATTTTTGAAAAGAAGGATATATTAATTCTCCTTCACCAAAAGAGGTTATAAAATGGGTCCTCTCACCCTGGTTGAAAGGCACAACCTAAAGTAGTAAGGATAGATCAAATCCTTTTGAAGGTGCTATCCATTTCTCCAACATTTGAGTGACAAAGAGCCAGCTGAATCACCTCCCCGACTAAAAAATGACATACATGACGATTAATTTATCTCTCTGCTTCTTGTTAAATTTGTGATGCTTCTCATCTTGGAAAGGAGAATCAATTTGGATACCAACAGTAAAAAGAAAAGGAATTCTCAAATATTCTTCTTTTTTGGGGAAAATTTTGGATGAGTGAGTGAGTAAATTGTATAAATGCAATGAGAATACTCTTGTAAAAGGTTGGGGGATTTAATTCTTACGATAAAATTTTAGAATTCCCATATTCCGAGAGACCATCCGAGAAACTCATGTTAATCTCTTTTGTTTTAGATTTGATCATGTCAAGATGGTTGCAAGTGTACGGTATTGAGAAGCTCGAGACTATTCAAGAAACTTTCCCTCGCCGATAAATCTAATAGATCTCAATTAATCTGTGTTGATCTTGGGAATAATTGTGTCTACTTTTTTATTTCAGAATTTTTTCAAATGGTTTTGATGTTTCATTGCGATCTTATGTTAAAATCCTTCGAATCACATGGAGGATCTCATCCCTATGATAGTTTAGTGGAATTTGCAATTTCATTATGAGAAGAACCTTTATCCTATAATGAGATAAGAAATTTAAAATCAATTTATTGTCATTTTGTTTATAAATATTGTCCTGTAAGCCTTTAAGTGTATCTTAGGCATGCGAAACCAAGGGTATTCAATGTTTAATTGAGTATTTCACTTGAGGCTTCATGTTAAATTCTCAAAGATTGTGTGAAACCATGTGCAGATATGGGGCTCCATTGATGCACACCTTCTAGTTGAAGGAATATTTTGGCTATTCTGAAGCTTTATATTGTTAAGTTGTCCAATTGTTGTAAAGGTTCTCAAAGATCTGGTGAAATCAACTTCATCGTACTTAATCCCCACCAAAATTTTCAAATAACCATCAATCCTACCTGAAGTACCCTGTTTGTGTTGTGTATCCACAAATGAGAAAATTCTACTGCCAAAATATATAAAAGCAAGAAGGTTTTAAGTGTCTTTAGTAACTTGAACCGTGTTCAGAAAATATCCCCATTCTTTAGAAGTGACAACTCGTGAGAGTTAAATTATGGCATATTGATCATATTTTCTCAAGGTTCCCCGAAAATTGTGCAAAGAAGGATCTCTTCATGTCCTTCACCAATAGAGGTTACAAAATGGGTCCTCTCACCCTCGTTGAAAGGAATGACATAAAGTAGTGAGGATAGATCAAATCCTTAATGAAGGTGTTATCCATATCTCGCAACGCCCAGTGAAAAAGAACTAGCTAAATCTCCTCGCTGGATACAAAATGACTCATAATATGATCTCTCTGTCTCTAAGTGTCTTGCTAAATCTGTGATGTTTCTCGGCCTCTAAGGGAGAATCAATTTGGATACCAACACATCCCATGGGGATAAGTCCTAACCATGTTAGTTGTATAAGGCCTTATTGTTTTCTTGTATTGTTTGGGCACCATGAGTGACCCTTATTTGTAATGTTGTATTTTATATAAAATTAATTGTGTTTAGGTTGTTTAATTTTTTTAGTAAATTGGGTTATAGGAATTGATGGTCCTGACTTGCATTAAGTATGTATTTTTGTATGTATTTGTTAATTAAAGAGGATTGGGGTCACATAAGCACCCTTGAGTGGGCCCCATATCCTCTACATATGTGTCCAAATGTGCCAAACCCGAAATTGAGCTATTTTTGGCATTTTAAGTGACCCCTTTGGTTTTAGGAGTTCACTTAGCATGAAAATAATCCTTGGAACATACCTATTAGGTAGGGGGCTTAATTACAAGGCATGGAGGAAGTTTCCCTCCCATTTTACCTTTTTTTTGTCACCATCCATGTAAGGTTAGTTGGAATGTGTGTATTGTGTAAAGTTGCATAATCTTGTCTCATTTTCTCTTTTGGGTAATTTGGGAGAGGTGTGTTTAAATGTGAGTTTATCATTTATTTATTTTGTTTTGGGAATCTTGACTTGGAGGGAAGAGAGGGGTGACACATGTCACCCCCTCATTTGTGAGGAAATTTAATTTTTTTCTTCAAATACTCCCTCATGGGGAGAAAGAGGACTTTTTTTTTTTTTTGATTTGTGCTTGGAGGCTTTTGGAGTTGGAGTTTTTCTTGGACAAGGAATTGGGAAAAGCTTAGAGATTTGGAGAGCTTGTGGAGGTAGGCTCTTTGATCTTATTTTGTGTTATTTGGCATGTTAGATTTTAGATTTTCTTATGGTTGAAAGTTTTGTCTTGTTGCATGTGTTATATGGTTACTTGGTTGTGTTATTTGTTATTTTCTCCATCCATCATATGGCTTGATGGATTTGGGAGTTTTATTGGGGAAGAGGGAGGTATTTTCCCTCTTAAACCTCATGGCTTGATGGGAAATCCATGTTGGTTATCTTTATCGACTCATATAGTTTTGAGGTGGGGAAGGTGATTCATATGGTTTGAACCCCCTTCCCCATCCTTGTAAAGGAAACCCAATGGGTTTGAAAATCCTCCCAAGGAGAATTTTAAGTGAATGGGAGGAGCAATAAGGAGGGATTATTGTATTAGAGGGATAAGGATGTTTTTGAAGAACCTATAAGTATGCATCCTATGGTTAGACCACACTCTTTGGAATTATTGGATGTGTGATCTACTCTTCCCCTTTGTTGACGATGAATATGGTTTTGTCCTATTTTTTATTTGCTTAGTAATTGTTTCATTTTTCTTTAGTGTATGATTTAGTCTTGTATGTGAGATGTTTATGTGTACTTCTCCCTTTTTCTTTTACACATTTGTGGAATCTTTCTCTCTCTCATGCGCTTGGGGAGGCTAACATGTCTTCCAACCTTTGGAAAGACATATAATGATGCCTATAGGTTGGGTGGTTAAAAATGTCTTTCTTTGTGTTGTATTTGAAAGAGGGTTTGAAAACCCGCAAGCGAGGATCACGAGGGATGACGTGCACATCAATGGCTGTGTGAGCGGTAGCATGAAGAGATCTCGGGAGGAGTGAGCATCAACCAAGTGTGCATGCAAAGATTCAAAAAATAGGCAGAACCTGGTTAAGCCATAAAACTCTCCTCTATCTCATAGATCAAAAGATGTGTACATATAGGAGGTGTTGAGTAACCCCCAGTGCTGCAATCATGACAAATCGAGTAGAGAGGGGGAGTTACATTCCCATAATAGAAGTGTAACTCCCAATGATGCATATGATGCACTGACGTGGCGACGTTTGCGCTTACGCACTTGTGACGCCTTACGCGATGCATAAGGGAATCTCATAATGACCCCTAAATGACACATGGACCTACGATCTCACCTAAGTGAGATGAATCACCTAATGATGTAGAAAATACACACACCAACACCCCCTTCATCATAACTTAGGATGAGGCGGCAAGTCAGAAATGAGAAATGGGTCCCAACACAAATCCTGATGAGGTACCCATGTACATGAAGAAGATCCCAAGTAGTGAAGAAAACCCAGTGGGAAAAACATCCACCACAAGAGAACAAAACACTCTCTAATCTAAGAAAGATGCCAAATATGGGTCCCGACCATAGACAAGCTTGAAAGGGCACCCATGTACAAAGAGGCAATCTCTCGGAAAGAAGAAGAAGAGAGAAGAAGAGGGAGACGAGAGGAATGCAAAAGATGCCATGGATGGATCTAACTCTGCAGCTCTAGGAAGTCTCCTAGAAGAATGTCGATGATGAGATCCTCTACCTTTGGACTAAAGAAGAGCCACCTATAACGAACTGTGTGCCTGCCCTTAGGAAGGATAGAAATGACGTGTTGGAAGTCCACCCACTCCACAAAGGAAACTGAAGGCAACAACATGAAGAACTCTAAGTCTGGTGCACTAAAGTGTGACATAGGTCTAGTGAGTGAGTGCCAAGGAACCGAAGGTAATGCCACGTGCGTAGAACTGTCAGAGTGAAGAGGAACACCCATAGAAAGGATGTCCAAGTGATGTGAAGGGAACAAAACATCCTCATATAGAAAAGGGATCCACAGCTGAGGGTGGATCAATGAAGGTCTCCAGAAAAGTGGAAGTGGTAAGAGTCCCAGAAGGGGCACTCCCAACAACAGAGATGATGGACTCCTCTGAAACACCTATAGATGGATGAGAAACCTATAGTGCATCACAAGTAGACTCTGCGAAAAGATGACTAAGGTCAGGTAGATACTGTCCCAATGAGGGGGCTCAACAAACAGAAGAGTGATGTTAGATAGGTATGAGTCATCCAATGAAGGTAAAGGAGTGAAAGGGGCCTCACACACTAAAGGTGGAAAGGAGGCAGGTGTAATGACGGTGTGAGACTGAGTATGAGACTGCTCGATATCTGATGAGATGTGGGGGGTGACAACAATGTCTGGAATAGTGAGAGAAAGAGGAGAAGAGTCCTCTGTAGTACTCTCAACATCAGAACTGGATGCACACTCCTCATCATCAAAAGTAGAACCAAGTGAGCCTATGTCAGTGGAACTGTCATCACATGAAGAAATGGAGGAGATGACTGAATCAGTAGTAACGATGGCGGTAGTATGTGAAGGGTCTCCATAGAGGGACTGAAGAATGCTCCAGACACGGTGAGGTGGATCTGAGTCTACCACGTGAAACCAGAGAGAACGAGAGACATGCATCATCATGTGACCAAAGACATGGTCACAAGTGTCGAGGAAGTCCTCTAGATGATGATGATCAGTGGGTGCAGGAACTGGCCCAAGTAAGAAGGCTGAAAGACCCTCATAGGTGAAGTAATGTTCCATGGAAGCACGCCAAGCTGAATAGGTCTCTCTCCCGGTGAGAAGTGGCAGAGGCTGTAAGGCAATCCTACGATGCTCATGTCTAGAAAGATCACTCTCCATGATGAAAAATACAAGATGCACAAAAGCAAGACGTCGACTCGCCGATAATGCGTCTGCGTGTGTAGGCCCAAGAGTACAAGCAACCCCCCCAGAATGCGGCACTTTATAAAATTAGTGTGTTTACAAAATTGGAAATTCCATCATGTAGTGTGTGAAAAATAATGCAACTTTGACCAAGGAAGCGCTAAAAAATGAGCAGCGAGTCAAAAGTTATGGCATAAATACAATTCCCGCAACTGATGGAAAAATGCACTAGATACTGTAAACACATTAAAAAAATTCTCTAAATGGGTGCAAAGGGTGTCATGTGGGTACTCATTGGAAATGGCATAGAATTTTAATAGGGGTTTGTTTTGACTACGAGGGGGATTAGCCTCCTGCCAACCCCGGACCTCACCCTCCGTCTTCGACACAAGCATGTAGGAAGGCCAAATTACAAGCAAAATACAGCCAAAAACCCAATTTTTTTTTTTTAAATTACAATGCCAAATGAATGAATGTTTTGTTTTAAGCCATAAAACATTAAAAAAGGGCTGATGGAGAGGAGGGGCCCACATTGGAAGAGAGCTGAGTGTGTTGGACTGTTTGGAGCCCACGTGGAGCAGCTGGAGGAGAGCCCACGTCTTTGGAGGCCACGTGGAGACCAAGTCTGAGTGTGCCAGTCTTTGGAGGGAGGTGTGGCAGGTCTGCACAAGCGGGAGGAGCCGTTTGAAGACCCAAAACGCCCAAAAACACCCAAAAATGCCCAAAAACGCCAAAATGCCCAAAAAACGGCTGATTATAGATTCCAAGGTAGAGTAACGTCTTGGGCAGGTAGAAGAACAGGTAACCAGAGCACATGGGAGCTGTTGGAGCTAGAACGACTGTTAAAAATGTCCAAAAGGAAGCAGGTAACAGAGCTGACCAAACAACAAGCCAAAAATGTTTTTCCAATGCAAAACAAAACACAGTAGGAGACCACATGCCAGCGAGAGGAGAAAATGGTGAATGCATTGAGTAAAGGGGATCTGCTCTAGTTAGGTTTGAAATGGCTCAGAGTTCCACGATGAGTAGTAGACGGAGCTGAGCACTAGAACACACATGCACGAGCATGAGGAGTTTAGAATGGCCAGTCCTAAGAGCCAGAACTTCAACCAGGTCTTAACGCAAGTGAACAACCCGAAGCAACAAACATGCACACCAGCTCGAGCCAAAGAACCAAATGCATGGTTTGGTGTAGTGATGCAGACAAAACACAAGCTGAAAAACTCAAGCTGGCTGTCTAAACGGATGCAACAATGAGCTAAACCCGAGTTGTGGAGGCTGAAACGTGCAGCAGCAGGGTAGTGCAAAGAGCCCAATACATGAGTTGACGGAGCAATGCAATGTCAAGTCAATGTTGTGTTGAAAAAACGAGCCAACCGATGCAAATGAAGATGAGTTGCAGGAGTACGAGTGGTCAGAGTCCAAGGTAAAATGGTGCAGAGAATCCAAAGCAAATGTTGAACCCAAAGGTAATGCAAAAAGCGTAGACCGAGTCAGGAAGGAGTGCAGGGTGAGTTAGTTAACAAACAACTCCCAAAACCAAGCACATAGAACTCAAGTCTGCACCTTGAAACGTAATATACCTCATAAAAACACCTTCAAAATCACATGCAAACCCGGAGAATCGAGTGGTCAAGGACACTAAACTAGAAAAACACTAAAACTCGAACACAACCACTTGAAATGCATGAACAACCCAAAACTAAAGTATAAACACCCGAATCAATGCAAGAAGAGCACAACTGGAATATCCATTATGACACACTATAAAGAGATTTGTATATCACGTTGGAAGCTGGAAAACACGCACAGAAACGCCGATGAGTGCACGGATCCACAAGATCCACTCTGATACCATGAAAGAGGGTTTGAAAACCTGTAAGCGAGGATCACGAGGGACGATGTGCACATCAACAAACGTGCGAATGGCAGCATGAAGAGATCTCGGGAGGAGCGAGCATCAACCAAATGTGCATGTAAAGATTTGAAAAATGAGCATAACCTAGTTAAGCCATAAAACTCTCCTCTATCTCATAGATCAAAAGATGTGTACATATAAAAGGTGCTGAGTAACCCCCAGTGCTACAATCATGACAACTCGAGTAGAGAGGGGGAGTTACATTCCTAGAATGGAAGTGTAACTCCCAATGATGCATATGACGACCTTGTGCACGTCTTGACGCACCGACTCGCTAACACACTGTGCACCGACTCACCGACACGTAAGGGAATCTCATAATGACCCCTAAATGACACATGGACCTACGATCTCACCTAAGTGAGATGACTCACTGATTATGTGGAAAATACACACACCAACAAATTTTAGGTAGAACACAAAAGTTGGAGCTCAAATTTGGAAGATGGTTGGAGTTTCCTTGATATCTTGGCTTCTCATTGTTTTCTTCAAATTTTGATAAACACTACTCTCATTGAGACCTTGTGGATATGGCTATGTTGGAAGTTATACTTCTTGTAAGGTTCATATAATGTGATTTGGGATTGCTTTGTAATGTAGTGTATATTTGATGGTGAATCCTCCCTCAATCTTGGAAATAAAATCTTGTAAAATAGTTGATCCTTTAGTATGGATTGTTGGAACTTCATTTTTGAAAAGAAAGTTTGTTATTTGGAAATATGCTTTCCCCAATAAAAATGTAAAATGTGATGTTAAGAGCACTAAAAGAAAATGTGATATTTCTTTGTGGGATATCCTTCTTGGTAGAAATATGTAGTATTTATTTAGCTATTACATTTGAAAGGAAAGTTAGTTGTAACATGGAGCTTGAGGTTTAATATTGAATGGAAATATTATCATTCCTGTAATATATCTCCTTCTTGCAAATTCTTGTAACATTATAGAATGGAATGAAAAAGTTTTACTTTCCTACCCATGTGAAACTTAACAAAATGACTATATTAGGGAATGAAATGTGAATATACCTCCTTTCTTAATAATTTTAAAATATATTCCAAGCCATCTATTTTTATTTTAAATACATTGCTACACTCTCTTTTATCATCCAAATAAGTAAATCATTTTAATATAGATATATTGAAATTTATGAAGTTGCATACTTGAAAAAATACCAAAACATAACTTATCATTTTACAAACTATAATTATTTTAATATAGTATATAATATAAACATATTAAAATATATTTAACATAATTTATATAATATAATATATATATATGTGTGTGTGTGTAGTAAATAAATAAACAAATTTAAATAACAAAAAAGTAATAATGATGCGGCTCTGGAAGTTTGAATATTTTTAAAACAAAAATAATGACCACCACACCCTCCCCAAACCCCGATCCCACACAGTCTACTAAAACCCTACTCCCAACCGCAACCACCAAAAACTCCCAATAACCAACATCCCCCTCCCACCCACAAACCCTCGACCTGCCACACCACCGTGACCATCAACCCATCCATCGCTTCCCAGTTGTCCATTAAAAATCTGCGGCCCTCTATTATTTATTCAAAATAAAGTTTTTCTTTGTTATTTTTAAGGTTTCAAATCAGATATATATATACACATAAAAAAACCCTTTCTTCACAAAAAATGGGTATATTGACATACCCAAACAAAAGATCTCTCTAGAAATGAAAAATATATATAAGAAAATCAAAGCCTAAAGAAGAGTAAGAAATAAATAAAAAAGAGAATCCATAGATGCTTCTTTCAATCACTGCAATACAAATGAAATAACGATATCATATATAACTCCATGAATCCAAAAACCTCCATGGTTCCTCTGCAACTTGCGCAAAGAAGAAACAAAATGAAACAAATGGAAGAGAAAAGAAAGGAAAAAGAAATCATAAAGATATTTTATGGTAACTTTAGGGCTTTTAGATCTAAGGGATAAAATTAAAAGCATCCAAGGGTTGAGCTTTAACCCTACAAAAATTCTAAGTTATGGAATTTTGTGGGAGTTGGGTAAATAATTAATAAGAGGGTATGGGGGATAATTAAATTAAAAGGGGTGTTTATAACTTTCTAATGTTACCCTAGCAAATTTTTAGTAGAGTAACTATTGAAAATTTTTGCACTTGTGCAAAAATGGGCAACTCGAAAATTTGTTATGATGGATGACATTGGTGAAGTGAACCTAGCCTAGGGGAGATTATTTCAATTTAATATTTGTTTTTTGGATTAATTAATGACTGCATGTAATTTGGAGCTATGTGTGTTGTAAAAAACATAACAAATCACATAGACTGAAATTTCATGTTTGTCTTCACCTAAATAACACAAGGCCCCAAGGATAAATGTGTTATCTTGATGAAGACAAAAGTACATAATAGATGAAGTGTTAATTTTTGGAACAAAAACCAAAGTTACAAATTGCACCAATCAAAGTTCATTACTCAGGTTACAAGTATTTTAAAGTTCTTTCCTTCATGATTAAACACATTTAATTATGTTACTGAGTTGTTTAATTCATTATACAATCCATATAAAATCTAAAATGTAGAAGAAAGTACACAACTCGGTTTCAGAATTCAATGTTTTATTCATAAGGAATTTCAAATAAACATCATAACTACTGAAATAGAAGGTGTATGTGTATGAAAATAAAATCAAAATAATATGAAGGAACCCATCATTTCCTTGGTTATTTTGTCTCCATTGCTCCACTTCCATCTCTAGCTTTGCTCCATCTTCATCCTTGTTATTCAACACTTTGCACCGTACCTAAAATAAAGAGAAAAGACTATGAATCGCGATCTCCGGATTAAATCATGTTCTTTTATTTTCTATCTTCATAAAAATGAATCTCCTGATATTAGGAGGTATGATTACAGAAAAGATAAATGCATAATGATAAGCATCAATATTCTACACCAAGATATATGATTCTTACAATCATTTCAAAGAGAAAAGATAAAGAGGAAATATATGGAATAGAAGAGAGGCCAAAAGCATAATTTTTTCTAGCTAGTTTATTTAAAGGTGCAAGTACAGTAAGAAGAAGGAAATAAACACTAACTATTGTGTTTACATATCGAAAAAGTAAATTTATTTCAAGATGAGACTAAAGGATCAATATACGGAGATGTGCCTATACTAATCCATAAAAGAAATGCAAGTTTAGTGTTGTAGATTCTAACAAATATAATGATATGAAATTGCAACTAAAATAGATTGGAATAATAAATATGAGAAAATTTTGACATGGCTTCACTATGTAAAATGAACATTTTACATCTTTCCATCATGTTATTTCACAAATAATACATGATTGAAAGTTGTGACAAAAGATAAACTACTATGTTGATAAAATAGTAATATGAATAAGGAGAAGTATTGCATAAATTCAACTCAATTTGGAAAAATAATAATGTATCAAGTTAATATTTATAAGAGTAGAAAGGAGAGTTAAAATTGTTTTCAATTTGAAAAATATATTAAGTAATGTTACAAAAGACTTACAAAATATTTAGATTTCGCTATTCATTACATGAACTTACTTGCTCATTTTAGGCCAAATTAAGGAAACATGCCATGTATTACAGAGCATTTTTCTAATTAATAATGGTGGGAGTGTCTTCTTCATATAAATTTGATCAAGTACAAAAGGAATTCATAAGAAGAATGTAATTTTAGAAATGCATGACAAATGAAATAGATGATACAAAAGATAATAAAATCAAAGGGATAGTTACTTTTAGAGACCATTGTACATGCCAAAATATGTTAATGTACAGATTTTTGTAGATGGGTCAAAGTAACAAAAGGCATAAGGGTACCACAAAGAACCGAATGATCTTAGATATCACACTAGATGTGAATAAATAACACAAGTACAAATATAAATCAAATATGCTACAATCAAAGATCTAGGTGCTAGGAAAGTAAGACATCAGGTAAAACCTTCAAGGCTACAGACTAAACTGAAGGCTCATTCATGACAGTTCATAATGATCAAGAGACGAAATAGGTATAAGAAGTCTTTCAAACAGATTGCCCAAATTTGAATAGATAAAAGATACACTGAGGATGCAGCCACTATAAAATAAAATTGCATAGATGAACTTGCAATTAAGTTATATATGTTTCTTTTATACTCAAAATATATGTTCCAATGAACAAATTAGATAATTCATCAGAGTTCCAACAATTTTCAACAAGCTTCTAGAGGTTTCTGTTGCATATAATAAGCATTAATAACAAGATGTGCATCACTTAAGTGCACTCAAATTACAATAAAAGTTCAAATCGGAAGAACAAGTGTTTCAAATATCAATACGAAGTATGGATATTTCATAATACCATTTTTAAAATTCTTTATTCAAGGATTCTCGATATAGATAAAATCAAGTTTTTTATAGGTGTACAGTATAACAAACAAAATCATTGTTCAACATCATTATTTCACTAATAAATGATGAAGTATAATATTTGAAACAATTTAGCAATGGATCTACAAAAGAGAGAAAGTGAACCAGTTCAGAAAAACAAACTTTTCAAATGAATTTAATAAAATTCCCTAAGAAGATGAGACAAGATTTATGGAGATCACAGTACAGAGCTTAAAATTCTAACTACCATGCAAATTTTAAGCATATATAACTTCAGGAAGTAATTTCAGTTTAAGATGATCTTGTGAATGTACCATAGTTACAAAAATGTAAACCCATTTTGGGTATGAATGGTATTTTAAGTAACTATCTTAAGATTAGTTGAGGAGCCAAAGCACAACAAGACAACTCAGAGGACCTCATTAAACCTCAAGGTATCGAAGAGTAACAGTTTCTCAGAGAGATTTCAACATCTATATTAATTTCTCATCAAAATCCGAATAGAGCATGAAAGTGAGAACATCATATCAAGTTAAAGTTGCAGCAGTTAATAGAAGTTCCACTATGTAAACTCATCAACAAGTTATCATGACACAAACCAATACAAAAGAAACAAGTAAATTGTCTTTCTTACAGGTAGCAAATAAGACAACTACAAGAGCTCAAGCAATGGTAATTGTAGACACCTAAAATATGCTTACACCTAACATTTCCTCCAATCCAACCAATTGATGAAACCTCGTTAATCAACCTTTCTTTACTCCATTCTCAGATGCCCATTTACAACACCTTCTCAGTCACATTCCTCCTATAATCAACTTATTCAGCTAATATCTCTCTTATTAGCTAAACATTCCTCCTTTCAACCACTCAGAACCTCCCTAGTTCTCTATAGACAACTTCTATTGTCTTTGTAGACTATCTATCACCATAATTGGTTATCCAGACCCCTCCCAACTCTTAATGAATCTCTAATCACTTGATAATAAGGTTTAACTAGCCTAAACCCTAGTTAACTAGTTGTTGAAGAGTTTTGCACTTGTGCAAAAATGGGCAACTCAAAACTTCGTCATTCTGATGAAAATTCTTGGGTGACGTATACCTAAGCTAAGGAGGTTTTAATGTTATTTGTTACTGCTGAATTAGTTACAAGATTAAATGAAATTTGTAGTTATGTGTGCTATCACAAAACAAAACAAATCACATAGTCTACAATTTCATGCCATCTTCAACAAAAGAACACAAAGCCCTGAAGGACAACTATGTTGTCTTGATGAAGATGAAAAATTACAGAGTAGGTGAAGTGTTGAGTCTTGAAGCAACAAACAAATGCAGATATCAAAAATCAAGGTTCATTACTAAATGTTACAAGTTCTCATCAATGTTCTTTCCTTCATGATTAAGACATTCAATTATGTTACTGAGTTGTTTAGTTCATTATACAATCCATACAGAGAAGCTAGAATGCAGAAATAAATATACAACTCATTTATAAAATTCAATGTTTTATTCATAAGGAATTTTCAAATGTTTCCCACACAAGCCATGGGATGTAACTAGAAAGTAAAGTATAGCTACTGAAATAAAAGGTACACATGCATGAAAGAGAAAGCAAAGGAGTATGAGTGAACCCATCATTGCCTTGGGGTTTCTTTTCTTCAATTGAATCATCTTCATCTCCATCTTTTGTTTCTTCTTCATCTCCATTGTAGAATCCACTGTACCTGAAAAGAAGAAAATTTAACTATCAGTTACGAGCTCAGGGATCAATTCATATTCCTACAAGAGATACATTATTCTACTTGAAGAAAAAACTACATACATGTTTTATTCACTCGAAAAGAATGAAGAAAGAGAAGAGAAAAGAAGAAAAACATGGAAATAAGAAAGGTCAAAAAGCCTAATTATTTTCTAACTATTTTCCTAAATGTGTAGGTACAGATTTTGAACCAAGGAAAAATAGACAAGTCATAAGTGCATGTAATAAAAGGAATAATGTAACTCAAACTTTCAATAACCATTCTAAAATGGAAGAATTTACAATGTAGAAGAGAAACTGGTAAATAGAAGAACACTTCGATTGCGGCTAAAGGAGAAGAATCGGGTTTTCGTGTGAAGTTAACTAGAAAATAAAGGTTACATCTGAAATGAATGCAGAAATTCGCAGGAAAATTTAGGTAGGGCTTCGCCATGTAAAATAGACATTTACAACTTTTCATCATACTCGCTTTTGGATACTACATGCTCAAAGAAGTTATTTGAATAAAAATACAACTACTATATCTGAAATGGATGGAAGTGAGAATTCTAGAAAAACATTGATAGGGCTTTGCCATGAAAAATCAACATTTCAAATTTTCCAACATACATGTAAAGTTGTAATGAAGCTCAATTACTCAGACTTAAGCGAGAAAAGGAAAAGAAACAACAACATTCAAACAAAACTTCAAAGTTCAACATACAGGAATGTGTGAAACAAAATTCCAAAAATAATGTGTCCCTTCCAGTTCTCAAACAAAAATAAATGATTAACTTCTACAATTTTCATTTCTTAGAATCAAATGTTTCAAAGTTATTCACAACAGAAATAAGAATGATATCCAGTACAGATTTCCAGAAAATGGAGAAATCAATATCAAGCACATAATTTTACAAAATAACAACCATCATGTGGTATTGTTTTTAGGATAAGATGTACATCATTTTCAGGCAATCATGATGATGAAAAGGAATTTTAAAAAAGGTTAGGAAGTACAAGCATGTTGAAAAGGATCAAGAGGTTGTTATTCAAAGCTAGTTGCTACAGGAAAGGATAAAATTTAAATTAGGAGAAATAAGTTGTCCATCAGATTATTATACAGTGCTGAAATACAAACAAGAGTGCAATATTCTAACAAGTAACAGGAATCATCTTCAGAATCAAAGTAAGGAGCACTTAAACAAGATTGCAGTGAACTAAGGAAGCAAATTTTACAGCATAGGTATGACTTTCAGAAATGAAGCAAGTTTAAGTGTACAGAATACTACAATAGGTTCCAGGAAAGGCTCAAGGTTTATCCAAAGAAGAACTTTGATCAGAAAACTCATACATATCCAGGTCAAAGGGATATTCGGGAACATAGTTGAAAATGTGTTGTTATCACATAAGCTAAGAAATGACAGTGCGAGACCTAGTATCCCCACGAGATCCAAGAATTATAAATATCAAAGTGCTTAGTTACTTGAAGGAGTAAAAGTGACAAACACCTCAGATCCAAGTCCTCAACAAAGGAGAATACAAAGTAAATATCACACACAACTGACTCCCAAATCAAGCTCAAAGGTGTGAAGATACAAGAAAAACAGAGATCTGCGGGTACCCATGTCATAAAAGCACAAATCAAGGAAATGAACAATGACCTGATATGTAATATTTATCCACATCTAAGCTCAAGTTTTTTACCAAAAACTCATAGATTTGAGAAAGAAAATATTAGAAAATTAGGGAAAATATCTCAGAAAACCCAATGAGCATTAAACAATGGCGACCCAATTTTCTTTACCAAGGAAAAATACGAGTATTTCAAACCAGGAAGAGCCAGATTTTTCATCACAGAAGCACGTTCAGGGGTAAAGCCAGACAGAGATATATGCCAATAGAATTTTCAGAAAACTCAAGGCAAAGAAAAGAACCTTAAAACAAAGTGTTCACATTCGCAGAAACTCACATGGGTCAAAGGATAATATAGTTCCAAGCTTAAAGTCTATAAATGATGAAAAACATCCACAATCCTCCCACTCAGAAAACTCGTAAAGGAGCTACAGATTCTCAAAGACTCAGAAGGCCGAAAGATGCAGAAGAAAACTACTTTATGGCTGATACAGGAAAATGAAGTAAATACACAACCCTCTACAATGAGATAAGAAAACCCAAAAGCATGAGCAAACTAGAAATAGAAATAGAAGAACATGTAGGTTTCAAACTCATGTTTTTTTACATCCACCAAGAGCAGAATGAATCCAAGTACAAATGATTCAGAATCAAAAATATATATAGATCCTAGCCATTAATCAAAAACCATCAATGGGTATCAAGAATCATAGAAATAAGCAAGAACTCACCTATTGAGTTGAATCTTTTCAAACCCTCAAAGTTTCAGATCAGACAAAGAGTCACGAAGGAGTCGAGCTCATGATCTCAAAAATGGCTGCTGCCTCAAAAGGAAGTACCAGAGAGCCCGATTAACGAAGGAAAGAGATCGAATACTTTCACTCACAGAGCTCCACATATTCAAAAGAAAGAATATGGCAGAGAGATCAAATATTTTAACTCATAAAGCAAACTCAGATCTCATGGACTTCGCCACCAAAGACCAAACAGAACAGACTGAGCTTGAAGAAACAACCATGGCGGAAAGTAAACCTCACAGAGTTCTGAGAACTCAGAAAGATAGATTACAGGAAAATCTCGAGAATGACCAAGGCACGACCACCACACAGAAACCATAAAACTAGATAAAGCTCTCATCACCATGTCAATGTCTAACGAAAATATAGAGAATAAAATGCTTAGGGCCGAGCTCAGTGTTCTTTAAAAATGACATCAAAATTTTGCTAGGCTTCACCCGCACAACCAAAAACCAAATGAAATGTGCTTGAGGGTCGAAGACACTCTTTACCATGCAAACTCAAGAGGTGAGTTTCAACCTGACTCAACCATGGTTCAGGATCGATGGCTTCAGATCAGAAGTACAAAGATCAAATGCCAAGAATGATCCTCAAAGTACAAGGAAAACTACCGTCATTAGGATACCACTGACCACATTTAATGTCCAGTCAGAAACCCTAATCATGAGTCCAAGGATCGATGACATCAAATTAAAGGTACAAAGATCAAGGGCCCAAGATGATCAACAAATATCAAAGCAAACTCAACTTGAGTTACATAAGCCACTGACCAAGTTACCAAGGGGTGAGTCACCATGGAGAAGGGGACAGCCCACGTGTCCATAAAATAAAATCATTTGCAATGACTTTCAAAGTCTAACCATAGTGCATGCTCCAAATAATATAAAGGGGCTGACCAAATTATACCCAATGATCACCAAAAGGTGAATTTTGAAATATGCCAAGGCCGAAAACTATAAGGTGGCAGACTATATAGTATGGTCATGGTAAATAATCAAATGTGGCCGAGTATGGTAGTGACTATTACAAGTGCCCTTGTATTATTTCTAAACCATGGTAATATGCTAAGTCCACAAGAGTGGCCAAACCCAATGAAGGAAAGAGTTCACAACCACAAGTGGCCCCCACTGATGGTGATAGATTGTACATGAATTGGAATGCATTTTTCCATGTGATCACTAGAAAATAGAATAAGTGTCAACATCAGAGACAAAGGTGGTCCCAATCAGGATTGATATTTGGATGAATTATTTTGCAAAATATTGCAAGTATTGTAATTATTTTGTTCACTCATAGGGAGTTGTATTTTTGCATGCCTTCACAACATGACATAATAGAGAAGAAGACAAAGTTGCATGTTCATGGAGAGAGACTTGCCTAGCAAGCAATCTTATTTTTAGCAAATTATTCACCCTTCTTTTCTTAAAAATAGAACAGTCAACTTCAGTTTGAATGTAATGTAAGTAAGGCTAATAATGCCTATTTGTAATTACATGCTCTATTTTTTTCCTTTATCTATTATTAAATAAAGGATAAAAATAGGATGCATGGGCGAGTACAAGCCTTAGGCTATTTTTAGGAAGAGGGTGAATTTAATTTTTGGTATATATTGTGTGTCTTTGCAAAGCACAAGGAACTACTGGGAGGACTTTTTGGATATATGAGTACTGAAGAATTTTTTTCCATATTTTCCCTTTGAGTGTGAAGTATTTTCTACCTTTCTAAGTTATTTTGTAGTCTTGTGAATAAAAATTCCCGATCAATCACCTTACCCTGCTATAAAATTATTTCTTTTACGCTTAATTTTAATGTGCATGTTAACTTATTAATGCTAATATGATTCTCCCTTAGTAAAATCAAGTGTTTTGCTCATATATATTCTGCAAAAAACTATTGGCTTGTGCATCAAAAATTCTTCCCATATCATTTGTGCATATACTCGGTCAAAGCCCTCATACAAATTTGGTGTATCACCTTAAGTTTTAATTATTTTCCAGTCATATTTTTTTCTCAAAATCCTAGAAATCAGTTTAGGATACACCAATAAGGAACCAACCTTGATACCAGAGAATCACCTCAAAACAGGTATACCCAAAAACCTGAGGTGTTTCCATTGTATCTATGAAAGAGAGAGATCAATTGTGCAAGCTTAGAAAAACTTGTAGCCATCTCTATACAGGGTACACTTTTGAGAGATAACATTAGCCTAAACCAAGTTTAACTAAGCCTAAAGCATGTTTATCTTAATCTAATCCTAAAGTGCTTTTTGAGATTTAGTCCCACATGCACCCAAAGTTCAAACTCTTCCATTTGGAAAACTATAAATATAAGGCTAGGCCTACCCATTCAAAGACACAACTTTACATAAGCTAAAGCCAAAACAAGCCTAAGAAAACTTAAGATCTCATTTGCATTAGCCAAGCTAATAAGGCATTTGATCTTGGTCATCCACCATTAAAATAGCTTCATCTTTCACCCATGTTAGTTTAGTAATGAAATAACTAAACTTGGCCATGTAGCCATTTAGTGAGATCCATTCACCCTCATGGAGTAAACAACAAAACTGATTACTTAAGTCTTTAGTAGGAATATTTTGTTAAGCTTTCAAGAATAGAGGTTAATGTTATTTGTTAGATTTCTTGCTTATTTCAAGATTTAAACACATGCAAATAGGATTCCTTGCTCATTTCTTATCATATGGTCCACTGAGGGTATTTTAAACAAAGCTTTGGGGTTTTGCCTCATATCCATAGCTCTTTGAAAACTCTTTCATTGAACACATTTGGCACACCGGTGGGAAACTTATGTCCATCCTCCATTAATGGAGGTCTTTTAGGTTTTTCAAAGTTCATTTTCAAGTTTTTGGGTCAAATCACTTGTTATTTCCTCATTTTATTTCTAACCCTAGATAAATGACCTTCATTTGCATGTATTTTGTGGGTTTGATATAGAAATAGGACACTTTGACTAACAACTAACCTATTTGCTCTTGAAAATTTAAAAATCCATGTTTTTTGCAAGTTTTTCACAGGGTGCACATAGGTGTAAAACAAGGGGCACATACACGTTGAAACCCCAGCGTATCCATCAAAAAAATGCGTTCCTATCTGGAAGTCCTCATCATTTACAAATTTTACCTCTACAAGGATGTGCACGCATCTCCATCATCTGGGACATGTATCCACCTCTCTAGCCATGTATGCGTAAAAGGGTTGACTGTGTAAAAATTTGAAATTGTCTATTTTTGCTAGGGCGTGTATCCATTGGTTAGGGGCACGTATGTGCGTCACTCTGGTGCGCAAGTGTCTTGTTCCACTCTGTTGACTTTGTATTTTTTACCTTACCTATGTACTTGTGTCCCCGGGTGCGTATCCATTATCTACGGTGCATATGTGTCATTTAAGGCGCGTAGGTGTCATTCTCGGGCACGCAGTGTCTCTTTGTTGTTTGGATTTATCCATTTTATTTTATCACTCCTTGTTTTGACCATATATTTTGACTCGGTAACCCATTTTCAAATTTTGAATAGGCATCGGAAAGATAACAAAGCGTTTGGTATACCAAATTTTATTACAAAACTCCCAAAGTGATCTAAAGACCTCCAAAATGCAAATTACTAAAAACTACTAAAAAGGTGCAAAAATTGGATTTCTAGAAATTTTCAATTTTTCTTAGTTTTCTAAACTCTTGCAGGGTTATAATAGTGGTTTATAGGTTTCCTTTACATTAAATTTTTCTGTAATAACTTAATCAAAAATATTTACATCTTTATTTGCGAACATGTATGCTCTTCCCTCGCACCTTTCTAGGTGATCTTGGGAATCAAAACGCTTCACCACTTTCTTCATACTTGCAAAATGGTTTATTTATCTTTTAAAGTTAGTTAAAAGGAACTCCTTTTCACATTGTACTTAGGAATTTTCCATTTATTACAAATTTGAGTGAGATAACTTGTTGCATATGCTCTTTCCTTGCATCTTAGGATGATCTGGGAAATCAAAAACAACATCTTATCTCCTTTATATGACATTTTTGAAAATTACTAACCTTGGTATGTAGGACCAAAATCACATGTCAAAGAAGGGTGTCAAAACAAACAAACACAAAACTTCTAATACACGTGTTCTTGCAGTTGTCAAATGGTGTGCCACTTAAAACCACATTTAAAGTTAAAAAGATAAAAAAACACACCATATTCAAAACAATGTATTTCATGTTTTAGAAAAGGGTATGTCCCTCTCTGTTGAACTGGATTTTAACCTTTGGCATAACACCTTAACCTACAACAATGGGGGTGGTACTAGGAACCCTAAAGTAGTCCACCGTTGTGTAACCTCATGGATGAAATAGGAAGCTCCTCGCTTACCCACTTTACTAATTTTCCTTGTGAGTTAACATTACTAACTTGTCTATATCGCGACCTTGGCAAGAGTACACGATGGATGCATTTAGTTCCCATTGTAGTTGAAGGGGGGAAAGTTGAGATACTCCCAAATTAGTCCTTTGTCATGTCTTGGTCATCACGAAGTGATAACTTGTTTGGATTTAGAACCTTGTTTTTCGAACAAGGCAAAGAATCCACTTAAGTTGGATCTAAGTGCCTTTCATCACAGAAATTGGACAACATTTCACTTAGCTTAGCTTCTTTCTCACCTTCGACAAGGCGAAGCTCTACCCAAGTAATGCTTAGTTCATTTCCATATTTTGATCTACACCTTTATGTTCTTCTTGCCCATTTAGGGCAACATAAGGCATCTTTCGGGAGTATTGTCATAGATAGTGTTCACCACTTTTTTGTCCATTTATGCTCATCCATGTTTGTGGCTGATTTGTTAAATGTCTAAAGTGTGTGGATGCGTCCTCATATCTTTGATGGCCACTTGATCTTGATTTCGGATCATCATCATAGTTCAGATTGATTCATCATTTGATCTCCCTTTGACGTGTTACCTTGTTCACATTGTCTCGACACAATTAAGATACTTATGTCGTGTTTTTCGTAAACATGATCTAAGTATCCACATTGTGGCATTATGTTGTACACATTTTAACACATCCTCAGTATACCTTGACTTGGTTTTATTTCAAACATTTTCCCAAATCTTGAAGAGTGTTGCTTACTTTGTTTGTGTTGTTTTGATACCACTTTGGCACTAATATCTCACTTCTCTGCAAATTTTGATAGACATGTCCAATTGGTTTGGTTACATGGCTTACATTTGTAATCCTCACCCTTTAACATTTTGTCCTTATTGGTTGTTGAATTTTTGTTGTATCCTTTGATTGGGAGTCGCATCTACCCTTTGTTAATATTTATGCCTTGTTCATTTCAAGCTTGACGTAAATATTGACATTGTGTTGATCATATTTTCATAGAACTATCACTTTACACATGCATTTTCATAGGGTGTATTTCCTTGTTGATTGGATTTGTGTTTTTACACTTGCATGATTGTTCCTTGTGATCATTAATCTAAAAACTTGTTTTTCTACGATAATCCTTTTTGATCTCGTCGATATTGCATCATCACAATGTCTATTTTCCTTAGACATTCTTTGGAAAATAACGCACACATCTCCATACTTACAAAATGTCTAGTTGGTTGCCATTATGCTTCCCAGAATCAACATATCACTTCCTTCCCTTTGAAGGAGTTCCATCAAACTATCTAGATCTAGAAGCTTAAAATGGTGCCAATAATGAATGACTATCCCACAGTTTCTAACACTTACTATAATACGGAACCTAGGTTTAGCAATTCAAATCAAAATATTCCCATTACAAATAAACCTCATTTGGTTATTTGTGCTCAAGGACCCATATGGGTACCTGTTCCCTACCTTCACTCATAGTTAGTGGTATGGCTTGGATGCTTCAGATCCAAATTATTATTTGGGTTCACCCCACTGTTCTTCTTCTAATTCAGATCCAAACTACCATTCAGACTCCCACTCTTCTTCTAAATACTCAGATCCTAACTATTTATCAAATACCCCTAGATCAAATCCTGAATCCTGGTCCTCCCTTCCTTCACATGAACTTTATTCCAAATCACCTCAATGATATCTTCCTTCTTTGAAGACTCATGCAAATCCAAGTTCCATCGATCAAACATCTAATTTGGTTCTTGAGTCACAGTCCTCCCTTTCTTCATAGGACCTCCTTCATCAGTCATCTCAACAACCTCTTCCTCTGTTGAAGAGTTCCACGACTCATATTCCCTCTAGTCAATCATCCAATTCAACTCCTACATCGCAACTTAATGAATGGCTATGTGATCCTACTTTCCAACGTACATTACGTCATCGTTTAGAAAAATGACATAGGTCCAAATCCAAATCTTCCATTCATGAGATGCTTACCACCAATCCTACTTCATCTTTTGAGTCATCTTCTTCTATCAATCAATCATCCTTGCTTATCAAACATTTTTCTTCTATTCAACCTTCCATGGAAAAATAAAAACAACCTCTACTAATTGATCTCTCTCAAGATGAAGGAACAATCAAACTACACAAAGATATCCATTTAGACGATTGTAAACAAGGGTTCTTTCTTGAACTCAATACACTCACTTATTGAGGAAAAGAAGTCGATTCCTTTTATCAAAGCATAGAGGAAACACCTAAGGTCATGGAACTTGATTATTCTTCTATTCCATCTTCACCTTCTTTTGAGCATGAGCATGACAAGATGACATTGAGCCATGGCCTATCTTCTTGTTACCAAATCATTCATTATCTATCACCATTCCTCAATCAAAATCTCTCCTTGGGTCACCACTGAGTAGTATTCTTCTATCCTGGGGCCACATACTAGTAGCCCTCCATTTTCTACTTGTGGGTCACCTCTTGGTAGCCCATTCCTTCTATTCTTGGGCCACATCCTAGTAGCCCTTCATCCTTTTCTATCTATGGGATACCTCTTGGTAGTCCCTCCTCATCTATACTTGGGCCACGTCCTAGCAGCCCTTTGTCATCTTCTTCTATTCTTGGGCCATGTCCTGTACCCCAATTTCTTCCATCTTAGGGCCATATCCTGGTAACCCTTTGTCATCTTCTATTAGTGGATCACCTCATGATAGTCCATCCTCTTCAATTCTTGGACCGTATCCTATTCATCCATCACATAATCCTTCTACCAATGATCGGGAAAGCCCACCATCATTTCTCTTGTTCCTATCATCAATCATAAATGTTCACTCTCTTCTCCCACTTCTCGGGGTCATAAAAGTCACACGCTAGCTTATAAGGAACCCAAACAATTTCTTAATCAAGATCAGGTCAAAACTTCCAAGAGCTTGAAATCCCCAACAACTTGATCAATCTCAAAATTATAAATCAAACGTGATTCAAGAATGCACATCAACGTAACCATCAAGTATGGCACAAAGTGTAGAAATATCTGGATAGGGAACTCAAGATCTTGCATATGAAATCCATGTTTCAAGATAAATCACAATCATTTGTTGAGTACGAACTTACCTCGATCATTTAGATTAGAGAAAATATTATGCTTGATAAAAAAACACGCGTAGTCTCCCTTATCAAGGAAGTCACAGACATAATTGTTGAATCTTATCACGCAGAGTGAATTTGTTGGTCCCAGCTTTCCAAAAACTATCAAAAAGATAAAAAAATCAAAAACAATGCAAAAATACAAAAAACATTTAGAAAACACAAGAAAAATCAATGGTACAAAGATAAAACATTGCAATTAGGTATTGCGTACACATGGATGTTTATTTCTTCCCTTTCTTATCATTCCTCTGCAAGTCTTCCTACCATTTTTATCCCTTCGATGATATTTTGGTTAGCCTATTTACACGCATTTTGTGACATTTATCTCTATGGTATATGTTTGACTCTAGTCTTTCATCACCTAAAAGATCCCTCTTAAAGATCATATCACATTCAACATATAATAAACTTGTTGCGAAGAAATTTTGTCCACATGTTTGTTGTCACTAGCCAATGTCATCATCACAATCACTTCCACATCCTTTCATCAAGCCATCAATGGTTCTTAACCCCTTGTCAAACAAGAGAGCTGAAATAAGTTTTCAAAAATCAAAAGAATCAAAATCAATCAAAAAATCAAGATAAAAGATACAAAGCAAAAGCAAATTGATATATAACTCTCTCTTGGGGTATTTCCAATAATCTCTATCGGGGCTATGGACACCTAACTAGTAGTAGAGAAATGTTGCAATTAGAATCAAATGCATCTTCATCAGGGCTATGGATGCCTGGCTGGCAGTGGAGCAATGTATGGCTATCCTTCCACCCTTCATTCACAAATCACCTATCATCTATCAAAATAAATCATTCCTACACATTAGCTAGGGTGTCTTCACTTGTTGTCTATTAAATATTCCCTTTAAGAGGTAATTAAATTCCACGTGCACACACTGGATCTCTATGAGTAAACAGGATTAGTATGTTACCAAGTGTCTTTTTGGACCTTGTTCAGACTCTTACTCTAGTATGTATCTTGCCTCACCATTTGTGCCTTTGGCTAATCAATTCTTCATCACGAGGATTCTAACCTAAATTCATATCATTCACATCATTCTTCTAATTCATTTATAACATCCATATGTATAAGATTACTTCTTTGCCATGTTTTTGGACACCTTTATCCCCTTTCACAAAAAAAAATCTCCTCCTTCCTTTCTATCATGTGGTTTTAGGCCAAATTACGTTGGGGGCATCCTTGCTTCTTCCAAGCACTTCATTGGTTTAAGTTCATCATCATGTTCAACCTATCCATAATGGCCTTGGGTCCCACTTCTACTGTGAAGAGTGTTACTTTTAATACTCCCACCTAATCATTGGGGCATTTTTTCATCTTCACCTTTCTCATACGCACATGGCCTTATGCCCTCAGTATCCCATCCCATCTCTCTAGGGGCATCCATGCTTCCTTTCTTCCTATACATAGTTTCATAAAACTTTTAAAATCATCAAAAACATTCAAATATGTTAGAAAAGTCACAAAAACATTCAAATATGTTAGAAAATCACAAAAACATTCAAATATGTTAGAAAAATCCAAAAACTCAAATATATTAGAAAAATACAAAACATTCAAATATGTTAGAAAAATCCAAAACATTCAAATATGTTAGAAAAATAAAAACATTGAAATATGTAAGAAAAATCACAAAAACATTCAAATATGTTAGAAAAAACCAAAACATTCAAATATGTTAGAAAAAAAACATCCTAAACATTGAAATATGTTAGAAAAATCTAAAACATTCAAATATGTTAGAAAAATCACAAAAACATTCAAATATGTTTAAGAAAAACATCAAAAAAATATAAATCATCCTAAAAGAATGTCGCTCTTTGGTTCTCACCTATTCATGTGTGCGACTCGTGGATCATCTTGATCTACCTCCATCAACAAAGGCTAGGTTGCTTACTTCGTTTGTACTTTAGGGCACAAAAATTTCCTTGTACTATTTTTTGTAGTGCACATTTCTTTTTCATATGACCGAAGGGTCCTTCGTTATTCCCCTTGCATGTATCCTTTCTTGGGGCACCATCATAACCCTTTTCGTTAATTCACATAGGTCGGAACCGAAGCTTGATAAGAAAAACATTGCATCTTGTTTATCTTAGGTTAGCTTGTTTACTTTCTCGTATTGCATTACATTTTGTATGTTGCATGGAGTTAGGCATATTTTACTTTCTTGTATTGCATTGCATTATGTATGTTGCATGGAGCTAGGAATCTTTTACTTTCTTGTATTACATTGCATTTTGTATGTTGCATGGGGTTGGTGTTTATAGCAATCGACATTTATTCGTATATGGCTTCTCATGTCATACTACACTTTTGTTCATTCTTTTTAATAAGGACCGATGATGAAGATCCTTAGCAATATGATGAAAAATAAAGTTGTTTAAAAGGCACTGGATGGATGTTAGCTCATTCCCTCATCCTCGTATTCCTTTTTACTTCTATATCCCATTTCTTCTTCACACTATTTTTTCTTTTGTTCTCTTCTTGTCATATTTTTTATCGTTGATCGAAGTTCTTCTATCACCCCATCGATAATCGAGGGGGCATCCTTCATTCTACTCATTTTTCTTCTATCCCTTTACAATTTTCTACTTGTCTATGGTTTTCCACTTTCTTTTAAGTGACGTCACTTATGCCACCTCAAAGAGGGGAAAATGTAGACACCTAAAATATGCTTACACCTAGCATTTTCACCAATCCAACCAATTGACGACACCTCGTTAATCAACCTTTCTTCGCTCCATTCTCAAATTCCCATTTACCACACCTTCTCGGTCACATTCCTTCTATAATCAGCTTATTTGGCTAATGTCTCTCTTATTAGCTAAACATTCCTCCTTTCATCCATTCATGAGTAACCTCCCTAGTTCTCTCTAGACCACTTCTATTGGCTTCGTAGGCTATCTATCACCACAATTGGTTATCCGTAACCCTCCCAATTCTCAATGAATCTCTAATCACTTGATAATCAATTTTAACTAGCCTAAACCAAGCTTAACTAAGCCTAAAGCATGTTTATCATAATCTAATCCTAAATTTCTTTTTGAGATTTAGTCCCACATGCACCCAAAGTTCAAACTCTTCCATTTGGAAAACTATAAATACAAGGCTAGGCCTACCCATTCAAAGACACAACTCTACATAAGCTAAAGATAAAACAAGCCTAAGAAATCTTAAGAGCTCATTTGCATTAGCCAAGCTAATAAGGAATTTGATCTTGGGTCATCCACCATTAAAATAGCTTCATCTTGCACCCATGTTAGGTTAGTAATGAAATAGCTAAACTTGGCCATGTAGCCATTTAGTGAGATTCATTCACCCTCATGGAGTAAACAACAAAATTGATTGCTTAAGTCTTTAGTAGGCATATTTTGTTAAGCTTTCAAGAATAGAGGTTAATGTTATTTGTTATATTTCTTGCTTATTTCAAGTTTTAAACACATGCAAATAGGATTCCTTGCTCATTTCTTATCATATGGTCCATTGAGGGTCTTTTGCACAAAGCTTTGGGGTCTTGCCCCATATCCATAGCTCTTTGTAAAATCTTTCATTGAACACAGTAATTAAGGATGAAATTCATTAACTAAGTGGAAGAAGTAGAGAGTAAAAAGAAAACTTAATCCCCATCATCAAAAACTTCAAAAAAATTAGTATCAATCAATGGAAAGAAGATATTAACTTATCTAGCAAAGTAAACAACTACTAACAGAAGGTCAAGATCAAAGGGTCTCAATAATGGTGTTCACATTCAAAAGGTAGAGTGCTCGAAATAGCCAATATTGTCAAGAGAATAAAGAATGAAACCCTTTATCAAGCCTTGTGTAAAAAGAGCTTGACTTACCAAAAGGATGGCGACCACATTCTTACTCTCTCAATAGGTAGAATTTTACATGAGCAAGTTATCAGATATATCTCGCAAAAGAGAAGAAGACCCACATCAAGATTTCCTTTAGAAAACCCAAAAGCATTCAATAAAATTAGGCTCAAAACTCATCAATGATGGTCTGGTAAAGATCGGCCTTCCACGAAAGCTTCAAAAAACTAACCTTCAAGCTCAAGGAGAAATGATCAACAAAACCAGAATGCACTAATGATGGTTTTAAAAACCTTTTGTAGAGAAGTATCAAAGCAAGGGACATCTCTGAAAGCTATAGAAAGTATTTCACATGAGGCCAAGATATTCATCAATAGCAGTCACCTCTATCAAAGAATACCTGCGAGCTCATTCTAGATGAAAATACCAATATTTATAGTCTCTAAAATGGATTTGTAGAAGAAAACTAAGCTCGAGCACATGAAAGTGGTGGTGAGATACAAATTGGCTAGGGCTTTGCTACTTAACAAGAAAAATAATGAAAAAGTGATAAGCTTGATGAGATTTTACCCTACCTAGCTCATCTAGAGTTTGATCGAACAATGGAGATAAATCAAGTACCACACTCAATGATCAAGAATTAATCACCAAATAGAATGCAGCCAAAGTTGGCCTAACCCGTCATAAGGTTAGCAATAAATAATCCAAATTAAAAGGGTACAAAGATTGATGGTAGGGATGAATTACCAACTTCTACACAAACCACCATGGTTACAATGTCACCAACCATATTAATTGCAAGGTCAAAACCCTAATCAACGATCGAGAGATGAAGTAAGTACCAAAATCAACGGCCAACATTTGATTTAACTTATCAATGCAAACCCAAGGGTAAATGTAACCTAACCCAAATTAGTCCAATTGCAACCGAAAATCAAAAGAAGGGTCGAGTCATTGTGGAAAGGGGACCAGCCCCATAATAATCCAAATTATTACATTGACCTTACTAAGGTTTGAAAACATATTATATTGATTAATGAAAAGTGCAAAAGAATAATTATTGATCAAAAACCCAAAAGATATAGCATTTGTAATGATTTTTAATGAGAAGGGGCCAAATCATTGCCATCAACTATGTAAAAGGATGAAAAAATTATAGATGTAATGATATATCAAGCCAACAAATTTCTTAAAACATTATGACCATAAGAATCAAAAGGGGGCATTTTCAAAACATGATTTTTTTATCAAGTGTATGTCGACCAAGTCAAGCTAAGGTCCTTATTACCTTAGAAAATCAAATGACCTTAGTAGCTTTGAAGGAGAAAAGTAAGTACAAGTGGCATAGGAAATAAAAGAAAGTGTCTCTACACCATGGCATGATGGTCCCCACATTTGAAATAAAGTATGACATGATAACAAGATACAAAGAAAATCATGCAATACAGAGGTCAACATCAGAGTACAAGGAACCCTTTTAGAGTCCTATTACCTTATTTTCCACAAAAATAAGAGTATTATTTTATGCACATGCCTATAGGTGGTCCCCACAGTGAAGATGATTTATTTTACTAAGTGTTGAGAAATCAAAGGCATTATTTTTACACATAGATACTATTTTGCATACACATCCAAGGGGGAAGAACTAAAGAATGACAAATTTATCACTACAAAGTGGGTCAAGTTGCAGATGTCACATAATCAGCTAGAAGAAAAAAATTTCATGCATTGGAGAAGATTTCCTCATCAAGCAAAACTTATTATTAGCCAAATTATTCATCTAACTTTATTCAAAATAGAACAATCAACTACAATTTGACTAAGTTATATTTTTTAAATCAAGGCTATTAATGCCTTATTGTGTTAGGATGTTTATTTTTATTCCCTTATTTATTCATGATAAAGGATAAAAATAAGATGCATGGATGATTACAATTTTTAGTCTATTTTTAGGAAGGGTGGGATGAAAATTTTTACTATATATTGTCTGCGCACTCGCAAAGCATAGGGGGAGGATTTTTTGGACATAGGTGTGTGAAGAAGATTTTACCATTTTTTCCTTTTCAATGAGAGTTGATTTCTTCCTTTCCAATTATTTACAATGTCGTGTATACTTTCTTATTTCTTGTGAATGTCAAAATTCCCGATTGATCATCTTAGCTTCTTGCAAATTTAGTTATTTCTGCATAATATTAGTGTGTATGGTTATCATAAAGTTATTGTTGTGAATTTTTCCCTCAATACATCAATATTTTTGCCTTAATACTCTGTTGAAAACTATTAGTTTTGTAATCCAAATCCATTCTCAAATATTTGTGCATGTACTCAGTCAAAGCCCTCAATAAGTTTTGTGTATCACCCCATTTTTCAATTCATTTACAGCCAACATTTTACCCCAAACCCCCAAAAAATTAGTTTAGGATACATCAAAAGGAACTAACCTTGATATTGGAGACTCACCTCAACAATAGGTATACCCACAGACTTGAGGTGTTTCCATTGTATCTACGAAAAAGAGAGATCTAAATAAATCTAAACACCCGCAATCATCTCTCTAGGGGTACACTTTTAAAAGATAACATTTTCTAGCACGCCTAGTGGGATAATGAATAAGATGTATGAAAAAATTACAAGAATTTACAATAGATTCATAGCAAAGAAAGGTTACTTTTGGAGCAACAAGCTGCAATAACTTATTCTAAAGATTAAAATATTTATTTGGCAACTTCGTAAGGCTAATTTCAGACTAGTTTTGCAGCATGTTCCATGTCTAAAGTGACTACAAGATCATCGGTAAGAGAAATTCCTTTTGATTTTATTTCTTTACCTTTAAATTCTTAAGAAGAAGAAGAGTTGGTAACACCCTACCTTATAATAGGCCTGGTTTTAACAACCCTCCTCCTAATACTCCTTCACCACGTATCAATTTTTTTATTCAAGTCCAATTTTTTCAAATGGCTATTCAACCACCTAGGATTTTGTGACCTTTACTAATGGCAATTCCATTAGTAATTCTAGTTTATCATGATATTCCTAATGCTGCCATGAAATTTTTACCTTCATTCACTAGTGAAAATCAAGTTACACCTACAGAGCACATCAAAGATGTTGCAGCCCTATGTGCATTCCATAATATAACACATGAAGATGTGGCCTTGAGACTTTTAGCTGCATCCTTTAAAGGGAAAGCCTTGCAATGGTATAGAAAATTAGAGATTGGAAGCATAAGAACTTGGGATGAGTTAGGTGGTAAATTTCTGAAACAATTTCAAGATAATTTAGATCATTTATCCCTCATAGAAACAACTGTCTATAATTAAGAGAGATCCTCATGAATTTATGGCCAGTTTTAATATCCATTTTGCTAGAACTTGGGAAAGAATTCCAGCAAGTGTCAAGCCTCAAGTTGACCATGCTTTTCTTTATTATCTTAGAGCCTTAAACAGTGATATTTCAACTATGATTCAATCTATGAGAGGAGATACTCTCCTGATAGCTTATGATATTGCTATCCAAGATGAAAATAGTCTTATTCAAGCCATAAATTGGTAAACCAAGGCCTTCAATGCCTTTTTTGTCATATTTGGCACTTATTTCACACAACCTATTACTACCATTATAGAACCTATTATTTTAGCCCCATTAGATGATGTGTTTAAATCTTTGCAAACTATGGGAAACAAGCTAACTTTGATTGAAAATAGACTTACATTACCTAGCAGGCCTTATCAAGCTCCTTATCAACAAAACCAACAAAATAGGTAGCCTTATCAACAAAATCAAAATTATAGACAACCATATCAACAAAGGTAGTTTGACCCAAAGGCTCCTAGTTCATCTAATGCTTTAGTCCCAGTTAATATGGCTATAGAAGAATGGTGTCAACCTTGTAATCAACCTCATACAATTGCAAGTTTCCCAAATGATTTCTGAATATAAGCCTTGTTGCACAACCTCAACTTGAGACATTGTTCATGCCTCAAATGGAGGGTGGGAAGCAAGAAACTCATGTTTAGAAAGCACTTGAATAGAACTTGGTCAGTTTTAGTGAAGATGATTTTATTGCAATTACTACTAGGGCCCAAGAAAAGGCCCAGGAAAGTCAAAAGTTTCAAAATAGACTTGTTTTTCCCATAGTCATAGATAAAATAACAACTACATGGCCAAAAATCAACTAACAGTTATGTTTCCTTAGAAAACAATAGGTGTTTCAGTTGGTAAAGAACAAAAAAATAGTCACAACCTTTGATCCAAGAAGATTTTTATACCTCAGATATCAAAAGTAGTTAAAGTAGAGTCATTTTTCACCAAAGCCTATGCTAAGACAATAGAATCTGTTTCCAAAATTGTTTCTTCTTTTAACATTGTTGATGTAATGAAAAATCATAATGTTAATATCTCAATGTGGGATGCTCTAAGTATTCTAGGACAACAGGAGCTGCTTTCTCATGAACTTGCTAAGCTACAGATTTCTTCAAAAATGGTAGAAAAGGAAGTTCAAAAAATGGACATGGTCCTTGGAACAATGGAACAAGACCACATTAAAGAAGTTAAATGGATGGTTCAAAAGGTCTTAAATGCTCATGATATCAAGAAGCCACCACCATTTTATTTATCTCTGATTATTGGAGATCATTTAGTTCATAATTGCATGGTTGATAGTGGTGCAAGTAGCACAGTTATGCCAAAAGCAATTGTGGAAAAAGTTGGGCCTATAGTATGAGCCTAAAGAAAAGTGTGTTGTAGCTAGATGGAAACAACTAATATAGTTGGTATTATCAAAACCTGGAAGTAACTTTACATGCTTGTCCTAACGTTACAATTCTACAAGATGTGACTATTGTAGATTTGTCCTCCTTATTTTTCCTTATGTTTATCACGAGATTTTACAACAAAAATAGGAGGTTATCTTTCTTCAAATTGGTCATTTTTTTCTTTACTACATGATATGGAACTAAGGTTACTATAAATTTAGAGCCTCTGCTAGATTTCATATTGAGCCTCATGCTTCAAATGTTGCAGCAAATTACTCAATTCTAGATCAGTCTAATTTCAATGTTACAACTCATGTTTCCACACTTGATGGTGTTTCTAATCTGTTTATGGATGAAAAGACTCAAGAAGAACATGCCTATGACCCTTTTAAGGAAGTGGAAGAAGATTTGTTTGGTGTTTATTTCTTGCATGAAGAAAATGCACCAATTCCCTTGTTGTCCAAAACAAAAGAAGCAATAGAAGGGCTATGGAAGCTTCACTTTGATGGAGCCAAAAATAAGAAAGGACAAGGTGCAAGTTTAATGCTTACTTCCCCTTCAAATGAAAGGTACTTTTCAGCTTTAAGTTTGTAGTTTTCTTGTACTTGTAATGTAGTTGAATACGAAGCATTAATTCATGGCTTGTAATGGGCTAGAAAGAGAGGTATCAACACTTTACAAGTTTTTGGAGATTCAAAATTAGTTATTAATCAAGTAAAAACTTTAATGTGTGTAAGAATTCATTTTGAAGTCTTACAAACATAGAGTTTCAGACTTAATGGATGATTTTGATGCTATTAACATTCAATCTGTCCTAAGAGCTGAAAATAAGCATGCAAACAGACTTGCAATAGTTGGTGCTAGCTTTGATGTACTAGAACAAATCAAAAATAACAAGGTACAACCACATATTAAATTAATTATCAGACCTTTAGTGCCTAACAATGGAGAGAATTGGTAGGTTTTCAAAGATGATAAATAAATTTATAGATTTCTATAGCAAGAGGTTGAATTTTCTGCAGTAAATCAGAAAAACTGCAACACTTCTATGGTGATCAAATTGTTCAGTTAAAAACAAACAGGTTGCCTCAAGGATTGGTCACTCTAGAAGACATTTTTAGTTCTGATGATCAGTTAAGAAAAGACAAAGGCAAGATTTCAACTCACGTAGATAACTATGAAGAAATCTTGGTGGATGATGACAAGAAGCTACTTATTGGAAAGGTATGTTCTTTAGCTAAAAAACAATCATTTATCAAATTATGTAAAGAATTCAGAGATGTTTTTTCTTAGAAGTACCAAGATTTGAGAGGGTTTGATCCAATTTTAGCTCAACATACAATAGAGTTACAACCAAATTCCAAGCCAGTTAGGTAGAAGCAAAGGCCTATAAATCCAAAAATTGAGCCATTGATGAGAAAAGAATTATCCAAGTTAATCGAATCAGGTATTATTTTTCCAGTCAAGCATTCAAGTTGGGTAGCCAACCTTGTTCCTATTCAGAAAAAGAATGGAGAAATCAGATTATGTGTGGATTTTAGAGATCTTAACAAGGCTTCATTGAAAAGATCATTATCCACTACCTAACATGGATCAAATTTTGAGAACAATTTCTAGTTCTGATAGACTATCTCTTTTGGATGGTTATAGTGGATACAATCAGATTCTAGTCCGAGAAGAAGATAGATACAAAATAACTTTTACCACCAAGTGGGGTACTTATGCTTACAAAAGAATGCCTTTTGGCCTTTCAAATGTTGGTGCAATGTTTCAACGTGTAATGGACATGGATTTTTGTATACCTTACTAAATAAATGCATATTGGTTTATTTGGATGATGTTACCATATTTTCAAAAAAATATGATGAACATCTAATACATTTAAGGTAGACTTTTCAGTTATGCAGATAGTTTGGAATATCATTGAATCCCAAAAAATCTATCTTTTTAGTACATCAAGGTAAATTTCTTGGTCATATTGTTTCTAAACAAGGTTTAGCAATTGACCCTTTCAGAATTGAATCCATATCACAACTATCATTGCCTCATCACAAGAAGGCATTACATAGATTTTCTAGGAAAAATCAACTTTGTTAGAAGATTTGTTCTAGATTTTGCAACATTGGTTAAACCATTAATAACTATGTTAAAGAAAGAGAAACTTTCTCTTGGACCAATGAAGGAGAATAAAGGGTTTGAAGCCATTAAAATAGATATTTCTCAAGCTCCTACTCTTACAAATCCTAATTTTGATAAAGATTTTACAATGTATGCACTTGCAGGAGATGAAACAATTTCAGCCATATTAACTCAGGTTAATGATGAAAATATTGAGCAGCCAATTGCTTTCTTTGGACAAAGTTTGCATGACTATGAAAACAAGGTACACTTTTCTTGAAAAACAAGTACTTTCAGTAGTCAGAGGACTAAATAATTTTAAGTACATGCTTTCAAACAATAAGATACATGTTCTTGTTTCTCATCCAAGTGTAAAAGCTTTCTTGTTAAATAAAGAATTGAATGAGAAGAGAGCAGGTTGGATAACGAAGGTTATGGAATATGATGTTGATATTCATGTTGTGAAAATAGTTCGAGGTAAAGGTTTGTGTGAGCATCTAATTGATGATATGGAAAAACAACAAATTACTGAACTAAAATGATCAGAATAACATGCTGAAGTTACGTATCAACAATCAGATTTGGTGCAACTAGAAAATCAACAACCTGAAGCTTATTCAAGAAGTTCAAGAATCAAGATGGATGATTGATTTAGTTAACTATCTACAACATGACACTTATCCGGAAGGTATGGACAAGAAAAATGAAGATATTTCAGGTTACAAGTTGTACCTTATGTTTTTATTGATGGTGTGTTATTCAAAAGAGATATAAATGAAATCTTGTTGCGATGTGTTGATTATGATAGAATTCAATAATTATTATCCAAATTCCATGAAGGACCTGCAGGAGGTCACTTTTCAGCACGTACTACAACCTTAAAATTATGAAATTGGTTACTATTGGCCCAACATATTTAAAGACTTTTTGAATGGATCAAAAGTGTAAGAAATGTGCTTTCTTTGTTGGAAAAGAACATTTAGCTTCATTGCCCTACAACCTATTTCAATGGATCAACCATTCATGCAGTGGGGTCTTGATTTTATTGGCATGATAAATCCACCTTCATCACAAGGACACAAGTGGATTTTGACTACTACATATTACTTTACACACTTGGACTAAAGCAATAGCTTTGAAAGATGCTAACAAAACTTTGATACTATCCTTTTATGAAGGTATAGTTTACATATTTGGTGTTCTAACAACTATCATTTCAGATAATGCCTTAGCATTTCTTGGTGTAAAGGTAATAGATTGGGCTATTAAGCATGAAATTTATTTAAGTACGTCATCTAATTATTACCCACAAGGTAATGGGTTAGCTGAAAGTACTAACAAGAATATTTTAAGGATCATCAGAAGAACACTCAAAGATAACTAGAGAGCTTGGCATCTAATGTTGAATTCAACACTTTGGGCTGACAAAGTGACTCCTAAAAGATCAGTTGGAAATTCACCATACAAGATTGTTTATGGAAGAGAGGAAATGCCTATTTCAGTTGAGTTTCTTGCTTTAGATTTGCTACATCAGATGGAGCTACTTGAGAATGAACCATTGCAGGTTCATTATGTAGAGTTAATGGAATTACAAGAGCTAAGAGATCAAGCTCATCTGAACATGGAAAAGAATCAAAAATAGATGAAGAAAACTTTTGATAAGAAGGATAAGTTCAAAATCTTCAATGAAGGAGACATTGTGTTGAAATGGGATGTTGATCATGTAAAGCCAAGAGGAAACCACACAAAATTTGACACACTTTGGAGTGGTCCTTATATGATTTCAGCTTGCAAGGAACATAATGCTTTTCATCTTTCAAGGCTGAATGGAGAGGAACTTCCCATTCATTCATGTGAATGGTATGTTTCTCAAACATTGTTATTGAAAATCCTATAGTGTTTTTTAGAGTAGGATTTCCCTTTCAATAAGTGCAGTTCCTACACATTGCAATGTTTTTTCAAATTCAATAAAGTGCATTCATGCATGTGGTCTAGTTTACCAGATCCTTTCCCAGTTTTAGTTCATTTTTTGAAGGGTTGGACCTTCAAAAGGTATATTTTGATTACATGCTTTGGAATCCATGCCCAATGGACAAGAGCAAAGGCACTAGTCTATAAGCTAGCAGAAGCTTTCCCCATAGGATCACCAGAAATGTTGACAATTTTTACACTTGTGCAAAAATGGGCAACTCAAAACTTCATTACGATGGATGGCATTGGTGAAGTGAACCTAAGCTAGGGAGATTATTTTAGTTTAATATTTGTTCTGTTGGATTAATTAATGACTACATGTAATTTGTAGCTATGTGTGTTGTTACAAAATGTAACAAATCACATAGTCTACAATTTCATGTTTGTCTTCAAAAAAAACACAAAGGCCCCAAGGACAGATGTGTTATCTTGATAAAGACAAAAATACAAAATAGATGAAGTGTTAAGTTTTGGAACAACAATCAAAGTTACATATTACAACAAATCAAAGTTCATTACTAAGGTTACAAGTATTTTAAATTTCTTTCCTTCATGATTAAATACATTCAATTATGTTATTGAGTTGTTTAATTCATTATACAATCCATATACAAAGCTGAAATGCAGAAGGAAGTACACAACTCAGTTTTAGAATTCAATGTTTTATTCATAAGGAATTTCAAATGTTTCCCACACAAGTCCATGGGATGTGACTCAAGTAAACATCATAACTACTAAAATAGAAGGTGCATGTGCATGAAAATAAAAGTAAAAAGAATATGAAGGAACCCATCATTTCCTTGTTTATTTTGTCTTTGTTCCATCCCATCTCTCCAGCTTTTGCTCCATCTTCATCCTTGTTATTCAACATTACACTGTACCTAAAAAAAATAAAAAGAGACTTTCAGTCATGAGCTCAGGATTAAATCATGTTCTTGTATTATCTATCTTCATGCAAATGAATCTCCTGATATCATGAGGTATGATTATAGAAAAGATAAATGCATAATAAGACAAGAACAAAATATTCTACATTAGTACATATGATTCTTACAATCATTTCAAAGAGAAAAGATAAAGAGAAAACTATGGAATAGAAGAGAGGCCAAAAATCCTAATGTTTTCTAACTAGTTTATCTAAATGTGTAGGTACATGTAAGAAGAAGGAAATAAACAATAATTTTGTATGTTTACATATCAAGAAGTATTATTTTATTAAGTAAAAAGTACATTTATTTCAGTTCAGACTAAAGGCTGAATATACAAAGATGTGCATGTACTAATCCATAAAAGAAATGCAAGTTTAGTGTTGCAGATTCTAACAAATGGAATGAGATAAAATTACAGCTGAAATAGAATGGAAAAGGAAAATGAGAAAATTTTGACAGGGATTCACCATGTAAAATGGACATTTTACATCTTTCCATCATGTTATTTCACAACTAATACATGCTTGAAAGTTGTGACAAAAGATAAACTAATGTACTAATCAAATAGTAATTTAAATAAGGAGAAGTATTACAGAAATTCAACTTAGATTGAACAAATAATAATGTAGCATGTTCATATTTATAAGAGCAAAAAGGAGAGTTACAACTATTTTTAATTTGTAGAACTTATTAAGTAATGTTACAAAAGAGTTAAGAAATATATATTAAATATTTCAACTATTCATTATAGGAACTTAAATGTTCATTTAAGGTCAAATTAAGAAAGTAAAAGATCATGTATTACAGAGAAAATTTCATTAATAATTGTGGCTCAAGTTTAGTCTTCTTCAAGTATAAATTTGATCAAGTACAAAAAGAATCCATAAGAAGAATGCATTTTTATAAATGCATGCAAAATGAAAAAGATGATCAATTAGAATGAAATCAAATGGAAATTGATTTTAGAGGACCATTATAATACATTCTAAATATGTTTATATATAGATTTATATAAATGGGTCAAAGTAACAAAAGGCATAAGGTTATTAAACTTATGATAATGGAACATGATTTTATATTAGACTAGATGTGAATAAATAAAACAAGTACAAAAATAGATCAAAGATGCTACAATCAAAGATCCAGTGCAAAATTAAAGTAAGACATCAATAAAAATTTCAAGTCTTATAGAATTAAATTGAAATGTCATTCAAAGATAGTTCATAATGATTAAGAGAATAAATACATGAATGATAATGTATTGCAAAGATTCAAATAGATTGCCCAAATTTGAATAGATAAAAAAACACTTAGGATGCAAAAACTTCACTATAAAATAAAATTGAATAGATGAACTTGTAATTAAGTTATATATTTTCTTGTATACTCAAAAGCAAAGTTGCAATGAACAAAGTAGATATTTCATTAGAGTTCCAATAATTTTCAACAAGCTTCTAGAGGTCTTTGTTTCATAGAATAAGCATTAATGACAAGATGTACATCAGAAAAAAGTGCATTATCAAATTACAACAAAAGTTCAGATTGAAGAATAACAAGTATTTCATAGATGAATCAAAGAAATGGTAATATTTCAATGTTTACCAGAAAGATTTATTTATTCAAAAGGATTCTAAAAGATGTCAATAAAAACAAGTTCTCTATAAGTATCACTAACATAATAATTTTTCAACATTGTTGTTTCACTAATAAATAATGAAGTACAATATTTGAATTTTTTTAAGCAATGGAGCTAAAAAGTAGAGGAAGTGAACCAGGTCAAAAAGATGAACTTTTCAAATGAATTTAATACACTTCCTAAGAGGATGAGACAAGATTAATGGAGATTATTAAATATAAAGCTTAAAATTTTGACTACCGTTCAAAGTTTAAAAATCTCCATATAGAAACTTCATGAAGTGATTTAAAATTAAAAATGATCTTTAGAATGCACCATAGTTATAGAAATGCAAAATTCAAATTAACTAATCAGGTATGAATGTTATTTTAAAATAAATTATCTTAAGAGTAATAGAATAGCCAAAGCAAAAAATTCAAGACAACTCAAGAGGACCTCATTAAACCTAAAGGTATCTAAGATTACATGTTTCTAAAAGATATTTCAAAATCTCATATTAATTTCTCATCAAAATATAAAGAGAATGAACCATGAAAGTGAGAACATCATATCAAGTTAAAGTGAAAAGTTGAATTATGTTAAAAAATCAAATATGGTTACTGCAAACTCATCTGCAAACAAATCATAACACAAACCAATACAAAAGAAACAATTCATTCTATTTCTTACAAGTAGAAAATAATACACCTAAAAGAGCTCAAAGCGATGGTAATTAAGGATGAAATTCATTAACTAAGTGGGAAAAATCAAAAAAGTAAAAAAAAAATGCAATCCCCAAAACATCAAAAATGAAAAAAAAAAAGTTTATTAGTATCAAAATGGAAAGTAAATATTAACTTATCTAGGGAAGTAAACAACTACTAACATAAGAAAAAGCTCAAAATCACGTTCTCAATAATGATATCGTTCACATTCAAAAGGTAAAATAAAATGCTCAAATACTCAATATTGTTAAGAGAATAAAGAATGAAACCCTTTCTCAAGACATGAGTAAAAAATATATCAACTTACTCAAAAGGATGGCGACCACGTTCTCAAAATGAAATCTCCAATAGGGATAATTTTAGCTAAGCAAGTTATCGATAATCTGAAAAAATGAACAAAAATACCAAAAAAATCTCTCAGTCAAAAAACCAAAAAGCATTCAATAAAATTAGGCTCAAAAATCATCAACACAAAAATTTTTTGAAATGGGATCTACCTTAAAGCAATGAGAAAAATACCTTAAAGAAAAAAACAAACCTTCAAGCTCAAGGAGAAATGAAAATCAAAAAAAAAATGCATGAATGATGGTTTTAAAAAGAGTTTTTGTAGAGAAAAGTATCAAAGCAAAAACCATCTCAAGATCAAAAAAATACAAAAATTATTTCCTAAACCAAACAAGATAAAAATGCCAATAACAAAATCACCTCTAATAAAAAGTGATTCCTATGAGATCAAAAGATTAAAAATACCGATATTTATTCACTATAAAATGTAAAGATAAAAAAACTGAAAGCTCAAGCAATCATGAAAAATCACAGGAGTGAGATAAAAATGGTTAAAACTTCAAGCAACTCAATAATGAGAAAGATAAAGACAAATTTATGAGATCATTCAAGTATACAATCTGATCAAGAATCAACAATCAAATTCAATGCAAACACGGTTGGCCTAACCTATCATAAGGTTAGCAATCAATGATCAAGATTAAAAGGATACAAAGATCGATGGTAGGGATGAAATCCCAACTTCTATGAAAATAACCATAGTTATAATGTCACCGATCATATTAGATTATTTAAGGTTGAATCCTAATCAATAAAATCAAAAATATAAATAATCAGCAATGAAGTCAAAATTACATGAAAGGTAAACAAACAATGTTTGATTTAAATTATTAATGCAAAATAAAGATAGGTATGTAAATCAATTAACCCAAAAATTAATCTAAATTTGCTATTCATAAAATCAAAAGAAGGCTCAAGTCATCAATGGAGAGGGGACCAAATATTCCATAATAATTCAAACTATTACATTGACCTTACTAAATTATGAAAACATATGATGTCGATTATTCAAAAGGGAGGTAATAATTATTGATCAAAAACCCGTAAGCTATAGCATTTGTAATGATTTTTAATGAGAAGGGGCCAAATCATTTCCATCAACTATGTAAAAAGTCCAAACATCATTATAGATGTAATGATATATCAAGAGGAGGGTCTTAAAACATTATGACCATGAGAATAAAAAGGGGACCTTTTTAAAACATTCTTTTATCAAAAAAGGATCAAAATGGTCAACAACCAAGTCAAATGATTTCAAAATTAAGGTCCTAATATTATTATTAGAAAAATAAAATGAATATTAGTATCTTCATACAGAGGTCAAATCCCAAAGAAAGTGTCTCACATCACCTAGAATTATGGTCCCCACATTTTAAATAAATTATGACAATGATAACAAGAGTGTGCAAAGAAAATCTTCATGTGATATAGAAGACAAATAAAGAATGTCAACATCAGAGTACAAGGAGCCCTTTTAGAGTCCTATTACCTTATTTTCCACAAAAATAAGAGTATTATTTTATTGCACATGTGCTCATAGTGGTCCCCACAGATGAATGAATGGAATGATTTATTTTAATAAGTGTTGGGAAATCAAAGGCATTATTTTTACATAGAGATATTATTTTGCATGTGCATCCAAGGGGGCAAAGATTAAAAATGCTAAATTTATCACTATCAAAGTGGGTCAAGTTGCAAATGTCACATCATCAACTAGAAGAAGACAAAATTACATGCATTGAGAAGACTTTCTCATCAAGAAAATCTTATTATTAGCCAAATTATTCATCCAACTTTATTAAAAATAGAATAGTCAACTACAGTTTGACTGAGTTGTATTTTTGTAAACAAGGCTATTAATGCCTTATTGTATTAGCATGCTTATTTTTATTCCTTTATTTATTCATGATAAAGGATAAAAATAGGATGCATGGGCGAGTACAATTTTTAGTCTATTTTAGGAAGGGTGGGATGAATAATTTTTCTATATATTGTGTGCATTGGCAAAGCACAAAAGGAGGAATTTTTGGACACAGGAGTGTTGAAGAATTTTTTTCTAGTTTTTCCTTTTGAATGAGAATTGATTTTTCCTTTCCAATTATTTGCAGTGTCATGTATACTTTATTATTTCTTGTGAATGTCAAAATTCCCTAATTGATCATCTTACCTTGCTACAAATTTAGTAATTTCTACATAATATTAGTGTGCATGCTTATCTTAACAGTATTGTTGTGAATCATTTCCCTCAATACATCAAGTGTTTTTCCTTAATATTCTACTAAAAACTATTGGTTTGTGCATCCAAAATCCATTCTCAAATATTTGTGCATGTACTCAATAAAATCCCTCAATAAGTTTGGTGTATCACCCCAATTTTCAATTCATTTACAGTCATCTTTTTACCCTCAAAACCCCAAAAATAGACGCATAGTATTGTTTACTTTTACAAAAATTTACCCAAATTTTTAACTACCACTAGGTGTGGTTTTTATATGTCCTAAGGCGAGGCATTACATTTTTGTATTAGAGTGATGGTTCACACACATAGATGCTTTGGGTAAAATATTTAATTAATTAATAAATTAATTAAATATTTTACCCAGAGTATCCGTGTCTGTGAACCATCACTCGATACAAAATGTAATTCCCTATTTTTAATAACATTAAACAAAACACAATTAAAACATTTTCGTAACCTTTTGCAACTTAATAATCCATTTTCTTACTTTGTACACAGGATGACAACCACGAGACATTGATCCATTAGGAATTGGGACATAGATCACCTATGTACTGAGTTCGAACCAATATTGTAGAGGCTCTTCAAGCAGTGATAGGTTTTTATAGCATCACCTTACACCATCACAGACATGAGAAAAGAGGATGTATTTTCATAGGATGAGTATTTGAAAGGTGAGTACGCGCACTCGGAGCCATCATAGCATGATACCCCAAGGTGGGAGAGGTTGTGTATGCAATATATTCACCGCAAGAGGGTGGATTCACACCGTCGTAGCTATTCACACAGCTTTAAGGGACCATTTGGGGATAGATGACCTCATTCACCTATTGGACTGCAGCGCAGGATAATCATAAATTTAGTGTTATTAAAGACCTTTTCTTACAGCCACCTATGTACACCAAAACTGTGGATGGCTTTGGGGTCGAGTGATGACTCCTTAACCTTGATAGCTACTTTGGCTTGTATACTTACGAGAGCAAAGTCAAAACTAGGTTCACCATACACCTCCTCCGAGATGTCGCAGTGTTTGGTGGAGGATTGAGGAGTGGAATCTCCATCTTACTCAAGATATAGTGACTTGGGAGTTATTGAAGGAGCTTTTTAGGGATCAAGTTATATGCAGAGAATTTCACGTAGAAGAAGAGTGATGATTTTCACAACTTAAAATAAGGATCTAACACAATGACACAATGTGAGAGTAGGTTCCTAGATATTATGTAGTATGTATACTACCTACAAGATGAAAAATTACACATTAATATATTTATTTGGGACCTTAATGCACACATAGTAAGAGATGTTAGGATACTATCTCCTCCAATGCTTGATAAGGCCATTGAGAAGGCCTACTTAGCTGAGGAACGCCGAGATAGGAATGAGGGAAAATATTAGGATAAGATACATGCCATACAGAGCAACAGGTCATGAGGCATAACACCAGCCCCTAAAGGAGTATTATTACCTCCTCCAGCGAGATCAAGGGCTCCAAAGAACCCAAAATAGCAGACACAACATCGGGATCACAAGTAATTAAGGGCTACATAGACTCGGAGGTTACATAGAGGTGGATCTAGAGGAGGCTTTGGTGGAGAAAGTGATAGGAGACATATTACTCGGAGGGTACAACCAGCTAACATGTAGCATTCTCGCTAGGTTTGGGTGGGCATGACCAGCTCACCGAGTATGGGAGAGACCCCATCTTAGAGGGTATAAGATGATGTTTTATTTATCGGTCCCCTGGTCACTATGTGCACATGTGTCCGCATAAACCTATTACCATTGATATGCGAGACATCCCCTAGATATGAGTAGATAGTGGGTGATGTAGGACATGCCCATCGTGTACATGTAGTGGTTGATAACCATCAAGGCCGAGCATCGTGCCACAATTATTAAGATAATAGGTACTATCAAGGGTATTTTTGTCTCAAGACTCTTGAATTCAGGTGCTTTAGATTATTTTTAATCTCCTTTTGTAGTGGACCGGTATGGGCTATTGGTGGCTAGGAAGCCGACAATTAGTAGGTTGACTGCCTTTAGGGCCAAATTCGTTGTAGACTCATATGTAGAGATTTGTGTACTTGATTTGGGATTCTTCTCCACTACACTTGACCTCTAAGTTATACCTCTAGGATCCTATCACATTGTTTTGGATATGGATTGGCTCGAGGCTCATCGTGTCAAGGTAGATTGTAGGAATAAGGTCATTGAGTGTTAGGATGATCTTGGGAGTTCAATTGTGATTACAGGGATGTAGAGGCCTATCTCTTTGCACATGATCTTAGCTAAAAACTCAAGTGGAGAAATTGTAAAGGTAGTCATTTATTTGCTATCACCATCAGTGATCGATCGGAGGGAACTCTAGAGCATTCACCCTTAGATGATCGATAGTTTTGAGGGAGTATCTAGATGTTTTTATAGAAAATATTCCAAGGTTACCACCCCGTAGAGAGGTGGATTTGACCATTGATTTAATGTCATGATCAGGTACAAATTTTTAGGGCACCCTATCGATGGTGACTCTAGAGATTCATGAGATCAAGATATAGTTACAAGGGTTGTTGGAGAAGGGTCTCATTTTCCCTAGTGTATCTCCTTGGGGAGCACCAGTCATATTTGTGAAGAAGGATGGTTCTCTAAGGATTTTTGTAGACTTCAGATAGCTCAAAAAAATCATAATAAAGAACCATTATCCGCTCGCTAGGATTTATGACTTTTTTGATCAAATGCGGGGAACGAGGGTGTTCTCCAAAATCATCTTCAATTCAATTTATCATTAGTTGTGAATATCGATACAAACATCCATAAGACAACTTTTAGCACATGATATTGACATTATGAGTTCATAGTTTTCTTTTTTCGTTTCACCAATACCCCAACTATCTTCATGAGCCTCATGAATGGAGTACTTAACCTTTCTAGACCATTGTGTCTTAGTATTCCTAGATGATATATTAATGTATTCTCAATTTCGATGAGGAACATGAGGGACATATGAGATAGGTACTATAGGTTTTGAGAGAGCAGAATTAATTTAGGAATTTGGAAAAATGCATCCTCTTCCAGACATAGATTCAGTACTTGGGACACATCATATCATGTGAGGGTATCTCAATAGATCCCTCTAAGATACATATTATTCTTGATCGTCTAGCGCCCACATCAGCTTAATGAGGTAAGGAGTTTCGTGGGTTTAGCAGTTTACTACTGTGGGTTTTTAAAAGACATTTCTAGGATTTCTCACCCTATTACTTCCCTTCAGAGAAAAGGGAAGAAGTTTTATTGGTCAAAAAGTGTGATCAAAGCCTTCCAGCTTGTTTAAGAAAAGGATAACCATGATGCCTATATTAGCAATTCCCGACCTATAGAGGATTTTTTTTTAATGATGCATCACTAAAGGGTCTTGGAGTAGTTCTTATGTAGGAGCATCAGGTTATTTCCTTTGAGTCACATAAGCTCAAATATTACAAGATTAACTATCCTACTCATGACTTAGAGCTTCGAGTAGTTGTTCATACTCTTTTATGTTGGTGTCTTTTCCTTTTGTGTATTCCATTCATTTTAAGGAAAGATCATGGTAGTTTGTAACATATCTTCTCACAGTTGAACCTCAATTCTCACCAATGACATTGGATGGAGTGCCTATTTGTGTACAACATGGAGGTGCATTATGTCAAAGGAAACAAAAATTTCATTGTAGATGCACTTAGTAGATGATGAAATGTGCTTGCATCCTTGACACTGCAATCATACTTGAGAGGTAGGATTCTTCAGCGCCTTTAAGAGGAAAGGCTTTACGAGGGTGCTAAACAAATTTTGGAGTCACAGGGGTTCCTTATAGGGTATATTTTCAGTGCGCATCTTAGAGGCGAGATGATTTAATTCAGTTCCATAGGGACGTCTATCTACCTAAGAGAGATTATCTTAGTAGCTTCATCCTTATAGAGGCTCATCAAGCCCCATATGCAGCACATACATAAGTAAAGAAAATGTACACCAATCTTAGGAATTATATTATTGGTCGTGTATTCGACGGGACATAACAAATTTATTATCACGTTGTATTGAGTGCCGTAGGGTCAAGGTAGAGTATTCTCATCACGTACAAATATTACACCCTCATGATATTCCTGAGAGGAAATGGGATGTGATCTCCATGGATTTCATAGTAGGACTCCCTATGTCTTCTTATCATCATAATGTCATTATGGTCACTATGGATAAAATGACCAAGGTTGTGCATTTTGCACCAACCAATGTCACCTATAATGCACAGCCATCACCAAAGTATTCATGGAGGACATTTTTAGGTTTCATGAGATTCTTGAAGACCACCATCAATGAAAGGGATACCATTTACGATCATTTTTTCGGACTTCTTTTCAGGGCTTCTTTAGGTACATAGATTAAGTTCATCTCAAAGCATATCATCCAGAGACAAATGGATAGGCAGAGAGGGTTAATTAGGTACTTGAGGACATGTTGAGGATGTATGTGATGGACCAAAAAAAGAAGTGGTAAGATTACCCACATTTATTTTAGTTCACATATAAAAATACAATCACAGCTCCATTGGTATGGCTCCCTACCAGGCTTTGTATGGTCAACCTTACAGGACACCTTTGAGTTGGGACAAGCTAGATGAAAAGATTATTCTGGGACTAGCTAACCTACATGACTTAGAGCAACAAGTTGTTCTAATTAGGTATCGTCTTGAGAATGCTAGAGCATGCCAAAAGGCATATACAAACACCAAGAGGAATGATCATCACTTCGCATTGGGTGACGAAGTCTTTTTGAGATTTCTTCCACATAAGATCCCAATCTGCTATGGAAAGGGTTCTAAGCTATCACATCATTTTGTGGGGTGAGTTAATATAATGGAGGTCATCGATCCATTTTCCTATCACAAAGATTTTCCACCATGCCTTACATGGGCCCATGATGTATTTCATGTTTATGTACTACATAGATATGTACCTGATATCTCTCATGTTTTGGATTGGTCAACCTTATAGGTGGAGGATGGAGGACAATGGAGGCTGGAGCCCATACGTATACTTTGGAGCACCGGAGGTTGGAACTTAGAGGTCGATACTTGTACCAGTTAGGGTACAGTGGGACAAATATGATGAGACAACAGCTACCTGGGAGGATGCTACACCATTGAGGGATAGATATCCCTATCTCTTCCAGTGACTTCTAGGAGGAAGTATAATTTTAGGAGAGGGGGATGTAGTGCCCACATTTTATAGCCTCAGTTATCTACTGACTTCTTTACTCATAGTTATGATTTGACAAGGATTTTGACATATTTTGGACATTATGTTATGTTATTTGATCTTCATGGACATGTATGGTGATTTGGGCGCATAGCACCAATTTAGCTTTGATTAGTATGTTGAGATATTTTGATAAATGTTGTTGGTAATAACATATTGCTATGGTATTTGCACATAATCTATATATGATGGATACATAGTTTAGTTGCACACTTCAATGATACATTATTCGATTATTGATGAGAACACATGATAACATGGATATATGTCATTTATATGTATTGCAATGGCTAACACATGGTGAATTTGTATGAAATTGTGCATGTTTCTCATTTACAATTCCATGTTGATGATGTGATAGCATAGATTGCATGTTTATACTTGATTGTTTATTGAGTAGTTGATTTACACTTATATTGGACAGATGTGTTTAATGTTTGCATTGAGTGTGCAGGTTACAGGGCACAAGAGAACATGGGTTTTAGGGTGGCTACGAAAATTGTACACAAGTGGCCCACGAGGATAAGTCCTAACCATGTTAGCTATATGAGGCCTTATTGTTTTATTGTATTGTTTGGGCACCATGAATGACCCTTATTTGTAATGTTGTATTTCATGTAAAAAATAATTGTGTTTAGGTTGTTTAATTTTGTTAGTAAATTAGGTTGGGGGACTTAATGGTCCCCACTTGCATTAAATATGTATTTGTGTATGTGTTTTTAATTAAAGAGGGTTGGGTTGACATAATCACCCTTGAGTGGGCCCCGCATCCTCTACGATGTGTCCAAATGTGCTAAACTTGAAATTGGGCTATTTTTGGGATATTAAGTGACCTCTTTTAGTATTGGAAGTTCACTTAGCATGAAAATAATCCCTTGAACCCTACCTTATATAGGTGGGATTAATTCAAAGGCATCGATGGATTTTTCCTTGCATTTAACCTCTATTTTGTCACCATCCATGTAAGATTAGTTGGAATGTGTGTGTTGTGAAAAGTTGCATAAGTTTGTCTCATTTTATTTTTGGGTAATTTGGGAGAGGGGTGTTTAAATGTGAGTTTATATTTTCTTTATTTTGTTTTGGGAATCTTGACTTGGAGGGAAGAGAGGGGTGACACATGTCACCCCCTCATTTGTGAGGAAACTTTTTTTTTTCAAATACTCCCTCATGGGGGAGAAAGAGGACTTTTTTGGTTTTTACTTTATGCTTGGAAGATTTTGGAGTTGGAGTTTTGTTTAGACAAGGAATTGGGAAAAGCTTAGAGATTTAAACAAGGAATTGGGAAAAGCTTAGAGATTTGGAGAACCTATGAGGTAGGCTCTTTGATCTTATTTTGTGTTATTTGGCATGTTAGATTTTAGATTTTCTTATGGTTGAAATTTGTGTCTTGTTGCATGTGTTGTATAGTTACTTGGTTGTGTTATTTGTTATTTTCTCCATCCATCATATGGCTTGATGGATTTGGGAGTTTTATTGCAGAAGAAGAGGGATTTTCCTCTTAAACCTGATGGATTGATGGGAAAGCCATGTTGGTTCTTTTTATCCACTCATATGGTTTGAGGTGGGGAAGGTGGTTCATATGGTTTGAACCTCCTTTCCCATTGCTGCAGATGAAACTCAATGGATATGAAAATCCTCCCAAGGAGGATTTTAGACAAATGGGAGGAGCAATAAGGAGGTATTATTGTCTTAGAGGGATAAGGAGGTTTTTGAAGAACTTGTAAGTGTGCATCCTATGGTTAGACCACACTCTTTTGCATTATTGGATGTCTCATCTACTCTTCCCCTTTGTTGAGGATGAATATGGTTTTCTCCTCTTTTTATTTGGTTGGTAATTTTTGTGTTTTTCTTTAGTGTATGAGTTAGTCTTGTATGTGATATGTTTGTGTTTACTTCTCCCTTATTCTTGTGCACATTTGTGGAAGCTAGCTCTCTCTCCCATGGGCTTGGGGGAGGCTAGCATGTCTTCCAACCTTTGGAAAGACATGTAATGATGCCTATAGGTTGGGTGGTAAAACAAGTCTTTCTCTATGTGTTGGATTTTATGTAGAGCACAAAAATTGGAGCTCAAGTTTGGAAGATGGTTGGAGTTTCCTTGATATCTTTTCTTCTCATATTTTCTTAATAAAATTGGAACACTACTCTCATTGAGACCATGTGGATATGGATATTTTGGAATTTCTACTTCTTGTAAGGTTCCTATAATGTGATTTGGGATTGCTTTATAATGTAGTGTATATTTGTTGGTGAATCCTTCCTCAATCTTGGAAATGAAATCTTGTAAAATAGTTGATCCTTTAGTATGGATTGTTTGAACTTCATTTTGAAAAGAAAGTTTGTTATTTGGAAATATGCTTTCCCCAATAAAAATGTAAAATGTGATGTTAAGAGCACTAAAATAAAATGTGATATTTCTTTGTGGGATCTCCTTCTTGGTAGAAATTTGAAGCATTTATTTCACTATTGCATTTGAAAATAAATTTAGTTGTAACATAGATGTTGAGGTTTAATTTTGAATGAAAATATTATAATTTTTGCAATATATCTCCTTCTTACAAATTCTTGTAACATTATAGAATGGAATGAAATCAGTTTTACTTTCCTTTCCATGTGAAACTTAACAAAATGATTATATTAGGGAATCAAATGTGAATATACCTCCTTCCTTACTAAATTTTAAATATATTCCAAGCCCTCTCTTTTTAATTGAAATACATTGTTACATTCCCTTTTATCATACAAATAAGAAAATCATTTTTAATATAGATATATTGAAATTTATCAAGTTGCATACTTCAAAAAAATAAAAACATAACTTATCATTTTAAAACTTGTAATTATTTTTATATAGTATATTATATAAATATATTACAATATATTTAGTATAATTCATATTAGATAATATAATATTATATGTGTGTGTGTGTGTATGTATTAAATAAATTTACAAATTTAAATAACAAAAAAGAAGTAATAATCATGCGGTTGTGGATGTTTGAATGTTTTTAAAACAAAAAAATTATGTTTGGAGGCGTCGAGCCCCCAAACCTGAATTTAAACCCTTAGTGGTGAGGTCATAGGCCACACCATCGCACCTTCCCAATCCCGTAGCCTCAACTAAAACCGTACTCCCAACCCCAACCACACCAAACTCCCGGTACCCAACACCCCCTTCCCCCATGGACCCTTGGACCTCCCATACCACCGTGACCCTCACCCCCATCTGCGCCACCACCATCTATTAAAAGCATGGCCCCTCTATTATTTATTCAAAACAAGTCTTTTTTTTTGTTATTTTTAAGCTTTCAAATAGGATATATATATATATATATATATATATATATATATAGACACAAATAAAAATAAACCTTTCTTTAAAAAAAAATGGGTAGATTGACATACCCAAACCAGAGATCTCTAGAAATGAATATATATATATATAAAGAAAGTAAAAACCTAGAGAAGGGTAAGAAAGAAATAACAAAGAGAAGTCATGGACTCTTCTCTCAATCACTGCATTATAAATATGATAATGATATCATATATAACTCCATGAATCTACAAACCTCCATAGTTTCTCCATAACCTATACAAAGAAGAAACAAAATGAAACAAATGGAAGACAAAAGAAAGGAAAAAAAATCAAAAATATATTTTATGGTAACCTTAGGGCATTTAGATCTAAGGGATAAAATTAAAAGCATCCAAGGGTTGAACTTTAACCCTACACAATTTTAAGTTATGGAATTTTGTGGGAGTTGGGTAAACAATTAATAAGAGGGTGTGGGGGCTAATTTAATTAAAAAGGGGTGTGTATACTTTCTAATGTAACCCTAGAAAATATTTAGTAGAGTAACCATGATGGGAAATAAACCCAACCTCTCGAGGTCGTGTGTCGAGACAAATCAGGTGAATGTTGAATGTGGATAGATATATAGACAAGCTAATCGGGTAATCTTAAATCCTCAATACGCAATAATGGAATCTAAAATCTAAGGTGAAGAAGGCCCTCCTAACCTGAATTGGTGTAATGGTTCACTTTGATATATAATGGCTGCTCGAGAGGCTCCAATCGATAGCTCTCTACCGAGATTCTATTTCTTGGTTGTTGGATACGTGGGAAGTGACCTGTAGGAGCTTCGTATATATCTCCAGAAAAGGTCATGAAAATGGTGATAGGTGGCTTAATAGATTTGTAGTGAACTATGGGTGGTTTTCTGGTCTAGCCCATAAAAATATTAGATTGATTGGCTTCTATGTTTAATATGGAGAACTATGTGCTATAATATCCGGCGGGAGTGGTGAAGATCTAAATACCAGTGTTCAAGCCGGTGTCAATACTTGACTGGTTTGTTGGCCCGTTGGGTTGTGGGACTTGGGGATCGCAACCATGAGTTCGTGGTTGTTGTGGACCTATTATGGTCATGTGAAGAATCAATCCCTTCTCCCAACTATCCAGTAATCGTATGCCTTTTCAGCCTCTACGTTTAGAACTAGAAGTTGTATGATTTTCTCGAGTACCTAACAGGTGTTCTAGCAACTTGAATACGTAAGCTAGTGTCTATGTCAACGAGGAGGTCTCCCGCATTAGGTTATGGAACCAAAGGATCACAACCAAATGTTTTCTCTCATTCAAACCCTTGCATGGTCATTCAGTGTTTTATCAAGGCAATCTATAGTTTGGATGGTTTGACCAGAATGTGTAAGCTTTGTCGTCTTCGATATTTAATCCTCTTAGTTGCTCACTAATTGCTTGTAAGTTTGTTGTTGCTCAAAAGACCTGTATCCTAAGGTCCTGATCTATATCAGCTAAAGTCATGGGTAGATTTGGTTGAGGTACTATGGGTTCAAATATATATTCTCTAGGCTCTCTAGGTCCTGTGATTGTCATACAAAATGATTCAACTTTTAACTAAAATTAATAAACTGATTATGAAAGAGGTATTTACACTATGCAAGCATCCTTCTATTTTTTTGTATTTTTTAAATGACGTATTTCAATGAAATTGAAGAGCAGCTACTCTAGTATATTTATAAAATGAACAACTAATCTAGAAATAGAATAAAAACAAGCAAGCAAAGTAACCTGGTATGGCTATTTTCCTGTGCAGTTGTGATTTTATCCTAAATATCTAAGCAACTAAACATATTAAATTGAAAGGCTCTCGATCCTACCTCAGAAGTGAGGAATGAATCATAGTTTCTAAAACTATCAATCCCCACAGCTTCCCCGGTGATATCGAGAGTGAACTTTTAACTGAAATGAAATAATTCACTACTCTATTTGATATGTTTGTAATTAGAACTTTGATAGCTCAAACCTGGCATTTATAGAATAGTGGTAAATCCAGTTGTGTGTGATTTCATCCCCTTAGTGTGATCTCCTCATTCCTTCATGTCCTCATGAATCCAGAAAGTGTGTATATGATAGTATCAACAGAAGATAGCAATCGAACAATGGCAACTTTGGATATAGACCAAATACAATGCGAGTAGGAGAGGGATAGCGCAAGTGAATAGAGCTTGACTATGTAATTCCTAGCGGGATTTATTACGGGAATACAACACAAGTGTACCGAGAGTTTCAGAAACTATCCTTGTGACAAAACAAAACCTGCAACTTTAATGGATTCTAGTCTAGAAATGAAGCTATTCTATGCTAAACTGATTGTATGAAGCAACAATGGAACAAGACTGAAACAAAGAGATTATATGACTTCTAAAAGACCAACAATGGAAGCAAAACATGAATTGATAGAATTCTAAGCAAGAAATTGAAAGACTGAATAAGAGAATTGAGAAGATGAGGGGCCATTTGCTTGAAAACAAGCTGGCTATTTATAACCAATGCATTTACCAGAGGGTAACTCCCATTTGATCTCTTTTACTATAAACAAAGGAAAAACACTATTCCCAGGGAGCAAAAAACATTAATGCAAGCCAAAGTGGTTGAAGAAAGCATGTAAATTTGAAGATTTACATTTGACGTGATCGTCGAAGAATCTGAAAATGTGAACAAAATTTTCACCACCACTGCAGTGGGCAACATGGACCGCCGCCTGCCTGCCCCGGGTGGCGGTCATGGGACCGCCACCCAGTGCAGGTGGTGGTTCCACATCAAGACAAAATGCAAGAAAAAGGGGGAAAAGGGGAAAACAAGGCACGTGGAGGCTGAGCGGGGCATGCAGGGTACAAGCGTATACATGGCGAGCCTTTCTAGATTCCAACACCTTACAAGGAGACCTGTATCATCATTGGGGCATGTGTAACATCGTTCCGGGGTGCAAGACCTTACAATTTTGGTACATACATATTATTGCCCCTCTCGAGAAGCATTTTAGCCATGAAGAGGCATAAAATGGTGGATCCGAGTATGGCAGTCCCGAAATGGGGAGTTAGGAGCTATACCTGACACGCCCGTGTGCTGGAAAGTCACCATCCAAGATCCCGCTACCTAAAAAATGAAAAGGGGACTCAAGTGCAGATAGATAAAACAATTTGAGAAATAAGACTGAATTGACATGAAAAGAGGACTTACCATCTACGTGGGGTTTTTAGAACTTACCTCCGTCGGTTCCGACCCTGCGAAAGACATTCAAAATCAAATTAAGAGGGTTATTTATATAAAACAAAGTCATTTTACTATTCATTTACGTGGATTGATTTGATAGATTTTTGAGCTCTGGGACCCACGGTGACGGTTTTCGATGAGAGTATAGTCAAAATGTTCATGGTGAGATAGCGATCATGCCTCCGAGAGCGGAACATCGACCCACGAAGTCTCAGGTTAGTTCTTCTCGATTTATCATTTTAAACCTAAAATGTGGAAATGATGAAATCTTTTACTCGGGGGATCATTTTTGAAAATGTTAGTTTTAAATGTGTCTTTAGGGGGTGCCCATAGGGTAGGTTTCTTTTTTGTTAAAAAGGTGTTTTTGCTTGTTTTTAAGCATTTTTAGGGCTTACGGCCCATTTGGTTTTGCGGGACAGGACCGCCGCCCTATGCAGGGTGGCGGTTATGGACCGCCACCTTAGAAGGTGGTGGTTACATGGAACCACCACCGCTACAGGGTGGCGGTGGTCCATGACAGAGGACAAAAACAATGCAAAGTTTAACTTGTTTTTGCATGTATAGAATTTTTACGTGTTTTTACTAGTTTTTCAACTGGATTTCAGTACTAACTTACTCCTTTTTGTGTTTTTGGGTGTATGCGAAGAAGGAGGAGTACATTAGATGGAGCCGGAGAGGGAGTGTGATTGGCTCTCGACAGTGTTGGAGGCACTCTCCCAGCAGAGCGGATACTCTCCAGAGGGCTGGTATATGGAGGATTGCACAGGTTCCTCATGTTGCACCTGCCAGTCACATATTGTGTGACTTGTTCTCATATTGGGATGTGGATCGAACACCTTCCGATTGCCAGAGTTAGGGGTGAGTGGTCCATCACCCTGGAGGATGTTTACCGTATACTAGGGGTTCTGATCCTTGGGCGGCTCATCTCTTAAGACAACAAGATATCTAGATCACAGGTGGTTCAAAGGGGCCACCTACATGGGAGATGCGGTTGTATCGATGGGGTCGAAGAAGGGCGTGAGGATCCACTCTATCATTGAGTCAGACATTCCCTTGCTCCGCAAGGCCATCATGGGCATCCTTGCATCCAGACTGATTGGGGACAAGGGAGGGGACACCCTCTTATATTTTGGGCCCCTATTATTACACAGATTGAGGGCCATGGACGTGTCTATGCTTGGGGAGCAGATATCCTCGGGACTACCTACCATGACTTATACAGGGTAGTCCATTTATAGGGCAATCACTGAGCCACCCGACTCTTGTCATGAGTTGGGTGTATGAGCACATTATCCCATATGGGAGAGGTGTAGAGGTGGAGGATCCCGGGGCCATCAGGGCAGTGAGGTGGATGGGGATGATAGTTCTTAGAGCACCCCACCAGCCAGTGGCTTCCCTGACTACTGCAGACATGGAGGCCACTCCTTATCAGGCCATGGCAGGGGTATGGGGAGAGGAGACCATCACTTTGATTTCCTGTCAGACCACCACCAAAACCAGCTTGATAGACAGGTGGGGGGAAGTTGAGATACACCCTTTGATGAGTTCCACAAGCAGCTTGGCCTCCCCTATAGCTGACATGCTCCCTCCGGTGATGCCAGTGTATAGATCTATCCGCGAGGCTCGGGGAGGTCCTAGAGGCCGGGGTTGACTATTGTTACGCCCGGTACTCCTATTATGGCTAGGAGGGTGGTACGTGCACGAGGGAGAGCCGTGCTCCTCAGCACCCTTACTTGGATTATTGCCACTAGGTCCCACTCATAGTAGTGTGATGAGCCCATTGACGGACACTAAGTCTAAGGAGTTCACAGGGGGAGATACCGACAAGGAGACAGAGGGACATGGAGATCAGTGAGATGGGTGGGGGGATGATAGTGATCCTGAGTGGCATGACACCCAGAGATCCCGCAGGCCGAGAGGGTGAGAGCGAGCACGCAGAGAGGGTGACTCTGGTTTGCAGGAGTTACTCTCTCGGGACCTGGTGAGATGGTGAGTCTCATGTAGGCATCACATTGCCCCAGCATGTGGGAGAGGGGCACCACTGCCGGTGGTGGCATCATGGCGGGGGATCCTAGAGATCCTTCTTGGAGGCCTGGCAATCCTAGTGAGTTGTCACTTCTCTCGACATTTGTTTTAGTTAGACTCATCTTAGTTTGTTATTTCTTTTTGTTTTGTTTACTCTTGGTTTTATCATTGATTGTTTTCTAACTTGTTTTCTCCTTTGTTTGTAGTGATTACTGATGAGTGGTGAGACTTGATTCACCGAGTGTGTACTGATACCTTGCTTCTCCCCTCGAGAAGACTCGTGCTGAGCTTTCCGTGGACGTGGGGGAGCCCTCAGCAGCCTGGTAGGCATACTGATGTGTTTTCCTCTGTCGGCATGTGGCAAAGATCATGACTTCTCTCTGTGCCGAGGTAGCTGATATAGGATGGCCGAGCGCTTGATGAGGAGGAGCCATTCTCATGGCAAGACGATAGCAGCTACCAGGTGTGACCGCGAGCCCTCAGTATTCGAGCGCCAACGGCGTAGCCAGAGTCCTAGGCGTGGCCACGCACCTTCTGAGGGATCCCATAGGGATTGAGAGACTATTTTTGTAGCATTTTTCCAGATGTCTATATGAGTGTTTTTGTACTTTTCGGCTCATTGAGCATTTTGACCATGCCTAGTGCATGATGGCATTGTATATGAAACTTGATTTGTATATATATATATATATATATATATATATATCTTTGGATCTAGACTCTTGGCATCTTGAATTTTGTGACTCATTTCTACATGTGTACTTAGATGCTTTTTAGAATACTATTTTCATGTTTTCAGAATGTATGCAATGGATAACAAATGATAGTAGATAGAATGTTTTACTCTGTATGTTTTTGTAATGCTGATATGAGATGATACTAACATATGGTAGTACTGAACTTTTGAACTCTTTGGGAAATGTCAGTGATTTCTTCTTATGTTGGCAAAACGTGATGAATGCATAGTGATAAAGAGATGAACTTTCCCCAATCCCAATTCCACGCAACTAGTAAGATGCGAGGGCTCAACACCAAGAGTTAGGAAGGGCACAAGTTGTATGAGTTTGATTGAATGGAATGATGAGAGACAGACAAACCAGTAACAAAAACCAAGTTTGGACCCACACACCTACCCTACTCCAGAACTACCACCAAGCTTAGAAGGCCACTTACTTTCAGTTTATCTAGACTTAGATTCATAAATGGCAACCTAGTTGACAAAATCTGGTTTTGAGGATTTGATCTCTTTGGAATTTGGATATTTGTTTTCTTTTAATAGGATTTGATTTGTGTTTTTAGCATACCAAGATTTGTTCATTTGTGTGACTGACCCCTACACCCTACCTCACGCCACTAGTAAGAAGCATGGGTTTGTCACCAAAGGCAAGATATAGGCGAGTAAGGGCACTTCTTTCCTTTCCCAACCTCACACCACCAGTAAGAGATGTGGGCTTATCACCGAAGGTTGATGGGGCAAAGAAGTGTGTAAAATAAAATATTTTGTTCACTTGGTGCTTTTGATTTCATTTGATTTTGACTTTTCTGACCTATAACTTTGGGATATCCTTTCTTTCAAAGAGATTTAAGAGGGATAGATGTGACACCAAGAAGCTTCTAGAATAGACCGTAGGTAAGGACAACTTTACCTAGTAGAAAGAAAGAGAAAAGCCAAGTATGCAGGCCTTGGTATGGTTTTCGTCAATGCTTGTCTATCAAAACTTGATGAGAAGATTTGAAAATAGTTGATGATGTTTGAAGAGATGTGATATGAATGCTTTTGCCAATATTTTTAGAAATTTGTAATAGATTGTTTTAAGAGTAAGCTCCTGGACTACCACTTTTACGAAATGGACAAAATGAAGCAGCTAAAAGACTAATGCAATGTAGGTAGCTATAATGTACAAGTAATGACCTTGATGTTTTATGCGTAAAACCACTTAAGATGCAAGGAATTGACAGTTTCACCGAATTCCTCACCTTCTAGCGTACACAAAAGATACGCACCATTTCCGTAGTCCTTCATGACTCAGTATGGGCCCAACCATTTGGGCCGAACTTCCTTCCTTCACCGGTTTTCTTATCAATCCGGTTGTCTAGTCTTAGAACTAGATCTCCTTCATATATTTCTCACTCATAGACTTTTTTGTTGTACTACTTTGCTGCACATCCGGTCAAAGCATAGGCTCAGTCCGTTGTTCAATGCATTTAACTTGGCCTCATCAAGGCTTTCTAGTTGAGAGAGGCATGCCTCCCTATAAGCTTCTTCATCCAAAATCCCTTGTAATGAGATACGAGACTAGGTATTTCAACCTCAAGTGGGAGAACTACTTCGCTCCGAATACCAACGAGAAAGGAGTTGCTCTTGTTGGTGTTCTTATTGAGGTTCGATGGGCCCACAAGGCCGATATAGTTTTAAATGCCAATCTCACTTGTTTTCCTTGACCATTTTGAGGAGAATAGCTTTTAACATTTTGTTTGTCTTCAGCTCCTATCCATTGGCTTGAGGGTAGTAAAGAGAGGCCGTATGATGGTTTATCTTGAATTTGCTACATAACTCATGGACTTCATCATTTTTAAAGGACGTGCCATTATCTGAGATAATGACTTGTGGGATGCCATACCTACAGATAATTTGGTTCAGAATGAATTTGGCAATTACCGAACCTGGTACTGTGGTGAGAGGCATGGCCTCCACCCATTTGGTAAAGTATTTCATGGTCTGTAATTATAAAATTATGACCATCGGTTGATGAGGGAGAGAATTTCCCTATCAAGTCCAGCCCCCACGTGGAGAAGGGCCACGGGTCGCTATTGGTTAGCAGGGATTGTGCTGGCATGTGAATCTCGTGAGAGAATTCTTGGCATTTGTGGCACTTACGCACAAATTCCACTACATCATGCTCGAGAGTGGGCCAAAAATAGCCCATCCGATGTATTTTACGAGTGGTGGCATGACCACCGAAGTGGCCTCCACATATCCCACTATGGGATTCATGAAGAATCTTCTTGGATTCTTCTATGTCGACGCATCTTAGAAGCATGTCATCAAGGCTTTACGATAGAGTACCTGGTCTAAAACAACATATTTAGTGGTAATAATGCATAACCACCTTCTTTGTTGTGATGACGTGGCACCTTCCGGTATGTATGGTCCATGATAAAATTGATGATATCAGTATACCAGGGACATGTAGAGATGGGGGGCCTGGTTTCGATGAAGTATACACACTCATCGGAAAGTCTAGATTTACCAGCTCACCTCCATCTAGTGGATTGTCAGCTAACCAGTCTACAATAATTTGTCCCTTAACGGATTTCTGTTCACGAACGTTAACTCAAATTCTCCCATTAAGGTTATGAAATGGCCAACCTTTTTAGATAAAGATCCTTGTGTGAGAAATGTTCATAAATGGTCTGTCTTTACAATGACCCTTGTTTCCTAGTTTAACATGTAATGTCTCAAACATTTTGTTGCAAAAATTATGGCAAGGCATTCTCTCTCTGCCTGTGTAACATGTTTCATAATCGAGCAACGTTCGCTAATGAAATAGACCACGCATTCTCGTTTATCATTGTCTTCTTGAGCCAGCATGTAGGCCAACGAGACATGAGTGGCTCGTGAGTATAGGATCAAAGGGTGGTCTAGCTTGGGAGGCATTAGCATGGGTGGAGACAACAAGAAGCATTTAACTACTTCAAGGCCTCATGCATTCTTCACTCCAATCAACACTATAATCTTTCTTCAATAGATTGTTGATTGGATGAATGGAAAAACTTAAATCTGGATGAACCTTCGATTGCACCGAGTTTCCCAAGAAATGACCTGATTCCAGACTCATCCGATGGTGGGATCATTTCGAGAACAACCTCGTATTTTGGCTGGATCAACATCAATCCCTCGTGAAGATATAATGTAGCCCAAAAGTTTTCCTCCTGTCACACCAAACACGCACTTCTCTAGGTTTAATGTGACACCATATTCGATTAGTCATGAGAGGATGATACAGAGCACTTCCGATGATCACAACATTTCTTGGCTTTGGCCAACAAGTCATCCACATAGGATTCCATGATTTTATGGATAAGATCATGGAATATATAAGTCATTTCCCATGATATGTAGCGCCGGCGTTCTTAAGACCAAATGGCATGACAACGTAACAATATGTTCCCCAGGGAGTTATGAATGTGGTTTTGGCTTGATCCTGTTCTGATATTTTAATCTGATTGTACCCTGAGAACCCATCCATGAGGGACAAAATTTCAAATCCAGTTGTTTTGCATCAATGATAACATCAATGGATGGTAATGGGAAGTCATCCTTGGGACAAGCTTTGTTAATATCCCAAAATCTATGCAAATGCGTATTTTCCCATTCTTTTTTAGGATGGGAACGATATTAGATACCCATTGTGAGTAGTCAATGGGTTTGATGAATCCTACTTGGAGAAGTTTTATTACTTCCTCTTTTACCATGAGAGCCACTTTTGGCTTCATTGGTCTTGACTTCTGTTTAATTGGCTTCGCATCCGGTTTAGTGACAAGATTATGTACCGACTTGTGGTGCAATGCCCATCATTTCTTTATAATTAAATGCGAAAGCCTTTTGATGTTCTTTGAGGATTTGGGTGTGTATTTCTATCTCCTCCGAGTTAACGAGGATCCCAACTTCAAAATTCTTGGTTCTTCCTCCATTCCAATGTTTATGTCAATGGTTTCTTCTATCAAAGAAGTGTTACCTTCTTCAAATTCAGGTGGGGCTGGAGGTAGTTCCAAGCTTTCTCCATTTTCTATCTCATAGATATCGAGATCCTTCTATGGAGGAGACTCTACCATGGGATTTCCAAAGTAGGAAGAGGAATGAGGTATTAGGGAAAGATCAACTATATGGTGAGCAAGGTGTAGCTCCACATAGGTGTTTAGATATTCGAGAGTGATTCTATCATCATCAAAGTGATCCATGATAGAAAAATCATCCTCAGCTTCTCCATGAGTCAGGAGTGAGTTTGTTGGTATTTTACGCACTAATGGTTCAGTACAAAGTGATACCATGAAATTTGTATCCTCCAACTCACTGTTTGGGGTGAAACGGAAGCTGAGGTTGCTATTGAGTCTATGAGAAGGTTCTGCTCTCGTGGGATTGCTTCAATTGATATGAAGTTGAATCCCTTGCTTAGATCTAACACCGTTGTTTTGTATAGTTGTAAATGTTCAGCCCTAGTTTCATATACCTCGAGACTTGGTTTGCAACTAGTTGTGAGTCTCCTAGCACTCTAATGTCATTAACACCCATTCTTTTGGCTAGAATGAGGCCAAGGAGGAGAGCTTCATACTCAACCCGTTGTTTGTACATTCAAAGTTTAATTTAAAGGTGAAAGGTAGGATCTTTCCTCAGTGAAGTAAAGATCACTCCCGCCCCAGCTCCAAAATGACATCTAGCTCCATCAAGTGGAGAGTCCAATACTTGCTTGGAAAAATGGATGTTGGGATATTTGTCGTATCTATTTCTTTTTCTTCGGTTACTTCTACCATAAAAACTTTGTCTGATGGAAGAGAAGTGATTCCCATGGTGTGTCCCATACCCATGGAATCAAATGGTAGGAGAATAGGTAAGTCTTTCTCCAGCAACTCAACAATTTTTGTGGTGGTCCCTAGTGATACTACTTTTATAGCATTGGTCTCACTTTTGGGTACTGGAACGTCCTCAGCTGGATTTGAAATTTCCAACTCAGTGGTGGGTATCAGCTTTTCTTTTGGTTGTGAATTAGTTGGTTTGACAAGCTGATTTGTTGGAAGTTCAAACTCGAGTGAACACCTGGTCTTTTCTTCAAATCAGCTAGGTGTATATCGAAGGGTTTTGGGTCACCTTGTGCCACAAATATTTTCCCTAAGTGTAGAAATCTTATTTCTTGGAATAATGTGGAAGGGATTGCCTTCATGCAGTGTATCCATGGCCAACCAAGGATCATATTATAATTGGTTTCCTGATCTATAATATAAAACTTGGTGAGGACCATCTTGGGTCCTAAAGTGACCGGTAAAACTATGGTTCCAATCAAAGTGGCTTTGAGGCTATCATAACCTCTTAGCGTATTTCACATCGTGGAACAGTTTGTCTCTCCATATCCTAACTTTTGAAGGAAAGTGAAGGGGACTATGTTAACTATTGCCCCATCATCAACCATTACACGTTTAACATAATTATTGTAGACCCAAACTTGTAAATGTAAAGTCAGTGGTCACCTCTTCATGTAATTTCAGCGTCTGTTGGCATTTTGCTTATATCGAATATAAATTCAGTATCCCTATCCGGCTGCCCCGGAGGATAAACATCAAAATCCACATGGTTTACTTACATTTCTGGAGGAGGAGTGATGTTGATTAAATGGCCAAGGCCTAATGCTTCTAAGAGGGCAGCCCTATGGGTGGGAGAGTTTTTTAACAAATCCAAGAAGGAGATGTGTGAGAAGGTTTTAGTTAAATCATTAATTAGATCATAGGTGCACCTATAGGTTTTACCAATGTTTGTTGAGTGTTGTCTGGCTCTAATGAATAACTTGGAGTTGGTTGAGAAGAATAATCCCATGTTCTTGTTATGGTTTCTACGGGTAGCTCAACGGCATCTAACTCTACTAAACCAACTATCTTAGTTTGAGGTCGAGTTCCTAATTGGGGTGCGACTGGTGGATTTAATGAAGTTGAAGCTTCATGATCATTGTTTCCTGTCATGACACCCTTATTTGTTTTGTTAGGATCTAACCTGTTGTTGTTAGAATGGTTTGGGAGTGGGTCATTAAAGATCTTGAGGGATGCATTTTGAGGGGAAACTACCCCTGTATAAGTGTTTGGCATGGGTACTACAAAATTTGCTAAAAACATATCTATAAAGAGTTGTTTTTGATCTTCTGGAAAATGCTGCATGAATTTATTGTATTCACGACAAGTCCTAGTATCGTGGCCTTGAATCTTGTGGAAGCCACAATATAGATTGGGATTATAATTTCGAGGTTGTTGATTTAAAACCTATTGTGGCCCAAAATTCTGATAAGGTTGCTTGGTTGTTAGAGTTAAAATTTTGAGGTTGTTGCCTTTGGTTTTGACTCTGATATCCAGTTGGGTTTTGATTTGGACTTTGTGTTTGACTTGTCATTGTTGTTGTTGTTGTTGTTGTTGCATGGTGGACGATTAAAATCCACCACATTGATTGTTGGGGTAAAATTATTATTTCACTTGATTATTAACAGGTGGTGAAATGTTTACAACATTTTCCCTTTTAGCTTGGTCAGTTACTCCATCTGTTGTAACCCCACGGTTCTTGTTAAGGATCTTAGGTCCTTGATTAGCGTTCCCAACATTAGGATAGGCCATGGTGTTTTGATTGGGAGTGGTTAATTTCCATTTGTCCCATATGTCTTACGACCACTATCAATCACTGCTTGGTCGATTCGAGAGCACTCTCGAGTACTTCATCGTAAGTTCTTAGTGGGAACTTCTAGACTTCTTCCTTTATCTCTCTATTGAGTGAATTAAGGAATAAATCACATAGTTCCATTTGATCCATATTTGGAGCACTCACTGATGAGTAGAGAACCGTACACCATCTTTGGATAAAATGAGTGGCGGATTCATTATGTTCTTGTTTGATATGTAAGAACTCCCTGATTCCCGTTCTTAACAATTTGTTCATGTCGAAAGCTTTGATGAATTCTGACACGAGTTGTTTAAATGAGTGTATCAAGCTTTAGGTATTCTATAATACCAATCAAGGGCAATACCTTCTAGGGTCTTAGGGAATATTTTAGTGACAACCCCATCCCAAGGGAGTAACTCCCATATGGCTGTGGCATAGGCCTTAATGTGTGCATTTCGGGTCTCCTTCCCCTTTGTATTTGGGCAAATCGAAGAGGTCTTGGAAGCATAACACTGCTCTTATGGTGAATTCTAGGGTTCTTTCAAATATTCTGAGTAAGTCCCTACTCGTAGGCCTCAACCATCGATGGGGCTTGCTAAGGGGGTTGAGGGGGAATGGGTTGTTGATATGGCATAGTATATATGCATTTGTAGGAACATAAGGGAATCCCTCGTGGTTGAAATGAACATCCCAGAGAAGAGAACATGTCTCCTTGGTGACTTTGAATAAATGTTTAAGTAAGGAGGAGCATTGTTCTGGTATGGGTTGTTTGGTGCCAAGCCGAGGTGTCATGCTTTCAACTGGAGCAACATTTGAAAACGTGGTCCTAGTTGGTGTTTGTTGTGGGTAAGTATAAGGATTTTGAGGAGGCATGCCTAACGTGCCTGTTCCTACAAGGAGGTCGACTTGACTGGGATGATGCAGAGGGTTAGGGATTCCCGCTTGCCCAAAATATGAATTTTGGTTTTCTTGAGCAAGTTCTAGCCCTCTAACCTTCTCAGCTAAGGCTGAAATGACCTCCATCGGCGAAGACGTAGTGCTTTGCCTTAAGGGTGTTTGTTGTATAGCTTGAGGTCAGTAAAGGGGATATATACCTCTTGCGCTATGAATTGGTCATTAACCTACCAAGCTTCACCGAGTGTATTTCCCATAGGTGGAGTTATGGGGGTGTTCTCCTGAATAGGGCATCAGACTATATTTGTAAACTCCCTATAGGTGGATACATATTTTGGAAGCGTTGTTCACTTTTAGCGAAGCGTGCTAAGTACTCCTCATCCAAAAAGGGGAGTGGGTCTGATTGTCTACTGATCTGGTCTAAACAAGACCCAGGAGATGAAGTGGATTCTCCAGTAAACGTCATATTGTTAGAGCCTGATGGCTCTAGCTGTTGTGTTTGTGCAAACTGATCAAACTCCTCAATTCGAATGAAGAACTAGAACTAGTTCTGTGAGGGGGAGTTTGAGATGACAAGTAATTACTCGAATAGTTATCAGCCCATGCAGAAAGTGAGGGTGATGGTTGTCTATTTGTTTGACTATAGTTTACTTCGAGACCTGAGAGAGGTCTACCATATGCATCATATCCCGACATATTTGGGGGTATATGAATACCCGCAGAATAATGGGAAAGAGCGAAGGTGGATGGAAGAAATGAAAATAAAAAGAGGAATATTAGTTTGTTCACGTCGGGTTCACCAATTTTGTATGATGGAAAAGTAACATGCGAGCATGGGAATCTACAAGTACCTCTTCCTCATACCCGACCTCTCGAGGTCATGTCGAGACAGCCGGTGAATGTTGAATGTGGATAGATATAGACAAGCTAATCGGGTAATCTTAAATCCTCAATACGCAATAATGGAATCTACGAATCTAAGGTGAAGAAGGCCCTCCTAACCTGAATTGGTGTAATGGTTCACTCGGATATAATGGTTGTTCGGAGGCTCCAATCGATATCAAGCTCTGTTAAGATTCTATTTCTTGGTTGTTGGATACGTGGGAAGTGACCTGTAGGAGCTTCATATATATCTCCAGACAAGGTCATGAAAATGGTGATAGGTGGCTTAATAGATTTGTAGTGAACTATGGGTGGTTTTCTGGTCTAGCCTAGAAAATATTAGATTGATTGGCTTCTATGTTTAATATGGAGAACTGTGCTATAATATCCGGGGAGTGGTGAAGATCTAAATACCAGCATTCGCAAGCCGGTGTCAATACTTGACTGATTTGTTGGCCCGTTGGGTTATGGGACTTGGGGATCACAACCATGAGTTCGTGGTTGTTGTGGACCTATTATGGTCATGTGAAGAATCAATCCCTTCTCCCAACTATCCAATAATCGTATGCCTTTTCAGCCTCTACGTTTAGAACTAGAAGTTGTATGATTTTCTCGAGTACCTAACAGGTGTTCTAGCAACTTGAATACGTAAGCTAGTGTCTATGTCAACGAGGAGGTCTCTGCATGCAGGTCATGGAACCAAAGGATCACAACCAAATGTTTTCTCATTCAACCCTTGCATGGTCATTCAGGTGTTTTATCAAGGCAATCTATAGTTTGGATGGTTTGACCAAAATGTGTAAGCTTTGTTGTCTTCGATATTCAATCCTCTTAGTTGCTCACTAATTGCTTGTAAGTTTGTTGTTGCTCGAAAGACCTGTATCCTAAGGTCCTGATCTATATCAGCTAAAGTCATGGGTAGATTTGGTTGAGGTACTATGGGTTCAAATATATACTCTCTAGGCTCTCTAGGTCCTATGATTGTCATACAAAATGATTCAACTTTTAACTAAAATTAATAAACTTGATTACGAAAGAGGTATTTACACTATGCAAGCATCCTTCTATTTTTTATTTTTTAAATGATGTATTTCAATGAAATTGAAGAGCAAGCTACTCTAGTATATTTATAAAATGAACAACTAATCTAGAAATAGAATAAAAACAAGCAAAGTAACCTGTATGGCTATTTTCCTGTGCAATTGTGATTTTATCCTAAATATCTAAGCAACTAAATATATTAAATTGAAAGGCTCTCGATCCTACCTCAAAAGTGAGGAATGAATCACATTTTCTCAGAAACTATCAATCCCCACAGCTTCCCTGGTGATATCGAGAGTGAAATTTTAACTAAAATGAAATAATTCACTACTCTATTTGATATGTTTATAATTAGAACTTTGATAGCTCAAACCTGGCATTTACAAAATAATGGTAAATCTAGTTGTGTGTGATTTCATCCCCTCAGTGTGATCTCCTCATTCCTTTGTGTCCTCGTGAATCCAGAAAGTGTGTATATGATAGTATCAATAGAAGATAGCAATCGAACAATGGCAACTTTGGATATAGACCGAATATAATGCGAGTAGGAGAGGGATAACGCAAGTGAACAGAGCTTGACTATGTAATTCCTAGTGGGATTTATTGTGGGAATACAACACAAGTGTACCGAGAGTTTCAGAAACTATCCTTGTGACAAAACAAAACCTACAACTTTAATGGATTCTAGTCTAGAAATGAAGCTATTCTATGTTAAACTGATTGTATGAAGCAACAATGGAACAAGACTGAAACAAAGAGATTATATGACTTCTAAAAGACCAACAATGGAAGCAAAACATGAATTGACAGAATTCTAAGCAAGAAATTGAAAGACTGAATAAGAGAATTGAGAAGATGAGGGGCCATTTTCTTGAAAAAGTCAGCTATTTATAACCAATGCATTTACCAGGGGTAACTCCCATTTGATCTCTTTTACTATAAACAAAGGAAAAACACTATTCCCATGAGCAAAAACATTAATGCAAGCCAAAGTGGTTGAAGAAAGATAGACATCAAGTATGCACAATATACCTTGTAATGACAAGAGGCAAGAAGAGACAATAAAATAAGGAAGCATGGACAAAATTCATCACAAAACATATTTTATTGCTCCATGAGTTCACACATTACATCATCAACGGGAAAGAGGCAAGAAAATTCCATTATAGAGCCATGAGATGGGGCTTAAGCTCCACATTCAACCTGAGGGGAGAAAGAGAGAGGGGGCAGAAGAGAAAATATGACCAAAATTTTGAAAAACACCTCTCCTTTACAATATATAGAAGAATAAGAGAAGGAGAGAGGGAAAATTTGAATCCTTCTTCAACCACCCATGCAATGCATTGAATCCACCTACTCCAACCACTCTAGAAAGCATTAAAATCTGCCTATAACAATGATGGGCTTCACTGCAAGACCCATGCCTCCATGTGTTGTTCCTTGTTGGGCAAGAAAGGAGTCCATTCTTCATCATGGCGATAGGTGAGAGACTTGACAGCCTCAAAAATGGCAGACCAGATCATTAATGCTAATAGGTGAGTAGCGGGCATCGAGGAATCTATGAAAATTCCTTTCCCACTTGATTCTGAGCTCTTGGTTGAAAGACATGACTATCTCGAAGGTGATTTGAATTTTAAGTTTACTCACCCATATCCACATAACGGCACCATGCATCTCAAGGTTTTTCCCCCTCCTCTATACTCTTGAAGTTGTGCTAGAATGACATGTGGCATCATTCGCAGCTTGATCTGCTTTCTTTTGTTCTTTTCTTGAGCCCCACTATTGGTGGAGACACTTTGTGCACGACTCGAGAGACGTGAAGATTTAGCGTATGTTTGGGGACCGCTTTTGGATTTGCCTCTTGAAAGAGTACCGAAGAGACACGTGGCTCCTTCTGCTGCCTCACCTTATGCTTAGTCGATTCAACTGTCGAGTCCTCCCCCTTTTGACTTTTGGCCATGTGGCGATCCTGCGCTCATTTGGGGATCGCCTCCAGATTTTAACCTTGAAGATGCATCGTGCTGACATGTGGAGGCTTCCTTTGGCCTATCTCGAGATTGGACGTTTCAACGGTCGGCAATCCCCTTTTTGGACCTTGGACACATGGAGGGATGACAATAGTTCGAGGGTCTTCTTTGGGCGCACCTTTGAAATTGTGTCGATGAGTCATGTGGCACCCTCCACGGGTCTGTGACTTTTCAATGGCTAATGATACCCCCCTTTAGATGCTGACTACGTGGTAGGCTGGCACTTTTTGGGGACTACCTTTTGGGCTTGACCTTTAAAGATGCACCGATTGGATGTGTGGAGGCCTCTGCTGGTCCTATTGTACTTGGCCAATTTGAGCTTGCTCCTCTTCCTCCTTTTTTCGGTTGGGTCCCTTCTGCTTATTTAGGAGTGACTACGTTGGGTCCTAGACACATGAAAGCTTCGCGCTCATTTGGGCTCTCCATTTCCCTATGCCTTTTGGAATTACGCCGAGTTGACACGTGGCACCTCTCGCAGTATGTTTTTCATCACCAAGTCAACTCGTATGTGAAGTCTGAAACTTTGAGCTTCTTCTATGATTTTTACTAGTGGAGCCTCCGGTCTCTTTTAACGTTATTGGCCTCCTTTGTTGACCTTACTCCTCCACTTTGATTTGGGATTGCTTGAGAGTTTAAGAGAATAAACAAACCCTTATATTTTCTTACGTGCATGGTCAAGTTTGATCAATTTACCCCAGAAGGGTAAAATTGGGATAATAGTTTGGCAACTCACGGGGACATCTACCTGCTAGATGAAAAGACCAGTTGCCTTGTTGCATCCATTGGGCATGGAGTCACGAATGATAGCCTAGTACTGATCTTTCTCTTTGAGACTTGAACCCAACTTCTTGCACTTGGTGACCCTAAACCCGCCCGTTAGTGTGCACTCTCATTTTCATAAGGAAATCTTAAAGATGATATTTCGAGAGTAGAAAATTGTCTTTACCTAGGACCTTCACCTATCCCTAAAAATGGACTACCTTGAAACCCAATTTAAGTTTTTCGTATTAATTTTATTTTGAAAATAGAACCTACATTACAGAAACTATGGGTCTCCCTACCATAAATACTTGAACGGCCCGACATATTTTACCCTTAGATAAATACGAACAAAACTTGTATACAAAGATTAAATCATACATGCCTAAAATAAGACATGCGAGTGTGCAAAAGAACGTCTTTTACTAAAATAAAATATACTCATACTCCTACACTAACCCTATCAAAGAAAACCTAAACAAAGCCTACTACGAGAAGGGAGAAATAGCTTCCCTTCTTTAAAAACTGTAGCCATGTATATGATTTAAAGCTGAATATGGCTCTTATTATGAGTGAGAAACGAAAAGAGGCTGATCTTCCACCCAAATCATTAGGGTATCAAATGGAAACAAGACAAATGCCTCTTGTAGTTGCTATGTATTTGGATTGAAGAGGCATTGCAGCTAATCCTTGGTTCTTTGAAGCTCATCCTCACATTCAGGAGTAAGCATGACCAATTTTGGCTTCTCCCTTGGCTCCAATGAAGCCAAGTACCTAATTGGGAATGGTCTGATCCGATGGATGTGCCCGTTACTCTAAATTTCAACTCCAAGAATGGAGTCTTCTTGTGGACCTTCCTAGGTGAATGATGTGGAAGATATGGGATCCTCATGCTCTTTTCCTTCCTCCTCCTTAGAAGAACATGGAAGATTATGATCCTCCAACCTTGGTTCTAGAGGGTCGTTGTGAGATGCAAGTTGTTGTCCTTGGATGCTCTCCTCCATGGCAGCAGAATCATGTGCTTGGAAGGTGGATGATGGAGGAGCAAATGATGTGATCTCCTTGGGCTCCTCTCCATCAAAACAATCCTCCAAGTTAGATAGATAATCTTCCTCCTCATTTCCTGCTACATGTGTTTGACCTCCTCCATGGTGTCCTTTGGATCTGTAATTTGCTCACCATTGTTCCCTTCATTCTCAAATATGAAGTTTGAAAGATCAAACTCTTCTTCGACATTAGAGATTGAAGGGGATGAAGTGGGAGGAAGAATTGAAGGTTCTTCTATGGCATTCTCTACACTTGAAGCTTCGGAACCATATGGTCCTCCTCCATCATGGGTTCATCAATCAAATCAAGCCCTTCAAATGAAAGAAAAAAATATTCAATAATGCTTTCTTCATTAAGTGGCCTCAACTCTAGATTTGATCTCCTCTAGTTTCTCCTCTTCAATGGGACTTGGAGTTGGTTGTTCTTCCCTCACTTGTCTTTGCAGTGACCCCAACCTCCTCCATGGGATTAACCAACAAGGGAATATTTTTAATTCCAAATTTAAGAGCCAAGCTCACTAAGCTTTTGATCATTTCTTCTTTTGTTGGCTCTTCCTCTTGGTTGGTTTTTTGAGTCTCTTCCCGACATGGACTCGGGAGAGTAGGAGGAGTGGTGGGTGGGGTCTCCACTAGTTGTTTCCTTGTTTTTGGTGGAGGGGAAGGCATTTCTTTTGGCTCTTATGGAGGGGACTTGGATTTGGAAGGGAAAAGGGTAGAAGAATTGAGATGAGATGGAAGATTAGAAGATGGAGAAGGGGAATCAACACTTGGGGCAGCAGATGGGAAGCTTGGAGATTGAAGCTCTAGTTGAGATGGTGCTGATTGAGAAAGAGGAAAAGAAAAGCTATGAGATGGTGGAATTACCCATTGATAAGGTTTTACGGCACCAAGTTTGTTGGTCTCTATCTCCTCATTCCATTGCGTAAGTTCAGGAAGCATTTCAACCATGAAGTCAAGCTTCTCCTATGGGATATAGTGTCTTGGAAAAGGGCCTACCCATGGACAAGGTGCCTTGAAAGCTGTTGGTTCGAAAATCTGTCGCTTGGGCAGATTTATGGATAGACGAGCCAACAGTGTGTAGGGCATAGCCCCTCTTTGAGTCAGCAAAGTGAAACTGGTTTATTGTTATTCTACCAGCAGGAATCTGTGCAAGTCTCACAATATTCTGCCCTTCGGGGTTTGGGATCTCATCCCAGTAGGGTTGTTTCTGACTGTGGAAAGAAAGGAATGGAAGAGAGGATGAAGAAAGATCAGATCCAAAGAAAGAAAAGAAATGAATTCCAAAGCAGAAAGGTCAGAGGGTTTATGTTTTGGGATTGGTAGTAAACAGAGCCAAACCTACTTGCATAAATGAACAAAGCAATACTAATGAATAAATGACAATAAAACAGAAGCAGATCCAACAGAATAAACACATAGATCTGACATAAGAAAGATCTAATGCATATAACACATGTATTCAGCACAAAGTCTAAATATTGTATTAATATTTCCTTCTGTTACAAAAATCTCAAAGTCTTTTCTTCTCACTTCTATTTTTCATCTGAAAAGTATCCACCCCCAAATACAACAAGTATTTGAGTATTTATAGAAGAAGGAGAAGAAGGAAGGCAAAAAGGAACCAACCACCTATTTACATAAAATATACAAAATATCTACAAAAATATCTCAAAGTCATGTTGACTTTTGACAACTTGATGGATGACATCATCCCATGGTGCAACATGGATGATGTCATCATTTGTGCCAACATACTCTAGATATTTACAAAAAAGAATGTCGAAGGAGAGAGAGAAGAAGAAAGAGAAACTATTCATCGTCATCATCCTGCGGCCGAAAGGGGGTATCCTGCTTCTTTGCTCGGGTGACGAGATGTGGAATTGGGCATGGTATTCCATGAACTTGCTGATCATGGGCTCTAGTTGATCCTGGGAAGGATCCTTGTGTCGCTCGCTGATCACCTCGCAAGTCTCCCGCTCGTCTATGAGCTTCTCTGGGAGTTTGGAATATTCTTTCTCTGCTTCTATTAGGAATCCGATGAAGTCCCGATAGGCCAACAGGTTATTGATGGACTCTGCGTCAAAAGTGACCTCTGGCCCCAGCCCTTGCAAAATGATTTCCTTGAAAATCTGAATGGTTTCATCAACCTTCCTTAAGGCGAAAGAAGGAGTAAGCAACCCTGGGGACATATTGAGAACGATTTGTTCCATTTGGTGCATTGCATCCAGGGCTTCTTCTTTTACCTTATCGATCTTTTCAAGGATGAATTCTAGTTGATCCATCTGGTAATCTAGAGTGGAAAGGACTTTATTGAGCCCTAGGATGACCAAAAATGCCGAACTTGACCAGATCTTTGACTGAATAGTCAAACATTTGTTGAAAGGTCTCATGCTGCAGCCTAGCATGGTCCAGCTCTTCGATATGGGTCCTGCTAACGCCTGGAGTTCTTTATTCACCTTGTTGATGTTCAGGTACAAATCGGTGAACTTGGCGATCACTTGTTCACTGTCCTTGAGGATTTGGCTCCTCCAGGTGGAAACTACCATACCCTGCTCGCCGATCTTTGCATATTCATTAATTTTATTCTTGACTCAGAGGTTCAGGAGTTTTGGCGGCAGTTGTGGGAGGTGCACTGCCCATCTTTTGAAAGGCATGGAGCAGATGTTTATTTTGCTCTTTCAGTAGCCTTTTCTCTTCTTTTGCTTCTTGAAGCTTCTTGTAGAGGGCGTCAACTATAGATAGGGCCTCTCCTTGAAGGCTTTCAGAAGACATACCCATTGTGACTTGAGTCACTGTGTAATCTGTCGAGAGACAGATCCTTTTTATCCTTCAGAGGATTGGGATATGCGATCTCCATAACCCTCTCTCCCAAAGCACTCTGAGAGAAGCGTGTGATGGGCTTCTGCTTCTTTTCCCATTTGGATGGGATTACGGAGAAGTCCATCGGAGCGATGGAAATTTCCTCTTCTACTAACTCAAGTCTTTGGGAAATCTAGGCTAGACTTATGGGAGAAGGACCAGAAAGCAGAGAAGGGGCAGCTGCGGTAGTTGAAGGGAAAACGTGGAGACTTGTAGGCGGCATCGAGAGGGATGCCGAGGAAGTGCTCACGGGAGGAAGAGATACTATAGGAGAGGAAGACATAGGAAGGGAAGGGAGCTCGTCGAGAGATGAGAGAATAAATGGCGGGGGACAGTCCGTGAGAGAAGAGAAGATGGATGAAGAAGCGGGGAGGGACAAGTAGAAGAAGGGGAGAGGACGAGAACCAAAGGAATGGTCGCTTGAGTCACTCGAGGAGGGGAAGGAGGAGAAGGAGAAGGAACAGAAGGGACCTCAGTTGGTGCAGCAGTGGCGACATCCTGAGTGGATGGGCCTATTGGAACATCTTCCACCACTTCTTCTTCTGTGCTTTTCGGGACTTCAACCCATTCTTGTGAAGCGGAAGGAGGGCTTTCTGGAGCTTCTTCTTGGGTGGAACTGGATTCACCCTCTTTACCTTTACCCTTGCCTTTTGGCTGCTATTTTGATCGAGGAGGTGCGTTACCCAATGGAGAGGTTGTGAAATCGACTCCGAGGTAGATGAGCCTGTTCATTTGGCACCAATGCTCTGTTCTACGTAGAGTTTCCTTGACCCTTTCCTCAATTATCCGGGAACTTTAGTTCTATCTATCAATCAACGCAAAAGGCCAATCGTCCCCACCTATGTCAAGATACACTTGATCCACTTCCTCCTCAGTAGTTTGGTAGCCTTTGGGGACGATGGCCACCCCGTACTGGATGATTTCTGCTAAGGCCAAATGAGAATGGTCCTTCCTCCTGAGCTCCACCTCATGATATATATCGATGTAGATATCTTCGATCTGAGGGATATGGATCGGATCAAGCTTGGCCCTAGGCAGAAAATTTCTCGGGTCGAAGGTGGGCCTTGCTGGGAAGTCATGTTTCAGATTCAGCAGCTCCAGCTCTGCAAACATGTCTTTCACCTTGTGGTGAGTGAGACATGTATACCTACCCACTGTGAGGGGGAAAGGAGTTCCACCCTTCTTTCTCTTGAGGCATTTCTCATGGTAGGTGATTAGCTGTCTTGACAGCTCTAGCAGAATCAACTTGGGTCCAGCATACCTTGGCAGTCTAGTTGGCTCCC